>OU898283.1:12276610-13476610 GCA_918026665.1 Diabrotica balteata | reverse complement strand
AAGAGTAAAAACATACACCTACCTTGGTACGAACGTCAATGAAAATTGGGACCATTCCATAGAAATCAAATGTAGAATAGAGAAAGCAAGATCTGCATTTCAAAAAATGGCTAAGTTATTCAAATGTCATGATTTATCAATGCCCATAAAAATCAGGTTACTACGATGTTACATCTTTCCTATACTGTTGTACGGAGTTGAGTCATGGACTCTCACAGATGCCATCTGCAAGAAAATTGAGGCTTTTGAAATGTGGCTTTATCGTCGCATCCTAAAGATACCCTATACCGACCACGTTACTAATGAGGGTGTTCTGTTGAGAATGAAAAAAGAAAAAGAGCTGTTAACCACAATAAAAACAGCCAAAATCGAATACCTCGGTCACGTCATGAGGAACAGCGAAAGATATGGACTGCTGCAACTAATCTTGCAGGGAAAAGTAGAAGGAAAAAGGGGACCAGGAAGGCGAAGGATTTCCTGGCTGAACAATCTACGAACGTGGTTCAACACAACAACCACAAATCTTTTTAAGTGTGCAAAGTGCAGATTGCGATGATGGTCGCCTACATCCGAAACGGATAGGTACTACAGGAAGAAGGAAAGGAACACAGACCTGAACAATATTACCCAGTAAACATATAAAAACGAAGAAAAATAAGCATTTGACGTTAGTTTCTCACAAAATATAATAATCAAAAAGTAAAATGACACAAAAATAGCTGTAGAACTAGCTTTAGAATCTTAAGACATTAAAATTATAATTATAATACTTACCAATTGAACACTTATTTGCTGTTACTGTCGACTTTGCTATACTAACGGAGTTTATGAGACTTTCATCCAATTTAAGGAATGTTTGATCTCCTGACGCACCTACCCAAGTTGCTCTACGGCCGTGCCTTGGGCCAATATTTGGTATTAACCCAGGAAAGCTGTACCAAGGAGTCCTAGGATTTGAAAAGCGAGATGATGAGCTATTTCCAGGTTGAGTAACATCTTGCGATGAAACGTTGTTAGGAGTTCTTCCTAACTGTCCCTTCTAAAATATAACCATGATTTATACAGTCTAAAATGTTATAATTAGTATAAAACTATTTAGTTTTTAATAGGTAAAAAGAAATAAAATAAGACTTACTCACAATCAGTTTAATTTTACTACCAATTGACCGGTTTCGCTTTTTACAATTTGCAAAGCATCTTCAGGTCAGTCGGTACAGAGTAAATTAAATGCTGAAATTATAAAAAGTCCATATTAGGGTGTTGCCCATATGCAATCACCCTGGATTCGTGCTCTGCATTCAACTTTTTCAAGGGTTAGTTTGGTTAGACTTACCAACTGATTTGGTACTCCTAGGTCTATCATTGCTCTAGACAATTCTCTTCTATTTACAGAGTCGCAGGCTGCCTTGTAATCTATAAATATGTGGTGCGTGTCTACACGCCAGTATTTCAGTGTTTCTATAGAATTTGTCTTATGGTTGAAATCTGATGAATTGTTGATTTACCACTTCGGAAACAAGCCTGGTATTGTCTTATTATTCGCTGTGCATATGGTACCATACGATGGCATAGTATATTGGAGAATACTGTATACGCTGTATTTAGGAGCGTAATTCCTCGATGGTTGGAGCATTCAAAGATATCTCCCTTTTTGTGTAGGAACTTCTGTATCCATATTTCTTTTATAAGCTGCTGTAGCGATATTATGATATCGTGGCCACCCTTTTTATATAATTCCGCTGGGAGATTATCTATTCCGGGTGATTTGTTTCTGGCAAGTTTGTTTACATCGTTTTTAACTTCCAGGATCGTTGGTGGATCCTTCTCCCTCTCGTCTGCTCCGCTTATCTCCCAGCTTTCGTTTTCCTGGTTTTCTTCTTCTTCCTCTATATTATCTGGTTAAAATATTCCGTCCATCGATTTAGTACGTCTGTTCTTGTTTTTAATAGATCGCCATTCAAACTTCTACATTGATTTGTGTTTGCCTTGAATTCTTTTCTGTTGATGTTAACTTTCTTATAGAATGACCTGAATTATTTCTCTCTGTTGAGGTTTTCTATATATTGAAGTTCCTTTTTAAGTGGTTTCGTTTCTTCATTCTGTGTAGTTTCTTTTCTTCTCTTCTCTGTGTCTGGTAATTCTCTATACTGGTTCTAGTTCGGCAAGTAAGCATTTTTGCATAGGCTTCATTTTTTTTTGTATTGCGTCTTTGCATTCATCGTCAAACCAGTAATTTTTTCGGGTACAAGTTTTTGTTCCTATTTCATCATGTGCTTCTGACTTAATATCTTCCTTTATCCTGTTCCAGTAGGAGTCTATATTTTTTTGGTCTTCTTCGCTTAGACTTTGATTCCTTAACATATTGGTAATATTTTCTCAGTACTCTTGTGCAACAGTTGCGTCTCTCAGCTACTGTACATTCCATTTATTTATATCTATTTTTTTTCCTTTGTCGCCCTTAGTGTTGAGATAACTAAACAATGGTCTGGGTCTATGTTTGCGCCTCTATAACTTCTGCAGTTTGTTATGTCCGTTCCGTGTCTTAAATCTACTAAGATGTAATCAATCTGACTAGTTGTTCTTCCATCAGGGGAGGTCCAGGTTACCTCGTGTATATTCTTGTGTTCAAAATAGGTGCTAGTGACGGTGATGTACAGTGCTGCTGCTAAGTTTATCAGTCGTAATCCACTATCGCTACTGATGTTGTGTAGACTATGCCTATACAACATACCTATGTACATTATATGATTATCCAATATTATTATACAGTCATAAAGTTATAAAATAGTGGAAGAAAAATATGTACCAATACCTATATGCTATTTTTTCTGATTTTAAACCAAAAATAAAAACAAGTGCTGTACCTGAGCATTGCCGAAAGTATAGACTTCTCCTTTAGATGTTAATACTACCGAATGGTTACTGCCAGCTGCAACTTGTATTGCACTACATGGTAATCTTATTAGCTGTACACTACTTTTGGTTAGTATGTCCCCACATCCGAGTTGTCCGTTCAGATTGGAACCAAATGTGTAAACCTAAAAAATAGAGTAAAGAATATATTTTTTAATAAAGTAATGATTGTATATAACTCCGCCATTGCCGGTCCCAAGATGATAAACAAGGAGGGTGAATGGCTAGCGTATGGGGCTTGGTGATAGTATCCAAGCCAAGTGGATACTGTCAATAACTGTCAAGAAAGAGATGAGTGAAGGCGAGTGTTTAGCGCCTAAATCTGAACTACATTGGTTATGAGTAGACTTCGGCAAATATGCATATTGCATATTTTGCATATTGTGCATATTTTATGCAAATATTTCATATTTTGGCATATTTGTATAAAAGTTTGCATAAAGTGCATAAAAGTTCAGATTTTTATACTGTATTTGAACATATTTAAACATACCAATTTATTTCAATTCTTGTATAAACTTTTGTAGTCATTTTAATCAACAAATGATCTAAGTACGTAATCTCTACAGGTACAAAACATTTACAATTTCAAAGAAGATCAATTTAAGTAGCCCTCAACATTCTTAGAAAGTCTCGGTCACTGAGGCCTTCAGTTATTGGATAATCGCTAAGGGTTCGCTCATTTGCATTTTATGATCTAATCCCCAAATCTATCTACAATTTATTGTATCTTAACAGCAGGTAAATGGCTAATAGTTTTGTTCCTAATTTAGTAATTTTCCAAAATCTCCCAGTTTATTGAATTAGGTACCTAAACATTTCTAATTTGATGCTCAGATTTGTAAATCATTTTTGTTTTGATATTCAAAGCGTAAACACTCGTTGTGCGTAACAAAAAGTAAGATTGTGATTTTATAATGCCTAAAACAACCAGTGCTTCAACTTGGATTAAACCTTATAAAGAGCTGTCTATGGATATGGGAAAAATCTACTGTTCAGTCTGTGGCAAAATTGTAAGTATCTAATATTTTCTATTAAATATCTAATATTTCATACATACAGGGTGTTTCCAAATGACACTTACAACGTTTGACTGTAGATACTTCTCGCAAAATTGAACAAAACGATATAGTTAATGAGGGGTCAAACTTATTTACTTTTCAAGATACAGGGTGTTAAAATTAAAAAAAATTAAATTCTTTTAGTTAATAACAACAATAACTTTAAAACCAATAAACGTATTTTCTTGAAATTTAGTACTTGTAGGTTGTTTTTAAATGAAAAATAGCTTCCTTTAGTGAGAAAAAATTGTCCATGGTACAATACAATGGTGTGTACCTATTTAGAAAAATTTTTCACCTTTACTTTTTTTTATGAAGTCAGCTATTCTAAAACACAATTATTTTTATTGTAATTGAATTAACAAAAAAAAACTTTTGTTGAATTTTAAAATAAGTTATATGATGTACTAATGGTTAGTAACAAAAACTAATTTGTGGATTAATACTGCATTTAAAACAATTAGCGAGTGTTTTTTTTTTTTTCAAACCAGTTATTTGATTAACCAAAAACACCTTGTATATTTTTATATTTTAAAGGTTGGGTTAAAATAAAGGTTTTTATTTTTATTTATAGATAGCATGTGAGAAGAAATTTCAGATAGACCAACATGTGAGAACTGCTTCACACATTGCAAAAAAAGGAATAATAGGAGGAAAACATCAAACTTCAATGGCTAAATGTTTCCAATCTACTTCAAAAAAATTAGATGAGCACGAAACTTTTAATGAAGACATGTGTTGCGCATTAGTGTCTGCAAACATACCGCTTTCAAAATTAGCAAATGTAAATTTTAGTTCGTTTCTAAAAAAATATTGCAAACTTAATGTTCCAAGTGATCGGTCTCTAAGAAGAAATAATGTGAACGGGCTATACTCGTCGGTGTTAATTAATATTAAGGAAGAAATTGCAGATAATTATTTTTACATATCTGTAGACGAAACCACTGATTCCTCAGGAAAGTATATTGTTCATTTATTGATTGGTGTTCTTAAAGAAGATACCTTACCAAAATCTCATCTTATTTCATGCCAGCAACTTGAGAAAACAAATGCTTTAACAATTTCGCGTTTTATACAAAAAACATTAGCAACTTTTTTTCTTCCGACAACTATTCCTTCTAATAAATTACTGCTTATTTTATCGGATGCTGCTCCTTATATGGTGAAAGCAGGACAAAATTTAAAAATATTTTTCCCAGATATAATACATGTTACTTGTGTAGCGCATGGATTAAACAGAGTTGCAGAGGAAATACGAAAAAAGTTTCCTCTTGTAAATACCATGATATCCAGTGTCAAAAAAGTATTTCTTAAATCTCCTATAAGAATTCAACTTTATAAAGAAATGCTACCTAACATTCCTCTTCCACCACAACCTATTTTAACGCGATGGGGAACATGGTTAGAAGCAGCTAATTTTTATGCAGATCATTTTGTTAAAATAAAGAACATAATTGATACGTTAACAGATGAAAGTTCCCAATCTCTTTTGGATTCTAAACAAACTTTTCAGAGTAACTTGCTTCAACAAGAACTTTCATTTATAAAATCAAATTTTAGTTTTGTTCAAAAAACAATTACTCAGTTAGAATCACCAAAACTATCATTGTTCGAAAGTACAGCATTAATAAAAGAATTTGCGTCATGTTGTCGGAACGTTAGAGGTAATATTGGAAAAGATATTTTAAAAAAAATTGAAGCTACTATGGAAAAAAATAAAGGTTACCATATTCTTTCTGAAGTAGTCAGTGTTCTAGCTGGAAATATTTCGGAAACAATTAATTTAGAACCAAATGTTTTGGTTAGTTTGAAAAATGCTCCCGTTACATCAGTTGATGTTGAACGAAGTTTTTCCATATATAAATATATGTACTCAGACAGAAGCCACAAGTTTTTGTTAGAAAATTTTGAACACCACTTGGTCATTTATTGTTACCATAACTCTAAATAAGTTTATTCATACTTAAAAATGATGTAGTTACTTAAAATAAATGTAAATCTTAATGAGTAGTAGGAAATATTTAGTTATGTACACTTTTTTTTTTAAATAAAATTGTTACTATTTTACGATTTTTTTATTTATTTGTATGCATATTTTGTAAAATATTTGCATATTTTCGGGTAAACACGTGCATATTTATGCGCATATTTTCTACATTTTTATTTGCATATTTGCCGAAGTCTAGTTATGAGAGTAAACCTCAACAAAAAATCTTCTCTTCTCTAAAACTTTTTACATTTATTTAATGAAAGTTCATCTTGGTCTCTATCCTTATGCAAGCTTAAGATAAAGCGTGTTTAAAGAGCGGCATAGAAAACTTGAAAAAGTATTGGAGTGATTGTATTGCCGCTATAGGAGATTTTTTAGAATTAAAGAATATTTTTTGCAAAAATGTTGTCTTACTAATTAGGCCCGAGACTTATTTACTGTTTTAGTTTAATGGATTAAAATTTTTAAGACCAATATTGTTTTAACTTACCTGACCATTTTGTAGCAGTACTATACTATGATGTAAACCACAAGATATCTGTATCACAGGGCTATCGCTAGGCAAAGTCAACTTAGATGGAGGTAGACATGATATTCTGGCAGCGTCTCTTTCAACATCGGAACCCTGTTGGTCTTTAACTAAAAACCATTTGAATTTCGTTAAGAGAATATTACTAAACACATATGTAGAAACAAGAAAGTACAAATGTATGTAGTACCAACAATGTATATTATTTTTATTGATTTTTGGAGATTGAAATGTAAAATATTTAAAAGATAAAACCAAATTTTTCCAATGTATAGTATAAAAATAACTTTTGCATTTTTTAAACATTTGAGGAGGTGTCAATCAAAATCAATCATGTCCATAAAAATCAAAAAATGAGTTAGCAGCTGTTTCATAATATAAAGAGTGAATCCTATTCTATGGTGTTTTCGGTTTCGGTTAAAAAAAATTATGTCCTGTTTAAAATGAATACACAATATTAGGTTCCCAAATCAAATGAAATCATGTCCACAGTTGGTTTTAATCATACCACCACATGTCCATTCAGCTAATAGGAGTGCCCCGATTTGGTCACGTGATTTGACCATGTCAACACATTGTCTGTGTTTTCCCTCTAGGTTATGTCGATAGCGAGTATTGAGTTTGTATTGCACCGTGGTTTAATTTTAATATTATTATAGTAGTTTTTATTAAATAAAATTGAAATTTTCCATGGATGAAGAAAACTTAGTGAGAGTGGGCGATGCCAATGAAGCATCTCGTAAAAATAAAAAGACTGGATAAAAAAACTAGAGCCAAGCTTAAGCGATACAGTACTCCAGTGGGATGTCGTGTGTTTGTTCCATGTAAACACACGAACAAAGGTATGAAATGTGCATTAGTTAGGCCTATAGATGCTATTTTCGAAATATCCTCTACAAAATACCTGACAAAAACACGCAAGATAAGACCATTGCCAGTTGGATAAATCAACGTAACATAAAGCGGCGAAGGCCTAGGCCTACCTCTGAAAAATCAAAGGCTAAAAGTTTTAGTGTACAATATTCTATACTTTCATCAACCGGTAAAGTTATACCTGTGTGTAGGAAACTTTTCATGCATATTACCATGGTGAAGGGAACAAGATTGACTAATATTTCTAAAAAGGTGAAAGAGGGAAAGGCTGTTAAGGATCAGAGGGGTGGCGATGAGAATAGTCACAAATCTGCTGCGAACAAGGAATCAGTCCGCCTTTTTTTGAGAAATTTAAGAGGAAAAGAAAGCCACTATAATCGAAAAAAATTGAAAAGGATTTATCTTGGTGCAGACTTAAACATTAAGAAGTTGTGGCTAATATACAATGATTCTGTACTTGATAATCTTAAAGTTAAGAAATCTATGTTTAGGAGAGTTTTCAATGAATTAAATATCGGATTTTCATCACCAGCTTCTGACGTTTGCAGTACATGCAATAAAATAGATCTTCAGCTGAAAATTGAGAAGGCTAAAGCTGTGAAAGACTTGGTAGTGGTCAACCAATTTATGATGGAGAAAAGAATACACAGATTAAAAGCTAATGCTTTTTATGGGCTCTTAAAAAGAAAACAAAGAAAATGAGGTTACTTTCTGTTTTAATCTCCAGCAAATTCAAGCACTTCCCAAAACTTCTATTCAAGACGCGTTCTACAAAAGACAATTAAGTTTTTACTCTTTTTGCATTGTAGCATCAAACGCACAAAACCCCATATTTTACGTATGGACTGAAGAACTTGCAGGAAGGGGTGCGACCGAAGTTTCATCTGCACTTATAAATGTCTTGAACTCCGCTAATTTTTCAAATGTAACAAGACTGAATCTGTTCTGTGATGGGTGTGCCGGTCAAAACAAAAACAATGCCGTTGTTCACACATTAGTGTATTACTTAGGATCAGTGCAAAATGCTTTAGAGGATATTGTTCTAACATACCCTGTTCGTGGGCATAGCTTCCTCCCCGCTGATCGGGTGTTCGGAAGGGTTGAAAAGTTACTCAGGAAGCAGCCTACCAGTGCAACAAAGGAAGAGTACTACAATGTATATAGTTCTGTTGGAGAAGTACGGAAACTTGGAGAGGATTGGGGATTGATTGATGCTAAAAGTTTGGCTACACGATTTAAAAACATTGAAATGATATCTGAAAAGAAGAGGATTTTTGTAAGGAAAGAGAAAGCTGTCAACCGCAATGGACAAGAACTTACTGTTATCAAAGTGAAATCGGCACAGAATTTTAGGTTTGAAAGTGATTTTGAAACCTACAACAAACCTCAAAAAAAGGCTGGCATTCTGCAAGGTCGTTCTCAACTCCTGTAGAGTGACTTCCACTGAGCAATATAGTGAAAGCAGCTAAGAAGAAGGACGTGGAGACGTTACTTGTGAAAATGTATGGTGATGACTGGCAGAAACATGACTTTTTATCTTGGTATAAGACCATAATAGTGGAAGTCCAGGACGACGAAATTGATGCTGACGAAGTGGACGAATCCTGTGATTGTCTAGAACCTGACATTGGACTACACATTTAAACATCTATATTTTGTGGAAAGTGTCGTTGGTAAATGTTAGCCATTTTTCAAGATATTTTTTGTAACAATACAATAGATATTTTAAGTAGTCTAAGAGTTTTTTTATCAACCCCTTCTATCAACGTCCATGAAGTCCAATCAAATAAGAACATGTCTTTTTTTTAAAATGTATTTACAAGTTTATTTATACCTTCAGATTTGAAATATTTACTAAGAGTCAGTTAATTTCAATAAATAAAATGATATATGCTAATTTATCCGATTTTTCATGTAAGGTTATTTACTAATACGTTTTTTGCGATTTCCCTAAAACTTCTTAAGGTGGACATGATTGATTTTGATTGACACCTCCTCATTTGGAGTATCAGCGTTACTACACAAAGTGAAGACAGAAGCAAAGTGTCGAAATCGCTAGCGAGAAATCACCAACAACTCAGATATTTAGTATTTCTGAATGTTGTCGCAAAGGGGTTGAGGGGTACGCTTAACAAGTATCATGCAGCGATAGGTTAGGTTAGACAACATTCGCGTTGGACCGGTACCAAAATGAGCATTTGCGTTGGTCCTTCCTAGCTAGTGAGCATTATACCCATAATATGCATAATATGTTCACAAAACATTACCTGATTGTAAGACATTATTTTGTCTAACACTATTATTTAATCTATGTGCTGTGGATGAATTAATAGCTGGTCTCGAAGATTTAGCTTTCAGTGATTGTTTACTACAACTTTGTA
This sequence comes from Diabrotica balteata, assembly GCA_918026665.1. Lineage (NCBI taxonomy): Eukaryota > Metazoa > Arthropoda > Insecta > Coleoptera > Chrysomelidae > Diabrotica > Diabrotica balteata. Next base: position 13,466,863 of record OU898283.1, on the reverse strand, counting down.
CCGATTTCTTGCTCTTATTTTTCCTTTCTTCTAAGCGACTCTGCAACTAAAATAAATGGCGTCAATAATTGAATAAGTAATTCAATATCTTTAGTTAAGGGACCAATAAAAAGTGAAATTTTATATTAACAAACAACTAAGTAACAAAAAAGATTCTTCCCATCGGAAGCGTATCGAAGACAGTCGCTTCTAAGAATTGTGACATGTACCACGCATCGGAGGTGGGTTATTTCGTTACACTGCTCTTAGATCTAAACGTCCCGATCAGCAACTTTACATGAAGACCCAGTATGGCGGAATCTACAGGACTCTCCAGCTCTGCATAAACCACTCAGAAAGAAATAACAGTCTACGGTCTTTGAAGGATACGATCTCTTTAAGTTAATGCAACACACAGTAATTCGGACGTCGGTTTCTCGGAAGATTACTTCAAGCATGCTTCTGACAATCTTCCAATCCAGATTTTCTAGTGCGTGGTCTATCTTGGGTAAGGCCAAATTCTTGATGTCATAATTGCACACGATTTTGTTCAATTAAGTTAGAGCACGCCATATATCCTCGTAGCTTGCCTTGTCTGTATACGACTTCCTGGTCACCATATACATCAAGGGTGCTCAAACTTGAACTGCTGGCGATCTACCTCAATATTTTTAGACTACTTACGATCGACTCTGAGAGACTGCAAGTGTGTGTGATGCAGGGTTGTCGTACATACACGATACACCCTACCTACCTAGGTAGGGCGTACCGTAGCATATATAGATATTAACTTTCTGCACAAAATAGGAACATTATTTTAGTCAAGGTTTGGGTTAGGTTTAGTTAGGTCCTTCTCTACAATATCAATGAAAAAACTCATAGTTATTCAAAATTGCGAGTTTATTTGTTGTTACAAAACAAAAGAGTTACATATGGTGTTAAACTTAACTAAGGAGTGGCTTTGGATGTTGAAGCGTGGCACTGCATGTCCTCAGCATACTTTTCATAAGATGGTACGTAACCACTGAGTGCTAATCGCAAGCATGATGTCATATGATCGTCAGTTAGTCGATTGCGATATTTTGACTTAATTATCTTCATTTCAGAAAATGCAGACTCGCACAAGTAAGTTGACCCAAAAAATACCGTCAGTTGAAGGGCGATTTGCCTTACATTCGGATATTTATCTTCAGATATAAAACGCCAGAAATTTCTATCAGATACTGTAGCTTTGAGATGTATATCTGATATAATCTGCACCAACTCATTTTCAACAGAACATGAGTTCATATTAAACTGACTTGCTATTTCAGTAGCTAATTCCTCAATGTTTTTACATTAAAAAGGATAACTCATAAATGATGCTATATTTTCCAATTTACTGCAATCATAAAAACGCATTTCGAATTGTCCCAAAATATTTGATAATTCAGCCTCACACGTATCATAATTCAACTGAGGAATCCTTGCTTTCAAAGACGGAAATTGTTTCAGATCCTTTCTTTTCAGTTGATCTATCATAAGTTGCAATTTACTTTTGAATGCGTTTACTGCGCTAATCATCTCAATAATAATTTTTCCTTTACCTTGAAGCTCCAAGTTAACGGTGTTTAAGTGCATTGTGATGTCAGTCAAAAATGCCAAATCATTTAGCCATTTTTCGTTTTTCAAAATCTGAGTGTCATCACCTCTTTCGTCTAGAAAAGCTGTTATTTCGGGCAATAATTCTTGAAACCTTTCTAGGAATTTTCCGCGACTCAACCACCTGACGTCCGTGTGAAGAACTAAATCAGTGTGTTCAGCTGACTCCTTATCTTCCAACTGCAACTGAAAGAGCCGCCGTTGCAAGCTACGTGCACGGATGGAATTCACAATTTTTGTTTCAATGCCCATAATTTCCTACGTGTTTAAAACTTTTGTATACAAAACTTGTTGATGTATAATGCAATGGAATGAAAAAAATGAAGGGAATTCTTCATTAGCTCGACACAATGCCACAAAACCGTTTTTGTTTCCAGTCATTGCTGGTGCTCCATCGGTTGTAATGCACATTAATTTATATATTGGTAGCTCGTAGTTTTTTTACAAAATTTAAGAAAGCGTCATATATATCTTCGCCACGGGTCTTCCCCTTCAGAGGAATGATTGTCAAAAATTCTTCCTTAGCCAACATGTCATTGAATACCATCGGAATAAAAATACACAGCTGGGCAGTGTCTGTCATATCGATGGATTCGTCGAACTGTAAAGAAAAGTATGTACATTCCATGATATCATGTTTTAGTTTATCTGCGATGTCTTGACTCATGACTTCAATACGCCTTGTGACAGTCGGACGAGATAACTGAAGTTCTCTAATAGCAGACATGATTTTTGTTTTATTTTTAAAATCTCCAAATAAAGTCTCACCCGCTTCAATAAATGCTTCCTTCACCACCGATCCATCTTCAAATGGTTTCTTGTGTTTCGCCAAAATATGAGATATTGTAAATGACGCGATCGTAGCAGCTTTTGATTGTTTGGCTGGTCTTGTGAACATGGATTGTTCTTTTTTCAAACAAGATATCAAATCACTTACTTTTCGTTTTCTTAATTCACTCTGTGGCGGAAAATCCTTTTCATAGTTTTTATGAACCGTTTTATGATGCCTCTCTAAGTTACCACGCTTAGGTATTGCAACTGACGCACGACAAATAACACAAATGCACTTATCCTTCACCATAGAAAAGAAAAATTCTTCCTCCCAATCCTTATTAAAATGATACGTTTTAGATTTCTTCACTACACTCATTTTCCACTATTTAATAATAAACTTTGTATCGACGTAGGATCGCTATCAAGTTACAATTCAGAATAACTTCAATTCCTGCAGGCGCAACATTTATATCGGCGTGAACGAAAGTCTCGAATGTTCCTGTCAAACGCGCCGCCCGAAACTAGACTGTACTGTCTCTCGTCTAGAAACAACACGGCTTTTCTTTGACAAGTGCCGCGCGTTCCTTTGATAAAGCCACCTTTTGCCGCAAGCAGTGTTATTTTATTACGTAATACATTTTTGTAGTTGATAGAATATCATCCCAAATTTGATTAATAATTATAATAAATATTGAATTAATAAAATAATTAGTTAATATATGTAAATATAAAATATGCTGTGTGGACAGTATTTTGTTGTCCCCACTTCTTTGAATTGCAATGATGCTTAGTCAAGCATTCTATGTATTTGTATAGTTCAGTATTAATAAAAACGTTTAACTCTGCTGACAGTAGTTTAGTTACCTACCTACTTATTAAAATCTTTTTTCTTCTCGAGATCTACCCAAAAAGCACTCGCGATCGACCAGTCGATCGCGATCGACCGTTTGAGCACCCCTGATATACATCAAAGATCGAGGACCATCTTCTAATCTCAGTACTCTTCCAACTTTAGGATGCTAATTTTTCAACTCGACCAAACGACCGAACTTCTTATAAAATACGGATGAGATTTCTTTAGACATCTTAAGATCTTTGGCAACACAGTGGGCTAGAGAGAAGTTATGCGGAACTCTAAAAAGATCCTGCTAAACTTCTGTGAAAGTTATTTTTTTCTTTTTTCGACACTCTCAAAGTGTTTTAATTTTTAGGACATATAACTATCGAAAATCCTTAATAGTACAGACAAAACAATAATAACAAAAATAGAGAAAACAAAATTAATTCTAGCTATTTCGACTACTTACTTGCTCTTGTAACTTGGTTCTTTGTCTGGGTGGTATAACCGCTTTTTCTCTAAATATTAAGTCCAATCTCATCATCCCTGCCAAATCAGCCAATTCAGAATTATCTACTACTTCCCTAGCGCAAATCCTACAGCAACCGCATATACTGCAACCGCTGTCACCTTCTCCACATCCGCATTCCCTAACATGGTAAATAATGTTACTATTAAAAAGACAGCTAAAGTTTAATTAAAGAACTTACTGTCCAGGATTTCGGTCAGCACTAATAGATGATAAACAGCTAATGGAATACCCAGTACATTCTCTGCAAACAGTACAAATCATGCACATATCGTCATGCCAAGCGTGCATGCCAGGTGGACATATGTTATGTGGTTCTCCCATATTCAGATCAGATACTCCGGGAATATTTTCGCTTTCCTTTTGATTTTCTGACTGAATTTCATCTATCAAATCTTGCTCTTCTTGAACACCACAAGTGTCCATGGCAACAACATTAGAAGAGTTTTCTAAAACGAAAATAATGTAAGTATGTATAAGACAAGGTAAGATAATATTAATTATGAGATAAAAAAATATGTAAGAGATAGGATAATAGTTGGAGTAAAAGAAACATCGAATATAAAATGGTCTATACACATGTTAAGAAGAGAGAAGACAAACCTCTCAAAAGAGAAAAACCCGGTAAACGATTAAAGAACACAAGGATAGTATAAGGGAAACAACATCTAATTATTAGGAATACCACAACGTGTGATGAATATGGACTGAAGCTAAACACCATAAAGACAAAGGTGATGGTGGTCAGTAAAACGCGAATACATCAAGAAGTGGTAACAGCAGGGTAATAACTGTAGAGAACCAAATATCTCTCATTTTAGTTGTAATCTAAATGAGAACTGGGACATGAGTAAAGAAATTAGAATCAGATATCGTATAGAGAAAGTCATAGTTGCATTTTTTAAGACGAAGAAAATGTTATGTGGAAACAATATTATCTTAAGGCTGAAAATCAGATTAGTAAGGTGTTATGTGTTCTCAATTTTTTATATATATAGTGCCGAAGGTTGGACTTTAACGGATATACTTCTAAGAAAACTTAAAGCATTTGAAATATGGGTGTATCAAAAAATTCTGCGAATCAGTTACGTAGATGGAGTTAGTAACGAGGTTGTTTTGCAGCGGATGGGAAAAGTTACAGAAGTAGTTAGAACAGTTAAAAATCACACACTGGAATAGTTTGGCCATGTTACACGTCAACCAGAGACATATAATATACTTCATTTAATACCAGGCAAAATAGATAAATGGAAGAAGAGGGCCTGGTCGAAGAAGAACGTCATGGATTAGGTTTAACAGATCCTTTACACCCCTTTTTCGAACGTCTGTTAACAACATTAGTATACTCTATTCCACGAGTATACGACTGTTTTAAATTCGGTTTAAGGTATCGATTTAAAGGGTCCAATGTGCTATTCTCTCCATTTTTAAAATACTGTTTTAATAAAATACTGACAGATATAAACCTTAGATTAAATATGAAGTCATGATATAAATTTAGAGTTGATAGTTTATAGAACAGTTGTAATTCCGATTTTGGAGTATATAATTACCATCATTGAGTTTAGTATTGTAAACAAGGTGGTTTTTGAATTAAGTGATTTAAACTAAGTGTAACAATACTTAAGTAATTAAATAGTGTAATTTATGTAGTCGAATATTCAATTAAGTCTTCACATTTTTTACACTTTCTTCCCAAATCTCAGGAGTAGCAATATCCAATGCTTGTTGCCATGTTTCCAAGACTGCCTCGTCACTGTAACCCTTGTATCCAATATGGTTATTATAATATGTTTTGCATATCCCCCAAATATATTCAATGAATTGAATTGGCAATGATAGGGCGGTAGTCTTAACACATGATGTCCAAAGCTATGCATAATTTCGTCTACTATATATTTATATATGTTTTGGTTGTGCATGACTTTTAGCTAACGTTAGTAATTGAGGCTTAAAACAGTATTGAGGAAATGTAATATTTTAATTCATTAACCATTCTTTTATTTTATCTCCGTTTCAGGTGTTTGTTGGTTACTTATTTAAAATTTCCGAATGGTACGCAGCATTATTCAGTACTATAATGGATGGTTCATGTAAACTTGGCAACAATTTTTCTTTCACCTATTTACAAATGTCTTCGTATTCATATTGTCATGATAATCGGCTGATTTTGATTTTGATGAAAACACAAGATCTACTTCCTCAATAAAACCATGTTTTCCTCCTGCATGCACTATAACATATCTCTTTTCCCCGTTATCGATGTGTTTTATGGATTTTATACTCTCGTCCTGCCAAATTCGTTTGATACCTCTTTACCAAAAATCCTTGTTTCGTCTAAATAAACAAAGGAAAAACATTTTTTAAACTTGTTTAAAAAATAGTTTCTTAAAAATTTTATTCTTTTGTGAATGACACTAGATCTTCGAGAAGATTTTAGTTTATTAGAAGAAATATTAGATTATTTTTTCAATTATTTATTTTCATTTATATTAAAAATAGTATATTTCTTTTTATTACAATTGTAGTACCTAATAAAGTAATAAAATAATGTAATATCACGACACGCCTGTTTGGTGTTTATATTTCACCGAAACCCAATAGACGTCATTGTATTTATTTGTAGGAGCGTTTGCGTAAAAATTTTTGTTATACAGTCGTATATTCGTGGAATAACCTATATATTATAACCAATTTGATAGACAACGCGCAATAATCGAGCAGGGTACAGGAAGAAGAAAAAAAGAAAGAAAAGGACAGAAAATAATATAAATAATAGTGAAAACAAGAGAAGAGACTGGAAATTATAAAAAAAAATATGTAAAATATTGTAAATCTTATTTAAATAAGTTAACCGAATAAATATTTGTTATGTTAAATTACCTTCCTTCGCCATATTAAATTCCCTTCCACACTGGAATTTATTATTGATCCCAAAGGTGTAAATATGCCCTTTATTAGTTAGTGTAACTGCGTGAGCTTTTCCCAACGCCACTTGAGTAACAAACTCTCCTTTTAAAAGTCCTACAATTCCTGTCACTGGATCTGCGTGTGTGGTGTCTTTACCGAACATCAGCAGCTCTCCTTCTTTGTTTATAAGCGCCGTTGTGCCATTATTGCAAGCTACATAGACGATATGTTGGCCGTCTACTTTTATCATCTTCTTCGGTTTTACAGGTTTAGGTTGACGACGAATTTTGTTCTGATCGCCGTCTTCTCCTCGACGAGCTGTACCTGAAAAAAAAATAATAACTTTCGACATATTCAAAGTAATGGGTATAACTACGAAACCCTTCCCATATCAGTTGACCCGCCTATGGAATATGCAGATTTAGTCCAGGCTGTGGGGGAAAAGAATGGGTGATTTTACACTGTAATCGAGGAATTTATGTAATGTGGCCTAGGTTGTAAAGGCAACCTCAGGAGCAATCCCCCAGTTCATTCAACAAAAAATGTTTGGTTATTGTTTATTTATGAGCGTTTATAGGTGCAAAATACGTATTTTTTGAGTTTTTTTCATTTTTGGCCTAAAGCAAGTGTTGTAGAATAGAATAAAAATATGCTTTATTGTCACTGAAAATTATTGAACACTTTTATGAACAAAGCTAAAAAATTAATCAGTCAAATAGTACAAAAAGTATAAAAGAAAAACAAATATAATAAAAAAACAGAACAATACAATTTTAAATTAGTAAAATTATTGTATAACTTACATAATTTGTACAGACAACAAATGAAACAAATTGTAGCCACTGCTTGAGACACCCAAATGTAATTATAAACAATACTAATTTTGTTTCTTTGCTATACATTAATAAACGCGTCAACTGAATAATATGGTCTTTCAGACAGATAGATTTTTTAGCACCATCTCACTTATTTAAATTAAAAATTGTAAATTCCCCAAACTGCGAATGCGGAGAATATGGCACACTAGAACATATGATATTAAATTGTAGTAAAAATAGAATAAAGACCAATGTTTTTATGGAAACCATTATAAAAATAAAAATTTTAGTAAAACCCATCAACCTTTATGGGTTAATAGTTTCTAACAATTTAGAAGTTTATAAGTTGCTGTATCAATACATAAGTAGTTTAAAAATAAGAATATGAAACAATAATTTATAAAGACCAATGTATACCAAAACTTGTATATAAATGAAAAAAGAAAAAAAAAATAATAAAAAAAATAAAAAGACAAAAATAAAACAAAATAAAAAAAGAAAGCATTTCAACAATAAAAAAATATATATTAGACAATATTAATAAAAAGAAATACAGAAAAAATATTGAAAATATTAAAAAAAAATAAAACAAAAAAAATTAAAAAAAAATAAAATAAATAAAAAAACCACTGCTTGCGGAATTGGATAATACTGGATAAACAACCACTGGGCATTGGATGCATGGATACGAAACTGGATACCTTCTACTAGAAAATTGTATACAAAATTGTATAAAATAATAAAAAAAAATAAATAAATAAATAAAAAATATGATGTTTGTAAGTTTACTAATTGTATAATGTAGAATTTTTAACGTAGTGATATTGTTTTAAAAATATTAATAATGTAAATTTTAAATATTAATAGATTTTATTTTAATCATTGTTAAGAATCAAAGTCAAACATGATTAGGCGAATGAAACCATATGTTTCGCAGTCAATATTCCAAGCACACACACATAGATAGATTTTTGTCATCTTACGAAACTTAATGAAAGATGTTGCGGATTTAATTTCTCTTGGAAGGTGATTATAAAGTTTTTTTGCACTATATAGAATAGAATTCTTTACTAGCTGAGTGGACGGGATCGGTAAATAAACGTTACAATCCGAATTTCTAATGGAGTAGCCATGGTCAGGTCTATCGGAAAAAATGTTTAGATGCTTTCGAATCAAACAAACCGTTTCCAAAATAAATAAAGAGGGAAGCGTCAAAATTCCGTGAGTTTTGAAGTAGGTCTTGCAATTAGTTGTTTGTTTCAGACCAAATAGATAACGAATTGCTCTTTTTTGCAACTTAAAAATAGTATCAAATTGGGCCGCTGTACTAGAACCCCAAAATGGAAGCCCATATCGAAGATGGGACTAGAACAATGAGAAATATGCCATTTTGACAGAAGACAAATTTAGTTCCTTTGAAACAGATCTTATTGCAAAGCAAGCTGAGGCTAGTTTCTTCCTTAAGGAGTCAGTATGCAAGGATCATTTAAGATCACTGCCGATAAGAATACCTAGAAATTTCACGGAATTAACGATACTGATTTGACTCTCATTCAAAAGCAAGGGTTGTAGGACTTCTTTATTAGATAATGCTACTGTCTTATCCACGTTAAAGCAAAGTAAGTTGGAGTCTGACCAAGCCTTGATTATAAGCAAATCAGAGGTTATAATTGAATGAAGCGTTGAAATATTAGAGTTGCTCCAAGTAAGTAATACTGGTATCATCAGCAAATAGAAAAATTTTCCCTTTAATTTCATTAATAAAAAGTAAAAAAAGAATGGGACCTAATACTGAACCTTGCGGTACTCCACACTCAATATCTTTTCAACTAGAGTCGGTGTCTTTTATTCTAACCAATTGTTTCCTACCTACCAAGTAAGTTTTGAACCAATTCAAAGACACACCCCGAATTCCATAGAAAGTTAATTTTTTTAATAGAATGTGATTTACGCAGTCAAAGGCTTTGGAATAGTCGCAGAAAATCGTTTATTATTGGCCAAGTTTCTTTTGAAATATTTTTGGAGCTTGTTAGGCGATTATGAAAGTAGGATTTTTTGGCTACTTTGAGTAGTTTTAGATAGCATTTTCTATACTTATTGATATAATCAGAGATGGGGATACTGTCATTAAATTTTTTAATATATAGCAGAGAACGCATATTTTTCGCAGATATGCGAATGCCTTTGGTAATCCAAGGTTTGTAATGTTTTGTCCCGATGTTTAATAGAGGAAATGATTTATTAAAAATAGATACTAGTCTATTTAGAAAATCACTAACATTACAGTCAATGTCCCCAGAAGAAAAACTCCAGTCAGAAGTCAAGCATGAATTATAGAGTTTACGAAAGTTTTGAGTGAGAAAAATCCTACCTAATCATCGGGTTTTTATACCGCTTCATGATCAGAAAGCCCCCCACTAATAACTGTAGAATGGACATCAGCAAGTGGAAAATCAGAAACCACATAATCAATTGTCGAGGATGATGTTTTTGAGATTCCTGTTGGAGAATTAACATGCATTGTGACATTGTGAGACCATATGATTCAAAAATAGTTACCAAAGACAGTTGGGTCGCACAAACAGCAGCGTAGTCAATATTAAAATCACCACATAAAATTTGTACGTCACCAATGTAATGGGTCATTTCTGTATAGATTATGAAAGTACTCTAAAAGACCTTCAATTTGAGCCGGTATACGTTCAATTTAATTTATTGGTTATTACAAAAATGACGAATGACGGTAAAAATTAAAAAAACGTAATATTTATTGCAAAATTGCTTTGTTTTTATTTCAGATATATTACATTCAAGCCTAGTAGGCATAAATCGCTTAATCTGTTGCTAAGTTACCTACGTTAATTTGTTTATCCCACGACCTTCAACTTTGAACTTGCCAAAAAAAAAGGTAGAAGGCTATTTCTCGTTTCATTCTCTTTCTAAAGCCGTAAATATTTTTATTCCACAGGAAAATAATGAAAAAAAAAATTATCCCGTTAAAAACAATTATTTATGAAGTTGTAAAATTGCAGTTATAAACATTTAGAGCTGAAGCGCTCCCTATGTACCCTACAAATTTCTAATTTGCAAATTATTATAGCTGACTTTAAGACGATGATTAAAAAAAAAGAGTTTTCTACGACCAATAGGAGTCGAGTTAGCATATTTTTTTTTTGATCACAGAGGCTTTATTGATAACAATTAAGAAATGAATCTGGCGTCATTCACTACTTAAAAACCTCAGAAGTAGTGGTTGGGATGACTTTGTGCAACGAGAAAAAAACTGAATCGGAAAATTTTGTAATACGTCGGTGAAAAATAAGCCGATTTCGATGATTTTTTTTAATCTGGGGTAGCTCGTCGAAATAACAACATCTGGAATATTTTCACCCTTAAAAAACCACCCCCACCCCCCTAAAATGGTTTTTTAATATTCAATTTTTTTTCAATGTTACTTTTACAATACTATTAAACGTAATCTATTACCAAACTATTATTGAGAATATCCCCATGAAATATGCCCATTTCTAAAAACATTTAATATTCTAAAATATAGACTACTATTAACTATGTATTTCAGTATTTATCTTTTTTTTTAAATACTTACTCTGCCTCGCTGTGTAATCTTTTATCAGTGAAAAATTATGTTAAAGTAAAGTTCAAATGATTAAAAGTTCTATTAAAAAACAATCTATTTTCCAAAAAAAAAACTCAAAAAAATTGATTTTAAAAACTTTTGTCAAACTAGATTTTTAGTACAATTTCATGAGAAATTAAATAATTGGTTTAATACATTAAATTAAACATCATATATATGTACATCTTATATTGCAAATTACTTTGATAGAAGAAATAAATTAGTAAAACAAAGATATAAACAATAAAATAATTGTAATTTATTTATATGGTTTTAAAATGAGATTCAATATTTTTATTTATTTTTCTCTATTTAGTAGGTTGTACAATTTCCTCAGAATCATATAACAATTCATCCAAAACATCCATCTCACTCTCACATTCTTTTTCTGCGACATCTAGTTCATATTCAGCAGTATGACAATTTTCGCAACTCTCTCCATTACAATTTTCGCACATTCTCGTACATTTTAGGACATGCTTACGGCATCCGCATTGTTTGCCACATGCGGTTTCGGTGCATGCCGTTTTTTTGGAATATAGATTGTTTTTTAATAGAAATTTTAATCATTTAATTAATTAATGATATTTACCATTCTTTAAAAAAATTCTAGAGATAGTTTTTGTTTATAATTTCTCTGTTTCTGTTTATAATTTGATCTTTCGATCAAATCAATTTAATCTTAATATAATAAATAAACTGACACAAGTTAAAAGTGTCTACTTAATGTTGGTTTTATAATAAGTCAAAAGAAAATAGATATTTTAAAAACAAATTTTCAAAATAGTATACAAAAAAATACAATATTTGAATAAAGCTATGAACAGATTTGTATTATATTGTTGGTGATAACGGAGATATTAGACATTTATACAGTGAACCAATCAAATAAGCTTACAATTTAACTTAATTAGGTATTAGAATAAACAAACCAATCAGATGTCATTAAGGAATAATTAGAAACTTTCTATAATTCCAGAGGTAGGGAACGACCCCACAATTACTAAAGTTTTCCCGATATTCTGACTGTTATCAAAAAAGTCATTTTAAATTTAACGCTAGTGATATCAAGTTGGGAGCGTGCTAAGTTTAAAGTTTTATTAACAGTTTAATAAGACGTATAATAAAGAAAAATCAGTCTACAACAAACTCTTTCTCCAAGAAATCAATAGGGCCATCAGAAAAATATAAGTAGAATAACTCTGGCACCAAAACTAGTCTCACAAGTAGTAAACCCTCCAGTAGTGCCTTGCAAGTGAAAACAACAACGATGGTTGACGAGAATATTAAATACAGTGAAATGGTTTCTAGAGGACTGCATAGTAATCTAAATGTTATCGAAACTCATAGTATCGCCGCAAGAAATTCTGCAGTTGTGAGCAATATGGAATCGACATTACTTAACAATGACACTAGCACTTCTATGATACTGCCGACTTTCGAAGAAGAAGATTTACCCAAATATATTCAAAATCTCATAGAAAAAAGTCGTATTCTTGAAAAACGTTATTTGGAATCAAACGATTTTAAAATTCCGTTGGTGAAAAATAAACTCGATATGGCGATAGAAGATGAATTCACATCGATAGTAGAAGATTTCTTCATCAACAAACTAAATTTACAATACTCACCCAGTGATTATCTATTAAAGCACATCAATAGACTTTTTGCTGAAAATGAACTATACATACAATATCAAGGTAGGAATCAGTTAGTTTTAAAGGATGCCTTGGAAGTGAACCAGATGGCCATCAGCATTCTACTCGAAACATACAATGAAAAGACTATTGAAAGACTGGAATCTTCTACTTCATGTGGACGTGAATGTGAAGTTAGAGAACTGTAAGTACTTCTGTAATTATTGTTCTTAATCTTAACCATACGAATTATTGTAACACTTGTTGTTTCTGTATTGTTAAAGTAATTTGTCCTATCACAAAGTCGTTTTTTAAGAAAACTAAGTCTGTTATGCGTATTATATATTTGATTTAATACATTCCATATCTTTTTCACAAAAACTTTATTAACTGAATTCATTTTCAATTTATTTACAGTTTGTATATTGTTCTTTCCTTAGATACTTAATTTTTGCTGTTAATGTTAATTTCTTCCTATTGTACGTTATTTTTTTATTATTTTGGTACGTATCATATTGATTTATTTTATTATCTAGTATTTATAGTTTCTTTTTGAACATTGTCAGATTATTTTTCCCAAACTTTTCTCTTTTGCCATTCGGATTTTCCTTCCGTGTTGTTTTTTGCCAACTTTTATTTCTATCACAATATTGTCTCATTTAAGTGCCTTATTATTCTTTTTAATTTATCTACTTTGCTTCTTTGGTTAGTTTTTTTTTGTTCGACCATTACTATTTTGCCAAGTTTTTAGATCTATATTGAGTTTATTACATTACAAAAACATTTACTTTTTGAAAAAACTCTAAAGAACATTTTTGTCTTTGTCAATTCAATATTCTAGCGACTACCATAGTTTTTTTTGACAAACTTTTTCCACCCCGAATTGGGGTGGTAACCATCCCCAGTGAAAAACACATACTGTCAAAATTTCAATCAAATCGATGCATATAAAAAAAATTCAGAGGCTTTCTACTGTTTTTATCATCATATCCTGGACTATAACATTATATATAAATTAAGATTTTTGTATAATCTGCTTATATAGTTTTAAAAATTAGTTATGTAAATATATGTATGTACATATTGTATATTATATTGATGTACTGTATTGTTATTATTATGATTATCATAGATAAAGTTTTATTAAACGTAATTCTATAATTCCATATTAATCTGTTCTATATACCTATTATTAATTTTTACGTTTAATTTGTACCTAGTGCAAGAATATTTTAATAAACAAAGTAAAAATTTATCAGTTGTTTTATTTTTTGTTATTCACATTTCTATAGATATATGGATGGCGTTATGCATCACTAGACCAAGTGCCAAAAATTGATTTTGAGATATTTGATTTCAAAGTTTTCACTTTATTAAAATTCAGTATATGTTAAAATATGTTAAAATGGTCGTAATTTTTTGTTTTCTAAGACAGTTTTTTATGTTTTCCCTAAGTGCGAAATAGTAATTTGCTAATGTTAAAGAAAAGCTAAAAAAAATAATAAAAAGGATTTTGGTCGACTTTCGATTTTCGCCTTCTTCTTCTTCAAATTCCACTCCTATCGGAGATTGGAAATCATTCTGGCAATTATAATGTTGTTGGTTAGTCGCCTGAATAGTTCAATTGAACTGCATCCAAACCATTCACGGAGATTGCGTAGCCACGAGATTTTACGTCTTCCTAGGTTTCTTCTGCCTTTGACTTTACCCTGCATTATACTCCTTAGTTGTTCGTATTTTTCACATCTCATGATGTGCCCCAAGTATTCCAATTTCCTGATTTTTATGGAATTTAAAACTTCGCATTGTTTTCCTAGTTGTTCGAGAACTTGTTTGTTTGCTTTGCGATCCATCCATGACACTTTCAAAATACGTCGGAACACCACATTTCGAATGCTTCTAGGTTTTTAATGTTAGATTTTTTAAGTGTCCAAGCTTCAACCCCATACAAAAGGGTAGAGAAAATATAACATCGAAGCATTTTTATCCGGAGCGATATATTGATATCGCGATTACAAAAAAGATTTCTCATTCTATTAAAAGTACACCGTGCAATTTCAATGCGGCATCTTAATTCTTTTGTCTGATCAGTATCTTCTGTGATCCATGCTCCAAGGTATTTGTACGACGATATTTGTTTAATTTCTGTATTATCTAGTACTAGCTCAACTTAGATGTTTTGTGCTTATGTAAATACCATGAACTTCGTTTCCTTCAAATTTATGTTTAGTCCATAATCGTTGCAATATATATTTAGTTGTTCAGCAAGGTGTTGCAGTCCTTCTAGTGTTCCTGCCAGACGGACGATGTCGTCAGCATATCCTATGTTATTAAGTGGCTCACCGTTTATTATAAGATCTCGGCAAGCGTTAATTATGAGATGGTTTCACTGTATAAATTGAATAACAAGGGTGACAAAATACACCCTTGGCGGACCTCACGGCGAATCTGAATCTCCTCGGTCAGTTCATTTTCAGCTTTCACTTTTGCTGTTTGGTTCCAATAGAGGTTACATAAGATTATAAGGTCTCTACTGTCTATGTTTTTATTTAATACAATGTCTTTAAGCCGATTATGCTGCACTCTGTCAAATGCCTCCTCAAAATCTATGAGACAGGCATATACTTCCTGATTAATATCTAAGCATCTCTGCAAAAGAACACTTACTGCAAACAGTGCATCTCGTGTTCACATTCCTTTCCTAAATCCCATTTGTGTATTATTTATGCCTTCATCTAATTTCTTATGTATTCTATTGTGAATTACTTTTAAAAATAATTTCAAGACAGGGCTCATTAAGGCTATGGTGCGATTTTCGCCACATTGTGTAATTGTGCTATACATCAATAGACCCAGCGATATGAAGCTCGTTTGGTCTAGTGATGCTATAGTTTGGTCTAGTGATGCTATAGTGAATGATTAGTAGGCCACAGGCTATTTTTTTTGGGGATGACAATAAAAGCTGTTTTGAAATTTTTATATTACTTAAGAAATTAATCAAAAATATAAATAAAAAAACGGGTGTGGCAGTCTAGTGGGACTACCGGTAGAAGATATACTTCTATAAACGCGTTCGCCGTTAAAAATTTATATGGGAGTCAATCTGCACAATCATTACATATGTCATGCTATAGGTAAGAGAGAGCAGAGAGAAAAATAATTAGTTTTATTGGTGTAATATGGTGCATCGTTTGCTGTATATAAACATTTGACCTGTAATAGGAGTATAGTAAATGAAGGATTGTATCAATATTTTAATGAAAATATATATTTTTATTTTCATATATGTATAAAAGGAGTTGAATGCAAAAAAAAATTACACATACTCTGCAGTAAAATTCATTCTTTATTTTGATATTAATATAAAAATTACAATACAATAAATACACTGCAACATAATTCAATATAATAATACAATATAAATTAAAATGTAATATTTATAAGTATTTAAAACTTACAGCCAATATACATAAATTACTTTACGAAAATAAAAATAAAAAACCAACAACTCGGATTATGTTGTACATTTTCATTTTATTTTAAAATTTAGCATTTTTGCGTATATTACATATGTGAGGTGTTTAAATATTTTAAAAATAAAAAAGGAAATTCATAATTGGGATTCGAACTCACAACCACCAGCGTATGAACCAAACACGTAAAAGATTTGCCAATTACACTACCACTAACGGATTTCAAAATTGACAGTTCTCGGTCAAACAGTGATTATTTTGAAATAAAAAAGCCTAAAATAATTATAAACGTTTAATAAATAATACAAAACATATCACATAAATAATAATATTAATACATATTATATTATGTAATATTATATATATAATATATATATATAATATTAAATATATATATATATATATATATATATATATATATATATATATATATACAAAAGGAACATTTTTATTCTCAAGAGAGAAAGAGAGAGAAAATATATCTTCTGTCTCTCTCTTACTCATTATCTTACATATGTATTGTTTTCACAGATTCACTCTCATGTAAATTTCCAACACCGACCGTGCGTATAGAAGTATAACTTCAAAAAACCTTAAGTCAGTGTTAACAGTAGGTATAACTTTCTGAATATTATGAATATTATTAATTGTATTAAACATCAATAGACCAAGAGACATAAAGGTCGTTTGTTCTAGTGATGCGTAACTAAAATATCACTTTTAGTGAATGATTAGTAGACCACAAGCTATTTTTATGGGTATGACAATAAAAGTCGTTGTTTTGAATTTTTTATATTTTATGCAAAATTCAAAATCCAGAATAAGAAGAAATGTATTTGGTCTATTTAAATATATCTGGGTAACTGTTACTAACAGACTAATGAGATTTATTCTGCAGATAGTTTAATTTCCCACCAGAAAGCGCCATAATCCACACTTTGAGAAAATGGCGTTGGTCTAGTGATGCATAAAGCCGTCCATATGTCTCGAACGGTGTGGTTTAGACATAAAGATATAAAGTTCATTACTTTTAATGGGCCAATCAAATCAAATTGTAATTAATGTAAAAAGTAAATTAATTCATTTCAAAACGAATCCTTAAAAAGTTGAATAGTCCGGTCGTCAGAGAATTGACCCCTAAAAATCGCATGAACAAGGTGAATTTTGCAGACAATATTAATTTTAGGACCCCACATAAGGTGCAAAAAGTTTACCACTTATACGCTCGATTTTCTCCCCAAAGGCCCCCTCGTAGGGGGGTAAAAACTCAAAAAAATCGATTTACCAATCGAAAAAATATTTCAAATTAAAAATGTAGCCAAGATAATTATAAACAAAAATGTTTATAAGCATTTTTTGCATAGAATGAACCATTCTCTAACAAGCAACGTTTGAAGCGATCGTCGATATTGTATGTCAGTTACGCGTGCAAAATCAATGTTTAATAAAATTTGTATCAGCTCGACGGTAAAAATTCCATATCTTTTGATCCAAATGTCCTATCGACAAAAATCAAGATGCATTTTAAAGGCAAAGAGTGCAGATTTAGTATGCAGATTTTGTATTTTGCTATAACCTCAGTTTTTACAAATGTGTTAAATAAATTAACGTGGTGCGATTTTTGCAATTTCTCGTGAGATCTTCTTTACGAGTAATAAAGAATGTTTTTCTTTTATGGTTAAAATTTTTGTTTAAATATCGTACACTAAAAATGTCAATATGGTGTTTATTTTAAATATTTACAAGTTTTCAATAAAGAAATTTAATACGCATTAGAAAGTGTAAAGATAAAAAAATAAAGGTATGTAAGGAAAGCAGGTAAAGTCAAATTTTTGTTAATGACGTAACAAAACAAGCACATTAGAGAATTCATTAGTAATAGGGCTCCTATACAGAATAAATCAATTATGCATCAAAAGTAATTAGTGGAGTTATTGAAAATTGATAATTATAGAAGATAAGAGTTGATAAAATTGGTAGATAAAAGTAGATATTAGTGTTTAGAAAGTCAGTCTATTCATATTGGATATTCAATAATTACATATGTAGCTTAAAGAAAAAATACAAAAATTCCAACTTTTTAATAATCTGCAACATACTGCAACATTTAATAGCTTAAATTAATATTTATAACTCTAGCTAAACAATAACAAACAAAGAACATGTGATGAATATAGAGATTGATAAGCCTTATATGCCACCCTTTAGAATACCACTATACTCTTTCTATTTGGAAATGGCAGCTCACTACAAATAATGCAAATCTTTACCAATCTGAAAACAACAGGTAAAGTTATCAAACTGCGAAGATTATGCGTCAGTGTTGGAGAATCAAAAAGGAATAGATTTATATGTTAAATAAAATAAATGTTAAAACAGATAAATCGTATTGATATCTAACATTTAAGCGATGTGTATAAATTAAAAACTTATTGATTTACTATGGATTTCCATTTCATTCTCTTCTTTTGTGTTAGATTCGTTGTCTGGCTCGATTCGGATAATTATAGCGACATCTGATATCAATAACATTGTAACTCTACTTGCAATGTTTTCAACTATGGAATAAATAACATCTATAAACCTTTATTTTGTTCCAATTACCTTTATCCCATCTTATGTAAATATAAAGTTATTTAACAAGAAAACCTCATTGTAAGTGCAAATTTTGAATCACTTGCTGTGCAACCAATGTTACAATATTGAAAAATTTTATTTTTGATAACCATTTTTTATAAAAACATTGTACATTGTATATAATGTTTTTTCGAAAAATTTATTGAGTAAGTTTTTAAAATTTCATTGTAAGTTGTGATACAAGAAAGCAGGTAGTGGAATATTACTATAGCTAACATTTAAATCAGTTTATCAGTCTCTTTTAATCAGGAAGATGACAGACAATAAGTAAATTCTTTATTATTAACTGCAAGCATATAGAGCATCCCTTAAATCTTAAAAACATATATCATTTATGACCGAACTGACTTCTACTGATAAAAATAAGGTACCAAATGTTTACAGTGCATTACATACATGGTCAAGATATATCGACAGCGGAAACTTTTACATAATCCAAAGGTATAAGTTCATCATTAAATATGTCTCTTAAGAAAAAACAACACCCAAAGAAAAAAATTATGAAGGAAGAGACAAAGATATGAAGTGTTTAGAAAATGAAGAAACTGTGGAACTCTGTCAAAGAGTATACTAATAGTACAGGAAAACTAACGAAAATGAGAGAATTGGGACCTGGATGTAACGATACATGTAACAGAAAATGTAAATCGAAATTATCTCAAAATGAGAGAGTCAATTTATTTAATAATTTTTGGGAAATAGATGTTGATGACAAACAGAACAAATAATTATGTAGATATGTTCTCAGACAAGAGAGAAAGGTTGCAAAGTTAAAAGAGTCCAGAAGAAACTACTGGACAATAGCAGAACACTGACTCTAAGTTTGTAAAAAGATATGTAGTTAACTACGCTTTAAAAAAAAATGATAGTCAGAAAGGGGGAAGCTTTATATCTGGAGGTGCGCCTGGTCGCCATAAGAATAAAGCAAATGATGTAATGAGAATATTAAAAATTCCATTCGTGTGCATATACACTCTATTCCAGCAAAAGAATCCCACTACGCAAAAAAAAAACAACTAAGATGTATATTGATGAGTCTTTAACGCTTCCCAAATTGTATTCACCGTATAATGAATGGGTGTTAGAGAATCCCCCATGCGATAAGCCAGCCACCAAAAGTCAGTATAGACACATATATTCAATACTGAGTTTAATATCGGCTTTTTGTACCGAAAAAAAAAACATTGTCTCACTTGTAATCTACAAAACACTAAAGCAGGGAAAGACCAAATACAAAAGGAATATGCTTTACATATTGCAAACATACGGATGCAAATCTAGGCCCCTACAATAAGCGGAAAGAAGAAATATAGACGCCACTGAAGTCTTCTGTTAGAGAAGAATCTTACGAATCCCGTGTACCGACCACAGGGCAAATTCAGTTTTAAATAAGCTAAAAGTCAGCAAACAGCTATTTAGCAAAGCTCATCTCCAACAATTAAAATACTTTGGACATGTTATGAGAGCAGACACAGAAAATATGGAAAGACTTATTATCCAAGAAACGGTAGAAGGCCACGAGGAAGATCTCCAACAAGATAGATCGATCAAATTACAGGCATATGCAAAAGACCTCTTCATGAGTTAAAAGAATTGACTAGAGACAGAGATTTGAGAAATTTCGTGATTTTCTTTCTAAGAAAACAGTAACAATTGTAACTGCCTGCTTTGATTTGCAAGAAATATTAAGTACACCCTAATCAGAAGTGTCATTGTTTTATTATAAAAGAAAGTTTAACGTGTATAGTTTTACTATCTTTGATATTAATAAAGAAAAAAAAATTTACTATCTTTGATAATATATAGTTAAATTCTTTTATAATTTGTAATAACTCTTTTTATAATAAATAAATCCAGCAGATGTTATTTTATTTACTTCTTGTTAGTATGTATGATGTTAATTCTTAGATACTTTTTTTAGTAAAAAAAAATCACGTCAAAGTAAAATCAATAAAAAACTAATTATAATCTCTTTATTTTGATATATACTCATTAAAACTACAAAAACTATTAAAACTGACGAAGTAAAAAAATAAAATGTGGAAATTTTTTTAAATCGCTCTCCCCTAAACTAAGAAACAGTGAGTTACGATGGTTTTCATATCAGGTCTATAGATTGATAAAGTTCTTATCAACAGTTCACAATCTTTCTTCCTCTTTTTTTTACGTGGATTACGTTGGTATTTGTCCAGTTATCTCTCGTTACGTTTTTTATGGAATTTATTAAAAGTTGTTTGACATCCTTCACCATTTACTTGAGCCCAAATTAACTATATTGGATTTAGTTGACAATGATAGGTGGCAAATGTAATAGCGTTATTTCTTTTGTTTTTGCCGTTTTGTCGATGACATATAGGTATTTTTTTGCGTTGGAGCCAGTCAGTTATATCTACTTTTTTTCCATGAGAACATCGGTAACTTTTTCACTAATTTTGGGTGATATCGAATAAGACGACAGCATTATTTGGTAGAAAATGCAATCCCTAAGAAAAGTAATCCCCAAAAACATAGAAGTTATTTCTTCATGGTAATCTTTCGTGGATTTTAAAACGAACTCAAATAAACCATTCTCCACAAAACCGTGTTCACTACCAATGTGCGTGATTATTCATCTAAGTCCCTTTTCTGTAGTAACATTAAACCAGTCGAATATCCTTCTAGAAAGATTTATCGAGAACTTGTAATATTTTTATCGGTTTTTGCTATGAAAATTAAAGAACAAAAAACATATATTTTGAACGATACAGAAGAGATTGAAAGCAATATTTGAAAACGATAAAAAGATTTAGATTAGAAGAAAAATGTGTTAATATTAAAAGTAGATTAAAAAATATGTTCTCGACAAGCCCTTCTAGAAGGAGATTCTACTATTGTATAAAGATGTAAATAATTATTGCACTCCATTATATGACAAACCATATCATACATCATGTAGTGTAAAGTCGACTTAGTGAATATTTGCATTTGCAATGAGCTGTTAGTTGCAAACAGACAGAGTATAGTAGAATTCTAAAGGGTGGCACATAGGGCTTATCAATCTATATTCATCACATGCTCTAGGATTTTTGATTTTTTTGGTAAAGGTATAACTATTAAATGTTATGATTATATTATGAATGACTATATTAGAAGAATATCCATTATGAACAGTCAAATTTTCTAAATACAATTATCTACTTTTATCTACCAATTTTATTAAATCTTACCGTTAGTTATCCATTTTCAATAACATACTAATTACTTTTAATTCCTAATTTATTTATTTTATATACGGTCACTATTATTAACGAATACCCTAATGTGTTTGTTTTGTTATCGCATTAATACAATTTTGGTTTTACCTGCTTTCCTTTCATACCTTTATTTTTTATTTGTGCACTTTCTAATTTGTATTAAATTTCTATATTTAAAAACTTTTACATATTTGAAATCAACAACATTTAGTTTTTTAGTGTTCAATATAATATTTACATTTATTTTTAGTAAAACTCAACATTTTAATCATAAATGAACAACATTTTTTAACTGTTTTTTTAATTATAGAAAATAACTTTTGTATTTGCAGCTAAAAAAGCACTTGACTCAAAATTGAGAGTAAAAATTATGTGTAACTCTGAATTATGTGCTGAAAAACGAACGTTTTTCAGCACGTCTCTTTCGGATTTTTATCTCAAATTCTCCGTGTTGTCCCAACTGTCCAGAAAAACCTTTAGATGATATAAATCACGTTTTCAAAGGGTAGGGTGTGAAAAATATACTGCACATACAGAAAAGCTATTTAGGTATAAGTATATATTATAGATATATTATATATATATATATATATATATATATATATATATATATATATATATATATATATATATATATGAATGTATTTATCAATATCAATCCCAAAACGAAATCACAATATGGTGGAATTACCAACTTAAAAATTTAACCAATCAAGTTAACGCACTAGACACGGTGATTGGAGGTGAAACAAACAAATTAAATGTCATTAACGCAACTTTCTATCGTTGCAGTGGGGAGAAAGGTAACGCCCATTTTATGATCAACGATAAAACTGTTGAATATTGTGAAAAAATGTCAGTTTAAATTTAACGCTTGTGACATAAAGATCATTGTGTACCAAGTTTATAATTTTTTTGACTGTTTTGCCGGAAGTGTTTCCTTATAACAATGGTGCTAGAAGATAAAGTTACCAAAATGTTTTGCTCAAAAAACATTAAATACAGTGAAATGGTTTCCAGAGGACTGAACAATACATACGTAGTTTCTGTTCAAAATCAAAGTGTGGTGACAACTCATACTAGTGTAATCGCAACAAACTCTGCATGCCAAAATTCTGCACATGTGTCAAACACAGATCCAGAAGTATGCAACAATGTTTGTGCTTCAAGTTTAGTGCCGACATTTGAAGAAAAAGATTTACCCAAATATATTAAAAATCTAATAATAAGAAGCCGCCTTCTTGAAAAGTGTTATTTACAAACAAGTGATTTTAGAATTCCATTGGTGAAAAATAAATTGGATATGGCGATAGAAGACGAACTTGTTTCAGTGGTAGAAGACTTTTTCATCAAGAAATTTAATTTACCGTATGTACCCAGTGATAATCTTCTGATGCATATCAATAGACTTTTTGCTGAAAATGAAATGTATATACAATACCAATGTAAAAATCAAGTTGTTTTAAAAGATGTCTTAGAAGTGAACCAGTTGGCCACCAGAATTCTACTCGAAACGTATGACGAAAAAACCATTGAAAGACTAGAACTCTGTTCCTTATGGGGACGAAAGTGCGAAATTAGTGAAACGTAAGTAAATTTAGCTGTAAATGGACTAGAATCAGTGAAAAGTTAAGAAATTGTGTAAATATGTAAATAGTAGTTAAGTAATTCGTCATTAAATTTTAACGCAGGTTTCCAACCGAAGAAAAACATTTTAACCACACCAGAATTTATATGATTATCCAGATGAAGTTTAATCTGTATAATATATTATAAATTCTGTCAGTCCTAAGTCTGAATAAAGTGGGAAGGAAATGTTTTTCTTAGATTGTTATTACAAACCTTTATTCACTAGTTTTTCTGTTACGTAAATTTTTTATTATTAAATTAAATTTTATTATTAAATTTACCCATTTTCGAATAATAAATTTTTCATGTACTATTCGATGTTATTATGTCACCATTTTCATCATTTATGCTCTTTTTTATATGTTTATTAATTATTTATTCCTATTAGAAATCTTCATTGAATAATCTTCTGAATTATTCTATTGCGTGAGTATTTAATAGCATCTTTTACCCATTTTTGAGTAATATATATATAATTTTTCAATGTTTTTTAATTTGTTTATAAAGCTGTTGGTTTATTTGGAATTTTTTGGTTTATTTAGGTTGTTTGATCTTTATTGTCTGAAATCCAGCTTACTAGGTATTTGTATTTATCAACCCTGTCTATCGGCACATTTCCAAAATGTATGTTTATTGGTATATTTGTTTTCTTTGTAATTATCATGTATTTGGTCTTTTTTATATTTATTTTTGGTCCATATTTTTCAAAGAAACTGTTTGTTTTGTTTAGCAGTAATTGTAGTTGTTCAGCAGAGTTTGCCATAATCACGGTGTCATCTGCATATCTTATGTTGTTAATAGATCTTCCGTTAATTATTATTCCTTTACTTTGAGGTAGTAATGCTTCTTCAAAAATGGATTCATTATATACATTAAATAGTAATGTGGACATAATACATCCCTGCGTAACTCCTCTCCTGATTTCAATTTCTGGACTGGGTTCGTTATTTATTACGATTTGTGCTCTTTGATTCCAGTAGAGGTTTGTTGTTATTCGTAATTCCCTATGGTCTATGTTTTTTGTCTTTAGAATTTGGACTAATTTTTCATGTCTTACTTTGTCAAATGCTTTTTCAAAATCAACGTAACAAACATGCACATCAACATTCATATCCATGCATTTTTGAGCTAACATATTAAAAGCAAATAACGCATCTCTAGTTCCTAGTCCGTTTCTGAACCCAAACTGACTATTACCTATTCCTTCTTCCAGTTTTTTATTTATACGACCCTGTATTATTTTCAGGAATAATTTGAGAATGTGACTTATTAGTGATATTGTTCTGTATTCACTGCAATATTTAGTGTTTGTATTTTTAGGGATAGCACAAAAGGTAGAGAGTACCCATTGTTTCTGTATGTGTCCTGTTTTGTATACTGAGTTAAATAAGTATACTATAATGTCTAAGGTTTCATAATTCATGCATTTTAAGATTTCTATAGGGATTTCGTCTGGACCTAATGCTTTACCATTTTTGCTGTTTTTTAATGCTATTTTAATTTCCTATTTTAATATCTTTAAAACCATATCATCTTCTACTTCTATCTCCTTCTGTTCTATTGTCTTTGAACAGTTCATTGATGTATTCTGTCCATCTCTTTAATATTTGTCGTTAGTATTCAACATAAGTTTCCCATTTGCATCTTTCAGTATTCCCGGTTTTCTTGGTCTATTGTTGTGAGTAAATTCTTTAATTTTTTTATGTGTGTTAAAACTATCATGTCTTTTCTGGCATTTTTCTATTTCTGCGCATTGTTCTTTTAACCATTATTCTTTCGCTTTCTTAATTCTGTATTTTATTTGTTTATCCACTTATTTGTACATCTGATATCTTTGTTCTTATATTGACCTCTTTCTTCCATTAAATCTAAAATTGCTTCCGCCATCCATTGTTTCTTTTTATATCTGGTTGGTATTAGGTTAGGTTAGCATTGAACATTTATACTCAAATCCATCCAACACGCAACATTCATACTCAAATCCACCCAGTGCTGACCCACAAAATTATTACTTAAATCCACCAAACACCAACACACAACCTTTATTTTCACATCCACCTAGTATTGACACAGAGCTTTCTCAGTATTCAGATCAAGAAAACGAACGAAATTGATGATGAACTTTTTGAATGTAAAAACAAGTAAACTCGTCATTATTTTGCATGTAGTAAGTACCTATCGTCAACTGCTTTTGTATTAAACATTTAACCAATAAATATGGAGTTTATTTTAAGGGATATTAACAGAAAAATAGTAATGAAAAAAGTTTAACATACCTGTACATAACCACTAAGACTGTTAATTAAAGCTTTACATACTTCAGGTAGTATTACAGATATTGATTGCTTTGATACTTTTGAAAGATACATTAGGCTGTGGTAGGAATCACCTGATGCTAAAAATCTTAAAGTGATTGCTAACCTTTCTGTTACACTCATAGCATTTCTAAAGTTAGTATGTCTTTTTGCAACTGCAGGACCAACAAGGCATATTAGATTCTCAAAATCTTCGGTGGACATTCTTAAAAAATTTTTGAAGCTTGATCGAATTTCACCACTTAGTCCAATATCATCTGCTCGCAGCTGAACTAACAATTTGTCTATCGAACAACTTTCTCGCATTTTTAGGCTTGGTCTAATCCAAAAACGTTTGGGTTTTCTTTTAGTAACCTGGGATGATGATGAGAGCAAAAAAAAACTTGCGGCTAGCAATAAATCTTCAGTTTCATTTTTTTTTTTTTGATTAAAACGCCACATGGTTAACCAACACTAATCACAACAACAACGTCACCAACTGAATTTGTTTTTATATTTTGTTGTTCTGGTGTGGACAGTTTGTCTCAATTTTGTTTTGTCTTTTGACGATAAATTTTGTCGCCGGTTTATCGTGTTTTTGTTTCAATTGTGTTTTCGTTTTGTCTGCTTGGTCTGGACCCGGCATTAGAATTTCTTTTTGACCTTTATCTATTTTTGTCTTTATTAACAACCATTTTTCTCCGTCTCAGCATTTTGCAGAATTTGTTCTTTAACATTCAATAATCCGTTGTTGACTTCATCTGCCAGTCGTTGCCTTATGAGTGGGTTCCTTAATTTACTTGTATCTATTTTTGCATTTGTTTTTCTTCGTTTTATTATTTTCATTTTGAACCTAATTTTGGTCACTATGATCTGATCCTATGTCGGCACTTGGATAGGTTTTTGCGAATATAATTGCGTTCCTGTTCTCACATACGGATCAGAGGCATGGACGCTAACTAAAACAGATGAATCCGCTCTATCGATTTTTGAAAGAAAGGTACTACGCAAGATATTCGGAGTGGTCTGTGAGAACGGAATATGGAGGCGTAGATATAACTTTGAACTGCAGAATATCTACAACCATACGTTTGGTGGATGGATGGGGTAACACAAGATGCGGAAAAGATCGGAGTCGGAAACTAGAAAATGCAAGCAAGGGACAGAACAGAATTGCGTAGAAAGCTTAAGAATGTCGAGGCCCTCTAAGCGCTGTAGCACCAAGATGATGATGAATTGCGTTCCTGTATCTTTGTCTAACTAATACATATTCTATTTGGTTTCTTACAATTCTTTCTTCTTGATCTGCTGGTGACTTTCAGGTATATAGTCTTCTTTTTGGCATTTTGAACACTGTATTAGCCTTCTGAAGCTATTTTCTTGCGGCATTTTAAATTAATTACTATTTAACTGGGAATAAGCCACAATTAAAGATAAAAATACGTTTATTGGTGTTTCAATGTATCGTTATTCGTTCTCAAAATACTGTTTGTATTTTTAGAACGATTTCCGAAGTGGAAATTGAAACGTCAATAAACGTATTTTTATCTTTAATTGTGGCTTATTCCCAGTTAAATAGTAATTAACTGTATCAGCTATAACAAAATTATTGTTTTGGCAAAATTCGATAAGCTTGTCACCCATTTCGTTTCTGTTACCCATACCATATCCTCCTGTACATTCTTCTACTTTTTCTTCCCCTAAATTTCGTGTTTGAAATATTTTTTTCTATGGCACGAGATACAGATTCTTGGTCAATCGATGATTTTTGTTTTCCTCCCTACGAGGGGGAATTAGCATTCTTAGCAAAATTCAGCTCGTTTTCTTTTATTTTTATAGATCAAATATCTAAAGACTGAACTATAGTTTATTTTTATGAACAAGAGAGTAATTAGCATAATTTTAACTGGTACCTCCGACCACTCCATGGGCGTGCTCAAGATTAATTGAAAAATTACTTTGAATAATTGTAAAAAATAAATGAATTATTTCAGTGTTATAAAGTGTTATGTGTATGTAAACAAAAGTGACCTCTTTTATCACACACTATATTAGAACTGACTGGCCTACATTAAAAAGGGTTTTAAAAAATTCACATTTTTTTTATTTTTAAAAATTACAAAAGAGAAAAAGAGTTTTTAAAACCGTCTAAGGTATGTTAAATAGATGAATAAAAATATTAATATAAAACTTACAGCTACTTGTTACAAATCCAAATCAGATTCAGAAGATGAACTTTCAGAACCAAGATTTATAATAACTAGCTCGATCATTTTATCAGTAATATTGTCCAGCTTCCACATTTTTTCCTCTTCTTTAATAGTGTGATTTACTGCCTTTTCCCAGTTTTCAGGTTTTACATTATTTACGGCCTCCAAAAACAACTGTTTAACATCATGAATTTTAAAAGTGGTATTTTTTCTTGAAACTTCACTCTTTATCTGTGCCCATACCAGTTCAATCGGGTTTAATTCACAATGATATGGTGGGAATCTAAGTACTGTCATTCCACGATTTTTGGCAATTTCATCAATTTCGTATTTTTTAAATTTTCTTTATGAAGGGCACACAACGAATAAAGTTCCTTTCTTATAGATCCGGGATGGTACGTAATATTTTTTGAACTCAGCCAATTCTGCAAGTCTTTTTTTAACCACTTGGTTGTGGGCAGTCCTTCTATAAGTCTGGAGTGATAACTTGCATTATCCATTACTATTGCACAGTTCTTAGTAAGAAGACCTATCATTTGTTCGAACCATTCTTGAAAGGCATCAGCGTTCATGTCTTCATGGTAGTCACCGGTACGAGTTGATTCAAAAGTTAATAAACCACCTTCAACAAAAACGTCTGAACTGCCAATGTGTACTATTATCAGCCTGCGTCCCTTTCCTGATGGTGGGTTTAAACCAGTAGATAAGTTATTTACAAAAGCGTGCCTTTGACTTGTAACAGTTTCATCCTGCCAAAATTTATTTGGTGTATGACCCTCGTTGATCCATGTTTCATCAAGATAAAATATTTTTCTTTTTTGGTTTCTCATTTCCTTTATGGTTCTTAGAAAATGGCTTCTCCATATGACAATATCGCTTCTTTCTAATAAAATAGACTTTCTGGGATTCTTTTTCCAGCGGAAGCCTATTTCTTTTAAAAGTTTCCATAACGTACTTCGACTCATTTCTGGGTAATCCTTATCATCTCGAACTGAGACAAGAACTTTATCCAATGTTGGAAATTCTTGTCTAAAGAAGAATTCATGCACTTTCCGTCGAAGACCTTCTTTAAAATGATATTCTATTTGAAATTTTGGTTTCCCTGGAGCATTACGTGGCATTTGAAAACTACCACATTTCTCTTCTTTAATAACTCTGTAAATCATAACACTAGTATACATAATAAACTGCATCTTGCAACTGAAGTACCTACTTTTAGTGAACTGTTAAGAATTTTGAATACGCCACTTGGACCTTCCTACAAAATGGAAAAACCCACCATCACATTTTCTGGGGAATAAGTTTAGAAGGTAATTATCTAGTCAATTACTGTCGTAGATTCCTGGAATTAAAGAATTAAATGTTTGATTGTTGAAACCCTTACTTCGTGGAATGCACTCATTTCAGATAAAATAAAACGTTTTATTTTATCTAAAGAATTAAACTTTATTTTGCAAATAGGTAGGTACTTATTAAACCTTTTTTGGTTATATATAACCAATAAAATAAACATCTTACATTTCTTGCAAATTCATTAGTACCTGTTAACCTCCATCACTCCGACACTGGCAACCTTATTTAGGTATTAGTAACCCTCAAAACTATTGTATTCTATTCTGCTTCAACCTTTATACCTGGTAAAAATTATTTTCCTATATACTTCTGTAAACTTGTTGACAAATATCTGTTTTTCATTGAGTCACCCGTATCAACAGTTTAGGGATTTGCATACATAATTTATTGTTTTATTACTCTCTCATATATAAAAATACACAGTAGAAAACCTCAAAAAAAGAATTTTTTAATGAATCCACTTTTCAGAAAAACTCTAAATAACATTTTTGTCTTAAAATTCACTATTCTAACGAGTGCCACTTTTTTTTAATAAACTTTTTTCATCCCCGAGTTGTAG
This sequence comes from Diabrotica balteata, assembly GCA_918026665.1. Classification (NCBI taxonomy): domain Eukaryota; kingdom Metazoa; phylum Arthropoda; class Insecta; order Coleoptera; family Chrysomelidae; genus Diabrotica; species Diabrotica balteata. The sequence continues at coordinate 13,436,712 of OU898283.1, read as the reverse complement.
TGGTAACCACCCCAAAGGAAAAGCACCTATTGGCATAGGGTACATTTTATTCTGAGCTATTTTCTACCTACTGTCTACATTTAAAGCAAATCCCTGCATATAAAAGAATTCTGAACAGAAAACCGTCCTATCCTGGACTATTGGGTAATTAATACATACATTTTGTGACCTTCATACTTTATTTAGGATACTTTCTCTTCTTTACGTGCCATCCACGCGACAGAGGTTGTATTGGCTATTCTGATCTTAGATGATGACTCTTAATAGTTTGATTGATGTGCATACGTACCATTCACTCAAGTTACGCAGCCATGAGATTCTTCTCCTTCCTACACTTCTCTTACCCTGGATTTTCCTTTGTATAATTAATTGAAGCATGTTGTATCATATCATTACGCATAACATGCCCCAGGTATTGCAGCTTTCGTGCCTTGATGGTTTCCAATATTTCCATTCTTTTGTTGACTCTTCTCATGACCTCGTTGTTTGTTACATGCTCGGTTCATAATATCTTCAGGATTCTTCTATACACCCACAGTTCAAATGCTTCCAACTTTTTAGTAGTCAACACGTTAAATGTCCATGCTTCTACCCCGTAAAACAGTCGAGAAAATGTAACACCTTGCCAGCCTAACTCTCAAGTCTAATTTTAGTTCCCTTGCACAAAGTACCTTTCTCATTTTATTGAAGTTTGTTCGTGCTTTCTCTATTGAAACTTTGATTTCTTTGGAAAAACCGTTTGTGTGATTAATTTTTGTGCCAAGATAATTGTAGTTTTCAACTTGTTCTAAAGTTTCACTGTTAATTGTCAGGCTTTCATCATTATTTTGGATTTTTAATATTCTTATAAATTTATTTTTCTTAATGTTTACTGATAATTCATATTCTTCCCCATACTCAACTATCTTGTTCAATAGCTTTTGGAGGTCTTGGAGGTTGTTGCTATTATGATAGTATCGTCCGCATATCTAACGTTGTTAATTGGTGTTCCATTGACCTTTATTTCATGATTCTAGTCCGCATAACAGACTATGACATAAAGTGTGGATTTATGCCGCAAAGTATAAACAATCTTATAGTAGAGAAAAATTGGAAACATATCTACAAACAAAGTTCCCCGGACATGAGTTCTCGTGCACCTTGTACGCGAACAAGGTAAATGGATCAAATTCCTTCAGAATCACGGCAGATGCAGAATTGAGGGATATTCTTTTTCAACCACAGACGTGGCCGAAGGGCATATAGGTGAGTGAATATTTTTTTCGCAGAAAACATTTCGGCGATAAATCTTCTAGATATATCAACCGAAAAAGACAGAAGTGAAAGTGTTGTATCTTATATTAAACCAAAAACTTTAGCAAACTCTGACCAGATTAGTCTAGTTAATATTTTACATGTAAACACACACAGTTTATTAAACAAAATAGATCAGCTTAATATTTTTTTGAAAAATAAAAGATACAATATATTATGTTTCTCTGAACACTGGCTCAGAGAAAATGAATTAACAACATTAAAGCTTGATGGGTATTTTTTGTCAACTTTTTATTGTCGGAAGGTAAGGGAACATGGAGGTGTTGTAATTTTTAGCGATAATAAAATCCCTACACGACCAATTTGCTTAAATGATATATCATGTGAATTTTAGGGTGAATTTTGTGCAGTAGAAATTATAGATATTAAAACTATTTTAGTAACAGTGTATAGAACCGGAAATGGGAATTTTAAAGTTTTTCTAGAGCTATTTGAAAAGTTATTGGAGTTTTGCTCTGCTAATTTTTTAGAAATAATAATAATTGGAGATTTCAACATTGATTTTAAAAAAGCTTCTAATGAATTAAACAGTTTCCGTGATCTAATATCTACTTTTGGATTAACCATAAATATTAATGAATTTACTAGAATCTCAACTAGATCAGCAACTTGTTTAGATAACATCTTAACAAACATAAGCAGTGAGATAGTTGATTGTGGAATTGTATACCCGTGTATTTCTGATCATCATGCACAATTTCTCTACTTAAAAATAAAATCTGAAAAAAAACATAGTGCTAATCCATACAGGAGACATATAACAAGTAATGGCATCCGGATGTTAAAACAGTCGTTAAACAACGTTGACTGGGCTTCAGTTGTTTCTCTCAAAACAGCAACAGAATTAGCTCAATTTATTACCGAAATGTATGTTAAGTTAACTGAAATTAATTTTCTATTAAAAAAATCACGAACTTATAGTAAAGCTCCAATTTCTTGGTTTGATGATGAATTAATAGAAATGCGAAAAAATCTTTCCACAGTCAAGATAATTGCTGATGTTACAAAGGAATATAGTGAGTATAAAAATTTAAGAAGCACTATAAATCAACAATATCATTAAAGAAAAAACTGGCTTATGAAAATTTTTTTTCCAATTCTGAAAATATATCTCGTGATAGTTGAAAAGTTATAAATTATCACAGAAATAAATTTCAAAATAAAAAAGTCTGTCCAAGCGCGATTACATCAAACGATTTCAATAATTACTTTACTTCAGTGGCTAAACATATTAGAAGTTCTTTTAATTCTACAAATGAAAATGTAGCCATAGATTTTTTGAAAGATGTACACTCTCCTTGCAACTCTTTATTTTTATTACCTGTTAGTGATACTGAAATCAGGAATGTTTTGCATCGATTGAAAAATTCACACTGCACGGATTTTTATTTCTTAAACAAAAAAATAATTGTGGAAACAATCGATATTATTATTGACAAATTAATTATACTTTATAATAATTGTCTTACTGAGGGGATTTTCCCAGATGTTTTAAAAGTAACAAAAGTGCTACCAGTGTTCAAAAAGGGAGCTTCAGATGAAATTGGAAATTACCGTCCCATCTCAATCATTCCCATTTTCGGCAAAATTTTTGAGAGTATTCTAAATGTTCGTTTGGTAGAATATCTAGAAAAACACAAAATACTTCACTGTAACCAATATGGCTTTAGAAAAAGGTGTAGCACTACACTAGCTATACAGAAAATTGTGAGAGATATAGTTGATGGCTTGGAGGAAGGTCATTTTGTGTCTTTGACATTGTGTGACTTATCCAAAGCTTTTGACTGTGTATCGCATGAATTACTGTTGGAAAAAATGCATAAGTACGGTATTAGGGGAAACACTCTTAATCTATTTAGATCATACCTAACAAATAGAAAACAGGCAGTTTTTCTTAATAACAGCTATTCTGAGTTTAACACTGTCGAATATGGTGTACCTCAAGGTTCGATATTAGGACCCACTTTGTTTCTTATTTATCTGAACGATTTATTTCACTACACTTTTCCTATAAAATGTGTTTGCTTCGCAGATGATACAACTCTCATAAATACTGATATTAATCAGAATAATTTAAAAATTAAAATAGATAGTGATACCAAGAAAGCAAAAAACTGGTTCTCACATAATGGGCTAATGCTAAATGAAGAGAAAAATCAGAATTTGATTTTTAGTTCTGATTGGAAGTATATCTTAAGAAATAGTGTTAAACTATTAGGAATCTTTATAGACGATAATTTGGATTGGAGTGCTTATATAGATTACTTAAGTTCTAGACTTGCTACAAGTATATTTTTAATACGCAACTTAGTTTATATGATTCCTAAAAATACCCTTAGAATTTGCTACTTTGCACTATTTCATAGCCATTTACAGTACGGAATAACTGTTTGGGGTAATTCTTCTTACGCAGATCGAATTTTTAAATTACAAAAAAGAGTAGTGAGGATACTTGCAAGAGCAGAGTATAGGGAACACTGTAAACCTTTATTTCTGGATTTAGGTATTATGCCACTACCTTCACTCTATATATATGAGACGCTGATTGAAATTCATGCCAACAAAGGTAAGTTTAACGTAAACTCCAACGTCCATGATCACGATACAAGATCTAGAGATGGTATTAGAGCACAACATTTTAGGTTGACAAAGAGTGTAAAAAATTCGACTGACGTTAGTTTGTATAACTTTTTGCCAGATGAAGTAAAAACTCTTCACTTGTTATCATTTAAGCATAAAATCAAATCACACTTTTTGAAACATTGTTTCTATTCAAAAACGGAGTACTTAAGTACAGCTTTTACACAATAGTACTAGTTTGGTCAGGGCAGTTGCCTATTATAATTATATTTCATGTTTTTTTATAATTCCACAAAGTGTGTTTGTCGTTTTTTTTTTACTGTTAATATTAAATACATACATGTTTGTAATGTTTAAATTATCCAAAAAAAAAAAAAATTATATGTTTTATAAGTATTGTCACTATTCCTTTGACTTGTCAAAAACAAAACTATTTTTGTATATTGATTAAATAAATTCTATTCTATTCTATTCTATTCAGACTTAAGGAGTAATAATAATAATAAAAGTAAGAATAGAATATTTCCAGTTTATTCAGATATTTTTTTAAATTGTATTATGGCTTGTTATGACAATATCATTTAAAAGTCATTATTTATCCCAATTATTATTTCAAAAATATCAGAAACAACAAAAACAAAATAATGTTATCTTTAACAACTATCTCTCATAAACTATTAAGTAACTCTCATTTGTAAAAAAATTGTTAACTAATGATTTAGTATAACTTAGGCCCAGTTGTTGAATCAATAGTTAACTCATGGATTAAGTAAACAATGATTAAAGTTAATTGAAAGATTATTTCTTAAAAAGTTGTTCAATGCATGTTAACTTTCGAATTTATTAAACTCAAGTACTGTAGCGGTGACAATGTTGCCAGTTATTAACTAACGGCTTGGAACAAATTTTATCATAAAAATTATAAAGATAAATGTGTTCTGTGGTATAAAAACATTGGTGTTCATATTATGTACGTATATAAAAGTTAATGACTTTGACGTTGTGTTTACATTACATTTCATTTTGCACTTTGAATTTGTTGTGTTTATTTGAGATTTGTATAAGTGATTATTTTTGTATTTTAAATTGCAAAAAATGCAATAGCAAAAAATTTTTAAATTACAATAGCCACAATTATTATTATCGACACGAAATTATAATAGCTTATAATCTATAATTATGTAATATTTTATAATCTAGAACTGTCAAGAGACAATATTTAATTTAAAACTAGAAAGTAAGGTTACAAAGCTCTAGTTAACACCGTTAATCCTTCGTTTTTGGGCGATTAAGATAATCTCTGGTTAACAGATGGTTAAGGGCTAAACTTGCATTGAACAACGCTGTATTAAGTTTAACTGAAGATTATTTTTAATCTGAAGATAATCTCCAATTGAACAATCGGCCCTTAATGGATAATTGAAGCAATTGAATTGAGGTATATGTCCCATTGTTTTTTATTTGAAAGTAACTTTCTCCTTCTTTCAAAATAATTATTTTTACTGTATAAATAAAAACATTTATATAAAATACATTAAAGAGCAGTAAAGGTAACAATTAGCTTCTTTGGAATATTTAGATAAAGATAATTTCCTTCCCTAATTACTTAATGTTTTTATGAAATATTTTTTAAGCTTCGGTATTTTTGCTTTTGTTTTAGTAATTTTATAATTGAAAAAGTTCTGAAACTGTATTCATTTGGCATTTTTAAGTTAAATATAATTATATATGGGATTAAATCACAATTTTAAAATTACATTTTTTTACGTTTTGTCTGGGAGGATTGTTCAGCTTCGATCTTATAAGATGTCCTACCTATCTTAGTCTTCCTATTTTTAAGAGAGATATCACGTCTTTACCACCGTATATCTGTTTGTATTTGTAGTAAATTTCATAGTTGTCTTCTTCTTCGCGTGCCATATCAAAATTATCCGATGTTGGCGATCACCATTACGAAGGCTTCTCGATCTTCTGCGATATGGAATAATTGTCCTGCATTTATTATCTGAGTCCATTCACGAATGTTTTTTAACCAAGAAACGTGTTTTCTTCCTACACCTCTACGTCCCTCTTTCGCCTTTAAGGATCAGTTGTAATATTTCATATCGACTTCCCCTTACTATATGTCCCAGATAAGACATTTTTCGATGTTTAACAGTCTTTAGCAGTTCTCTATCTTTGTTGACGCTCCTTAGTACTTCTTTATTAGTTTTCCTTGCTGTCCAAGGCATCTTCAGTATCTTCATATTCGTCTATGAACCCACATATCCAATGCTTCAATTTTGTTCATGATCGATACTTTTAGCGTCCGGATTTCTGCAATATACAAACGTACCAAACATAGCACTTAACCATTCTTTGTCTTAGTTCTAAACTGAGATGATTATTGCAAACAAATGACTCCATTTCCATAAAAGTAGTTTTAGTCATTGCTATTCTACGTTTTATTTCTATGTCTGGATCTAATTAGTCCGTTATCACAGTTCAAAATATGTCATTTTGACAACATTTTACATTTGACAACATATGTCATTTTGACAAGTAAATGAACAACTTTATTTTCGAGATTTATAGACGACATAGTCCTTATTGCAGACCAGGTAGATCATGCCTGTCAGCTTGTATAGCTATAAATATCTTTGCCACGAGATTAAATTAGGAAGAGATAATCAAACAACAGAGCTAAACTGGAGAATTGGACTGGCACGGGCAGCTTAATTAAAACTGAGAGAAGTCTTTATATCATATATTCCCATGTGCTTGAAAAGAAGGTCTTTGATCAATGTGTACTTCCTTCCAGTTCTAACGTATGGAGCAGAAACATTGACCCTTACCAGAAAAGTAATCAATAAAATACAAGTGGCACAGAGAGCGATGGAGCGGTCTATGCTAAATATATCCCTCAGAGACAGAGTATCAAATACAATAATTAGGAGAAAAACTGGTGTTACTGACGCAGTTCAAAGGATTACAACATTGAAATGTAACTGGGCGGGCCATGTTGCCAGATTAAAAGATGGAAGGTGGATGAAGAAAATTCTGGAATGGAGACCTACACACGATGCTTATCGTAATCGAGGACGTCTTCCAACAAGGTGGTTAGATGACATCAAGCGCATTCAGCACAACTGGATTCAGAGTGCTCAAGATATAATGCATTGGAATTATTTACGGGAGGCCTATGTCCAGCAGTGGACTCAAAACGGCTGATGATGATGAATAAATTTATAAAACACAATAAAATACCGGAAGAATGGAGAACTAGCAACCTAATTATACTATTATAAAAGGAGATAAAAAACAGCCAGAAAACAACAGAGGTATAAACTTGTTAAATACTACGCTAAAACTTACAACTACAATTTTACAAGTGCTAATAAATCAGAGGATAAGTTTAGTAGATAAACAACGGAGTTTTAGGCAAATTAGGCAAAACAACAAAATGGAAGTCAGAATAGATGGACAACTTACAGGACCTATAGGAATAGGCAGCGGAATAAGACAAGGGGATTCATTAAGCCTCACGCTCTTTAATTTGATCATGAATGAAATCCTTAATAACACTATATGGCGAAACAGACGCTTTAACACTGAAATGAAGTAAAAAATTTATAAAGACAGTGTAAGACCAATAAGGCTACTGAAAACGGCAAATATGAGAGTACTGAGAAGAATTATAGAAAATACGCTTAACCTGAAGAATCGAAAGAAAAGTGAAGACAAAGAAGTATCGGACAACCGTGCAAAAGATGATGTGACAAGCTTCCATAGAGGTATTAAGCCGCCAATAGCAAAATAGCTTATAAAGAGAAAGAAGAAGAAGAAGGTATATATCCCATATGAAAATTGAAGAGCAATAAGACATGGCTTTATAGAAAGATAGATAACGGCTGAATAGGAAGAAATAATACATATATTTTCTATAGTTGAAGGAAACTTATCAAATGAATATAAGGAGAAATAATAGAGAAAACATTTAAACAGATTTGGAAAGATATAATTGATAACACAATTGCGAAAAGTATGTAGAAGTCAACCACGCAGTGCAAAAAAGTAAATCAGCAAATGACCATGAATAGAAAAAACCGTAACGTATGTTAATATAAATACGGAATAAGAAATTGTAAGCGAATAAAAGACTTTACGACAAGATAACAATTTAAAGACAGCAACGAAACATAAATATTTTAACTTCGCCCATACGAATAACAACGAAAGAAGTGGAAGATGTATGTAGATCTCTAAAAAATAACAAAGCACCGGGTCCAGGTAACATCCCTGCAGAGTTAATTAAAAGGGCACAACCAAACTATATGTAAGTTTAACCAAACTGTTCCAAAACTGCATTAATGGAATGACAACACCAGAGGAGTGGAAGACATTATTCATATCCACTATAAACAAAAAAGAAAGAAGGGATGAAGTGACAAATACAGAGGTATTGTCGTGACAAACTCGGTTAGTAGAATATACGGAAAATTAATTTAAAACAGAAGAGATAGCGAATATAAAGACTTAGAGGCTGAAGAACAGGAAGGATTTAGGGCAGGTAGATCTACTGTTGACCATTTGTTTTAAATTACACAGATTATTGAAAAGAAAGTAACCGTTAAGCAAGAAGTACATTTATTGTATGTAGACCTACGAAAGGCTTATGATAGCGTACCACATTATAAATTATGGGAAGCGTTAGAGAAAACAAACATAAGCATGAATTTAATAAATGCAACAAAAGTACTGTACGCTAATGCTAACTCAAAGGTAAAGGTTGGAAATAATCTGTTAAATGGATTCCAAATGAATAAAGGCCTTAAGCAGGGCTGCTGTCTCTCCCCGACATTATTTAAAATGTATCTAGAATAGGCTCTAAAACTGTGGAAACACAAATGTAGAAATATGGGAATGCCGATTAACAACAAGAGTATATACACTTTGTCATTTGTAGATGATCAACTAGTGATAGCACAAGATTATTTAGATATTGTGTATATGACTCGACAATTAGTCGAGGAGTATAAAAATTGGGGACTTGAAATCAACATCCAAAAAACCGAGTATATGTGTATGGGCGGAAAAAAACAGGAGCTCATATTGGAAGATGGAAAAGTTATCAAACATTGCAAAACATAAATATTTAGGTATGGTCATCACAAAAGAAGGCAACAGAGACGACACAATTGGCAAGAAAAACAACCAAGCAAAAAAAGCAATTTCCCTTCTCAATAGTAACCTTTGGGATCTATCAATCTCTAATAATAACAAGCACAAGATATATAATACAATCATTAAAAGTATAATTACCTACAGTAGTGAAATATGGCAAATAAAGAAAAGATACAAGAGAAAACTTGCGGCAACGGATTTCTGGAGACAGACGTTCAGCTGGAAAATCCAGACTAGAAAGAGTAACGCTCAACAGAATAAGCGAAATTATGAAAGTAAAACATATACAGTCCGTCCCAAACCCTTCTTTCAGTGCGTCATAGTTGTTCGAATTCTGTCTAACGCATTAAGCTAAAAGTGACAGAAAAAAACGTGAGTTCCTGATTATTATACATAGAACTTAGAAAATTAGGTATCGGTCACGGGTATTCGCATATTAAAGCGAATTCTACTTACGAACGTATAATTGGTTGGAGTTTAGAATACGCTAAATAGATATCCAATCAATTATGCATATAAATATAATTTGACACAGATGATCTTGATAATGACAGTGACAGTACTTTTACAATGTCAACTGATAAAATGATAATTGCCGTTCCAGGTTAGTATTTTCAGACATTTTACCTACAGTGAAAATTAAATTTTGTATTTATTGTCATAAAAATATTTTAAATATTCCGAGATATACCCAGAATGAACAAAGACTAATATTAAAATTATTAAATTAGTTTCAATTAGAAAAAGATACTGAGTTATCTTTATTATCAGTTTCTGTCGTTCGCGAATCAGATTGTGAATTCCGGAATGATATTGAGAAAATATCTTAAACTAATACCGTTATGGATATTTATATGTATTAAAACGGTTCTTTTTAGAACCACGACATTTTCTTGAAATGTAAGATATAATTGATACCAGCCACATATCTAGTGTAATCATTGATTTTAAAGAATCAGATTCTGAATGGGATTATGGATTGTTTGAAATATAATATTCATTTTTGTTATTCATAAAAAAGAAGGTAAACTTACATTCGGTATCTTGTTTTTTAACTAAACTCCATTAACACGATTTCATCTGGATACCGGAACTGGTAGATTAACTCAAAAATCAACTGCTTCACTATTTAAACTATTTATATTATTTTTTTAACTAAACTTTATAACCTTCTTTCATTTGCACACCAAATCTGGTAGAATAACTCAAAAATCAACTGCTTCACTATTTAAACTATTTCCACTATTTAATGACAAATCTTCACAAAATTAAACTATTGGCTGCCACAGAAACTTATCAGAAAATTACTTATCCAAATATGACTGATTTAAATCGATGTTATTTTATCACAGGAATGTTTACTTTGATGCCTTGCAGTTGCAATTGTCATTGCAATATGCCTGTGTGTTTGTAATAAATAATAATAAATCCATAAACGAATCTAAGCTAATTAAGCACTTTCCTTGGAATGTATAAAATAGAACAGAATAGAAAAGAATTATGACAAACTGCTATGCATTTAAAAAAAATAACCTTTTCACATTTAGCCGATTACGATCCTGCAACTGTCAGATTTAACTAAAATGTCATGCAATAATTCTCGACATTCTTTAAATCTTATATGACGTCAAAATTAGTGACGCACTGAAAAAAGGGTTTGGGACAGACTGTAATAGTAGACGATATACAACTCAGATGGTACGGTCATGTACAGAGAATGTCTAAAGAACGTCTCCCAAAACAAGTCTTATGGATAAAACTTAATAATAAACATAATTTGGAAACTAATATTGAAGTCTAATAGGAAATAATTAATATGTTTTTTAAAATATCCAGAAAGAAAGAAAGAATCAAATAGGAACTGCAAATCCAATATTATATTTTGCAACTACAAACCACATCTGAAAAACAAAACAAATTTTTTTTCGTAAGGGTTTTAGCACTATCGATCACTTGTAAACAATCCGGACAGTTATTGAAAAAACAATAGAGTATAACATACCACTACATCTACCATTTGTCGATTATCACAAAACATTCGACAGTATCGAGAAATGGGCTTTCTTAACAGCATTGGACGATGCCCTCCTTAAGAATATATACGATGATGCTACTTTTCACGTAAAAATAGATGATGATCTGGAAACTATGAAAATAGACCTTGGCAAAGGTGTGAGAGAGGGCGACACTATCTCACCCAAGTTATTTACTTTGGCATTAAAAAATGTTTTCAAATAACTAAATTGGGCCGAAAAATACTTAAAAGTAGATGGAGTATATCTTAACCATTTGCGTTTCGCAGACGACGTATTAATAATAAGCACAGATATTCATGAACTAAAATCAATGCTACAAGATTTAAATCACAAATCGAATCAAATAGGATTAAAAATGAATCTCGACAAAACAAAGATATTAAGCAACAGCCCAGAAAACATCACGATAGATAACATCAATACAGAAAAGGTAGAACAATATATATATATATATATATATATATATATATATATATATATATATATATATATATATATATCTATGACATGCAATTAAAAACGAAAAGGAAAACCAAATCCTAGAAATTAAAAGAATTACACAATTGTCATGGGCTGCTTTTGGTAAGTTGAACTTCATTTTAAAAAACAAAAAAATCCCAATTCACTTAAAACGAAAAACCTATGACACTTGGATACTACCAATTGCAACTTATGGATTGGAAACTATGGCAGTAACAAGAAAAATGGCAAAACAGTTAAGAGTAACTCAACGGGCCATGTTAAATATAAGCCACAGAGACAAAATTTCTAACACCGAAATACGTCGAAGAACTAAAATAACCGACATTATGGGAAATGTGGCAAGACAAGACACCAACAGATTGTTTCATAAAGTGACATTCTGGAGACCTCGAGAACCAAAAAGAAGCGTGGGAAGACAAAAAGAGATGGATAGACGATATAACAGCTGTAGCTGGAAAACAGTGGATGAGAATTGCAAAAGATAGGAAAGCGTGGAAGCATTTGGAGGAGGCCTATGTCCAACAATGGATAAATGAAGGCTGAAGAAGAAGAAGTAAAGATAAAAACCAAAAAGCAAAAATGTCAGGTTTTTATATAATAAAAAACAAAATATTTAATATAAAAATTTATTGTAAGACTTTGTAAGATATACAGTTCATTTACAATAGTTTTTATTAAACATAAATTATAAGTACTACATCACAGTTTATATCTAAATAATACAAGAATTATTACAAACAATTGTAAACCGCAATAATAGTTATATTTTAAAATTTAAATATATTTTCAGAAAATACCTTACAAAAATATCAAATTTTAAATTCAATAAAAATTCTTAATATGATATATCTAACTAAATGTAACACAGTCCAAAGTGTAAGTTTTATATTAAAATATACAATTTTGAGTTACAACAAGACTCACAACATTTTCTTAATAAAAAAATTTATGATAAGTATATTATATACAAACAAATAAAAGACATTTGCGTAATGTACAAATTTGATATTAGGTAAATCTATCAATTTTTAAAAATTTAGAAAGAAACACATACTGTTCAGAAATGTTCATTAAAAATGAATAATAAATATAAGTTTTGGATATATACACTCAATATACACAATAACACAAATTACACACCGAAGTTAAAAACACGTTGGAACAATTGTGTTTAGTGCTAAGAAAGAACTGGAACTCACCCATTTAGGATCATCTAAAAACATGTGCAGGAACATGTTAAATTCTTCATCGTTTTCCTTTGGTTTATACTGTTTTAAATACACCAATTCAACACACTTTTCTTTATGAGCCTCTGAAAGAATGTCAATCAGAGTTAAATTCATGTTTATCTCGTCTACCAAATTGGTGCAACTGTGTCCATGATAATTTAAGTACACAAAATTTTCACTGAAGATTTCGCCTATATTTTTCGAAAGGGAATCACTAACAGGTAAGAAAAGCCTAAGTTCCCTGTTGTAAAAGTTTTGAGTAGCACATACAATCTCTTCATTGATGAAGTTGGTTAATTTTCTTTGTAGCAGAAAAGTTGTCAACTTGCCTGTTGTTTTATATTCATCATTAAAATGATCTTTTTTCACTATAAGTCTTCGTAAATAATTTGGTAGGTCTTTTTGTTCAAATGGTACTAAGCTTCCATGTAGTGAAGTCCGGGTCAATAATGATTTAAGAGAAACAATGTTAGTAGGTTTACTGTTTTCAACTCCATTAGTTATGGTTTCTTCTTTCACTTTGGTATTTCTAATCGCATTAGTTGGTCCCATGTTGACTATATCACTGTAGGAAAACACGTTATTAACCAAAGAAGATTTTTTGGAAGGTAAAACTGAATCAGTAGTTTTAACCGTTGGATTACTAAGAAATTTGTTGACACTAGTACTTCGCGATTTAAAATTCGATAGTTTTGGTGAAACACTTGGAACTTGAAAGAACTGCTTTTTGACTTCTTTCACTGGTGCCATTTTAAAAATCACTTTTAATAAAATTTTGTATGTAAACACTTACAACTTTAAACCACTGTTGATAAATTTAAACTAAATGATTTCCAAAATAATCATAATTATAATATTTGATAATAAGGCGGTGGGCAGGTATGCTCCTTTTAATTAACCAATGAAGATGTAATTATGACTAATGAGTTTTCCACTGCCCTTCTCGTATTGGTCAAACTTTCTTTTTTGTTTTTAATTGATATAATGTTGTGAGATTTAACTGTTGTTTATGATATTTAGAAAAATTATGAATAGCGTAGGTATTTTTTAGTTTCTCTCTAAATTTTACATTTTTTTAATTAAGTATATTTGCTACATAATCATTCGAAAATTTTTTCGAAAAAGAGTTGAATAAATTTCAAATCTTAAGGAAAAGACAACTAGCTATAGTCTAATTAAAGATATTACTGTGTGATACCTTCAAAATTTATTTATTTATTTATTTTTTAATTAAACACAAAACCACATCAACCGCGCAGGATTATTAGTGGATATAACAAATACAGAAAATATTACATTATATTATAAATACAATTGAATAAAATGATGTCTTTTAAATAGCTTAACACTGTTGAATCATCTGTTGCATGGTCTGTGAATCCGTGGGATCTTCTTTTTTCCATGAATTGAGGACAATCAAGTAGGATATGTTTGACGGTTAGAGATTTAGAGCTGCTGGAGCAGATAGGTCTTCTTCTACTTCGCGTGCCATATCAGAATTATCCGATCTTGGCGATCATCATTGCGAAGGCTTATCGATCTTCTGCAATATGGAATAACTGTCCTGCATTTGATATCTGAGTCTATTCACGATTGTTTTTTAAAGAAGAAACTTGTTTTCTTTCTCTATTTTGCCTTTTGCCCTCTACGGCCCTCTATTTTGCCTTTAAGGATCAGTTGTACCTAATATTTTATATCGACTTCCCCTTTTTATATGTCCTAGATAAGACATTTTTCGATGTTTAACAGTCTTTAGCAGTTCTCTATCTTTGTTGACGCTGCTTAGTACTTTTTCATTAGTTTTCCTTGCTGTCCAAGGTATTTTCAGCAGTCATCTATGAACCCACATTTCCAATGCTTCAATTTTGTTCATGATCGATACTTTTAGCGTCCACACTTCTGCACTATACAAAAGTACGGACCAAACATAGCACTTAACCATTCTTTGTCTTAGTTCTAAGCTGTGATGATTATTGCAAAGAAATGACTTCATTTTCATAAAAGTAGATTTAGTTATTGCTATTCTACGTTTTATTTCTATGTCTGGATCTAGTTGGTCCGTTATCACAGTTCCCAAATATGTCATTTTGTGAACTTTCTCAACTTGGACTCCGTTTAATTGAAGCTTTGCATCGGGATGTGGGTCACGACTAAACACTAGAAATTTTGTTTTGTTTAAGTTAATATTTATGCCCATTTCCTCTCCTACCTCGTGAGTACGATCAAGCAGAATTTGAAGACCTTCAATATTATCTGACAGAATTACTGTATCGTCTGCATATCTAATCACATTAAGTAGTTCCCGTTGATTTTTATTCCATATGGTTGTCTCTCAAGTGGCTTTTTAAATAACTGGTCCGAGTAAACATTGAACAATATTGGCGACAAAATGCAACCTTGTCTGACACCTCGTTGCATGGAGATTTCATCGGTGTAGTTATCTATATTTACGATAGCAGTTTGATTCCAGTACAAATTTTTAATGACACGAATATCCTTGTCATCTATTCCGATATTTTTCAGTATTTGCATTAATTTTACATGCTGTTCTTTATCGAATGCCTTTTCGAAGTCCACGAAACATGCAAATAAATCTTTTCTTTGGTCACGGCATTTTGGTAATAGGCTGTTAAGTGCAAAAAGTGCCTCTCCGGTTCTCATAGCATTTCTAAAACCAAATTGGGTATCTTCAAGATCTTCTTCGCATTTTGCGTCTAATTCTGTTGTGAAGGATTCTGAGAAAAATTTTAAGAGTGTGGGTCATTAGGCTAATTAATCGATATTCTGAGCATTTTCTCGCATTGTGTTTTTTAGTTATTGCGAAAAATATGGATTTGAGCCAATCTGCGGAAATCACTCCGGTGTTATATATTGAATTAAAAAGTCTTACTACTACTTTTATGTTATCATTCTCTACTAGTTTTATCAACTCAGTTGGTGTATCATCTGGACCACAAGCTTTTCTAATTTTAGCATTATTTATAGCATGTTCCACTTCGCATTTCATAATTTCTGGGCCGTCAGTACAGTTTTGGTAGAATTCGGCAATATTATTCTTTTCTTATTTCTTTCTCATTTACAATAATTTTGTTATTAGTGTCAACAAGTACAGAGAGAAGTCGTTTTTTAAATATATTACTCATTTCTTTCAGTTTTTTGTGCACATTAAATAAGTCGTGTTTAGATATTACATCCTCCATTTCGTCGCACCTTTCTCTCATCCATTTTTCTTTGGCTAATTTGATATCCTTTTTTATTCTTCTCTTTGTTTTTACTATTCTCATGATTCAAGATTTGAAAATTTTGTATTCGTTCTGTTTATTTTTGAGCGATTTCAGAATACGCTGCAGTTCCTAGTTCTAGGTGACCTCAACGGGAAACTGTGTAAAAAACTAGACGAGGGAGAAACCAAAACAGAAACTTTTGGTTATGACGATAGAACTGATAGAGTAAATATGCTAAAAACTAATTAAAGGGACAAGGACATGATAAAATTAATAGCAAACAGTTTTAATAAATTATATGAAGAGAAGGTCATGAAAAGAGAGAAAACTTTTTTAATTTTTGGCATTGTCCTGAAAACTTCATTTAAAACTAATTCATTCGAATTATTATTACATAAACATCATAATTTTAAAAACTTGTATTATCTTTAATAATTACCTCTCATAAAATGTTAAGTAAGTCTCATTTGTAAAAAATTGATATCTAATGGTTGAGTATAGGCGGCGTAATGGGCAATTAATGCATTTGAGGTAATGTCTCATTGTTTTTTATTTTAAAAAGTAACTTTCACCTATATTTTAAAATAATATTTTTTATTTTAGAAAAACCATACATAAAATACATTAGATAACGATTAAGGTAATAATAAATCTTTTTGATAGATAAAGGTAATTGTCCTATCTAATTAGCTAATCAGCAAATTTATTTAAAAACATATTAAATCTTCACCTTTTGTTTCCAACTTTTTGTTATGTTTTCATCATTTAATAAGATTCTTCATCACTTGTTCTGTTATCTGACCTTCCAGCTCCAATTTACATCTTAGTAAATTTGCTGTTGTAACCATGCATTTTTGACTAAAAGGTATTGGTTTAAGAAAAAATCTCCACTCGTGGCGGAAAGCTACAGAAATCTTTCTAAATTTAAAGAAGTACGTTATAAGGGTCACATTCCACCAGTTTATACTGAAAAGCCTCATGTACTGTTCTCAATAAAAATCAAGACAGAATTTCTCAATGATGTCCAAGGCCCCATGTTTACTGCAGAAATTCAGAAGAGATGGCCTAATTATTATTACATGTTTACCGATGGTTCAAAAAAGGGAAATAACACTGCTTGCGCAGTATATCAGCAGTATTCTGGACAACATCATAAATATAAATTACCTGATGAAGCCTCCATCTACACATCCGAAATGCTGGGTTTAAAGTTTGCTCTTTCTCACGTTTTGACAAAGGAAATGAAGAACTGTGTAATATTTACAGACAGTAAAAGTGCAGTAGAAAGATTATGTGAAACAAATAAATCCAAGCAATTGACTCATCTTGATATAGAGATATTAAAATTGTACTACGAGGTTTCAAAGCTCGGAGGAGAAGTTATTATCGCATGGATCAAAGGCCATTCTGGGATAAAGGGTAATATAATAGCAGATGTATTGGCAAAAGAAGCATTATCAAGCGGAGAAACCATAGTCAACAATATTCTACCGGTGTTAGATATAGATGTATATAGTAAACAACGGCTTAAATTAAAATGGCAAGCCAATTATGCGGAATCCGAAAGACAGTCATCATTTAAATATTGGCAACCCACACTTCTCAAAAAAAAGGTGGTTTTATTCAGAGTCCAACAGAAGTTTTATTAAAACTATTTATAGGCTAAGGTCAGATCATGCTCTAACACCTTCAAGAATGTACAAAATGGGTCTAGCAGACACTCCAAACTGTACTTGTGGTAAATATGGAGATTTAACACATATCCTATTAGAATGTGGAAACCAACAAGGGAATATTACATGTTTTTATGAAAACTTACGAAAACTAAGTGTGTGTTTCCCATTTCACTTAAATGAATTAATTTTCTCTGGAAACTTAGAAATTTATAATTGTATTTATCAGTTAATAAGAAATTGTAAATATAAACTTTAAACAATATAATGTACTAACCCTAGAATTAAGATAAAATTTGTAAGCAATTTGCGAACATATCAATCATGTAATAAACCTTTTAATAAAAATGAAAAAAAAATGGAAAAAAAAGAGACAAAAAAAAAACAAATAAATAAAAAAAAATAGGTCAAACCAAATTAATATAAAAAAAGACCAAAACAAAATAAAAAATATATATACATATTATATACAATATCAAAAAAGTAATACAAGGAAATAAAAAAAAATCAAATAAAAAAAATATAAAAAATAAAAAAAAAATAAAAAAAAATCACAAACAAACAAAAAAAGAAAATCAAAACAACTCAATTATTTAATTTATTTTTAACTTACATTTAGTACTAACTCGAACTCTGATTGTTGTTCTGTGAATACAAATTATGAAACAGTCTGGTCAATAAGGCCATTAAAAAAAAAAAAAAAAAAACATGCATTTTGTCTTTTTTGGGGAAATTAACATGTTAAATTTTCTGGCGGTTACATTAAATTGGTGCATACTTTGAAAGAGTAATATTGCGTCGTCTGCATAACAGATTATTTTAAGTTGTTTTTCTCCCATTTGGTATCCTTTTTTAGTTCTTACTTTTTTATTATTTCATCCATAATCAGGTTGAACAATAGAGGACTCAGAAATCGCCCTGTCTTATCCCATTGCCAGCTTCTAAAGGGTCGGTTAGTTCTTCTGCTACTTTTACTTTTATTTTGTTGTTTTGGTAGATATTTTCGATAGTTTTGATTATTCCTAGAGGTATCTCTCTTGCATAATGATTTCTCTTGCACTTGCCTCATTATAAATAGGTATAGCGTCGGTGCATGATCTTCCCAACCTAAAACCTTGTTCTTCTTCTGCTAGTGTTATAATTTCATTCAATTTATTTATTATCACTTTGGCTGTTAATTTTAGTGTTGTGTTTAATAAATTAATTCCTCTGTAATTTTCCGGGTTCGATTTGTCTCCCTTTTTGAAGAGAGGTATTATGATGCTTGACATCCATTCTTGAGGAATTTTATTTTGTTCTATTATTTTTTGAATTAGTTATAATAGTTGTTTGCTCAAATTTGGTCCTCCGTATTTTAGGAGTTCGTTCGGTATTCTGCCCACTCCTGGTGATTTTCTATTTTTTAATTTCCTTTAAGCTTCCTTTACCTCTTCCTCCTCAATATTTATTTCTTCGTTTGTCGTCACCTCTGGTGTTGGTGGTTCATCATCGTCACCTTAAGCAAACAGGGATCGAAAGTAGTCTACCCATGTTTCCTTCTGAACGTGTTTCGTTTTTATTAGTTCGGTCATCTGTTTTCTTTGTCCTCTGATCATTCTCCATGTTTCTTTTTGTGTTCCGTAGAAATCATGTTTTATTTGTTTTGAGAAACTCTGCCAGTGTTCCTTTTTTATTTGTCTTACTAAAGTATTCGTTTCATTTCTGATTCGTTTATAGTTTTTGTATGCCTGTTGTGTTTGTTGTTTTCTGTATTGTAAAGTTTTGAATACGCTGGAAAATCTTTCCTCTGTATTTTGATAACTTGAAATTTTTTCCTACAAGGGACAGTTCTATCAAACTGGTACCAGTCATGAGGTATGCTTATTTCAATTTGAGGCGCTTTTTTGCATTCTCAATTCTCGCATAATATAATATAAAAACAATATAAAGAATATAAAAACTGTTGTTCCGTTGTAAAAACAACGGAATGGAAATAAACTTAGAGAAAACCGAATACCTAACAACAGAAAACAAGGATATGAGAAACCTAGAGATAGACGAGGGAAGACAAGTAAATGGAACAGATAAATTCAAGTATTTAGGAACCATAATATCGAACCTAGGAAGGAGGAGACCTATATCCAACAATGGATGCAAGAGGTTGAGGAATGATGGTGATGATGATAAATATCGAACCAGGGAACAACAGAAGAAGATATAAACAACAGACTAAGACAAACAAGAAACTGTATAAGACAACTAAATTCAATGCTGTGGGATAAGAACATTACGATAAATACAAAAAAGAGAATATATAATACCCCGACAAGAAGTATCCTCACATATGGGTCCGAAAACTGGACAATAAACAAGAGAAATAGAGGTAGAATAAGAGCAGTAGAAATGGAGTTCCTGAGGAGAAGCTGTAGACTTACAAAAAGAGACAGAATTGAAAATGCAGAGATTAAGCGAAGAATGGGAGTGCAATCAGACATAATCGACTATATAGAGGAAAAGAGACTATCCTGGTACGGCCACGTCAGAAGAGCGGACAGAAGACGCTGGATAAACAAAATCACAGAATGGAGCCCGATCGGAAGAAGAAAGAGAGGAAGACCCCGAAGGTCATTCAGAGACGAAATCGACGAGGCTATGGAGAAAAGAACCCTGCGAGATGGAGGCTGGAATGACAGGGAAAATTGGAGAAAACGGTTGAGTGAAGGAAGACAGTGAAAACTGTGGAAATCCTTAATAGTAGTAGTAATTCTCGCATAGTAGGCATTACAGTCCATCTAGTATGACCCACTTCCAGGAACTTGTATTCTATTTCATTTGTAGTTGTTGATCTATAAACAAATAAAGATGGCGCTTCTGCAACAATATTATTTTTGTTTTGTCCGGGACAAGAATCCGAATATAGAACAAATTATGCAACTGTATCAACTAAGCTGGCAAGGTATTTTAAAAGACAAGAAGCAACTTGATCTGATCCACGGTCTGACCACCCCTCATGCCACATGAAACATGAAGTGGTATTTTCTGTGCAATTTCTGAAGGTGAGATTATAATATGTCCAGAGCAATCATTTATAGTAGACTACATTATGCGAAAAAATCAATAACCTGAGATATGCTGACGACACTTTAATAATCGCGGCAAATCAGGAAGAAATGGAAGACATAATGAGATGTTTGGAGGAAAAAAGTAAAACATATGGACTAAAGCTAAATAAAAGTAAGACAAAGATCATGATAGTAGACAGAGCTCGGAATAATCTTCAACACATTAAAGAAATTGGGGGCTTTGAAGTAGTAAATATTTTCATATACCTGGGGTCCCTAATAACAAATGACGGAGGGTGTGACAGAAAAATACGTAGAAGGTTGAATATTGCTAGAACAGCTATGATGAAACTGATAGCAATTTGGAAAAATTCTAGCATAACAATACACACAAAACTAAGGCTGGTAAGGGCGCTCATTTTTCCCATAGCCACATATGGATCCGAAACGTGGACCTTAAAGAAAGTGGATAAAAATTAACTGGACGCTTTTAAAATGTGGGTATACCGCCGTATGTTGAGAATATCCTGGATTGATCATCGCACTAACGTATCGATATTAGAACAACTTAAAGTAAAGGATAGATTACTTAAACAAATACAACAGAGATATTTGCAGTATTTTGGACACATTGCTAGAAGAACAGGCACGATGGAAAAACTGATAGTCGAGGGTAGAGTTGAAGGAAAGAGACCAAGGGGAAGATCTCTAAGCCGTTGGGTAGATCAAACAAAAATATTGATTAACCAAACCAAGTATTACATGAAGCCGAACAACTAGCCCAGGACAGAGAAGGATGGAGGGAAATCATGAAAAAACTGTGAAGGCCTGGTGGAGTCACCACATCCCAAAAGGGATTAGGACTGAGGAGGAGAACATTTGTGCTTAAATTGGGTGTTGGTAGGTTCTGTTGCAAGTCAAATACTAAAACAACTATTTTACCGCTAGTACTTCTGGAGAACTTCATGTTTTCTTTTTTTATTATAGGCAATCTCTGCTAGCTGAAGATGTTTATTTTTCTCTTCATTTACGGCAGCACGTATGTCTTTACTATTACAGGATTTTTTTCTTGTTTTCTAGATAATCACAAGTCTTACATGTATCAATACTAAGATTGTTAAATTTTGATCCAAGTTCTTTAAAAATCATAGCATATAATGAATATGATACAGGCTTTGTTCTGTTTGATGCATAAAGATCATAATATTTAGTTATTAATATTTAGGTTGGGAGCTAGATAGAGTTGGCTTGAGTGCCTTCGAGAGTAGTGGCTCCTATCGATTCGAGCCATTTTAGAGAAGCAATTTATCTTCTAGAATTTTTCGAAACACAACTACTGTCAGTGTTAGTTAATAATGTAAATCAGGGGTGCTCAAACTTGAACTGCTGGCGATCTACCTCAATATTTTTAGACTACTTACGATCGACTCTGAGAGACTGCAAGTGTGTGTGATGAAGGGTTGTCGTACATACACGATACACCCTACCTACCTAGGTAGGGCGTACCGTAGTATATATAGATATTAGCTTTCTTCACAATATAGGTACATTATTTGATTCAAGGTTTGGGTTAGGTCTAGTTAGGTTCTTCTCTACAATATCAATGAAAAAACTCATAGTTATTCAAAATTTCGAGTTTATTTGTTGTTACAAAACAAAAGAGTTACATATGGTGTTAAACTTATCTAAGGAGTGGCTTTGGATGTTGAAACGTGGCACTGCATGTCCTCAGTATACTTTTCATAAGATGGCACGTAACCACTGAGTGCTAACCGCAAGCATGATGTCATAGGATCGTCAGTTAGTCGATTGCGATATTTTGACTTAATTATCTTCATTTCAGAAAATGCAGACTCGCACAAGTAAGTTGACCCAAAAAATGCCGTCAGTTGAAAGGCGATTTGCCTTACATTCCGATATTTATCTTCAGATATAAAACGCCAGAAATTTGTATCAGATACTGTAGCTTTGAGATGTATATCTGATATAATCTGTACCAACTCATTTTCAACAGAACATGAGTTCATATTAAACTGACTTGCTATTTCAGTAGCTAATTCCTCAATGTTTTTACATGAAAAAGGTTAACTCATAAATGATGCTATATTTTCCAATTTACTGCAATCATAAAAACGCATTTCGAATTGTCCCAAAATATTTGATAATTCAACCTCATACGTATCATAATTCAACTGAGGAATCCTTGCTTTCAAAGACGGAAACTGTTTCAGATCCTTTCTTTTCAGTTGATCCATTATAAGTTGCAATTTACTTTTGAATGCGTTTACTGCGCTAATCATCTCAATAATAGTTTTTCCTTTACCTTGAAGCTCCAAGTTAACGGTGTTTAAGTGCATTGTGATGTCAGTCAAAAATGCCAAATCATTTAGCCATTTTTCGTTTTACAAAATCTGAGTGTGATCACCTCTTTCGTCTAGAAAAGCTGTTATTTCGGGCAATAATTCTTGAAACATTTCTAGGAATTTTCCGCGACTCAACCACCTGACGTCCGTGTGAAGAACTAAATCAGTGTGTTCAGCTGACTCCCTATCTTCCAACTGCAACTGAAAGAGCCGCCATTGCAAGCTACGTGCACGGATGGAATTCACAATTTTTGTTGCAATGCCCATAATTTCCTTCGTGTTTAAAACTTTTGAATACAAAACTTGTTGATGTATAATGCAATGGAATGAAAAAAATGAAGGGAATTCTTCATTAGCTCGACACAATGCCACAAAACCGTTTTTGTTTCCAGTCATTGCTGGTACTCCATCGGTTGTAATGCACATTAATTTATATATTGGTAGCTCGTAGTTTTTTACAAAATTTAAGAAAACGTCATATATATCTTCGCCACGGGTGTTCTCCTTCAGAGGAATGATTGTCAAAAATTATTCCTTAGCCAACATGTCATTGAATACCATCCGAATAAAAATACACAGCTGGGCAGTGTCTGTCATATCGATGGATTCGTCGAACTGTAAAGAAAAGTATGTACATTCCATGATATCATGTTTTAGTTTATATGCGATGTCTTGACTCATGACTTCAATACGCCTTGTGACAGTCGGACGAGATAACTGAAATTCTCTAATAGCAGACATGATTTCTGTTTTATTTTTAAAATCTCCAAATAAAGCCTCACCCGCTTCAATAAATGCTTCCTTCACCACCGATCCATCTTCAAATGGTTTCTTGTCTTTCGCCAAAATATGAGACATTTTAAATGACGCGATCGTAGCAGCTTTTGATTGTTTGGCTGGTCTTGTGAACATGGATTGTTATTTTTTCAAACAAGATATCAAATCACTTACTTTTCGTTTTCTTAATTCACTCTGTGGCGGAAAATCCTTTTCATAGTTTTTATGAACCGTTTTATGATGCCCCTTTAAGTTACCACGCTTAGGTATTGCAACTGACGCACGACAAATAACACAAATGCACTTATCTTTCACCATAGAAAAGAAAAATTCTTCCTCCCAATCCTTATTAAAATGATACGTTTTAGATTTCTTCATTGCACTCATTTTCCACTATTTAATAATAAACTTTGTATCGACGTAGGATTGCTATCAAGTTACAATTCAGAATAACTCCAATTCCTGCAGGCGCAACATTTATATCGGCGTGAACGAAAGTCTCGAATGTTCCCGTCAAACGCGCCGCCCGAAACTAGACTGTACTGTCTCTCGTCTAGAAACAACACGGCTTTTCTTAGACAAGTGCCGCGCGTTCCTTTGATAAAGCCACCTTTTGCCGCAAGCAGTGTTATTTTATTACGTAATACATTTTTGTAGTTGATAGAATATCATCCCAAATTTGATTAATAATTATAATAAATATTGAATTAATAAAATAATTAGTTAATATATGTAAATATAAAATATGCTGTGTGGACAGTATTTTGTTGTCCCCACTTCTTTGAATTGCAACGATGCTTAGTCAAGCATTCTATGTATTTGTATAGTTCAGTATTAATAAAAACGTTTAACTCTGCTGACAGTAGTTTAGTTACCTACCTACTTATTAAAATTTTTTTTCTTCTCGAGATCTACCCAAAAAGCACTCGCGATCGACCAGTCGATCGCGATCGACCTACATTTAAATATTTAAATTTATTAAAATCTACATATTTTGCACTACTTTATGTATTTAAGACCTATGAGACTACATAAAATCATAAGTTTTATATATAATTGAACTCGTATTGAATAGGAGATTCCAATAATGACTGAATATACAGGGTGATGAATTTGAAAAAAAAGTTACTAATATTATAAGAGAAACGGTAAATCTGGCAACATTGCAAATATCAAATATGAAATCTCCGTATACCAAAATAAGTGTACCTCGAATTTTGTAAAATTATCACTAGCAATGTACGAGATAATTTCTCGTTTCCAGACTTTTGGGCTACGCTGCATATGTTCCAGTAAAAATATCAGCAATTCCAATTGCTATACGTTTACGGGTTTCTGTACGGGATAGACATTAATTTAAACATTATCAAAAAGCTCGAGCATTTGAAATGTGGATATAACGACACATTCTCAGGATATTTTATACTGAATATAAAAAGAAACTGTTAAGGTTGTAGTATTGATAATTCCGAAGTAAACTAGGTACAATGGTAACTTTAATTGTAACTTGTGAGTAAATAACTCATTTGATGAATATAAATAAAGCGACAAAAATAATGATTTCCAAAAAAGACTTACCCGTAAAAAATACAGAACCATCATCTGTTAAGAGAACTGCGTGCAGACCATCGTGTCCAATGGCAACCTGGTTGATTTTTGGTGCCTTTGTAATTATTAGTTCAGACCATTTTCCCGTTCTAACGCCCGATTGTTTTATTCCAAGAGCTGAAGATTTACCGCAATATAAGACCTAAAATTGAACAGCTTTAGAGAGTTTATTACTTAAATTTTAGTGAAAATGTATAAAAAGTACTAGCTGACCCTAAAGACTTTGTCTATCTTCGTTATATGATCTAAAAAATATAATCTTGCCCACTTTCGAAAACCAATATAGGGTATCTTGACTTGACCACTGGCGCAACACGATCCAGGAGTTTGAACTTCAAACTTAAATGCCTTGTAATATGGACACAACGTTTATGTGCCAATGACAACTAATTACTGTAAATTATAATCGATTGCCAGTTTTTAAGTCCATCGATTCCATTCAACTTCATTTCCTGCTTCGCGTTACTCGTCAATCTAACTTGCTCGCCTTTTTTTTGACTTGCAGTATTGATAGTTCTACGACCTAATTTGTTACGTCTAATTGGTGGTATTTCTAAGACTCAAAATTCAACTGAAACTTTTTCCTTTACTGTTGTTCAACATTTATCATTCCGCATTTCTTTCTTTCTTGGTTTCTCCAAAAGTGTCCTCTGGAGATTCCGTTATCATCATCTAGTTTCCAGCGTCCACTGTCGAACACAGCAATCTATTAGGCGTTTTCACTCAGTCCGATTTTGCGCGATCTGAATTCAACTTGTCTATCTCGTCTCATCGGGGTCGACATCTATTTCTGTTGAATTTGGGTCTATATTCCAAAATTCTTTTCTTCCACCGATTATCATCTGCTCTTACTACATGATCTGCCAGGTTCCATTTTAGTGTTGTTATTCTTTAAATAATGTTTGCTACTCTTTATCTTTTGCATATAGTAGCATTAGGTATTCTATCACGTAGAGAAACCTCTAACATTATTTTCTTTATTGCTTTTTCCGCAAGTTGTAGTTTACTCACTGTTGTTCTTGTGAGTGTTAGGGTTTCTGCACCATAGGTCATCACTGGCAGAAAGGACTGATTAAATACTTTTCTTTTGAGAAACACTGGAGTCTTTGACCTAAAAATATTCTTCATATTTCCAAATGCAGCCCAAAATAGGTTTATTCTTCTTTTCAGCTCGATTGCTTGGTTGTCTCTACTTAATTCTGATCTCATGGCGCAAATATTTATAGGAGTCAACTGACAATCCATGTCTTAAAGTGAAATATTTTTTCTGTCGACTAAATTTGTCATAGTTATGTTTTTGAGAAATTTGTTTTGCGACCCATTCTTTTTGTGGCAGTATGGAGCTCTTGATGCATTATCTGCGCCTGTTCAAAGCTGTGCGCAATGAGAACGATGTGATTTTCAAATTTATTATTATTAAATGTGATTATTTAAAAAAAAATTCATCTACCCGTCTTAAAAAAATGGCTGGTCATTAAATTTGTTTGGATGATCGGCTGTTTTTGAAGTAGAATCCTGTAAATAGTTAATGACGATATTCCTGTCATATATTCACAACGACTTATTGCCTCCGCCTGAGACAATCTGTTTCTCATATACTCGTACACATTAGGCACCATGTTTTTAGCTTTAAGTCCTAACTGTTTGCGAGAACTTTTCACATTCAAATTCGCCCTGCTAGTACTAGGTTCTTCCATTTTTATTTAATTAAACAATATTTAATAAAATCAATATATTGTTAAACACAAAGGACCTATATACTTCTAACACACAATGTACTTATAACTCTGAGAAAACTAAATATATACTGAATATATACGCACCCTTTCATTTTCATAAGTCATTTCACTTTTTATTTGCCAGCTTAACAATATTCTTCTTACCTGGAGCTTGACTTCTCTTCAGCACCCTTAAACTTATATTTTCCTAAAAACCGTTGTAATTTTTTGGTGTTAAATTGTCTTAAATCCTTGTTTGATTGTTTTTAACTTTCTTTATTACTCCTCTGCAGTTTCTTCATCCCTTGTTTCGTTAATTTTTATTTGGAGAATATGTTGGTATTATTTCATCTACAATCTACTGAACCTAAACAATACTACAGAACTGATAAATGCGAGTACAAACACCACCTCCAAGCTTGAAGTCGCCCAGAACACTGCCCTTCGCGTCATCACCGGTGGTTCAAAATCAACACCGATTACATCAACGGAAACCCAGACCGGTATTGAACCAATACAATGCCGCAGAGAGCAACACGCGTTAACCTTCTGGGAAAGGCAAAGACGAATACTTCCACAAAAATGGGACGAATATAGACAAGCAGCCTCACGTCTTAAAACACAAACCACTCCGCTTACAGTAGCAAACCAAATCATGGAAAAATACCACATTGTCCTGTCGGAAGCCGCCCCGCTGTCTACCAAACACAGAATTACTGTTTGAAAACCGTAACGGTCCGAAGCACTTATCGTCAGACATTACCCTAAGGAAAGCCGCCCAAAGACGATACACACCAAGTACCCAGCACATGAGTGGCTCCACATCTACTGTGATGGATCCTCGATGCCGGACTCGGGAAGAACAGAAGCAGGATATGTCTCAACGTTCTTCAAACGCTCTAAGTAGCTCAGAAACCCCACAGCTAGTCCCAAGCCCGGATAAAAGAGGAGGGTAGCTGGGCCAGGTTAGCATCCTACCCATTGTAAAAGAACACAAGGCTCAAAAAACCGATATAAAGCCTAGTACTAACAACGACATAATTATTTTTCGTTGACAAAACGACATATTTTCAGTATGCAAACTATGATTCCCAAGTACATTTACAAAAGTTCCTTGTTTTGCCAGCTTTAGCATTAAAATCGTCTAATATTACAACAGCATCGTGTCTTTCAATTTTATTACCTACTTATATACATACATACAGATCCGAAATACAGATAAATACATATGAGAACCAAAATATGAAAAGAAAGCAAATAGAAATACGAATGTCTTAGGTGTTAGTACAACTTAAAAAAAGCTGATACTTACCTTTCCTGTTATAGTTCTAATCAAACCAAACTCTTTTCCAGTACATATAGTTATGATTTCTTCCTCGCTGCCCGTATTCACCGTGTACGTTCCATTTTCTTCATCAAATGACGAAACCCCAAAAACATCGACGCATTTTCTTGCGAGCTTAAGTGGCAATTCGCTGACCAGTGATGCTGGCGATATATTCTGATTGAGCATCCTAACAACAAATCCATCATCTTTAGCTGGTGATATCACGCCTAAATAGTCCCCATCAGAAAATACAACAGTCGCAGATGAGTCTCTATTGTGGAGAGGAACTGATCCAGATATTAATAGGTTCGATCTCTCCACTATAAGAAATTCTCCGCCTCTTCTGCCAATTAATTTTAAATATAAATTGCCCTAAAAATAAAAATAATTTTAAGTTATAAAAAAAGTTACCGTTAATGAACGAGAACGGGAAATGAAAAAAACGAAAGTAATAAATGTATGCGAAAGAATGTTACGTAGGAAAAAACAACATTAGGAATGAAGGGTTTCGTATAAAAATTTGTATACTTGGTGATAGAGAAATGAAAGTGAAAAATGTAGAAGTTGCAAGATCGAGTAATTGATTATTGTCAGAGTGTTTAATACATATATACTGATCGTCGAAGGCAGAAAATCAGAGGCAAGTCTCATCCACGGTGGCCTGATCAAATTAAAAAGTTCACAGGACTCTCCCTTCCGGAAGCATCTACCAAAGCATAAAATATGAATACAGCCGGTTTGCGCTCAACCGTTTTGCGCCCTTACCTGAAATCGACCGGTTTGCGCTTTGAAATTTTCATAATAGAAATATCTAACTACTATAGTTTCCTTAATCGGCCGATTTGCGCTCTCTAGCAATATTTTCTCTTGCTTATTTTAATTTCATTCTACAATAATAGTCCGGTGAACCTGCAATGAACAAACTAACATGTCAAATAAACAGAAACATATTTTTCCTTTAGATTTGAAAAAAAATGTCAAATCGAAACTAATAAAATTATTAAATTTTTCTAATACTACCATCTGTACTGACTCTCTCTCTTCAATCCTGACCCCCCAGGGGAGTGTAGTGGTCGACGTGATGTCGTGTATTGTCCGTCTCCAGAGATCTCTGTCTCTGGTCATTTCTTTTAATTCATGCATAGGTCTTTGGCATATTCCTGTAATTTGATCTATCCATCTTGTTGGGGATCTTCCTCGTGATCTTCGGGCTTCTACCTTTCCTTGTATTATGAGTCTTTCCATGTTTTCTGTGTTTGCTCTCATAACATGCCCAAAATATTTTAATTGTTGGAGATGGACTTTACTAGAGAGTCGTTGGCTAACTTTTAGCTCTCTTAAAATTGAATTATTTGTTCTACGGTCGGTCCAAGGAATTCGTAACATTCGTCTCCAACAGAACAATTCAGTGGCGTCTATCTTTCTTCTCTCCCATTGTCTTAGAGTCCAAGATTCACATCCCGTAGTATTGGGAATATTAAGCAATTGATCAACCTCATCTTTATCGCTCTTGAAATTTGACATTCCTTCCATATTTTGGTCATTTTTGCTGTGGCAACTTTTGCTAGATCACATCTACGTTTAATCTCTTCTTGTAATGACCCTGTGTTTGTGATTAATGATCCCAGATATAAGTATGAGCTCACAACCTCGAACCGGTCAATTGTGGTTATGTGTGGATGATTGTTGTGTAGTCTATCCACTATCATGATCTTTGTCTTTGATATGTTTAATTGCAGACCAAATATTTGACTTTCGTTTTCGATCAGTCGTATAAGTTCTATCAGCTCTGCTTGACTATTTGCAAGAAGGGCTGTGTCATCTGCGAAACGTAGGTTGTTTAGTTTATGACCATTTATTGAGATGCCCTTTTCCCATCCTTCAAGTGCTCTTCGCATAATATACTCCCCATATATGTTGAGTAATTGTGGAGATAGTATACATCCTTGTCTGACACCCCGTTCTGTATGAAACTCGTTCGAAAGTGTGTCAAGTACTTTAACTGATCCAGTAGTGTGTTCATATAGTTCAGTTATAAGCGTAATTAGATGTTGTGGTACGCCTACTTCTTTTAGTATTCGCCATAAGTGTCTCCACTTGACTCTGTCGAACGCTTTACGGTAATCTATAAAACAGATGTATAGTGGGATGTTGAATTCCCTAGATTTCTCGATTACTTGTCTTATATTCAGCAACTGACAGACATCCCAAAATTCTCTTTAGTGAAAAGTGGTTTAAACGATCGTAGAAAACGTGCGCGTGGTCTGCTCACATATCAAGCGGCAGCATTCAAACTTCCAAATTCCAAAATCCTACCAAATTGGAAACCATCTCTTATAAAACTGGATTTTGAACAGGCAGTAATTGGTGCCTTAAAAAACTATTTTCCCGAAGCCAAAATTTCTGGTTGTAATTTTCATTTTAATCAATGTATATGGAAAAATTTTCAAAATATTGGACTTGTTTCTGAATACACTGACAACGAAGAGATATGTTTGCGCATAAGAATGTGTGCTGCGTTAGCGTATCTACCCATAGAAGATATCGATGATGGCTGGTTATGTATTCAAGAAACCTCTCCTATTTCTGAAAAAATGGAACAGTTTTATGACTACTTTGTCAAACAATGGTTAGAAAATAGTCACATTACCAAGGAAATGTGGAATTGCCATGATCGAAGACATCGCAGTAATAACGTTTTAGAAGGTTGGAATCATCGTCTGAATACATTAATAAGACCACATTCCAATGTATTCCAATTGGTGAAGTGCCTTCACCTGCTTAAGAACCTTTATGAACGATTACTTTTAATCTAGAGGGAAAGCAGCGCAAGAAAACATATATTAATCTTGATGAAAGAATATTCAAAACTTTACAGAAATATAAAGATACAAGGGACTTAAGATTGTGTTTAAGGACATTGGCATATTTTCAGATGTTGCAATAAATAGACAATTTTTGATTCCCAAGAATTTTTTGTATTTACTGTATAAAAAGGTATACGAAAAAAAAGCGAATAAAAAAAACCAAAAAAATTAAAAAAAAACAAAAAAAATTAACAAATTAAAAAAAACGAACAAAAAAATAAAAAAATAAAAAAAAACATCTTCTAAACACGCCAATGTTTATTTTATGTATAAACTATAACAGTCCTAAGCCTGAATGAAAGTGTGAAGGGAAGATGATTTATTTTTATTTTTTTATAGTTTTATAATTTTTTAAAACTAATTTTACTAACCTAACAGTTACCTGATCGTTATGGTAGAATAAAATTAAACGTCGATTACAAGAGAGCGCAAAACGGTCGATATAAGACAGGGGTGGCCAACCTTTTTAAGTCGAGTGCCAATATGAGAACAAAAAAAATTTGGCGTGCCACTAAAATTTTTCGACATACTAATATGGATACTATATATTAATAATATACGGTACAATATGTATTTCTTATGTAAATTCCACATTTTTCCGTTTAGTCAAGATAGTGGAGGTTTAAAAAATACCGTAATAAGTAAAACATAACAACAAACTTACTTTATTGTTAATAAAAATAAAATAAAAACGTTAAACAAAAAAACTTAAATATTTTCTTATTATCTAAAATTCAAATTATTAAACAGTTACTTATTTAATGTGGTATTTGAACTTGTATATTTTTTTAATTAATTCATCTATATTGGGATTAATTTCGGAACTAGCCAACAGAATTAGATTTTTTAAATGCATGTCAGTTAATCGTGACCGATATTTTGATTTTATTATGTTCATAATAGATAACATTTGCTCACAAACGTACGTTGAACCAAATCTACAACAATATCTCAGAGCTAACTCGTGTAAATTAGGAAAATTGTTTGCTGGTACAAATTTCCAAAATTCAATATAATTGGGATCAGTAACAGTTGAAATAATTTCCCTATATTTGGTTTTTAGTACAGTGTGGTTCTGTAAATCAATAATTTCGATCTGTATTTCAGCTGAGTAACAATTGATATCTTGCAGAGAAATAGAAAAAGGATTTATGAAAAGGTCAACATTCATTTTGTCTTTTTGAAAATCTTCAAACCGGGTATTGAATGAACCTAGCAAAATAGATATAAGGTTTTTAAATCTGTCATAATTTGGAGTTCTACTGACCCTGTTGGCTAATTCCTGCATTAATGTGAAATGTGTCAATCTCTGTTCTCCAAAATCGTTACAAAAAAGCATAAGTTTATTCACAAAAGAAGATATATGACCAACTAGAGTAGGAAAAATACAATTTTTTCCCTGTAATCTTAAATTTAATAGATTTAAATGTCTCATAATATCAGTTAGAAAAGCTAAATCCCAAAGCCAATCTTTATCATTAAGTAACGAGCACTCACTGGGTAGTTCATTGTTTTCTTGCAAATATTTTAAGACGTACTCCTTCAAGTTCCAAAACCTTTCGAGTGCATTTCCTTTGGAGAGCCAGCGCACACTGCAATGGAGAAGTAACTCTCCATCTTGCTCCATTTCTTCCGCGAACAGTTCTCGAAATTGTCGTCGATTCCATACCCGAGCTCGTATTTTGTTAATGCAGCGTGCTACAGGGTCAACAACAGATGACATGTTTAGGTCCTTGGCACAAAGAGCTTCCTGGTGA
This sequence comes from Diabrotica balteata, assembly GCA_918026665.1. Classification (NCBI taxonomy): domain Eukaryota; kingdom Metazoa; phylum Arthropoda; class Insecta; order Coleoptera; family Chrysomelidae; genus Diabrotica; species Diabrotica balteata. The sequence continues at coordinate 13,403,552 of OU898283.1, read as the reverse complement.
ATAATACAACGGTACTTAAAAACTTTTCTTCCCAAATAGTTTTCCAGTAATGTAACAAACCCCTTTAGTCTACCAACCATGCAAGGAGCTCCATCTGTACAAACACTATCTAATTTTGACCATTCCACTTTGTTGACTTCGATTACGTTTTTAAGCTATTGAAAAATTTCCTCTCCTGTTGTTGTGACTAGTTGGCGCAAATCCAGAAGCTCTTCGGCATTTTCAAAATTATCATTGGTATAACGGACAAAAATGCTTAACTGCGCATTTTCTGTGTTGTCACAACTTTCATCCAACGCTAAAGAAAAGAATTTGAAGGATTGTAATCTACTTATAATTTGGGAAACAATATCCTGGCCCATATCATCTATACGGCGCATGACTGTATTTCGGGATAATGCAATATTATCGACCATATTTTTGATCTTTACATCTCCCACATTTTTAGCAAATATTGCCAGACTATTTTTAATTATCTCCTCTCCATCAGAGTAGGCTTTTTTCTTCCGGGCTAACAGCAGAGAAAGTTCATATGATAGATTGTTGCCGAAAGACAGATATTTGTTGCTGAAGTCCTTTTGCAGTTGTTTATAATGTCGTTCCAGGTTAAATTTTTTAGGAACTGCTACAGACAATCCACATATCAAACAAACAGGCTTTGAAGTATTACGACTAGTAAATAAAAATTGTTCTTCCCAAGCAGGTTGAAAATCGCGAATTGCAATATCATCTTCGTATTTTCGTTTTGAAGTCGAAGGCTTACTTGTCGACATATAGAACAAATACTTTTAAAATTTTAAAGAAACAATGCGCGATGACAAAATCTGCACATACAACGGGCCAGTTTAAAATAAACTAAGCAAGGGTAACGCAGTCCTATTATTGCACATTACGACAGCTAGGATCACGTACACCAATCGCAGCAATATCGCTCGCCAGAGGATGCAATGATGCCGCATCTATCGTAACTTCCGTAAACCTACAAGTTTCTTCTTATTATTTTTTGTTTTTCAAGTTTTAATTTTTTTGAAAGTTTGATCAGTTTGAAAGTAGCGTGCCACTGATAGGACTCAATCGTGCCACAGAGTGGCACGCGTGCCGCGGGTTGGCCATCCCTGATATAAGATAATAATTAGCTATACATCTCCATTGAGAAAGTGTTAGAGCGCAAACCGGCCGATTTCAGGTAAGGGCGCAAAACGGTCGAGCGCATATCGGCCGACACCACAAAATAGAGTTGAACGATCAATAATTACAGTCAATGAAACACCATGAGGTCACCATATGCTTGCGTAGGATAACAGACTGAGGAGAGAGATAAATACTAATTTAAGTGTGTGTGAATTATGATATATGTTCATTTTAACATTCCTATAGACTCATTTTAACGTAATAAAATAAAAAAAAAATAGCGCTACGTTTTATTTCTTATTTCTATTTAAAAAATGGTAAAAGTTTCTTACATTGCAAAACACCAAACTTCCACTTTCATTTGGATAGAAATCTGGTTTCCACAGCACAACATATCCTTTTAACGTACCACCATATCCACTACCTACTTTCAACAAACCCTTTGAAGTGAAAAGATACAAATACTGCCCATCGTACGCCAAAGATTTTACTTTAATTTGACTAGTATTCAGTTCACTGGGAAATTTAACGTGGAATGAGTTGATTTTGGCAACATTGGGTACACCATGGGTTATCCAGTCTGGTCTGATCGTTTTGCCCAACAGTACACCATGTACACTCTTTTGTAGTGAAGATAGTACTGCAGGCATCTAGAAATACACCAAATTATAAATGGTACAAAATTCAAACAAAAATAATAAAAACGTAATAATATTTAAAAATATTTTTTGTTTAAAAAACTGTGCTATTCTGGTTTCCTAGCTATATGTTTCTTCAACGATATAATTACAATTATAATAACTGACGCTCGCTATCAAATCATTCCAGACTTGTAGAACTGGAAAAAGAAACAGAAAATATAAAATATCACGTCATAGGAATCAGTGAAGTAAGACGGAAAAATGAAGAACTATTGGAATTAGCGTCAAGAAACATATACTACTACCGAGGCACATCAACGGGCAGAACAGACGGTATTTGATTCCTAATCAACAAGAAATGCAAACAAAGAATAGTATAAATACCTAGTATCTTGGATAGAGTAGCTAGCTTAATCTTACAAACTACTCACACTGACGAAAAAATAGAGCAAACATAAATGAAGCATTAAATAATAATAAAAATCACTTCAAGTATTTAATTAGTGACTTTAATGCCAAAGTCGGAAAAAGAAACGACAAGGAACAAGGTGTGAGAAAGTATGGAGTCGGTAATAGAAACGAAAGAGGAGAAAGACTACCTAGTACAGTTTGCACATTATCAAAACATTCAAAAAAGCAAATAGGTACATTCTATAAGAAAAAAATCGAACAGAAACACGGCTTGGTTACCACCAAATGGAATCACTAAAATCGAAATTGACTTCATTCTAACCAACAAGATTGCTACAATAAAAGAAGTCAGTGTTATGAATAAATTTAAGATCAAATTAAAGACAAAAATTGTCAGTGTAATGAAAGAATAACATTAATCACAAAACCAAGAGTAACCGGTATAAATATTAACAATCTAAAAGAAAATCTACACAATTAATAAAAGATTAGATTAATGGCCAGACGTCTGTCTTTTGCGGCATGCAAAAGAACGCCAGTGTTATTTATGCCTGTCCAGTTCTTTATGTTCCATAGCTGCGATATTTGTTTGCGACCTACACCTCTCTTGCCTTTAATCTTTCCCTGGATGATTAGTTGAGAGATTGTGTATTTTTTTCCTCTCAGAATAAGACCGAGGTATGAAGAACATAATTCGCAACGTCCACATTTCAAAGGCCTCCAACTTATTAATGGAACGTACTCTTAACGTCCATGTTTTCATGCCATATAACAATATGGACCATACATAGCATTTAACCATCGCGTAGAGGAGATTGAAGTAAGTAGTCACATACATAGAATACAATACATGGAACTTTGTAAGACAATAAGGAGAAGTTTAAGGAAGACATAGGAAAATTTAATGAAAGACTGGTAGAAAATGCAATCGAAAACAGGAAAAACTATAAAAAAACAAGAAAAGCATTAATCATTGTGAAAAAGCAAATCGTTGCTCCAACAAACGAAAACACCAGAATAACAGACAGAAATGAAATAATACAACTCGAGACTAATCAGTAACCAAGAAGATGTACCTGGATTCAAAGGGGTAGTGAAGCGCAATATAAGATGCTGTTTCCAGTTAGCATTCTCTAGCCTCTCCTACTCAATCCCTACCCTCACCTCCACGAAGTGCGGCTTGGGCTGCACGGGTGAACTCTGGAAAACCTGAGCAACCTTGCTGGAAATTGGGTAACCAACCCCAATGGACGGCAGGGTCAGGGCTGACGAGGAAGGGAGAAATGGTCATCCGAAAAGCGGGTTGGTGCGCAAGGTTAGCAGCATATCTACTGTCAAAAAAATCAATGCTCATAGAACCGAAAAGAAGCCGGATACACAGATGATGGCAATTGGACGGATACACAGATGACGAATCACGCAAGAAGAAGGACAAAGAGAAGAAATAATCTACGAATTGGCACTTGAAACATCGCATCGTGGAACAAACGGGAACATGAAGTTGTGCAGTAATTGGAGCTCTATAAAATGCCAGAGTACATAGCCTAGAGATTATTTCACTTCTGTGCCATACACCTAGTAAGCAACACAATATGAGGCGGTAAGTTTTATAACTTACAAAGCTATTTTACCTTTCCCTTTTTGTGAACAAAAAATAAAATCTTTATCTCAAGATAATATACTAAACCGACTAACTATTATTTTATACTTACTTAAAACACTTTCGACCTGGAATTTAGTTTAAAACTTTTAGCAGTAGATTTAAGAAGGTCAACAATAAATAAATATTAAATAAAGTATTTTAATACCACATACCTGAATATTCTGCAGAGATAAAGCCCTGGGGCACATCAATAAAGCTGCAGATGCAGAAAGATATTTTCCAGTGTCTCCTTTGACGACAACCAGTGATAATAAACAAGCACATGCTACTGCTGTAAAGTGACTTCCGTCATTTGGGACGAAGCTTTCAGGACCATGGAGAGTAGCTAAGTCTAATAATAACTCAAAAAGTGAGTCGATTACGTCTGGTGGCTCACATTTCAAAGCTTCCGGAGCTTGTCCTTGCAGCACATCTAACAAAGCCGTTAATGCTTTCGTGCACAATACTGGGTGTGTAATGCGACTTTCTTTGATTAACTCAAAGACGGATCTTAAACCAAGGCCAACTATTTTAGAGACTTTAATTGCGGTAAAGCAAGTACTTTGGGAATTATCTTCAGTGTCGCTTTCGATTTCACTTTGATCTTGAGTAGGAGCGCTGCAGCTGCTGTTTAGGTACTCTTGACTAGCTTGTTTCATCCATCTATCCAGTACTGCCAAACGTATTGAAGCAAATACGGCAAAAGCAGAAGCATTTCCGGGAAGTTCAATTTCGGGTGCCAGTTGCAGGTCATTTTCACATTGAGAATCGAATTTATTTTTCTGTTTGTAACGGGCTTTTACTGACTTCTTTTTCAGGCGTTTCCATTCCAGACGCTTTCTAAAAGAGACAAAATATTTCATAACGCATATAAAGATGAAAACTTTATATGCCTTATGACTTAAAAGACCTTAAACTAAATATATACAAAACAAAAGTGTTGGCTATAAAATGGAAATGACTAAACGTATGTAAAAAGGTACTAGCAGACTTGGACGAGAAGCTGAAAAGACAAATATAAATATTATATAAATAACGAAGAAAGGTCATCTATAGAACAATATTTACAAATTGAATCAGCTAATAAACTATAATGCTAAGAGACTTTAAAAATTTTGTTGGTTACTTATATATTTTTTAAATTAATACAAGAGAATATGACCATAAAATGAGATAATGACCAGTAAAACTATTATTTGTAGACTACTTGATCTAAAAAACTAAAGGATTTACACAAGTCAGGGTCGAAACTATCCCATAATTCACCTAATTTACTCTTCAAATCGGCGACGATTCAATAGGGATCATTACGCAATTTCTGGTTTATCTTTTATTATTATTATTACCCAATTAAATATTTATTATCTTTTTATATCAATTATCTGCTTCATAGGTCATTAAACTGCGTACCAAGGTGTTATAAATTCTCTTCTTTGTATTTCTGGTAATCTGTCTATCCCACAGTACCCCGTTCATTTGTTTAATACATGTTCTTGTCTGTGCTAATCGTCCATTTCCAAGTTTCTCACTGGTTCTTGCTCTGTTTCCTTTTCTAATTTTCGGAGCATATAGCACAGATCTTCTTCATCTTGAGCCGTTACCACTTGGTCATCTGCAAAGCTTGATGTGTACAAAAAGTTGTCCCGTATTGGTATTCCCATCCCTTTACATTTCCTTTTCCATGGTTTTAATATTTGTTCGTGGAATATCTTGAATAGTGTCGGAGATGTAGAGCATCCCTGCAATAAGCCTTTTGTGGAGTTCATTGGAGTATTTATTGCCGGTTTTAACCCTTACCTTGTTGTTGTTGTAAAGGTTTTTTACGGGTTCTATTAACCTCTGAGTTATTCCGATTTCATTCATCGTGTTCCATAGTTGTTTTCTAGGAACCGTGTCATATGCTGTTTTTAAATCTATGAATGCCATGTGTACTGGTCTATTTTTTGCCATTTTTTTTTCAATTAATTGTTGGAGTGTATATAATATGTGGTCTATGCAAGATCTTCCTGCCGTGAACCGCGCCTAATCTTCTCCGAGTTTGTTTGAGATAGATTTTTCCAGTTTTTCTTTCAGTATTTTTCCATATAACCTGCCCATACATGCTATTACACAGATGCCTCTGTAGTTCTCGCATTGTTTCGTATCTCCCTTTTTATGTATCGAGGTTATATATGCTTTGGACCATTCATCTGGTATTTCGTTCAGGTTTATAGCGTTACTGAACATTTCGTGTATATTTCTGTGTAGTTTGTCCGTTCCGTACTTAATTAGTTCATTAACGATTCCTCCTGGTCCCCCTGCTTTTTTGTTCTTTAAGGCATTCTTTACTTAGATTAATGTTATCTCAATCTGTTCTTCATTCTGACTTTGTTGTTGTTTATGTTCTGTGTCTGTCTCTATGAAATCTGGGTGGTTTTCTGTGAGTAGTTCTTTATAGTAGTCTTCCCACTCTTTTTCTGATACGTATTGTATTTGGACCTTTTCGTTGTTATTTTTCCTTAAAGATTTCAGTATTTTCCAGGATTCCGAATTCCTTGTTCCTCCTATGTATTGTTCAATTTTTGCGCATGTTTCTTCCCATTATTCATTCTTTTCTTTTACCCTTCTTCGTTTTACTTCTGTGTTTTTCTCTTTGTACTTCTGTATGTCTTCTGGAGATTGGGTGCTCATACTTTTCATATATATAATTTTCTTCCCGTCAATAACTTTGTTCCAGAAATGAACATATTGTTTTAAAATATAAAATAAAAATGTAATTCCTTGACTTTTCTTAGTGTAGCATAACTAGAACAGTCACACCTAAATAAAATAGGGGTAATATTCCCGTTCACGCATTAGGTAGTGTTTTATTAGTTCAGTAAGATCAGTTCAAGTCGACACATGGCCATCGAGGCATCGAGTAGTTAAAAACTCAATTCACGTATAAAATACTTCGCTTCGCCGAGATCGGGCATTTTCTCATACCGGTGTTTTTTCTTTTACGTGTTATAAAGAAAGAGTACATTTGATATTGTATAGTAAGTTACGGCCGTGTTGGGCCTCTCTACTCTTAAAAGATTTAATTATAAATCGATAAACTCAAAAGTGATTTTATTTCTCTGGAGCTATATTTGCTCACATTAAGAATCCTTATCCTTCAACGGTCACTAAAGAACCAAACCTATGGAGATGCATTCATTCACAAGTCCTTTGAAGTAAGGCTTGGAATCCAAAGATTTCCAACTCTCGTAATGTAGGTAGCCAGGTACAGGGCTCCCTTAACATTTTTTGGTTTCTTTGTTTATTTTTACATTGTGTTGCGTATCTGAAAAAGCTGAGCAACTATTTAGAAAAGCTCGAGACAGAGACAGTTTCGCCATGTTAATCGCCAACGTCAAGGGGACTTGATAGGGCACGTTAAGAAGGAGAAGTTGCGTATCTCTTTTCCAAAGTTTCCCCAAAGCTTCTAATGCCGCCTTTTTTATGCTGTGTTTGACGTGCTCGTACGTTTCTTTGACGTTTCTGAAACCGAAATCCTGTCACTTCTGGTTCAGTCTTCTCTGGTATAGGTCCCTTATGGATTTCTCTTGAAGTAAATTTATGTTGAACTTCATTTCTTCTTCTTTCTGTTCATTTTCTACTTGGTCTTCTGAAGAAATAGTACACGCATTAAAAACAATGAAGAGTGCGAAAAGCACTGGATCTGACATTCTCCCTATAGAAATCCTAAAAATTCTAAATGAGAAGCATATTGATGTTTTAGTGACACTCTTGAACCAAATTTATAGTTCGGGCGTATTACCCAAAAAGTGGTTAACGTCGATTTTTATTTGTCTCCCCAAAAAGAAAAACGCAAGAGAATGCAGCGATTACCGCACCATTAGCTTGATGTCTCATGCGCTAAAGTTACTACTAAAAGTCATCCATCACCGAATATATCACAAACTGGACATAGACGTTACTGATACATAATTTGGTTTTCGCAAAGGAATGCGTGAAGCTCTTTTTTCACATAATATACTGATACAGAGATGCCTGGACTTAAATCAAGATATATACACATGTTTTATTGACTATAATAAAGCATTCGATAAAGTACGATATAAACAATTAATTCTTCTTCTTCACGTGCCATCTCCGCTACGAAGGTTGGCTATCATCATGGCAATTTTGACCCTGGAGGCTGCCGCTCGGAACAATTGTATGGAAGTGCAAGCAAACCACTCCCTGAGGTTTCTCAACCACGACATTCTTCTCCTACCTATGCTGCGCCTATCTTCAATCTTTCCTTGCATAATTAGTTGTAACAGTTGATATTTATTCCCACGTGTAATATGTCCCAGGTATTGTAGTTTCCTCATTTTAACACTCAATACAACCTCCTTTTGTTTGTTCATCCTGTCTAATACAACTTGGTTAGTTATCTTATCCTTCCAGGAGATTTTTAACATTCTTCGGTACGCCCACATCTCAAATGCCTCCAGCTTACCCATACATTGCTTATTTAGTGAAACAATTAATGAATGTCCTGAAATCAAAGAAGATTGACTACAACGATCTCAGGATCATATCAAATTTATACTACAAACAGCGAGCAAAAATACGTGTTAACGAACAGCTGTCAGAAGAAATTGAAATTAGGTATGGAGTGAGACAAGGATGCGTATTATCGCCAATTCTTTTTAACGCCTACTCCGAAAAGATCCTGAAAAATGCTCTTGAGGGTAAAACAGCTGGAATAAAGGTAAAATGAAGTTCCCACTAACAACATTAGGGATGCGGACGACACTGTGATCTTAGCCAAAAATATTAAAGATCTTCAGAACTGGTGATTAAAATATCGGAGTATGGAAAAGAGTACGGTCTAACAATGAACGTCAAGAAAACTTAATTTGTGAGAATATTGAAAACTCAAAGAAATACCGAGAATATCTCTAATAAACGGAACCAACGTCGAACAAGTGGACAAATATGCATATCTGGGAACAATGATTAACTCCAGAAATGATTACATTCAGGAGATCAAAATCAAAATAGAAAAGGCTTGAGCAAATTTTAACAAAATGAGAAGAGTTCTATGTACAAGGGATTTAAAATTGGAACTAAGAGTTGGGTTGGCGAGGTGCTATGTTTTTTCAACTTTGTTTTCTGGAATGGAACCTTAGACCTTGAATGCGACATCAATGAAAAAACTGGAATTATTCGAGCTGTGGTTGTATAGAAATTCAAACAAATTTAACAAAGAGGTTCTGAGAAGGATGAATAAAGAAATATAAATTTTAAACACAATTAAAACAAGGAAATTGGAATATCTCGGACATATTACACGTGGAGAGAAATACACCTTGCTTCCACTGATTATGCAGGGAAAGATCCAAGGAAAGGAAAGCATAGGGGGGCGTAGAATGTCATGGCTGCGCAACCTGACAGAGTGGTACGGATGTACATCAAATGAACTTTTCAGAACAGCCGTCTCAAAAGTCCAAATAGCTATGATGATTGCCGACTTCCGCCGTGGAGATGGCACTTGAAGAAGAAGATATCTGAATCAATTGTCGATCAATCTAACTTCTCTTCAGAAAGTCATCGTTTTCCTCGTCGTTTCTTCTTCCTTCGTCTATTAATTCATTCGACGACATTTCAGTATTGTGAGGTCGGGTAGTGTAATTCAGCCAGAGAAACAGGATTCGTTCGTATAGACATTTATTTCGAATTAACATATACAAATGAAAAAGTAATTATTGTTAAGTATCTACTGAATATAATGCTTGAATACAAAAATATACTGTTTATTTATTTCGGTAGATGGGTGTGACGATATTCGATATGATAAACTAAGATACGGCGATCGAGGAATTGAGGTCGTACTCGTTCCTCAATGCAGAACGAGTACTTGGACAGGGATAAGGATGTCTATCTAGTTCAACGCACGATTGTCAATCTCGCTCAACGCGCCAGATCGACTGGGTTCGGAAGGATTTGGGACACGTTCAACTCACCTGTCCCCAAGGTCGGATATTCTCAACTCAACGCATCCAGAATGGATAGCTGTCTTTCAGTTTCGACTTTTATACTATTCGAGACAGAACAAAAACACATAGGCGTGTTTTGTTTAACACATAGGCGTACTCTAGACGATAAAATATATTATCGTCACAGTATGTCGTCAGATCCTAGCCCCTGACAGCATACTAAGGGTTTTGAAAGAAAATAAAAATGTTCCTCATACTTATAGGACTAAAAACTTTGTGAAAATATAACACAAATTAAACTTTTTGTGAGAGTAGCAAAATCTGGAAACAATGTTAATTACTTAAGTACGAAAAATAATGCGACAGTATTTAAAAAATACTGAAAAATAAAGACAAGACGTCAGATAAACATATTATCTAGATCAGTGTGGTCCACGCGGGCCGCATGCGACCGAGGCTCGTTAAACTACGACCCCCGCAAACACGTTTCAAAAATATTGCCATTGATAACTTTTACCTGTTCCCACCCTGTCTAACTTTCCATACTCTTAAGAAAGTAGTTAACCTTGAACACCCGCTCCAGATGAGTTAGCTGCAGTCAGCTGCACGTGACGTGTTGAATTAACAGTGGTGAATAAATTGAATGTTAAATTCAGAATGAGTAGTGCCAAAAAACTCAAAATTTTCGAAACAAAAATCTCTGTTTACAAAACCGACAGTTGTACAGTCATCAAGCTTAGCAGCATCATATGAAGTATGTTTAGAGCTTGTCAAAAGTAAAAAAAAAAGCATTTAGAGATGGAGAAATGATCAAGCGGTGTGCCGTTAAAATGGCTCGATCCTTTGGAGATGAAAAGATGGCCAAAAATTTTGAACGTGTTTCAGTTTCCCATCAAACTGTATCTAGAATAGTTGATAAGCTGAATACTCATGTATTTAAAAAAATGGTCAACACACTTCGTGATCGTTTGTCCTACTCCTTGGCCTTGGACGAATCTGTTGATATTACTGTCAAAAATCAGCTATTAATTTTTGTTAGATGCATCAGAAAAGATTTTTGAGGAACTTCTAAAATTGCATCACATGGAAGACGGGACCAAAGGTAAAAATATATTTGAAGCAGTTAGTGAAGCTTTCAAAGTGCTCTTGTGTTTGCACCGACGGAACAAAAGCAATGACGGGGCGCATAACGGGATTGGCTGGACTTTTGCAAGAAAATGATGTTAACTGTGTTATGTTTCATTGCATTATCCATCAAGAGGCTCCCTGTGGAAAGATAATTAAAATCAACGATACTATGAAAACTGTGGTGTAGATAGTAAACAGCTTAAAAGGAGGAAACAGAGCTTAGAGACACCGAAAATTCATCTCTTTCTTGGAGGAATTTAATACTGAATATAAGGACGTCCTCTACATTCAGATATACGCTGGTTGAATACAGGTAAATGATTTAGAATTTTTTTTCTTTAAGAAAAGAGATTTTACTTTTTTTAAAACGGAAATTGTTATTAACACGGACGTATTTATAACAAAGCATAAGAACAAAACATTTCTTCATCAACTGGCATTTCTAACAGACATTACCTCTCACTTGAACACATTAAACCTACAACTCCAGGTGGAAAATAAGACAGTATCACACTAGGTTGGTCAAATTGAGACATTTATCAAAAAACTTGATGTTTTCGAAAACTGCATCAGAATAAACGACCTCAGACATTTTCCTGCATGTTTCAAAATTAGTCGATTTCCCGAGGTTTGCAAAAGTTCTTACAGAAATAAAAAGAGAATTAGATGAAAGGTTTTCGGAATTTGATGCACTAAAACCCGATCTTGAGCTTTTTAACAATCCAATGGGAGTCAACATCCAAAACCAATGAGCAGAATACCAATTAGAGCTGTTGCAACTCCAAGTCGTTTTTTTCAAGCAAAGAAAAATGAAGACATTGGTACCTTTTGGAAGTTAGTCTGTAAGGATCGTTTTCCTAAACTTCGTAACTTTGCGTTGAAACTATATTCAATGTTTGGTAGTACGTATATATGTGAAAGTACATTTTCTGCTTTGAAGCATATTAAATTTAAAACACGTAATCGCATGGAAAACGATTCTCTGGAAGCGTGTTTTAGACTCACTACGACTAGCGTAGATATATATATATATATATATATATATATATATATATATATATATATATATATATATATACAAAAGTTAGTAGAGGATAAACCCTTGCCTCAAATATCCCATTGATGTTTTATTTTATGTTAAATATTAAACATAACATGTAAATTGTAAACCATAATAAAATACTTGTAAATAGTATTTCGTTTGTATATTATTTTTTACAATAAACCTTTTTTTGAACGAGTTCTGGCCCTTCATAATAATTTAAAATTTAAAACGGTCCGCAACATTTAAAAGGTTTGACCACACTGATCTAGATGAAACATAGCCCAAAAACGTATTGAATGCGATGAAAGTTATTTTTTAACCTATGAAACACTTATTGACAAATATATCTGCAGAAACCTGGAAGAATGTTGTGAATTACGTGATTAAATAGGAAGAGAAAATATCGGTTTTGAATAACCTTATAGACGAGACTAAAGAAACAATGATAACAACTAAGTTTCGAGAAGTGGATAATACGCTAGGTATTGAGTGCATTTCCGATGTACTATAAATTATAGAACTGTAATTCATAAATACTAATAAATATTTTAATCACCGCCACGCCTCAATATCACGCATTTTAAACATCATTTAAACGTTTTTCTAATATTTTGATCTCAACACAGGGGATAGATACTTGTAAAATGATTAATATCACATCATTAAGAGATATAACTATTCTTTTGGATATACAATGAGCCTACAGTACTTACTATTTATGATATTAAGAAATGCGGTAAGTATAGATAAATTTAAAATTGTTATTGAAAATTATTAGAAGTTGAAATATTTTTTATAAAATTAGGTATACAATAAAGGTATTGATTGGTTAGTTTCTATTTTCAGACAAATATTTAATTACATCGAATTTACAGCAGATTAAAAATTGCGCACATTAACGGAAGGTACCTATTGAGTAAGTACTAAAAATAAAATAGGTACTACTTACTTCGCATGTTCTGGAAGAACTTTATAAGCTTCATGAAATATATTATTAAAATCTTCTGGGTCCGGCAACATTTTTGGTTAAATTACTACTTTATTTTGTAGTTTTAGTTCATGGTAGTTGTATTATTGATTTTCTTCAAAGTGTGTGTGTCATCTTTCCTCGTAATATAAATCGATAAAACGCTATCGCTCGCACTCGGAAAAGTTTTAAAATATCTAGTTATAATTCATAAAACTTCAATTATTGTGTACATTCATTATAGTTGGTTAATGTTTACAAATTTATTTAAAATCTGTTCAAAACAAACCGCCGGCGCAAAGAGTTTACGTCTGACTCATACAGCTGATCAGTAATCAGTTTTACAAGTGATAGTTATCTGATGCGCTGTTGCCTGATTACTTAGTTACAATAAATTAAGATTTAATCTTTTATTAATTTAATCTAAAATTAAGGTAATTTAAGTACCTACAGAAAAACAATCATTAATAAAATAATACAGTAATATATTACTATATATACATATCATAGACCTCCCATATTTTAGTAAATAAGTGCTTTGAATGTGGTAGTGATGATTACAAAACTCTTTCTTGCGACCGATATATAAGTTGTAACTCTGTTATACAATATGTTGATCTAAAAATTCTTTATCTAAATTAACAAAGTCTATATTAATTAATACATAACTGACTCTATTGGGCAGTTACCATCAGACTGTTTATAACATGGTTTATAACCAATGCCACCGATGGCTTAATATATTGAATATAATTGTGTCAATTATCCCACTTCATCAATATTAGTTTTCACTTAACTTACATTAGGTATAATATATACTTATTTTGGCTATTCTCTAACTTAATTCGTGTTGTAGCTGTTGGTTGAAATCATGGACGTATAATCTGTGTTTATACGTCCATGGTTGAAATTGAAATGTCAATAAATTTATTTTAAACTTCAATTGCGGCTTACTCCCATTAAAATAGTAATTGGTTTAAAGTGCCACAATAAAATAGCTTCAAACAATATAATAAATATATGGACAATCTTATATGAACGTCAAACAATAAAATGCATATTGGTTATACGTCGCTTCACACATTTATAATACTATCTATCAACAATTATAATAATAATATTTGTTTTGGTACTGCAATTTGTGTAATATATACCTGTAAAATACGAAAAAATCTGGCATTTAAAATTGAGCTTTTACAAAAGTGAATATATGACAACGTTGTATAGTCTGCTCTTTAAAAGGACAAAGGACGAGACCTAACCTGAAAATTAAACGTCAAAAGTTTATTATTATATCATCAAAATGTTCTCGCGAATTTGTAGGTAAAATATGCATGAATTTTATTAGTTTAGTAATCATAAGAAGTCTCAAAAAATTTTTGTAAAATATGAAGCCCCTTTCTCAGTTGAGACTGATAACATTTGATGTAACAGATACTTTACTGCAATTTAAATCCAGCCCTGGCCAGCAATATGGAGAAATTGGTGCTCTCTATGGAATTTCCTGCGATAAAAAGGTTTTGAATAATCATTTTAAAACTCAATTTCGAAAAATGAGTCAAGAACATCCAAATTTTGGACGTACTACAGGTCTGGGATGGGAGAGGTGGTGGCAAACAGTTGTTAAAGACTCTTTCAAAGACTGTGATATAAATTGTGACAATGAAAAATTAGATCAGGTAGCGGCTCATCTACTTGATCTGTACAGAGGTCCAGAAGTATGGCAAGTAGCACATGGAGCATATGGACTTTTATCTTTTCTTAGAAGTAAAGGTATGCTATAATACTTTTTTGTTTAGAAACAAACATAAAAGCTCCTATATTGGAGCTTTTATGTTTGTTTTTGTAAATTTAATTGCACAATATATTCAATAACAAATTCTGTTCTCATAAAACTATTAAGCGTGTAAGTATAGATCATCTATGAAAATCATTAATTTGAATCTTTGTGATGGATTAACATAAACAATATTCGTATAATGTGTTAATTAATTTCTTGCAAAATGAGATTATTATAAAAAAATAACTGAGTTACTGTTTGAACAGTTACATTTTAATAATTGTATAATTACAATGTCAGCTATAATAGACTATCCCAGTCATATGTTCTTGGTGGAGAAAACAATATCTGTTTTCAGTGTTGTACAAGTCTGAGGAAAACCTAGCAATTAATGTTTTTGAAGAGCATGATTCTCCTTGATTAAAGAAACAGTAAATTATATCTCGAAAGATTACTTCAATCATGCTTTGTACAAAAGATGATCTTTTATTACCAGGCAATTCCATCAACTTTTATAAAAGATAGAATATATAGAACTTTATTCAAGTTCAAAAATTGTTTAATAAGTTATCAGAGAAGATTAATTACACCTCATTACAGTAAGACCCCTCATTTTTATAGAGTAGTTCATAAAACGAAAGAGTTCATAAAAGGAGAAAAAGAGATACCTAATAAGGATGTAGACAAAGTATTTTTCATTATGTATATAAAAATGCCATGGCTGGTCTGCCAGGACCAACCTGTCACTTCTAGAACAGCTTCATATAAATGACAGACTGATATAAAAGTAAACCAAGAATACCTAAATTACTTTAGTCCTAAGAAACTTTTATACACAAGGGTATTTATGCTAGACAATACAAAACATAGGTATCTTAAAAACTCACATGTGCGTCATCAGCATATAGCATGCAACATGTTAAGGCGTGTTCACATATATTCTTCTTGTTACAAGTTGTTTTTTTGAAAATTTTCAAAACTTTGAAACATGTGCGCAGGCTAAAGATGTAACACAATTTCATTTTTTCTAACCAATTATTATAAAATTAGACTTAAGGCAAAGTAATATAACTATTACATGATAATTAAATTATAAAAAAACACTATAAATTATATGCATGACCACTGTAGTGGTCAAGTTTCAGGAGACATTTGTTGGGCTTTCCGAGTTTGAATTTGTATCAGCCCGAGTGGCTGGTGAGGCCGGGATAGGCCGAAATGATTCGTAACACTTTATTGATACCGATTTGAGCACGGGAAGTTTAATGAATTTGTCCTCCTAGGCCCATATATTTGGAAGTACGCATTTTTTACGATTTTGCCGAAACTACTTTCAACATTGTAATGAAATTTTATAGGAATATGTTTTGGAAGCTGATGCATTCCATGAATTTGTTTTGATACCTGATTATCATAGCGGGCGCTAGTTACAAGGATCGTACTAAGTATTAGTCAATATAACTTTTTTAAGAGTATAATTATTAATCAAAATTTTAAGTAAAATTAAACATCATTCAATTTTACAGGAAAACGGTACTCTTGGTAAAACTCGATACTGTGTACCGTTTTCGGAATATTTTGATTTGAAAATTATGAACTAATAATTGATGCCGGTAGTAATGATAAAGTTCTAATAGGTATACCTCTATTTTCTCCAAGTGTGCCATGGAAAGCTGACATTTATTGATTGTTATGACGATAAATCAACAATAATTAGAGTTTTGAAACCTTGTTATTTGTAAAATCAAATCAAAATGTACTCAAATGTTAAATACACTGACATGTCATTAACCTTAGGCGAATGTTTAGGATGTTCTAGTGCAGTTGTGACACGTTATGCAGAAAAGTTTCCTAGAAGAAATTTATCAACTAAAAAACATTTAGAGCCGTTGAACGACGTTGTCGAGAAACTGGGAAAAAATCACTAATTAAGGCATTTTTCTACAAAAAAGTGCATATATCTCGAAATAGACTTTACCGAAAAATTACGAGAGAGAAAAAGTGTTATTTTGACGAGAAACGCCTAAAAAAAATTGATTTCAAAGCGATTCGGTGAAATTTTTACAGAATGGAGTAAAAAGGTTTGGAGTATTAGAAATGCAAAAAAAAATGTTCGCTTATCTTTGAAAGAGTTGATTTTTCCGTTCTATACATCTTTGTCCATACATTTAATATATTTGTATTTAATTTGTTCTAGGTATGACGCTAGGAGTAGTCTCAAATTATGACCCTAGGTTAAGACACGTCTTGATCAACACCAGACTCAGGCACTATTTCCAGTTTGTACTGATATCCTATAATGTAGGATTCGAAAAACCTGATCCTAAGATTTTTCTTGAAGCAATGTCTTCGGCTAAACTTGAAAATCTAGAAGCAAAGGAATGTTTACATATAGGAGATCAAAAATCTTTAGATTATGATGGTGCAAGAAACTGCGGATGGCATGCCGTTTTAGTTGATGACAAAGAAAAGTATCCAGATATTGATAAAGAACATGTTTTTAAAAGTTTGTTTGATCTTCATAAGCATTTTATTAAAACTTCTGGCGAATCGTTATTTTCTCATACAGTATAACTGTATATTTTTTAAATTAATTTATTCTTGTTTTTTGTGAAGTTTGTGTTCTTAGAACAAAAAAAATATTTTTAAATACTTTCAAAAATAGGGAATCATTACTATTTTTTTTATAATGGTACATTGTATTCGGGATTTCTTTATCTTGAATCAGGCAAGACACATTAATCTGTCACTTGGTCATAAGATCTTAGTTATCAGAGGTGCTTCAGAACTCTGGTACAATTATTTGAAACATACATAGGTTTAAGACAAGGATACCTTTTTCCTGCTCTGTTTAAAATCTTCACTCTGGAGATATGGGTATGGAAAAGAGCTCTGGATGTATGGGTATGGAAAAATGGTTCAATTCCCATTTCCCTTTATCTCACTGTTAGTAGATGCAAAAAAACGGACCATCTTCTAGTTGGTGAACAGAATTATTCAAGAGCGAATAGCCAATACAACAGTTAAACTCCCTATTCTAGTCCAAAAACATAAGGATGTTAAGAAATGGAATCTTTTCATGAAGAACCATGGAATCTGAGAAATAAAAGAAAACGACTGACAAGAAGGACGATTGTGGAGATTGAAGTGCGGGAAGCAGCACGAACTGCAACAGGTTTTACAGATTATATATCTTGATTAAAGGTCATAAGACCTTTGTACCAAACCCTGTTATTTTTTCATGAAACTCCAATAAGTCCTCTGGCCTTAACGAAGCCCAATAGTTTCTTCATTGGTACTTTAAGGGTCCCTTCTGGTTCGATCCTCAATTGACCAATGAATTCTTACCTATTTAGTATAGGTATTTTCTCAAACGACAATGTCCAGTCACCATTCCCGTGACCGTTTCCTTTCTCTTCTAAATCTTCCTGCGACTCTTCTACAAAAATCTATTTCCGTCGCTTTCAACGTTGCCAGTGTTCTTTATTTCAGTAGCCATACCACACAGCTGTATAAAGTGATACTTTTTAATATAGTCTCATATATCCTCCTCTTTATAAGTAATTTCTCTCGATTCGGTTCTTTAAAACCTTCCCATATATTCGACTCATAGATCTGGTGACAGCTATTCCTCGGAAATTTTCACAATTATTTTTATCACCCTTTTTATGTGTAGTACTGAGGTATGATATCTTCCATTCCGTAGGTATTTCGCTTGTGTTTATGTATTCTTGAAATAGTGATCCATTCCCTTGAATAGAATCTATAACGTGTCACTGTTTGGTGGGGTTTTGGACTGGAGGCATCATTTTACCATACTTCTTTAAAAATTAGGCTGATCAAGCAGTGACTGTTACTGGTGTTCGATATCACAACATGACAACATAGTTCTTTCTGCCTACATTGGATATTAATGTGGATGACATTTGGTTTCAATAAGTCTGTGCCACATAAAGCTGAAATAATTCAATTACTCTATGAGACATTTCTTAGTTGTGTACTCTCTCGTTTCGGTGATCAGAATTGGTCCTCTAGATCCCTACTTAAGCCTATCATATGTTCTTTATGATTCATTAAAAAAAATACGATTTAAAGAAAAAAAAAAACAATGTTCTCTATTAAATTAAAATCTTCTTCAAATTCTCCCGGACTTTATTTAGTAACAAGGCAATTACTGAACACACGCTTCAATATGTACACAAAAAATTTACACTGAACCACAACTATAGGGAATAGCGTATATTCCTGTAGTGGGCAATAGTGGTAGATCTTTGGCGGATGTTAGACTCTCTTGTATTGTCTTCGTTAGTTTAAAGATGTACTTAACGTCGCGTTTTGCCAAGATTTTCCGATTCGTTGTACAGGAAGTTACATCGCCACATCGCCGTTCCAAAATTCCCAAAAGCAATTTACCATTACAAAAACACCGACCGCGAAAACCTTCAATCTTTTTAGATATATATGTGGTGTCGGCAATTCTAATGGAAGCTTACATAAACAAGAACGTTTTTTAAAGTACTCTGAAAAGTGTAGTTGTAGTATGTTTTAGTATTTCGAGTTTAAGGACAAGAAGTTTTTTTAACATAAAATGTTTATTGCCGTCTTTTCCAGTACAAATAATAAGCAATGTGTAAGTATATTTTTTGTAAAATATCAGTTTAAAGTCAACCAGTGACAAGAATCTAAGTAAGTCGTATAATAGTATAGCTATATATCTATGACATAAAAGTTAGTTAAGGAATATAAGCGACATAATTTTATACAGATAAACAGCACTGGCAACAAATATGAGTATTATAAATCTAAAAAAATAATACAGGAATGTTTAGAAAAACACCGTATTAAAATCTTAAATTTTACCACACTATGACGTTATACTGTTTCTCCAGATTTATTAGAGGACCCAAGGGTCCGGTCTTTTAATTTTCTTTCGTGTGAAATGTTCCATGTCAGATCCATGTCAAGCACATCTAGATGGCAAGGTAGTCTGGGCTTGTATGCAGAGCTTACAGTAGAAAGAGGTTCGCTAACTATTGGTGCCTGTAAGCCTTGGTGTAACCTCTGGTTCGTAATATACCAAGGAGCATTGTAGATTTAGCGCAGTACTTTTGATTAGAATCGTTGAAATTTTTATATGTTAGTATTACCTGTTGTAACTCAGATTTGTGTTGCATGTATAGCCATATTGTTTTAAGATGTATGTATAAATCAGAAGTTTATTCTGTAGGATTAATTTTCGACTCATGTACCAATATATATTCCTCTAGTTTAAGCTAAGTTGAAGGCGTATTTCCCAATCGTGGATGCTCCAGTTTACTATCCAAATGAATCTAACCAGGTTATAACAGGCACTGGTTGTTTATCTATGTTAGTTTTTAACTGCTGACTTGGACTTTCTACAGTCTAAGCCAGCTTTCTAGTTTAAGCAGGTGGTTTTGCAATACCTGAGGTGCTTCCATTGCTATGGTATTTGAAACCATGATATCTGCGTCATCGGCGATTGTTATATTGTTGGTAGTTTTATTAAGTAAAGGCTGAGTCCTAGTTTGCTTGTTTTGTGAAACACTAGAACATATCGGAAACAGATTAATGATTGAACCACTTCTTTTGATTGGAGAAAATAGATATACTAAGTAGGAAGTTAGAACTAAACATATAGAATGAGAAAATATGGATTTAATTTTGGAGATACTCTTTTCTGCCAAACTTTGCCGAATATCTGGGAGACATCTAGAAATGCAACTGTACAGTAATATTTGTATTCTTTCCTAAACTCAAAGTGTTAATTCGGTAAAACATTTCTGTCATAAAACAGTCTCTAGTCTTCTCAGAAAAAAGCAGTCTAACACGTTGGATGTAATAGACAATACGCTAATGGGGCTATATGAAGACACATTTTGGAACTAAAACAATTTGAACAACTTTCCATTGAAGTGGAAAGTAACATGTTTTTAATATTGAATTAAACTTATACATAATTAAACTTACACCTTCATTTGGGTACATTTTTTAGTAGCAAACTAGATATTATATCATATCCAGACTTATTGCCTTCTAGATTATCAATTACTTCTTTAATTTCAGATTTCTTAGAAGTTTTAAAGCCATTTGATATAATGCATTTCATGGATAGTTTCTTCTTCAACTGATGCGCTTCAACTTCCCTCTGGTGCGGTTGAAAGATATTGCATAGATCACTAGCAAACATATATGCTTTATCTACGTAACTTTTTGCTCAAATGCCATTTTGTAGCTGCCAAGTCTTTTGCAGTTATCGTTTTTCCAATATAGATGTATTTTTGTGAGCAGGATATGACTCGGGGTTGTGTTTGTAGCAGAAATTTAAAAAATCACCTTATGTTTGTAGATCTGGAGAAAGCGTAGGACAGTGTGTCAATTAATAAGTTATCAGAGGTACTTCAGAACTCTGGTTTAAATAATTTATATGTAAAAGCCTTGGAGAAGAAATATAACAAACCCTGTAGCAGTATCAAAATGGGAAACAATCTGTCACAATTATTTGAAACATATAAAGGTTTAAGACAAGGGTACCTTTCTCCTATCGTGTTTAAAATCTACACCCAAAGAGCTCTGGAGGTATGGGCATGGGAAAATGGGAATTGAAATCGAAGATTACCTTTATCTTACTGTTTGCAGATGACCAGCTAGTAATAGCGAATGATGACAAACATCCATGATCAGGAAGCTAATCGAAAAGTATACCAAATGGGGTTAAAGATAAACATACAAAAAACTTATCATTTTGGGGACTTATACCTATAAACGAAGATGGTAGCAGCGGACTGGATATAAGTAACAGAATTATTCAACGACAAGTATCCAATACAACAGTTAAACTCTCTATTATGGCCCAAAACCATAAGGATGTCAACGAATGGATTTTCTAAGAAATTCTCGATTAGACTGTATTCGAAACGAAGAAATTAGAGAACGCTCAAAAGTAAAAAGTACCCTTGACGACAGAATAGCATTTGCATAAACGAGGTAGGCCCCGAAAAACTTGGAACTATGAAATCCGAGAGATGGAAGAAAACAACTGCCAAAAAGGAGGATTGTTAATATTGAAGTGTGGGAAGCAGCATGAGCTGCAACAGTTTTTACAGATTATATATTGTGACCTTCGTCAGAAAGTAATTTTAGTTTTAAAAAAATCGAGTTCTAGTCCAGTAGTCAAAGTGTTCAAAACACAGTACCTAGTCAAAAAAAAATCGTCAAAGACTTTATTGTAATTCTGGTCAATAAGGATAAATTGATATTTTCAATCAATTGATCACTCAAAAAGTAAAACAATTCAATTATTTCGTTCGTAATTAATTTAATAACAATGAATAATAAAATTATCAAATCTATCACTATCAAATATAACCAATATCGGGTTCACGCAGAATCTACCCAATTAATTTACTTTAACAATATATGTATCCAACAAATAGTGCGGCTTAAGAGTGCCGTTGAGGCACTGTTGAGTTCAGTTCATTCAGGCCATCTAAGGAGGTAAAAACTTTGGGAATTCAGAGAAGCCGTTCTACTATAGGAAGTACTAATAAATCATATCCAAACGACGAAGAAATTCAAGGGTTTTGGATAATTCAACTTACTCCACCACCTATTATTAGTGTTCCACCACTACGCAGATCTTCAAAATTGTTTAACTTCCTACGAATCCTGTTGGTATTACAATTCTATATTGTATATTTTTATGGTGTTATGTGTTGGCACTACCTTTCAGTGAGACTAGTGTCAACGTCAACAAGTAGAACTTAGATATATTGTAAACAGGAATTTGTGTTAGAATAAAACGTTTATTTATATATATCTTAAGTATTCTATCTATAAGCAGACTTTTCCCATCACGCATTCCTAAAAATCCTTTACTGCTGAAGAAGTCATTATCAGAGTTTTATAATTTAGAATTTTCGGAACCAGACGGAGTTCCCAAGTTCTGAGTATAGAAGATATGGAGTACTCTCGAGTGCTTGGCAATATTAATTAATCATGTTATTTCTAGTCCCCAGTAGGTAACACCATTCATTATTCAGGGAACAACTTAATGCTGAAGGATAAAAACATTTAAAATCCAGACAAGTGTCACCCATTTTTGTAAAAATGTGTCACATTCTTTATAGCTCAGTGCATCTAAAGCTTGTCGCTCACTTATGCACTGCAACGCGAAGCGAAGCGCGGAGAAAATGGTTGTTATGAATTTTCTTCATGTAGTTAAATATACTCGCGCGTATCTGTGCAAAGACGCGCTGCACAGCGAACAGAAGGGACACGGATCGCAACCGTAAAATCCTAGGCGAAGAAATTCTGTTCGGCGTGCTTCGCGTTGCAGTGCATAAGTGAGCGACAAGCTTAAAGCTACGGTTTGTTAGAACACTTACAGCAGGATCTGTTGTACTCGACTCACGGCAGTTTTGGGTGAGTCGGTTTGTTAGATTAATTTCCATAAATATTCTGTCCCTTTGAAAACAAGTTTAGAAATTAGTTTCACGTTTATTCTCGCAACGGTTGTACGTTTAAAAAAATTAATTCTCGCAAACTTAACGCAATTATTTTATTACTCCAAGAAGAGAAGGAAGAAGAAGAGTTGATAACGTTAAATTCAAATAAAAGAAATAAAAATGTAAACGAAATTTTTTCATTACTTAACACAGATGTTTTTAAATTAACAGTCGAAGAAATATTATTTCTAAACGAGGAAAAATTTCGAGAATATTTTAAACTTTCAAGAGATTTATTTGGAACTGTCTTACAATTTGTACTACATCCACTAGTCTTTCATCTTCATCGGGAAAAATTTTAGTAGACATCACTTAATTATTACAATAATAATCAATACATAAAAATACAATTATAATTTCGGTATAGGTGTGCACGCTGTCAGCTCAGCTCAGCTGAACGTTTGCGTCCAAATCAAATCGCAGTTGTATCGGTACGGGCTATCTGCGCGCAGCTCAGCAGAACCTAACAAACCGTTATCATAGAGAACCATTTCTTTGATTTTGACGAACGTGCGCGGCGTTCGAGTGACTGTGAGTTATGCGTCGCTCACTGTTCTAACAAATCATAGCTTAAACAGTTTGTACTGAGTAATATCATAGATGATTACGAAAATATGTTAGAACTCGCTTTTTATTTACTTTATATATTCTTCATACTTCTACTAACTCCCAATGTATTTGTCGGTATATCATTTGTTATGTATTGGGTAGAATTAAGATAATATACATTTATTGTATTTGACTGTACTCAGTTTTTATAGTTAGAATCTCCAGTTGAGGAATAACATATATACGAGAAATATATATTAAACCTTGTCATATTTTTGTAAATAAAGAAGTTAATATTTATATAAATTAGTATTTTTTATATCCCACCCAAAACTCATTGAGGTAATAGTAGAATTTAAAGTACTTAGATGGCAAAAATATTCGCATAATAAGAAAAAAATGCGGATTAGTGGGCAAAAGTTCGCCTAGTAGAGAAGTTTTTAAAAGAACTTTGCGTTAAGAGTTGACTTTACTGTTGAACACGTATCAAGAGAAATTATTCAAAGAAAACTGAAAAGATTCAACAGACAATATATCAGTCAATGTCAAAAGAGTCAACAAAAAAAGATATGCAGGTGACACTAGCTAAGAATGCTTAGAGCTTACTAAAGATAATAAAGTGTCGTAACTACGAGTGGACTATTTAACATAAAACTGTAAAAAGATACACATTTTTACAGTCAGTAAAAACAAGAATATATTATCGTTTTATGCCAACACTATTAGTACCTATAGAACAACAGAGAAGAGAATGTATGTTTGGCATTTTTAACGAAAAACGCTACAGCATACCACAAAAAGATGAAGCCACGCTCAAGAAATAGTGAAACTAAACAGGATATTAAAATGTATGTGCACCAGAGAAAAAACAACCATATAAATAACGTGTGTTAAGAACTGGAGTAACATGCAAACCGCCATGAAAGTCATGAGCTATTTAAAAAAAGTTAAATATTTGGCCTAAGAATTCAAGCGACAACTTCAGCCATTCAAGACCATAATGGAGAAGAGAAATAAAAACCGACATGGAAAGAGTACTGCTCAGAACTATACAAAGACACTTCAAAAGATGCATCAGTTTCAGAACACAAAAACATGCAATCAGAGAGGCAAAAATAATCTTACGAGCAGAAGTAAAGAAGGGTCTCAACCAACTAAGAATCAAAAAATCCCCAGCATACTAGCGGAGACTCTAAAAGCAATAGGGTAGGTTTCCTAAGGAACTGGACAAGACTCTAGGCTGGATACCCCCTACCATCAGAAATTATAAAAGATTCGGTGGAGCCGTAATAAGCACCGCCGAAAAGAATACATTCCTGGTTGGTCCCATAACAGCAAAGAACTGTACCAAAATTTCGTTAAAAGCGCCGATAAAGAATTAACCGATGAACTGCTACATAGCCTAGATGTAGAGAGACAAAAAAATGGACGGAAACTGTAGAAAGTCTTAATTTTCAAACATCAAGTAGGCAAGCATGAACACTATTAAGAAAATTAGGAAGCGGAGCTCCTATAACAAGGAACAAAACAACAATTAACCCAAACACTATTACCTTACATCTGGTATCGAGATCTACGGCCCCGAAAGACAAGCCACAAATAATCAAGGTAAATCGAGAGCTCAAAACTTTAACATTCCAATCTACAGAAACCGAAGAAGTCACTATAGCTCTCAAGGATGTAAAGCCGCAGGTTTTGACAATATTTATCCCGAATTATTAATTAACAGCGGCAAATATGCGTTAGAATAGATAGTCCACTTTTTCACAGACATTATGAAGACCGGTACCATACCACAGGAACTTAAACGCTCGAAGGTCATTGCCATATCAAAACTAGGGAAACCAAATGATAACAACGCTAAGATCTACAGACCAATAGCTCTACTATTGGCGACGTTCAAGCTACTAGAATTACTTATCTACAACAGAAGTAGTCCAAAGCTACTTGAATCAATACCAGTTGATCAGGCTTTTCCTACCGAAAAAAAGCTGCGCAGATCAGGTGTATTTCCGTAAATGGAGGCTCCAACCAAACGTTACAAAACAGGTTTTCAGTTTCCACCTAAATAACAAGCTAGCAGGAAGAACACTTAACATCAAATTCGAAAACAAAACACTCGCCTACAATAAAACACCAAAGCACCTTGGGGTTACCTAGACATAACCCTATTATTCAAAAAACAGCTGTCAAAACAGCGAAAAAACTTAACAGAAACAACATCATCCAGAAGCGCTGTGCGGCACAACATGGGGAGCATCAGCTTAAACCTTGCGATCATCTGCCCTGGGTATTTTGGTAACCGAATCAGAACCCAACAAGGCAGATGTGGTTACATAATGCACAAATGGGGTAAACGACCATCCCCACTCTGTGACTGTGGACAACCACAAACCATCTGTCACATCACAGAATAGTGTGCCACAAGATCCTATCATGGCAGGTCAGAGGATTTCCTAATGGCGACTCCAGAGTCGATAGCATATATAAATAGGTTAGATGTTCGTTTGTAAACATATATTATGTTTTATACAAAATATACGTAAATGTAAATGTGTCAAGTGCCATGTGGGCGAGATTGGCGTAGATGTAATAATGGATATGTGCAACATTATATGGATCACAGGTGAATAGCCTGATAGGTGGTGCAAATCAATCAATGAACGGCTGATGAACTTTTTACTTTCAGAGGTAGCCGAAGAACAATACGGATTCGTACCGGGAAAAGGAACGCGGGAGCAGATACTAAACACTAGACAGATAATAGAACAACCGAGAGAACATAACATACAACGTATCGATTCAGTAAAATCTCCTCTGAAGTACTCGTATAATGGAAAATATGGGAGTACATAACGACTTAGTCAATCTAATAATAAATCTATATGATAAAAACTTAGCCAAAGTTAAAATACACGGAATATATTCAGATGCATTCAAAACAAAGAAAGGAACTAGACAGGACTGCATACTATTATCATTGTTATAAAACATATATTCTGAATATGGATTGAGGATTGAGGAATCACTATATGAGACAAAAAAATCAGCAACCTGCGATATGCAAATGACAGTCTTATACTAGCACCGAAATGATTACCATCACTGAACGGATGAGCGAATAATTAGGACTTCAGATCAACACCGGAAAAACAAAAATAATAATCGTAGACTATCAGACTATTTACAGATCTGTAAACTTAGGCCCTCTGTTAACCAACAATGGCGATTGTTCCTCAGAAATCAAGGGTAGACTAGCAATGGTCAGAATAGCCTAACAATTACAAGGAATGCTAAGCTCAGGCTACATACGCAGTTGAAACATGGACTATCAAAAAAATCGATAGGAGTAAGATCGAAGCCTTTGAAATATGGGTCTGTAGAAGAATTCTACGTGGACATAACATAGAACCAACCTTTCAATTCTGGAAGAACTTCATATAAAAAGTAGACTATTAAAAAAATTAAGCCTAGCATTCCTAATTTACTTCGTTCACTTAGCTAGAAGAACTGGGCCCATGGAACTATTAATAGTAGAAGGAAAGGTAGAAGGCTGAAGACCAAGAGGAAGATATCCAACATGATGGGCAGACCAAATGAAGACAGCAATTAAACCAGGAGTTTAGAGTGTCACCACGCTCTGACAAGGGCCCAACGAATGAGGAGAGATAAACAACAGGATGAGCACCCCCTTGGGGGACATGTCTGAGGTTACGATAAGCATCTTGTCTAAGTATCTATTCTAAAATATTCTTGGTCCATCTTCCACCTCTGAGTCTGGCAACATGTCCTGCCTAGTTCCATTTTAGCGTTGTAATTATTTTAATTCTCACTCAATTCTGATTTCTAAATGGACTGGGAACACGAGAAGCTCTTTTTGCATTAAATAACACAACGTTGCAAACACAATGAATGTATATGTATACGCATGTTTTATTAGATATCGAAAAGCATTTGACTGCGTTAACCATCAAAAGATGATCGAAATTCTAAGAACCACTGAAATTGACGAACAATACTTGAGAATTATCTCAGAACTATATTGGCACCACACGGCAACAATTGAAATAAAGGACACAGCATCCGAAGATATACGAATCCGACGAAGAGTGCGACAAGGTTGCGTCTTATCACCGTTATTATTTAATCTGTATTCGGAATCTATATTAAAAAAACATTATACGAGGTTCGAGGTAGAATCAAGATTAACGAAACCAGCATGGACAATATCAGGTACGCTGATGATACTGTCCAAAATGTAATAAATGCGGTAGTTCGTTATAGCGAAATGTTCGGTTTACATCTAAATGTTTCCGAAACTAAAATTCTAGTATTTTCAAAGATACAAACGTACATTTGTATGTCAAGGGACAAATAATAGAACAGATAACTTCCATAAAATATTTGGGAGCAAATATTACCAGCCAGTGTAATCCAAAAAAATAAATTCTATCAAAAATCCAAAAAAAAATCCATTGTCGTGAAAAATGAAATGAAAATAACATAAAATTCTAGGAGATGCTGTTCATTCTGGACACTAAGTAGCACGAGGACTATCGTCGTTATCATATTCACGTTCAGCGACCTCGAAAACTATCGAGTATCAAAATTGGACTTATTTCTGTTGATATTTTCCCAGTTACAAAATTTTGATTTACTATGTACCTTGGAAATTTAGTTTTTCTTATACACAAAATGCAATTTTTATTTTACCACCATGAATTTTGTTCACAAAGTTTCCTGACACTTCCCAAATCGAATGCAAAAAGTTGCATAGCGAATATTGGTAGTCTTAGTTCTTCGAGGCTTCGCCTAATTGCAAAATTTAAATATACGCCAATAGCCAGTGTTTTACACGATAGAAAATTAAAACTAACATTATACAATTTAGAAATGGTTTCAGTTTAATAATCTCACCTTATATGTAGATAAAACAATATTATGCCACTTAGATCGTAGATAAGTAACCTCCCAAATCTTCGCTCATTAAAAGTAATGCAAAAAATGAAATTCCATATACATACTAAATTAAATATCTAGGTATAATAATTGATAAACATTTACGATGGAATACTCAAGCTAATAATATAGTAGTTAAATGAGGAGGGCTACTATCAAGATTCAAATTTTTAAAACAATTTTTAGGAATAACTCATTTAAGAATTCTTTATTATGCACGTATACAATCTCAACTTACCTATGGTATGTTATGGCCTTTTAGGATAGGGTGGAATTCGGAATAAGTACTTGCATTCTATAAACATTATTCAGAAGTGGCTAATTAGAATTATTTATGGAAAAAATTTAAGATATTCTAGCGAGCTGTTATATAATGAAAGTCAATTTTTAACTGAACGTAAATTATTCTGTTACAAAGCCCTTATACATGTACATGAAAAAAAGATAATATTAACCTTTAACAATCATGCCCATCAAACTAGATTTTCAAGGAATAATTTAATTTTACCTATTATAGATGTAATAAATCCTTACTCCAGAGGTATGTTGGTTACATAGGGCCTAAATTATATAATTATCTACCAGAGAATTTATAAAAATTATAAAAAACATAGATATAAAAATTAAATTAAATAATGGATTGAAAACAAAACCACACAATTCTATGAAGAACTGATTAATGGACAATAGTAGTAAATAATAAATATCTAAATAAACTTTAATTACAAACTACAACATTTCTTGAATTTAATGCAATTATTATCATATACTTACATTTGTGTACTCACAGTTGTCTCATATGCTATATTAAAATTAAAATGAATGTATTTTTGTAAGTACGAATATGTAACTTACTAAAAAATATATATTTTTAAATCTCACGCACAAGTGCTGCTACTTTTATAGTAGCTCTACTTCAGAAGTTTTATGTTTATTTAGTATTTAGTATGCTTATTGTTTTTTGTAATCTATGTAAGCTTCCTAAATAAGCATTATACCAGATTAAGCCATACCACTCACACTCCCTCTAAGGGGAAAATTCACTCATTTCAGATGCCCAGGCTATCAAAAGGATTAAGCTTACGTGTTATCGAGCCCTAGGTGACTTGATATGTTGGAGTATCTCCCAAAAATTTTCGTACACATCTGGACGTCGCGAGGAGTGATCTTTATAGTGATGTTCATTTAGACCCAGCCGTTTTATGTTTTCTAGGAGGTTTGTGTCTAGAAGGAACAAAATCATTACAAATAAGTAGAGGCGTGAGACAGGGTGATACAATATCATTAAAACTTTTTAATCAGGCTCTTGAAGATACTTTTAAAAGATTAGAATGGGAAAAAAAAGGTATAAAAATTTGTGGACAACGCTTGAACCATCTAAGGTACGCTGATGACATCGTATTGATAACCGATAAAAAAGAAGAATTATTTGAAATGATGAAAGAACTGGACGTAGAAGCTGGAAAGATAGGCCTTAATATGATTACAGCAAGACCAAAACTATAACAAATACAGATGAAGACATCACAATGAGAATCGGACAAGATGAAATAGAACAAGTTAAGGATTATATATATCTTGGTCAAACTATAAAACTTAACAAAGAGAACCAAACAGCAGAGATCAAGAGACGAGTTAGACTGGCATGGGCGGCATTTGGAAAACTAAGCTACATTCTTAAAAACAAAAGATATCCACAGCATCTTAAGACCAAAGTATATAATCAGTGCGTACTCCCTGTTCTTACTTATGGTTCCCAAACGTGGACATCTAGAAAAGCAAACATGGACAAAATCATAAAAACCCAAAGAGCAATGGAAAGACAAATGTTGCACATAAGACTGATGGATAAGAAGAGAAACGAGTGGATAAGAGAGAAAACAAAAGTGAGGGATGTTAGACAAGAAGTTGCAAAATTGAAATGGAGATTTGCCGGACACAATATAAGACAAAAAGAAGATCGATGGAACAAAATTCTTATAAGTTGGAGACCGTGGGAATATGAACGAAGCAGAGGAAGGCCCCAAATGAGATGGGCAGATGATATCAAGAAGCACGTGGGCTCTAGAAAAGGATTGGGGAGGCCTATGTCCAAAGATGGACCGAAGTAGGCTAATTAGATAGATTAGATAGGAGGTTTTTGGGAATAACACCTTTAATAGATAGAATAATAGGTACTGTCTAGGTGCTTTCCATTCTCCATTGTCTCCTGATTTGTAATTCTAGATCTCTGTACTTGACGATCTTTTCGTTGTATTTAACAGGTAAATTATTGGTGTTGGGTATTGCCACATTAATAAGTGTTGTTTGCCTAGTAAGTTTATTAACTAAGCACAGTGCGGTCACAGTATAGCTTGTAGTTGTCATTTTCAAGAATTCTGTCAGGGACGTATTGATAATAAGGAAGATAGTCGGTTTGGAGGAGTCCCAGTTTGTCAGCTAGGTCTTGATGGATAATCTTTCCTACTGAGTCATGGCGTTCTTTATAATCAGTACCGACAAATGCCTGGCAACCACCAGTAACATGTTGGATGGTTTCTCGTGCTTGGCATCCATATCGGCATTTGTCATTTTTGACTTGAGGATCTTTAACAATTGAAATAACCTGATCCTGAATGGCAGGTAGGACAGAGGTTTACTCATCCAGGTGCGCATTTTTTCTTGTTGAGTCAGGTGTTTTATGTGCATTTCTTGTTCCCTCAGTTTAAGCGGCGTTGTATCATCTACTGCGCAAATTGCTCGATGTAAAGTAGACGTCTCGGCCTGTAACTGAAAATAAGTTCTTAAATTAGCAATTTGTTAATCCAATTGATCACCTATATCCATAACTCCTCTTCCCCTTTGATACCGTGGTAATGTTGTTCTCTCTACTGTACTGCATGGATGATGTTTTTGCGCCTTTGTGAGAAGTGTTCTTACTTTCCGCTGAAGACTCTCCATATTTGTTTTTGACCACTTTGAAATACCAAATGAGTAGCTCAGTGCGGAACTGTCGTACGTATTTAATGCCTTTTTACTATTAGGGTATGACCGATTTAGTTGTCTTACTCTTCGCACGAACTCCTAAGTTAGTTCAGTTTTCATTTGTTGATGCCGCGCTTGTTTTACTCCGAGATATTTGTACATATCATTTTCACCCATTGCCTCGATGTTTTGGCCATCTTGCATATCGAAACCTCCGGGCTGAACCTTTCCTCTGACTATATTTAGTATACGGCACTTGTCTAGTCCAAAATGCATACTGATATCATTTGAGAAATTTTCTACAATTTTTAGCATCTGATCTAAGTTGTTCTGAGTGGAAGCCATTAATTTCAAATCATCCATATACAACAAATCATTAAGCTTCTGAGTCAGTGGAGTTCATCGCTAAAAAGAACCAAAGAGTCCCCTGGAAAAGGCTCCGATTAATTGGGATATCTTCAGTTTCGATGTTGTTTTAACCGGTATTTGAAGGTGAATTTTGAATTGAAAAAAGGTCACTATATTATCATCGACGAAATAAAATTTGTTTTTTTATTGATTCAATTTGGTGATTTTGTTTATTCTACGATTTTGCTTTTGTTAAAAAAAATAAAATTTGTTTTTATTTTAAACGCTTATTTTAACTTTTTTATGCTTTTTAATCTAGATATTAGATGTCTTATTTGTAAAATATATTTAATATATTTTGCAAGGAACTTGTCCCGACCTGTATATACAATAAATATGTCACTAATCGCAAGATTAAATTAATTTCCGTTGCATAATTTAGTAATCCACCTAACTTTAGGAGATAAATGTTCTACATATAGCCAACCCTTGTTCCTAATCTCCGTAAGGCAATGAATTATCCTGAAATAGTTTACACCCTTCTGTTTTATCCCGAATGTGCTAAGGGATAACAGTTTACAGTAAACATTCGATCACAAATCCACCCTCTAGTGACCTATTTATTCAGAATGGTATATATGTGAAATTGCGATTGATAGGCCAGTTACTGATTTTTACCAAACTTTTCCAAATTTCGGACGCAACACGAGAATAATGAGTCACAATTGCCAAATAGGCAGTTTTTCTAAATATTTTACTACACTAACCATAGAAAACGACTGCTTTAAAATGTATATACAGGGTGATACAAAATCCGTTAAATCTGTTATTATAACAGGTACCAAAATTTTTGTTTACAAAAATATGGGGTGGCTGTAAGATTAACGTTTTAAAATTAGTTACAAATATATAGGATCTTACATAATGAAACACACTGTAGTTCAATACAATTTTCAAAATTTCAATAAAAATAATCAAGTAAAAAGTTTACAAGTCCTGTATAATTGAAAAGGGGTACAAAAGTATTGAACAAAAGTCATAGTTTTTGAATGATTCTGAAAGCAAAAATAATTGATTTTGCTAATGCTCTTTAATAAGGTTTTGCCACTGTTTGCTTGTAGCATCATCATCATCAATAACTCCACAACCCATGGTGGGCCTTGGCCTGCTCAAGGATGTCTCCATTGTCTCCTATTCTTCGCCTTGGCTTTCCAGTTTCGTACTCCCAACATTCTTAAGTCTTCCTCCACCTGATCCTTAATGAAGTCAAAACTTCTTACACGAGGTACAAAACTCCGGATATATAAGACCATAATACGACCAGCAGTGACGTATGGAAGCGAAACATGGACGATAACAAAAAGAGAAGTAAATAGATTGCTGGTATGGGAACGAAAAATTCTTCGAATGATACATGGCCCTTGCAGAGAGAGCGTGACAAACGAATGGAGGGGCAGATACAATAACGAGCTAGAGTCGCTATTCGGAAAAGAAAATCTTCTTCTTCTTGTAGTGCCTATCCGTTTCGGATGTTGGCGACCATCATGGCAATCTGCACTTTGCACACTGCTGCTCTAAAAAGATTTGTGGTTGTTGTGTTGAACCACGTTCGTAGATTGTTCAGCCAGGAAATCCTTCGCCTTCCTGGTCCCCGTTTTCCTTCTATTTTTCCCTGCAAGATTAAATGCAGCAGTCCATAGAAAATCTAGTCAGATATATAAAGACCAATAGACTCAGGTGGGCAGGACATGTGATACGCAGTAACGACAATCGCCTTATAAACAATGTCTTCTGGGAAAGGCCAGATGGAAGAAGGTCTGTAGGGCGGCCTAAAAAAGGTGGAAAATGCAGTCAAAGAAGATCTAGAGAAAATGGAAGTTCGACAATGGGAATTACTGGCACAGGACCGACAAACATGGAAGGCAATAGTGAACGCGGCAAAGATGCAGTCAAATAAGATCTAGAGAAAATGGAAGTGCGACAATGGGAATTACTGGCACAGGACCGACAAACATGGAAGGCAATAGTAAACGCGGCAAAGACTCATGAAGAGCTGTAGCGCCATTGATGATGATGATGATGAAATTCATGAGAGTAAATGCAAGAAACAACACGCTATTTACTATCAAAAACATGCAGATTGAAAATGTGGAAATTTTTACGTATCTTGGAAGTGTCATAACAGAAAGTGGAGTTACAGAGGCGTAAGTAGGGGAACCTGGCCCAAAATGACATACTAGGGTAAAATGACACATCCGGTGTATCTCTAACTTGGCAACATGGCTATGCGCTAAGAAGTTTTATACAAGAGCATCACGTGGTGCATAGTTGATGTTCCAACGGGCGTCGCGATCAGTTCAGTCGTTTACTTGTTAAAAGGTGGTTTGTACTCTATTGAGTACCAAAATATTTTGGTAGGCGACGTATACTTCGCTATAAAACGTTTAAAACTTTAAAATTTTATATCTCTGTTAGTTCCAGGTATGTATTTTTATTCATATTAACAGAAACATGTTTGTAAGCTTTGTTTGTTTAAACAAAAAATTTATTGTAAAAAACGTGTTCTTGTTCACACTTGGGTAAAACGACATATTAAATACTCGGGTAAAATGATATAAATAATAATATGGTAGGTAAAATAATAATGTATGGTATTTTTCTTTTTTAGTATGGTGGGACACTACGAAAGGAAAAGTACACGCCAATCTTGGGATCCAGTACAAATGCAAAGAGCCATCCAGGCAGTCCAGTGTGGAGACATGGGCTGGTTAAAAGCATCGATAACTTTTAATGTGCCCCAGGCTACTTTAAGAAGACGAGCATCAGACAAGAATAAACGGGTATCAGGTACTAATAAAGGTCTTGGCCGGTACGAAACTACGTTCTCTGTAGAATTAGAAAGAGACCTCGTAACACACATAAAACTCCTAGAATCAAGTTTGTTTGGATTATCTTGTGATGACGTTCGTTCTTTAGCCTACCAGTTAGCAGATCGAAATGGAATAGTACACCGATTTAACACAACCACTAAGACGACTGGTTGGGATTGGTTACGAGGGTTTCGGTCTAGACACCCCGATATATCCCTTAGAAAACCCGAGTCCACGTCTGCAGCAAGAGCGCAATCATTCAACAGGCCGCAAATTGCCAATTTTTTTAAACTTTTAGAGGATACTATTACAAATAACAAAATTAATCCTACACGCATATAGAATGTGGATGAATCAGGCCTATCCACAGTTCAAAAACCCGGCAAAATATTTGCAACCAAGGGTCGGAAGCAAGTGGGCCTAATTACAAGTGCGGAAAGAGAGTAGCACATAACGATGGTTGCTTGCATTAACTCAGCGGGGAATTATGTTCCACCAACACTTATATTCCACAGGAAAAATTGTAAAAAAGAATTAATAGATGAAGCGCCTTTAGGAACTTTAGGAATATCACAGAAAACAGGATGGATGACAGGCGAAGTGTTCCCAACATGGATGAAACATTTTAAAGAATATTCTAATCCTTCTATAGAAAACAAGGTTATGCTGTTGCTTGATGGACATGCGAGCCATAAAAACATTGCCATGCGAGACATAAGAACATGGAATAGTGATATTGTGTTTTCCGCCGCACTGTACCCATCGTCTACAGCCGTTAGATGTATGTTTCTTTGAGACTGGAATTTGGCCCCTTAATCCCGACATATTCCCTGATTATTTATTTAATCCTTCCAAAATAACAGATATTCAAGAAGAAGTTGCAATTCAACCCCTAACAGAGTCAAAAGAAGAGAATGGTAATGTTTTGCGACATCAAGATTTTCCAGATCAAGGAAACAAACCGGTTTCTACACCTAGACCAAACACACTTGAAAGTTGTTCTTCAATTAATCCTGGTATTCGTCCACTTGATATTTCACCTCTTCCATCGTGTTCAGGTGTCCAGTCTCGCTTCAAAAAAAGAAAATCAGAAGGAACAAAAGTTCTAACGGCTACCCCAAATATGAAAGAACAAAAAGCCAAAGCACTCGAGAAGCGAGCTATAGAAAAACGTCAAGCTGCAAAGCGAGCAATTAAGAATCTGACTTTAATGACGAGGAAACAAAGACCATTGTGTCAGATGATGACGAAGACGAAAATAATCCTCCATGTTTATATTGTAACAGTTTGTACTCCCATTCAAGGTCCAAAGAATTCTGGATTAGGTGCCAAAAATGCTCAAAATGGGCACACTGTGATTGTGCTGGTATCTCAAAATCGTGCAAAAAATTTATTTGTGAACTTTGCTAATTTAGTTTATATGACATTTTATCCATGTGAGTGTGTCGTTTTAGCCGAATATACTTGGATAAAATGACATAGCAACGTTTATTTTGTTTCCTTTTTTTAATTAAAAAATATTGTGTTGTTAGAGTTTTATGTTCCATGATCTGTTCTACTTCCAAACAATGTACAACATTTATGTTTTTTTAAATTTTTATTAAAAAAATAAAAAAGTTATTGGACGACAAAAAAGTAGTATGTCATTTTAGGCCAAGTTCCCCTATAACAATATTCATATGAGGATACGAAAAGCTCAACAAGCATTCAGCATGCTCAACCCTGTTTGGAGATCTGGTGAGTATACTAAAAGGACAAAGATCCGCATATTCCAGTCAAATGTCATGTCTGTTCTACTTTACGGATGTGAAACCTGGAAAATGACAAAAATTCTTATTTGAAATCAGGTATTTATTAATAAAGATCTACGACGAATTGTTCGTATTTTCTGGCCTAACATCATCAGAAACGAAGATCTATTACACCTGACCGAACAAAAAAGTTGGATTGGTCACACACTCAGAAATAATAATTCCACTATTGCAAAGATTGCCCTAGAGTGAAATCCCCAAGGAAGAAGAAAAAGAGGGTGCCCAGTACAAACTTGGAGAAAATCTATCATGGACGAAAAAAGAGGTCAGGAAAGTCCTGGAATGAGGTGAAGGCCTTAGCACACAATAGAACCCGATGTCGCGTTTTCACTGAGGCTCTATGATCCACTTCGAAGTTCAAGATCCTTTAACTTTTTCTTCCGGCTGGATATTCTAATTTTTTTAACATTTCTGAAACTGAGTTTTTACCATCATCATCATCATAATATTGGTGCTACAGCCCTTAGAGGTCCTCGATCTTTTCAAGCTTTCTACGCCATTCTGTTCTGTCCCTTGCTTGCATTTTCCAGTTGCCGACTCCGATTTTCTCCGCATCTTGTGTTACCCCATCCATCCACCTCAGCTTTTGTCTACCCCGTCTTCTCATTCCCACGGGTTGCGCTGTTAGAATCTTTTTTATCATGTTCGATTCAGGGGCCCGGGCTACATGTCCTGCCACTGCAGGCAGTTTCGCTTAACTATAGTGGTAATATCTTTACCACCAAACGTATGCTTGTAGATATTATGCAGTTCAAAGTTATATCTACGCCTCCATATTCCATTCTCACAGACCGCTCCGAATATCTTGCGTAGCACCTTTCTTTCAAAAATCGATAGAGCAGATTCATCTGTTTTAGTTAGCGTCCATGCCTCTGATCCATATGTGAGAACGGGGACTACCAGTGTTCTATACAGCCTTATACGAGTTTTTTGAGACAGACGTTTGTTAGCTAAGTACTTTGATAGACCATGATAACACCTGTTTGCAATTATTATTCGCCTTTTTATTTCCTCAGATGTGTTATTATTGGGGTTAACCGATGTCCATAGATATATGAATTCTTTGACTGCTTCGAAGTTTTGGTCATTGATGATTAAATAAGTCAACATTTCCAGCTTTTGTGTTTGTGTAAGTCGCCATGAATTTGGTTTTATTTTGATTTATATGTAATCCCATTCGTTCTGCTGTTGCTATTAGCTCGGTTAGG
Organism: Diabrotica balteata; assembly: GCA_918026665.1. Taxonomy (NCBI): domain Eukaryota; kingdom Metazoa; phylum Arthropoda; class Insecta; order Coleoptera; family Chrysomelidae; genus Diabrotica; species Diabrotica balteata. Next base: position 13,365,622 of record OU898283.1, on the reverse strand, counting down.
ATTTCCGCAGTTCTCGCCCTGGTTCTTGTTATAATGTCCACGTCGTCTGCATATGCTAGAATTTGGACTGATCTATTAAATATTGTTCCCCTTCTATCTAAATTAGGGTCTTATCTAAATTAAAAAAACTGACACGCCAGTGCATCTCCCTGCCTTAAGCCTCTATGGGGTTGACGAGTCGTTTTGAATTTTTACTGCTGATAGCATCTTCGCCATTGTCACTTTTATCAAACATATGAGTTTTTTTGGAATTTCTAACTCATTCATAGCGTTGTAAAGACTTGGTCATAAGACACTGTCATATGCCGCTTTAAAGTCGACAAAATATTATACATATCTATGTTAAACTCTTGCGCTTTTTCGAGGATCTGTCGTAGTGTAAAGATTTGGTTAATGGTTGAACGTCCATGCCTGAATCCTGCCTGATATTCTCCTAGAAACATTTCGGTATAAGGCTTTAATCTCTCGTGTCGTGCAAAATCCAGTTGGTTTCCCTTTTTATGTAACGGGCAAATTAAGCCTAAGCTCCATTCTTCAGGCATTTGCTCGTCAGACCAAATTTTATAAACAATTTCTCGCATCATCTTGGTGAGCTGCTCTCCACCATGCTTAAATAACTCTGCTGGGATGCCATCGCTACCTGGGGACCTATGGTTCCTTAGTTTTTCTATAGATATTTTTACTTCATCTACTGAGGGGGGTTCCACGAGTTCCTCATTTCGGTATTCCAGCTCTATATTGTTAATAGGTTCCCCTTCCAGCAACTCTCGAAAGTGCTCTACCCATCGTAAAAGGATATCCTCTTTATTGGTAAGTAAGTTACCTTACCCTAAAAAGAAGAAAAACTGCTTATCTGGGTCATATATTTCGAAATTCCAAGTACCGGTTCTTAAAGCTTATTATGGAAGGGAAGATAGAAGGAAAACGAAGCATCGGAAGAAAGAAATACTCATGGCTTAAAAACATAAGGGATTGGACAAACCTCGATGCCCATACACTCTTTAGAGCCACACAAGATCGAGAGGAGTATGCCAGAATTGTCACCAACATCCACTAATTGGATAGGGCACCATAAGAAGAAGAAGTTACCTTCCTTATCATTACAACAGTTGATTCTTGGTTTGAATTCTTTTCTAATAATATTTATTTGATGATAGGAGTTTTTACCATTTATTCCAATACCAATGTAATGGTAATGGGATTCAATTATCTACAACAACCGATTTATAAATATACTTTACACATGTCAACTGGCCTATTTTATTTGTGGATTTATCCTCTCTCCCGTTATCCTCTCTCCTGATCCTGCAGGAAAAAGAAATTACGCTAAGTCGGCGTAAACGCTTGCGTCAATCCGAATCAGCTGTTTGGATACATAGCCTAATGCGATTTCGGCCAAATCAACCCTCTAAAGCAATTGAGAACTCTGGGCTTGAATATACATCTGCCCTTAAATGAGATTCTAGTATCTCGTCTGTATATAATTTGTGATGTATTTACAAATCGAGTATCTGGAAAAGAAAGTGAAGTGTCGGGGTGTTTATTGTGATGCGGTTAGCACTGAAAATTTTCACGACTTTTGTTGTTTTGAAAACATTTCTACCGCCGGTGTTTACGAAGTTAGCACGGGAAGGTATGTACATTGTTTTATTTTGTTTTGTTTCTATAAGAGCTTTAAACGGTTAATTGCTGTATTGGGAAAAAATATTCAGATATATATTACTAAACTGCACAAACGTTTCTGTACTGATTAACATTTTGATTCGACTTTGATAATAGTGAGTGATAAATGAGGCGCATAGTGCAAGAGTGGCCTAACTCGTAAAAACTGATTTTGAGAAAAAGACGATTTAAATTTTATTCAATTTTACCGCTCTCTGTTTCTCCAAGAATTATTAACCTTAGTTTTCAATTTCAACACCTTAAATTAAGTTAATTTCATTGTACATTAATATCACAAAAAAGTAAAATTTCCAAAATCTCTTTGGAAAAAAAATTGTAGGCCACTCTTGCACTAACATTATATAAATAAAAAAAATAAAGTGCGTTTTTGCATAAAATATTTTTTTACCAGACTTGTATACAAAAAGTGAACAAAAACCAAAACAATGCCCTTAAATAATGTTTTTTATAAACATTTATTCCATCATTTTTGTTCGGAATCTTCTATAGCGTAAAACACATTATCTTCTCCATCATCATTATTTATTGATCTAAATTTTTAACATTTAGATTGTTATAAATGTTATGTAAATAAGGTAACTACACTAACATACACTAACAAAATCTTGTAAATTGCTAAATTTAGCTGCTTCAATGTCTCTGTCTTTTGGGTATAAAAGTGGTTATAAAGTTTGGGTGTAAAGTTTTCCAATAAACGTAGATGTATTGCGCTTCGTAATATGTATATGTTTAAAAATAACCTCTGGATTGTGAGATTCTTTATAATACAATAATTGTAGTGGTTAAGTTAAAGAGTATCGCAAAAATTGCATTTTTAACCAGTTGACCGATTCACCATCGACAGTCTTTTTACGATTAGTAATGGTTTTCTTTAATGGAACACTACTCACAAAATCTGGTTCAATCTCCAAGTACATAAATATCATTAAAAGTTTTCTTGTTCTTCTCTATGATCCCAAAGTCACGGTCACAGGCTAAATATAAATGCCCCGATACCAAAAATTTATGGTCAATTTGCTGCACTTTTGATATCTTGTTTTGTACAAAAGCAATATCAGATACAGGCGCATGAAAAGTTACATTAAATTTTTTTCTGAAAACATTCCTAAAAACAAATTGTGACGCACAATAATTTTTTTCTTGTTTGTATAAGGAATACATAGTTGACAGATTTAAAGTGGGAACTAAATAACAAAGATTGGGATTTTTTTTCTAGAATAATGTGACTGATATTTTGGGAACCTCGAAATAAAAGGAAAAATATTGTCAAGTTGCTCCTGACTTGTATGAGGGTCCTTTTTTCCTCTTTTATCCTTAGAAGGTGTACCACCTTGCTCTTTATTACGCAAAGTACGTGTAAGTCGACCATCTGAAACTCTCAAGACTTTTTTAAAAAACTCCTTGCAAATTTAAATATCTAGCCCTGTTTCTCTTGTCAAATAATATTGTCTTGTGTATTTTCTGGACTCACTTTGAGCGGTATTGGTTAATTTGGGAGTAAGTTTGATTTGACCACATAAGTAGGATGTCTGTAAATCATAATTGGCGAGTTCATAAAAATCTTGAAAAATAGTTTCACGCTGTTGAGGAGTAATGAAGAGTTATTCAATTTGTCCGCTCTCTGTTTCTCCAAGAATTATGAACCTTAGTTTTCAATTTCAACACCTTAAATTAAGTTAGTAAATTTCATTGTACATTAATATCACAAAACAGTAAAATTTCCAAAATCTTTTTGGAAAAAAAATTGTAGGCCACTCTTGCACTAACATTATATAAATAAAAAAAATAAAGTGCGTTTTTGCATAAAATATATTTTTACCATACTTGTCTACAAAAAGTGAACAAAAGCCAAAACAATGCCCTTAAATAATTTTTTTTATAAACATTTATTCCATCATTTTTGTTCGGAATCTTCTATAGCGTAAAACACATTATCTTCTCCATCATCATTATTTTGTATACGTTGATCTAAATTTTTAACATTTAGATTGTTACAAATGTTATGTAAATAAGGTGGTACATAAACTAACAAATCTTGTAAATTGCTAAATTTAGCTGCTTCAATGTCTCTGTCTTTTGGGTATAAAAGTGGTTATAAAGTTTGGGTATAAAGTTTTCCAATAAACGTAGATGTATTGCGCTTCGCATTATGTATATGTTTAAAAATAACCTCTGGATTGTGAGATTCTTTATAATACAATAATTGTAGTGGTTAAGTTAAAGAGTATTAACCAGTTTCACCATCGACAGTCTTTTTACGATTAGTAATGGTTTTCTTTAATGGAACACTACTCACAAAATCTGGTTCAATCTCCAAGTACATAAATATCATTAAAAGTTTTCTTGTTCTTCTCTATGATCCCAAAGTCACGGTCACAGGCTAAATATAAATGCCCCGACACCAAAAATTTATGGTCAATTTGCTGCACTTTTGATATCTTGTTTTGTACAAAGCAATGTCAGATACAGGCGCATAAAAAGTTACATTAAATTTTTTTCTGAAAACATTCCTAAAAACAAATTGTGAGGCAAAATCATTTTTTTCTTGTTTGTATAAGGAATACATAGTTGACAGATTTAAAGTGGGAGCTAAATAACAAAGATTGGGATTTTTTCTAGAATAATGTGACTCATATTTTGGGAACCTCGAAATAAAATGAAAAATATTGTCAAGTTGCTCCTGACTTGTATGAGGGTCTTTTTTTCCGCTTTTATCCTTAGAAGGTGTGCCACCTTGATCTTTATTACGCAAAGCACGTGTAAGTCGACCATCTGAAACTCTCAAGACTTTTTTAAAACACTCCTTGCAAATTGAAATATCTACCCCTGTTTCTCTTGTCAAATAATATTGTCTTGTGTATTTTCTGGGCTCACTTTGAGCGGTATTGGTTAATTTGGAAGTAAGTTTGATTTGACCACATAAGTAGGATGTCTGTAAATCTTAATTTTACGAGTTCATAAAAATCTTGAAAAATAGTTTCACGCTGTTGAAGAGTAATGAGTTTATGGCATTCTTTAAAACAACGACAGTCGGATGCATCAAACTGTTTGGCAGCAACTACATTACCCTTAATGTTTGTATATTCACGTCAACGATTTCGATTTTTTTTTTCTTATATTACGTTGCCATTGACTTTTATCTGCAAATTTTCTGCAAGCACCACGTTTCATACTTCTTAGAATTTCTCCAGGATTCGCAATATTGTTAAGACTGAAAATTGCTTTGTAAATGATAATCAGTGACCAATACATTTTCATTTTCACCTAAAACAAAGTATATTAGTTTCTTGCAAACGATTATAATAATAATAAAATATTTGTACTTTTTTCACTTGTTGAATCTTCCATATCAAAAGGATTGTAACTGGAACCTGAATCTGCATACAGCTCATCAATACTAGAGACATCACTGTCATCAAAACTGTTATTGCTTTTGTCTGAAAGAGATAAGTTACAATAATTCAGTCGTCTATTAATATGTACTTTTTAACACCTTATTCCAATATATCTTCTTCTTCTTCAAGTGCCGTCTTCGTTCCGAAGTTTGGCTATCATCAAAGCTATGCGTATTTTTGATGCTGCAGATCTAAACAGTTGGTAATTGGTACAATTGTACCATTCTCTCAAGTTTTTCAACTATGAATGCCTTCTTCTTCCTATAGATCTCTTTCCCATTATCTTTCCCTGTATAATCAATTGCAGCAACTGGTATTTATCTCCCCTCATAACATGTCCCAAATATTGTAGTTTGCGCTTTTTAACAGTAAGTATCAGCTCTTTCTCTTTCCGCACTCTCCGCAAAACCTCCACAATTGTTACTTTCTCTGTCCAGGGTATTCTTAATATTCTACGATACATCCACAACTCAAATGCTTCTATCTTTTTGGTATCGATCTTTTTCAATGTCAATGTTTCCATCCCGTAGAGGAGAACTGACATAACGTAACATCTCAAAAGGCGAATTTTAAGTTTTAGACTTAGATCTCTTCCGCAGAACACCTTTTTCAATTTAGTAAATGTGGCTCTAGCTTTCTCTAATCTGGTTCTGATTTCTTCAGAGCAATCATTATTTTCGTTGATAACAGTTCCCAGGTAATTATATCTTCTTACACGTTCGATTCTTTGATCATGCACGGTTATGTCAGGGAAGTTTTGTGGTGATTTAGATATTAGCATTATTTTTGTTTTGCTTATGTTAAGTGATAATCCGTGTTCTTCACTGCATTCTACTATTTTGTTAATTAGTATTTGAAGATCTTCCCAAGTTTCTGCGATTAGTACCGTGTCATCGGCATGTCTCAAGTTGTTTATTCGGATGCCATTTATCTTAATACCTATATTTTGATCCGAAAGTGCTGTGTTTATAATGTCTTCGGAGTATAGATTGAATAAGGTCGGTTAGAGTATACAACCCTGTCTTACGCCTTTCTTGATCTCGATTTCCTCCGTTGTCTCTTGCTCTATTCGGATATTTGCTTTCTGGTTATAGTAAATCTTAGAGATAATTCTAATGTCCCTTTTATCCAAGTTTTTTTCTACTAGCAGTTTCATTAAGTGATCGTGACGAACTTTATCAAACGCTTTGTTGTAATCAATAAAGCATATATATATATTATATATATATATATATATATATATATATATATATATCTTGGTTTATATCTAGACATCTTTGGCATATGACGTTAAGTGCAAATAGTGCTTCTCTTGTTCCAAGCCCGTTCCGAAATCCGAATTGAGTATTACTAATATCTGCATCTAGTTTTCTGTTAATTCTTGAGTGGATTACTTTGATGAATACTTTTAATGTATGCCCCATTAAGCTTATAGTGCGGTAGTCATTGCACTGTTTTGCATTTGCCTTTTTTGGTAAGGTTACAAAAGTTGAAAGTAGCCATTCCTTTGGTATTTCTCCTCTTTTGTAGATGCAGTTAAAAAGGTCGAGTAGAATATTCACTGATTCGCCTTCCACAAGCTTAAGAAGATCTGATGTGAGCCCGTCTGGACCCGGTGATTTACCATTTTTCATTATTTTTATAGCGTATAATAGTTCTTCTTTAGTTATTTCTGGTCCTTCGTCGCCTTGCAAGTTATCTATATTAGGTTCTTGTTTTTCATCGTCGAACAATTCTTCTACATAGTTCTTCCAGGTCCTAAGCTTTTCTTGTAGATCGGCTATTATTTCACCATTTGCGTTGCATAGGAGATTGGGATGTTTTCGTTTTTGTGTACCTGTCAGTTCCTTTATCTTTTTATGTAAGTTAAAAGTGTCATGTTTGAGATGTAGTTCTTCGATTTCCTCGCATTTTCTTGTATAAAAATTTTCCTTTGCAGTTCTTATTTCTTTTCTGATTTGTTTGTTTACTTCATTATATTTTTGGCTGCATTTTCCCTTTAACTGTCTTCGCTCTTCCATGAGACCTAAAATTTTTTCTGTTATCCATTCTCGTCCTTTTTTCTGTTTCTCTTTGGTAAGCATTTTCTGGGCAGGTTTTATTATGGCGTCTTTTAAATCTTGCCACTTGTCTTCTACATGCGTGTTCTCTGTCTTTGTAGAAAGCATTCGTAAGTTAGCATTGATATGTTGTTTTAAATCTTCTTTAATTGTTGGATCTTGTAAGCGGCTGGTATCTATGTGATCTATTTTTGTTTTATTTGAAGGCCTTTTGAGTCTAATGTGTACCCGCGCTATCAGGGGGTTATGATCTGAAGAAACATCTGCGCCTGGATAAGCCTTAACTGATCTTATACAGTTTCTGTATCGCTCATTTATTAAAATATAATCTGATTCCTAATTGTTTTTTTCCTAGTGTGTTGAGGGGACGTCCATGTGTACAGTCTTCGTTTGGGTAGCTTAAAGAATGTATTTGAAATTATCATATCATTCTCTTGACAGAACTCTAAAAGTTTGTCTCCTCTGTCGTTTCTTGCCCCTAAACCATATTCTCCCATATGTCTACTTATAATATATCTACTTTTAATAATTACTTAATGCCAATGCCAATATATCTACTTTTAATAATTACTTAAGAAAATGATATGAATAATATATTTACCTGATGTGGATGGAATATCCATAATACAACTTTCAAAAAACTAAACACAAACAATTCAAGCGTGCACGAGCTGTTAAAAATCAAATAATACTTTTAACGTTAAGAGATAGGTCGATGAGGGCCACTATTGCACATGATAGATTAATACAGATACTAACGGTTGGTATTATTAACTCAAATATCATTTTTTTTTAGTTGGGCCACTCTTGCACTATGCGCCTTAATCTACAACACAACATTACCAAAATATGCGCAAATAATAATATAATATGCATTATTTTTACTAAAAATATTAAGCTATTTTTCTAAATTTGCCTAATGATGCAGATGCGTATTAAAAATACTCAAAATTAATAAATATAAACAAAAATGTGATTAACATCACAATCACAACCAATAATTGTGGCTTAATCCCAAAAAAATACATATTAGGGGAAGGTGAGATAAATTTGATACTTAAGGTTTGAGGCTGTATAACACCGAAACTATGTATTAGTTTAAACTCAAAAAACCCAATATTAATAGGAATAATAATACATAACATTTTTTAAAATATTAATAGGAATAATACTATCGGAAATTGTGCTTAAATATTAATGGGAATAATAATGCCGAACATTTTTCCTAACTTGCTTAAGATTCATTATTTGTAGAGTAACTTGTTCTTCGAAAGGCTGGTCATTTTTGGATTGACTTTTTTCGGGGCTGGATATGTTTTCTTCAATATTTGGCTCATGATCAGTAGGCAAAGCTGCAGCAAACATCTCTTCGGTAAAAACGGTACGATTCAGTGGGAAAATTCCTGTTTTTTGAAAACCATTAATGGCATTTAATGGAGCAGATGCTCGTAAGTAAGCTTTTCCAAATAGGTGAGGCACCTCTGAGATAGTTACACATCGCCCTGGATGATGTCTCAGCCACGCTTTTATTTCTTGCGTATAAAATGTACTTGACGGATACATTAAGGAAACATCCAAGGGCTGCATCATATGGCTCCTATGAGGAAGCAGGCAAATTATTGTCACTCCATTTTCACGTGCTTTATCAATAATAGCAACATTTTGAGTATGGATTTTATGGCCATCCAAAATTAAGAGATATTGGTTTTCTTTTGATGATTGAGTGTAATGAAGAAAATGGTCAATCCATTGTTCAAACAAGTTAAGCTGCATCCAACCAGATTTATCAGTAACGACTAAGGTTCCTGGCGGTGCACCCTCTGAGAACTGCGGCTCCATACGAACTCTGGGAATTATGATCATAGGAGGAACACATATTCCACTGACAATCATGCAGATTGCAGCAGTAGAAAGCTCACCTCGTTCTGCAGATGTTAGGGTGCCGACCTGTTTTCTACCCTTGACAGCAATCACTTTTTATGGACGACCTTAAACTGTTGTAATCCCGGTTTCGTCAACGTTAAAAATACGGGAAGGTGGAAAGTTCATTTTTTCTTGAAGAGGCTCCAAAATGTCAAAAAATGATGAAACTACTTCCTTGTTAAAACCTCGAGCAAGTGCAGCTGATGTTGCTCCAGGCAAACGGAGCGAAAGTTTATTCCGTTTCAAAAAAGCGCGAAGCCATTTCTACCCAGCCAACTTGGTGTTTTTGTTGAAATGATTTTTGATGTTGTTTTTCTTTGCCATCTGATATGCCAAGCTACGGATGGAACGAGTTGTAAGACCGAACACCATAGTTTTCATATTCTTTGCATATGTTACCAATTGCTGCTCCAACTCTAGAGGAAATGTAGGCAGTCGACGCCCAAGTAATCTATAATGACCTATTTATTTCTTCATTTGAACCTTCTTCCCAATGTTAATTTTGGAACTCAATATTTTTTGAATGCTTTTAGAAATCCATAAGTTCCTTTTTCTAATGCTTCCAGAGCGCTAGCCATAGATTTTGCAGACCATTTTTGACGCTCAGTCTTTCGTTGGTAATTTCTAGGCATCTGAAACAAAAACAATTCTTCTACGTTTATTCTTATATTACCCTAAACAAGCTTCAATATTTTTTGTTTTTAAAAGTCTTTTATTTTTAAAAAAATTATGATTTAGACGTAACTATAGAATTTTCACATAAGGGGTAAAACACGGGATATCCCATTTTACCCCACCCGGTTATTCCCGGTTTTACCCCACATGATGTTTAAAAAAAACTTACCTTGTATGCTTAATATGAGTTGGTTCACTCAAAAAACTTATTCACATTATGCGCAGGGCACTACATCATCTGAGTTCAAAAATTATTTCAAAAACTTGTTTAAAACAAAAGTTACAGCTTAAAACGCGGGTCCCGAAAATTACATCAGGCACCTGTCAAAACACATATTTTGGTCTGAGCACCATAGATTAGAGGAGGGATAGATAACCTACTTCTGTACAAAAAAATGTTGTGATTATCAGCGCCACGTTCGAGTGTTCTGGTGCTACTCAATATTTTTATCATGTTGGAGAGCTTGCTAATTGACAAATGCTTTGTGTAGTTGGTAATATTGTAAACGCGCGAAAATTGAATTTCTATAAAGCGCGGGAAATTTTGAATTTCGTCCTAACGTTCATTTCATATAATATAGGGTATTCAACCAACTTACGCCTCTAAAGAATTATTCATAGTATACCTGATTTATTGTCCTTATATTTACTAATCCTTTAGAGGCGTAAGTTGGTGAATACCCTATACTCGCGATTTGAGGAAAGCAGATAATGCTCAAGACTAGATCAACAGAGAGAACTCTAATCCTGTTTATATATTCGAATAAATGTGACAAATTAGTTCTGAAAGTTTTCAGAGATATTAGATTATACCAATAATTTTCATTTAATCAAACTCAAAACGTGTTGTAAAATTAATACATACTATGAGAGTAGGAATCATAGAAGCCTGTACTTCTAACTTAACTTAAAAAAAAAAACAAATATCCTTATACCACGCCTTAACTAAACAATTAATATTCTAATCCTAAATACGATATTCCATGATCTAACAGCACTTTTAACTAAAACACAAAAAACAAATCTACTGATAATAGCGCTTGGTGGTGTGTTCTGTAACTAATTCAATGATTACATTTTACGGATTGAAGTTGAACCCCCCTGCTGAGCACGAGGTCGGGTGTTTGAGCTACGGCGCGTTTGAACTACAAGCCAAGGCGCATTAGACGAATGCTTTAAGTATTTTTCACAGCGGCTGACGTCATTGGTAGGCCGCTAGAGGCACTATCCCGTTTTACCCAAGTATCCCATTTTACCTCACCTTCACGAGATTGTGAATAGCCGTTCTGAAGAGCCCTTTTAGGGCAAAATACGTATAAGCGGATACACAGACGCAATATACGTGAAATCAAATCTTAACTGTATTTTCCTTAAATTTATTATTATGTTTTATCAGTTTATGATAAAAGAAGTCGCGTCTCGGGTCCATTGGACCCCTTTGCCCGTATAAGGGTTAAACGTGCAGACTATTAATAGAAGACTTAAACGGATAAAACAATTTGAACTAGTGGCAAAATGCTAAGTCATTCAATGGAAATACCTTATAGCCCAGGGAAATAAGCATTTTTTCATGACACTCGTCCGGCCAGGCAAACGACAGTTGTTTTGAGTAGTACGGACCTCTGTAACAAAAACCTATATGTTTCCTGCAGTCGATTTTTTGGACTTAATTAGTTATTAAGAAATTAAGGTCAAAAAACGAAAAATTTTTGCTTTTTTCGTCTATGTTGTTTTGTTAATATTTTTTTATTTTTTGTCGGTTATTTTTTATAAATTCTATTTGAAACAAATTGTTTTCTTTTCTGTGTCGTTATCTCGCTACTGAATTAAAAAACAATAATGTCAAACTGTCAGTTTCTGACAAATCAATCATGGCCAACTCCCAATAATTATAGGTAAAAGTTAAAATATCTACCAAATTAATACTTATCTAGAAAATTGATCACTTTAGGTATAGGCAGTATTTCATAAAATGTGAAGTACGATATTAGTACTTTTCGATAGTGACTTAAAATACAGGGTGTTCTATTTAAAATTATCAAGAAAATAATGTACTTGCATTTTGACTTACCCTGTATTTGATTTAACGAATATTAACGAAAACGAATATGTTTATAATTTTTAACAATTATTAAAAAACTATGGTTGCAATAGATCAAAGGTCCTATACTCTTTTTTAATTATACAGGGAGTTAAACTTGATACGATTTTCAGGCAATATTGGTTATAACTTTTTAAATACCCGGTATAACATAATAAAACATTACATTGTTGTGATGTGGAAGTAAAGCAGATTTCAAATTTAAAATAAAATACAGGGTGTTTCATTTAAAAAAACATAAGTTTGGTCTGCCACAATCTTATAGAACACCCTGTAAGATTGTAACTAATTTTAAAATGTGGAGTTTAAAGCTGTCTACAATTTTTGTCAATAACTTTTTTTTGTAATTTTTACTATAACAGATCTACTGAGCTTCCTCACACTAATCAATCACCCAGAAGAGTTATCAGAAAAATTTTCCAACCAAATTTTCTACCAAGTAACCAAAAACAAAATTTGATTAATTTATTAATTTTCTGTATTCTGAGAAATATTTCCGAAGTAGAAATCGAAACGTCAAAAATAAACTTATTATAAACTTAAATTATGGCTTATTCCCCAAAATATACTTCTGTTTTACATTCAAACAACTTAAATACTACTAAACAAAAATTTAAAAAAATTGTTTTTAAACAAATTAGGTGGTTTATTTGATAATTTATTTATTGAAATAATGCATATTCGTAATGTACGCAAAAAGTACATAAAAGTTCAAAAAGAAACGTTGAAATACATAAAAAAGGAACAGAGATACAGTTAACAGCGCCTTACCCCTCCCTTCAGCTCCCGAGAGTTTCAAAGCCGACGGATTTTACATACATTTTGAAGCTTTGTGGAGGATTCCATTAAATAACAATAATTTTAAAATTTGGTATTTTAAAACTATAATGTATATTCTTTCAAATAGCGCCAATTAGATTTCTTAATTGTTTTAAACAAAGGTGCTATGAATTAAATAAAAAAAGGGGCTAACTTTGCACCAAATTATTTTAGAACAAACTTTTTTTTATTTAAATTTGTAAAAAAATTCAAGCTTTTTAAATATGTAAAAATAATATTTTTACAGTCAATGGTTAAAAAGTTATTCTAATTGTTTATAAGCAAAAAATCGACATGTTTTTGCAAAATTATTTTGCAATATTTAAAATTAATTTTCTTAATTTTTTTTAATGTAAATAATAAAACAAGTCTTCTTCTACAAGAAACAACCCTTACAATTTCAAAAACTGTATAAATTTCTGACTTATATTGTTGCAAAAAATGTTAATTTGGGATAAACAAATAAAATAACTTTTAAACTATTGGACCGATCGCTTTAAAATTTTAACCCTATTTTATGCACTACAAGACACATCATTCCATGAAATTTAAATATAAGTTTATTTTCAAAAAAGTTATTAACATTTATAAAAAACCGAAATTTTTGACTTATTTTGCAACTTTCTAAGCAACAAATAAGGATAAAAACATTTTGAAAACGTCATTTTGAAGGTTTTTATATAACTTATAAGTTTCCTCTCTTCTAAAATTTGTTTAAAATGCTTCACTTTTTGCTGATAGCCGAAAAAAGCAAAAATTTTCCGTTTTTTGAACTTAATTTGTTAATAACTAATTTAGTCCAAAAAATCGACTGCAGGAAACATATAGGTTTTTATTACAGAGGTCCACACTACTCAGAACAACTGTCGTTTGCCTGGCCGGACGAGTGTCAAAAACAGGGTACTTTTTTTTTCTTATTTCTTTGGCCTATTAGTCTTAAATATTTTTTGTATATTAGGACGGGATAAAATTAATTTTAATTAAATAGGTCAGCACGCTTAATTTAAAACAAATTCTAACGAACTTGTGCAAGAAATGGTTTTAGTCAAAGAACATTTTTTTTAGATAAATTTTCCAAGACAATCCAAACTTTGCCCCACCTTTCAAGCTGTCTTTTTAATAAGGAAAAAGTTGGCCGGCGTCCTTTTTCTTTAATTAGTTTTCTCCTTCCTACTTTAATTTAGGTGAACATTATCTACATCCGTTTGGATAATTTATTCTCTGCCGTAATGAGACAGAAATCTCGGTGTTCGCGTTAATGAACGTTTATTTCCGTTAGGGCTAAAGGACACTGAGCAAGAACTTGTCTTTTAGAGAAACTTATAATTCGATTTATGTAATTATTTCGCCTTTGACATTTTGATTCTCTTATAACTTTGGAGCTTCGGGTTTTGTTTTCACGAATTGAATTCAAAAATGATTAGAATGGCATATTTACGTTTCATTTCAAATATTAATAGTCTAGGCGAGATCTGTTTTGGATTGGACATTTTCTATAGGAAGCTATTTTTTTGCTGGAATCCCTTCAGGATGTGCCCAATATCGATAATCACAATATGCGTCAGTCGTAAACCCTGTGCTAAATTTTTTATTCAACAAAATCTGAAAACAGTTGAAAATTTCTCATTTTTTTGCTCCTATTTTCGTTTATAATTCGGAAAATATTGATCCTAGAGAAAAAATTATACGAAGTTAAAAGTTTCGTTATTCAATTTTACACAATAGTTCGTTAGCTAGAAATTGAAAATTGAATGTTTATTGTTGAAAAAATAGCAATAATTGGAAAAAAAAAGTACAAAAAAATGAAGTTAATCCTTTAAATGTTGTCGACTTTGTAAACTTGACTTACAAGCTCCATATTCCGCTTAGAAAAACTTTTTAATATGTTTAAAACGTGTGCTAAATTTTGTTAAGATCGGTCGGATAGGTTTTGCATAATAATTGTGCAATCCAGCCTACTGGAAAAAAATCGCAAATTTTCAAATTTATAGTAGGCCCTAAATAAGGCCCTCAGATAGTTGCAAATTTCAAACGCTTTTTGTAAAATTCAAATCGGTTCACTAGGAAAGCCTAGAAAATTTTTTAAATTTTTAAAAATTTTTAGGCTTATAAACAAATTGAATAACTTTACGAGCTTTAAACATATCAATTTCAAAATTTGTACTTACAGAACATTAAAAGAGGCTTCTTAATTCGGCTTACTGGTTGCCGAGATATTGAAGGTCAAAGTTGGCATACATTTGCCGTGCAACCATAAGTGATAGAGAAAAAAAATTTTTTCGTTCGCCTTTGTTTTAACAATTTATATGATTTATCAACAATTTATAAATACATATTTGTTTACTAAAAGTAACAATTTACTTCAATGTATAGATTGCAAGCTCAAAAAAAAACAGTTTCGAGCATTATACAGCAGTATAATAACACGTACAATATACACGTCATTTTCGAATCAAAATAAATTATTTTTAATGTTAATTATTTTAAAAAGTTTGATTTTTACAAAAAAAAAATTCGTTTGCCTTTGTTTTAACAATTCAAATTATTTATTAACAATTTATAAATACATATTTGTTTACTAAAAGTAACAATTTACTTCAATGTATAAATTGCAAGCTCAAAAAAAGTGCATGAAGAAAAAATGCAATTACTTGTTACATACAATTGTTTATTGCAAATTTTGCAAAATTGCCAATTTGCAATTAAAATAGTATTTGAAAATATGATATTTAGGATCCTTGTCGTCCGAGACATCGATTAAAAAAAAGAGCAAAATTGGTTAACAAGAAGCCAAGATAATGCAATTTTTAGCGCGCGCTATGATTTTGAACTCGCAGATTCGTATTTCGAGGGAATGTCCCCTACCACCACCTCTCATGCATTCCGAGCGACATTTTACGAAAACGGTTTTTATTTGTCTTTTTTATGGATGTTGTCATGAAGCGCATTACGTAAAACTTTTCATATAAAAAGTACTAGACAAGACGAGGGTATTTGTTTAAAACGAGCCCTCTATCACTTATGGTTACACAGCAAATGTATGCCAACTTTGACCTTTAATATCTCGGCAACTAGTAAGCCGAATGTATCTTTTTTTAAAAGAAGCGTCTTTTCATGTTCTTTAAGTGTACAAATTTTGAAATTGATATGTTTAAAGCTCGTAAAGTTATTCAATTTGTTTATAAGCCTAAAAATGCCTATGTTTAAAACTTTAAAAAATTTTCTAGGCTCTTCTAGTGAACCGATTTGAATTTTACAAAAAGCGTTTGAGGCGTCCTTTATACGTAAAAGAATTTGTAACTATCTGAGGGCCTTATTTAGGGCCTATTATAAATTTGAACATTTGCGATTTTTTTCCAGTAGGCTGGATTGCAAAATTATTATGCAATGATCTTAACAAAATTTAGCACACGTTTTAAACATATTAAAAAGTTTTTCTAGACGGAATATGGAGCTTGTAAGTCAAGTTTAGAAAGTCGCAAACATTTAAAGGATTGACTTCATTTTTTGTACTTTTTTCCAATTATTGCCATTTTTTCAACAATAAACATTAAATTTTCAATTTCTAGCTAACGAAATATTGTGTAAAATTGAATAACGAAACATTTAACTTTTTTATAATTTTTTCTCTAGGTTCAATATTTTCCGAATTATAAACGAAAATAGGAGTAAAAAATGAGAAATTTTCAATTGTTTTCAGATTTTGTTAAATAAAAAAATTAGCACAGGGTTTGCGACTGACGCATATCGTGATTATCGATATTGGGCACATCCTGAAGAGATTCCAGCAAAAAAATAGCTTCCTATGGAAAATGTCCATTATGGCCTGAATTTCTACAGATCCCGCATAGTCTATAAAGGACAAATATTAACACAATCACAATCAATATTTTCTTGTGGGGTCAATACAATTTACTATTTTTATTTTTATCAAAAATTAACCACAATTTTAACTTGTTATACAAATATAATAACTAACACAAATTTTAGTTTGTATTTTTTAAAATACAAACATTAATAAATTAAACAAATTGTGTTTTTCTTACTTGGTAATACAAAAAATTCTTCTATTAATATCTTATCTGTCTCATTCATATTAGCAATTCAGACATATTTATACATTTTGAAGTAGATGACTTTAATGATAAATCACTAAATGATATTGCCAATATTTTTGAGTTGCGTTTATAGGACGACTTTATTGGAAAATAGTTCATTTAATTATAGTCCATTTCCATCATATTGATAGCACATTATGTATGCAAATCCTTAAACTGTTGATACGGGTGACTCAATGAAAAATAGATATTTGTCAACAAGTTTACAGAAGTATATAGGAAAACAATTTTAAATTGAGTATGACCACCAGGTATAAAAGTTGGAGCAGAATAGAATACAATAGTTTTGGGGGTTACAAATCCCTAAATAAAGTTACCAGTGTCGGAGTGATGGAGATTAACAGCTAC
The DNA here is from genome assembly GCA_918026665.1 of Diabrotica balteata. Lineage (NCBI taxonomy): Eukaryota > Metazoa > Arthropoda > Insecta > Coleoptera > Chrysomelidae > Diabrotica > Diabrotica balteata. The sequence continues at coordinate 13,348,500 of OU898283.1, read as the reverse complement.
TAATGAATTTGCAAGAAATGTAAGATGTTTATTTTATTGGTTATATATAAAATAATTTGTGGCCGTAACAGGGGCCGAATTGTAAAAAAATGAATATTATTTTATTCAAATTCCATTTCAGATTCACTGCTTTCTTCAACTCCAATTTTAATTATTACCGGTTCCAGCATTGCATCAGTCATATTATCCAAATTCCACATTTTATTTTCTTCCTATTGAGTATGACTAACATTATTTTTCCTATTTTCTGGAGTTACTTTTGATAACGAATATTCTAATAATTGTTGTAAGTCTTCTAATTTAAAAGTTTTGTTGTTGCGTTCGACTTCACCCTTTACTTGAGACCATATATTTTCTATCGGATTCAGATCACAGTGGTATGAGGGTAAACGTAAAATAATTACATCACGGTTTAATGCCATTTCATCAATTATATATTTTTATATATGACATAATTTTTTGGAATCAAATCCAACATTTGCTCAAAATATTCTTCAAAAACGTCAGCAGTCATTTCCTCGTGGTAATCTTTGGTTGATTTTGAGGCAAAACTTAATAATCCACCATTGACAAAACCGTATTCGTTTGCAATATGGGTTATTATGAGTCTGCGTCCTTTTCCAACAGGAATATTGTTTATTCCAGTAGATACATCTTCGATGAATGCCTGACGGGAACTTTTCACATTTGTATCAACCCATAGATGTGGTACAGTATGACCTTCATTTAGCCAAGTCTCGTCCAAATAAAAAATTGTTTTCCCTTCTTCTCGGTACTTTTTAATGGTTCTTAGATAATCTCGTCTCCAACATACAATGTAATCTTTTTCAATTAAAACGGATATTCTTCTATTCTTTTGAAAACGAAATCCCATCTCTCTCAATAGCCCCATAATTTCTTGTTGCTTATGATTGGCAACTCTTCGTTTTCTCTAATTAATGTTTGGATTTTGTCCAATGTTGGAAATTTTTTGCTAAAAAAAATGAGTGGACGCTGCGTTTTATCATGTTTTTATCTATTTCTTCAATTTCCAAGGGTTTACTCCCTCCACTCTTCTTGGGACAGGAAACAGTTCCTCCTTTTCTTTCTTTTAGGAATCTATAAATTGTTGCTTCTCCAACCCCTGTCATATTGGAACACATGTTAACGATTTCACGAACATTACTTAAAGGGCGTTGATGTACAAGTGCATCGTGTACATTTAATATTATATTTTTCTCTCTTAGACTAAAAGCACCTTTAAAACTACACTTAACCGGGATAAAACCTGTTGTCGACGTCATTTTTAAATGCAAATAACAAAATATCGACACCAAAAACGTAGGTAGGTAAGACATGAACAATGTACGTCTAGAAACTAAATGTAAGATGCAAACAATTTCTAATTTATATTATTGGAATAAGCTGTAATGTGGCATAAAAACTACTTAAACTATCATTAGTGAAGCCTTATCAGTAATTCCAGGTAATCGTTCAAAGAAGATATTCTTTTTGTGTCAGGTGTTAACTTGTATAGAAAACAGTAATCACCTTTAAATTACTGTTTACATTAATTTATTTTGTGAAACATTGAATTCTCTCGTTAATCACCCGTGAATAATTAACAATAATTGTGTGGCATATATACCGACGTTTTTTCCGCACAAAAAAGGTATAGTGAGATTAGTGGACACTTATTTTACAGAAGATTTTTTAAAAGATAATGAATTGTTGACGGCATCTTAAAATATTAATTTTTTTTATTTATTTCAAAACAAAGTATAGGGTGACGCCTATGGTTTTTTGACCTGTTGAGGATTTGCATACATAATGTGCTATCAATATGATGGAAAAGGACTATACATAGAATTAACTTTACTTTAAGCATAGCCGTCATAAAAATTATAGCATGTGTTTTGTCTTTAAAAAGACAACCACATGCAATGATGACACTAAAATTATCCAATTAGTGATCCCATAGTCAATCGTAGGGAAAAACAGGAAAAATACTCATGGTACTATTAGAGGAAGTGCGCCATATATGGAATACCGTTTTCTATTTGGTTTGTAATTTTTTTATTTCTTAAAATAATGTGTGATTCTTTATTCATAAATACACATTAATGTTTTATATATCAGATTTTACTATTAAAAATGGAAAAATCTGCTTACCGGGAGAGTCGAAAAGTGACATATATAAAAGGAAATTTTGCACCTAATATGGAATATGCTGTGATCCTAATAAGGAACACAGTCTTCTTCTTCTTCTTAGTCATTAACCTAATGCAGGTATCGTAATATCATAAAGCTATTAGCTAAATTTTCCAATGTTCCTCCACGTTTTTCTATCTTCTGCCATTCTAGCACATTCTGACAATGGAGCGCCAATGGTAGCAACAATATGGTACGATGTAAGTAAGGAATACAGTAATAAGCATTTAAATAAAAAAAAATAAAATTTAAAATAAAACACTATTCGATTTCGCCAGGTAGAAATCGTATGATTTCTCTTTTTGTTAACACACTATCTATTTTACGAAATTCTTTATTTTTATATTTTAACTTATTAGGATGTAGATACTTTCTATCCCTTGACAAAACATGTTAATTGTCTTTGCAACTCTCACAAATAAAGATATCAGTTTCACACCCGGAACAATCTATATGACACCATTCTTTGCAGACAACGCACTGTATCCACTTCTCTCCTTTTATGTCTTCCAAAAATGTTCCATTGCAATAGAAACAAGTAGCATCTTCTTCTTTAGGATTGTCTGCTGCAATATCTATCATGTCATCATCATCAGAAGAATCGTCTTTGAAACTTACTGATTCGGATTCTGAAGAGGAATCTTGAAATATTGTCTTCTTCTTCGTCTTACGTAGATGTTGGCAACTACAGGATGGTTGTTGGTTATTTAATGATTCCATTAGTACTTTCCGCTTTACTATTTTGGCTTGTTTTATAGAAGAATTCTAAAGCGTCTTTGGAAACGAGGTAATAATCGCTGTTTTTCCAGGTGCCGTACCCCTTCGAGGTCCTGTCTGTTTTTGAAAGGTTGGCACCGGTATAATATTTTTGGATCCAACAAATTCATTTTCATCTACACTATTGTCGGCAATATTTTCAACTACTGCATATTAATTATGCCCTTTCAGTATTTTCTTAGTCTGCAGCAAGGAAGTTGCTTTCGTTAAAGACATAGCGATTTATAGGAAATATTCCAGTCTTTCTGAAGCCATCTTTGATTTGACCTTAAAAATAATCTTAACATCTCACTATGATAGGTTTTTAAGGGTCCCATTACCGTTTTATTCAAAAGCTGCAAGTGGTGGGTAGAATGAGGGGGCAAGCACACTATGTCAACAAAATTCTCCCTTGCCAAATTGATCATTTCTAAATTTCGACAATGTGTATGGTGTCCATCTAATACCAGCAACACTGGTTCGTTTTGTTATGGCTTCACTTTTTCGATGAAATGTAGGAACCACTGTGTAAAAATATATGCTTGAATCCATCCACTTGGATGACACACAATTGTTAAAGCAGAAGGAGTACCCTTTTTCAATAAAACATTGTGGTTTTTTCTGAGAAAAATCATATATGGTGGAACAAAAGTTTCTCCGGCACTCATACACAAGACTGCTGTGACTAAAGAACTTCTTTCTACAGAAGTTTATGCTCCTACCTGCTTCGAACCTTTAATCGCAAGAACGTATTGGACTTTACACTGAACAATACTTATACAGTCTCATCCACGTTGAATAATACTCTATCACCTTAATAATGATGATTTTCAAATGCTGCCGCCAAAATATCAAACAAATGTGTCACATAAAGCATTTGGCTCTATGGATGGACGTTCCAGTTGGCTTTCTGATAGAAATTCTATCTCTGTGTCATTTCAGGAATAAATTCAACCATTTTCTTCCGTCACTTTCCTTTTCTTATAAAAATGGATGGGTATTTTATTAACAGTAGCCAGTTATTTTGTTATTTAAGTTATTTTGAAAAAAATCAACTTGTACAAAATTTACACCACGCCGATTTGCCGCCAAGTTGTTTTGTAAATAATTTCAGAGCAAAATCGCCAGAGAATTAAAGAATCCGAATTTCTGAGCAGCAAAGCGTTGTGTGCAGATGAAGCTTGTTTTATGAGAAATGGTGTGTTACAATTGCCACGTGTGAAATCAAACTCACCTAATTTTTGGGTTAAACCGCGCAAAATTTGAGTACACTTAGCTTTTGACTTTCTATCTGAAATCTTCATCAAAGCATCCGGGCTCTCAGTCTCCTAAGCTAACTGATCTTACTTGTATACCGTTTACTGTTCACTGCATGAATGTGTAAAGTGAGTGGGTGCTCTATGTACTCATACGAGAAAACGATTTATTATCAGACTATTTTCACAGATAAATCTATTGTGCTCTCGTGAAACGCCCTGTATAATTAATAAAAATACTACCCACGTGTGTATAATAGAAATATTATACGTTAAAACAATTTCTCTTTTTTAGAATTTTCATTTGATTCTTGCTCACCCCCTCAACTGGCAGTAAATGGATCAGAAACTGAGGCAGGAGAGAATCGAATACGAAAAGACTATTCACACATTAGAGAGGTGAAATTTTCTGGATCTATTGGTCCTCTTGGGGAACAACGTCTTTGTAAGATAAAATGTATAGCTGGTCAGTGGGTTGGACCTTTATGTGCAGACCAAACAGGTATTTATAAAAATCTTTAAATTTATTTATTTAAATACTATTTTTCTGTTTTATTTTGGATTATTCGATGTTATGAAGAGCGGTAATAAGAGTCGTCATCATCATCTTAGCAGATCTACCACGATTCAGCAATAACTCCGCTATCTACTGCAATAATCACTCAATAATTTTTCTGTAGGTTAATACAGGTTTCTTTATATGCAATAAAAATACACTTTCCATAAACTAAAGAAAAAGTTCATTCCTGAACAAACAAAATAAGAAAAACTAAGGAGGAAGAAGGAATATGCAGACTATTCACAAATGCTTAATTTAGATAACAAATTGCAAATAATAACTAATTGTACAATTTTGAGTAAAATTTAATTTATCTCAGTAACTCTACATATTAAGACCTTAACTCGAATAACAACTTAAAACAATGATTTATATTCAACATAAACGGTTTGAGACAATCTTGATTTAATTATAATACGTGTTGTTTCCCTAATCCTTTCAGAATGTAAGGTTTGTGTTTAAATTCCCTCAGAAATTCACCAAGGACATTCCAAATGTAGGGTTAATATTTAGGATCCCTTAGATATCTAACTACCATCTCCCTAACATTCTTAATAAAACTAAGACTTGAACTTTGTCGGGATGATATAATAGGGCAGTTTGAAATTATGAGGTTTACGATATAAGGGATAATGATATTATACTCTTGCTCCTACCAACACTAAGGTAATTTAATATGTTCAAATTAATTTATAAAATCAGTAAACATACTCAGATAGTATACGATAAAAATAACCTTATATTGTAAGCGGTTTTTCATTTCTTTCTGGCAGATGGACTGTATATGGAGAAAGTATAATCATAATTAGATCATAGATTAGACTACATAAAGATTTTGAATAGTTTTTTCGCCCACAAGAACATACATAAATACACCTGATATCAGCACACAAGAGGTCGAAAATCGATAATAGATTAAATAAAATGAGGTTGAATGCTCTAATAAATGAACTTTGAAAATAAGGCTATTATCGAGCACAAGTTAATTAAATCTAGCCCAAGTACTTTCGCTTAAAATAGTATCTTCAGGGGCATTTCGTCAAAATGTGAACTATCCGGCAAGCGTAGAATGTGGAAACATTAAAAATAACATAAAATTGTACAAAACACTACACTAAAAACTGTTTGTCCTCGTTTTATTGTAGTGTTTTGTACAATTTTATGTTATTTTTAATGTTTCCACAAAGCCCCTGAAGATGCTATTTTAAGCGAAAGTACTTGGGCTAGATTTAATTAACTTGTGCTCGATAATAGCCTTATTTTCAAAGATAATAGATTATTTCATAACAAGTTAAGAGTACAGGACGTAAAGGTGAATAGAGGAGCAAAGTGCGACTCGGACCACTGCCTGGTAATAGGAAAAATATATACACAATTCGTAGCAAGGAACCACACAGACATCAACAAAGAACACAGAGAAAAAACAGAAAGAACTACGTACACCTTAGACAATCTACATAACGAGAGCACGCAATTACTTTACTCCTGGAGACTAACACAAAAAGTACAGGAATCACACAGATCAACGACAGATGAATACGAACATATAAAAACTGCATGAAAGACACAGCGCTAGAAGCCTTAGGGCCACAGGTACAGAGAGTAGATAAACCATATTGGTGGGATAAAGAAGTGGAAGAAAAGATAAAAAGAAAGAAGGAAGTATATCAAAAGTTATTACAATAGGGAGACGAACAAACAAAACAACAATACAAAAATTTAATCTTAAAAATTTGACTTAAAAAATTATATAATTAATTATAGAATAAAGAAGTCAAATGAGAAGTGGTTAAAAAGAAAAATAGTGCATGGGAACAAAAATGCCAATACCTAGACAACCATATAGGAGGGACAAAGAGTTCTGAAGCTTGGAGAACTATAAAAACGATGAGAACAACGACAAAAAACCAAGTCATAATAAATAGAATACCAGAAAACACATGGTTAGAGCATTTTGAGAACTTATTAACAGAGAGAAGAGAAAGGTTTAAACAGACAAAAAAATAAGTAAAAGTAGAAGGAAGAATATCAATGAACAAGTGAAAGAAGCAGTTAAGAGAATACAATTAAGAAAATCTCCAGGCCCAGGCAGAATACATCCAGAGTTTATTAGGTATGGATCATCAAAACTGTTTGAAATGATCCGAAAATTTTTCGAACGGTGCTTAAACGGAGAAGAAGTTCCAGAAGAATGGAGACAATCGTATATCTCGCCAATACACAAGAAAGGCACAAAGACGGATCCTAAAAACTATAGAGGGATCGCAGTGATTGCTGCTATAGAACTAATTCTTATTAACGACACTCAAAAATACTACGAACAAAACTTTGCAAGAATTAGAATGGGACAAGAAATCACCTCTGCTTTTTAAACAACAAAGGGACTAAGACAAGGCTGCTGTCTGTCACCCATCTAATTTAAAATCTATTTGGACAGATCCTTAGTGAAGTGGGTAAAAAATGTAAAAACATGGGAATAACGGTAGAAGAAAACACGCTATATACACTTTTGTTTGCGGATGACCAGGTAGTAATTGCCGATGACAGCTACGATCTTAGCTATATGGTAAGAAAACTGCAAGTAGAATATGAGGTGGCAGGTCTAAACATGAATATGACAAAATGTGAATATCTCTCAGTTGAAATGTGTGACCTAGTCTTGGAAGACGACAATATCAAAGGCTTGCAATCCTGAAAATATTTGGGGGTCATTTTTAACAAGAAGGAAAATAGCGCAGATGAAATCAGGGAAAGAATAAACAAGGACAAAGCAGCGACCCGTGCCTTAAACTCTCTTCTCTGGCAAAAAACAATTTGACGAGAAACCAAAAAACACATTCGCGATAGTATAGTCCAAAGTATTACACTTTACGGTTCGGAAGTATGGCACGTCACCAAAGCTAATAGAAACAAACTTATGACGATAGAAATGGATTATCTGAGACAAAGCTGCGGTAGATCGAAACTGGAGAGAGTTAGAAACGAACAAATAAGAAACTAAATGAAAATGGGGCGAAATTTCAATGATGATATAGAAAGAAAACAATTAATCTAGTTCGGACATGTTAAAAGAATGCCAGAATACAGATGGCCTAGAAGAGTACTGGAATGGATCCCTCCCGAAAGAAGAAAGAGAGGGACGATCACAGAGAAGTTGGCGCAACGATATTGATGAAGCAATAGCAGCAAGAGACTTGGAAGAAGCATCTGCATATGACAGAAAAAGATGGAAAGTCAAGCAATCAGTGTTAACATAGAAGACTGAAATGCTCTAGTGACTGTTAACGCAATTAATGTTATAATTAGTTAAAATTAGGTATAAGCAAAAGTCTCAATTTGGACTCAATTAAATCATCAGGAATAATCCAAGTGACGCCCCTATAACAGGGATTCCTATAATAAAATATAAAATCTATATTAATAAAATAAAAATAAACCGCCGGAATATGTGTACGGGCATCACTTTACGACTGCACCAAATTAGGTAATTCGTTTTTTTCTGTTTGTTATTATCAGGAGAAGATTTGTGTAAAAGATAATTTTAAAAAAAATTGTACGGAACGACTTCAAAAACAGTTTTCCCCCATTTTAAATCGCAATATAACTACTACAACTACATACTATGATGTGTAAAAAAGGAATGTAGGATTAACAAACATCACACTAAATGTACCAGTTCTCGTTCCATCACCGAAATGAAGCAGTGTCGGTTGCGGTTAGATTTTGGATTGGTAGTGACCGCTTGGGAACACCGCTTATTATTGCTATGTAAAACCTTCCTTTTCCGTACCGGCTGGACCGATTTGTATGAAATTTTACATGTATATTCTGTAAGTCTGAGAATAATCGTCAACCCTCTATTAAGCTGATGATGAAGGAAAAACGATATCAAAGGCTACTAAATGTTTCCAAATATTATCTTATTACGTAGTCTCACGGATTAAGATGTTTTCAAATGTAAGACTTCAGTATAAATTTAAAATTTTGATCTTCGTTCAAGTACTTATATAAACTTTGCAAAACTATGATAGAATACCTTTTAAGTTTTGTAAACGTTGATTTTTTTGTAACCAAACGTATCGTGGTAGAACTGTGTAAATATATAATAGATATTATTTCATTTTCGTTTTAATTTAAATTTTTCTTTAATTAAAATATGTTTGTTTTTTATAGATAATGGAAGATTTCAACCGTTATTTCGAAATTGCAAACTTGAATATATAAACCCTCACTTATTAGTCACGTTTAGAAACGTATCCATCCTTGTAAGTACACATTTTTTATAATAATGTAATTTGTAGTATTTCCATGATTCCTTTAAGTTTAATTAGTTTATTAAGCTATAAAGTAATATTATCATAATACGATCTATAATACATTCATCTCAGTGTACCTTCCAGTTTCCTTATTTTTAGGAATTGTAGAAATTTAGAAATTATTAACTTTACATTTATATTTTAGAATCCAGGGTGGACTTTTCCCCATGGCGCTAAATTACATACCAGATGCATCGAATTGGGGTTATATAAATTATTGGGTACACCTACACCCCAATGTCAAAATGGACAATGGTCTTCCAGACTACCATCCTGTGTACCAACAACTATTTTAACTAACTTTACAGGTAAAATAAACGATCTAGGCTTTTTTAATACATTTTAAGAGTTTTTATTTGGTCTTATAAGGTAGTAGATAATAATCTAAAAGATTAGTCTCTCTTCAGGTTCTAAGATCTGTACTAGTAAATTTAATACTAGCATCATTATCACGAACTCGACAACGCTTTTTGTCCTGTTCCAGGATTGTTCTTCATTCTGATCTGTCTCGTACTTTTTTCTTCATTTTTTTATTTTTGCTCCAAATTATTATATCAATTTAATACTAGCTCTGATCTTTTTCTTCTTCTTGTAGAACTATAATCCCGGGTACGTCTTGGCTGACTGATCAACTTGTCTACATCTCACGCGGTCGTCCATGATAGTTGGGTTGATGGGTAGCCCCATTGATCTTAAATCAGACCGTACGATATCTCTCCACCATATTCGTGGGCATCCTAAGGGCCTTCTTCCTATCGGTGCCTCCTCCCGTAATAAATTGGCAAGGCGGCTATTAGGAAGCCTATAGATATGGCAAGCACATCTTAAACATTTCGGATTTAATTTCTTGGACTACGTCGCTAGCTTTATGTATCTGTTTGATTTTGGCGTTTGTTCTCATTTTGTATTAATTAGTATTTGGGTCGTAATAGGGTCACACGATCCTACTGAGGATTTTTTTCTTAAAACATCTGAGTTTTCTTTCCATTGCTTTTGTTAAACCCACGTTTTATACCTATACATTGCCTCCAGTCTAATCACTGTTTTATATATCCTGATTTTTAAGGCTTGTTTCAAACTCTTGGACTTAATAGTGTTGTATGTATAGAGGCTATACATATATTTGTTTGCTGCCTGAATGCTCCCTTTTATCTTTTCTGTGATGTCGTTATCTGCGGTGATTGTCACAATTTAATGTATTCATATTTGGTGTTTGCTTAACTTTCCATTGGACTAACTTTTTTGGCTCTATCTTTATGTTGTTTGAAAGTGTCCTCTATAGTGGTGACGAATGTCAATGTCATTTCATTGTTTTATGCCAATGTTTACAGGATTATATTAAAGAAGAAAGGTGACAGTACATTTCATTGTTTTAGAACAATGTTTTCTTCTTCTTCTTCTTTGGGTCCGTCTTCTTAGAGAAGGTTGGCGATGACCTCTGCAAAGTCTTCCCTATTTTGGGCTTTCCTTATTAAACTTTGAAAGTCTAATTCTGTCCAATCTTTGATGTTGCGCAGCCAGGTCATTTGTCATCTACCCGGGCCGCGTCTTTTTTTTTTCGTCTTTATAGAGGAGGGGTCTGGAATCTTCAAAAGACATCTCAGTCCAGGACGCCGCCTGTCTGACCTTAGTGCAGGATTCGTTCTTCGTACTCCCGGCGATAGTTCCCGAGGTACTTTAAAATGCCCTCTCGTCGCCGAGTCTACGCCGAACGCCTACCTGCTAAACCAGACCCTCCTCTGTCATCCAGCGATCCGGAAGCGGAATGGCCGCTGTAAGGCCGGCATCACTTCCGAAGCACTACCTTTATTCATTCATTCTCCATTCATACACATCCACACTCCTAGTTCGGCATCATTCTCAGAAGGGCATTTCCTCCTTCCCCACAGTCAAACTCACGCATTCTAACTCAAAAAGTGTGACCCACTGTTCTAACTTCACCTTTCAGCATCATTCACTCTACCTTTGCCGTTGGTCTAGCTGTCTTTCTTCCTCTTCCTTTTTTTTTTGATCACTGCACGGATATAACTGTGTATGTTAATCCAACCTAATTTATTTTCAATCATTCTCTCAATCATTTCTCTCACTGTAACAAAATTCACACCTGTCTCTCTCTCCATTCTGTTCCTTTCCACTATCCATCTGCTGCAATCTAACATCGTATGTGTCACAGTGTCCGAGTATCCACAATATAGGCATTCATCTGTATCAGCCTTACCGATCCTATAAAGGTAGGCCCTAAAACACCTGTGTCCTGTGAGCACCTGCGTCAGGAAATAATCCAATCGCCTGTGGTCACAGTCCACCCAAACTCTTATGTTAGGGATCAGCATTTTCGTCCACTGTACCACATCCTCCGTATTGTTCCATTCTTCTTGCCATCTTTCAACTGACCTTTCCCTTACCTGTCTTCTCTCAGCCACAGTAAGGTTTGGGCCTCTTCTCTCATAAAGCTCTTTTCTTTCCACCGCCAAAACATGCAACGGAACACATCCAGTGATGGTCCATAAGGCTGCTGCAGACACAGTCCTGTAGGCGCATGCCACTCGCAACAGACTTGTTCTGTCTACTGTTTCATAAGACTCCTATAGGCCGTTATCTCTACCGCCTCGCTCCAGACTGGTGCTGCGTAGAGAACGATAGACTGTACAACACCGTGTAAGGCCCTCCTCCTTTCAGATTTGGGTCCTCCAATGTTCGGCATCACTCTCCCCAACGCAGCCGCACTATTCGCAGGCCTTTCGGACCACCTCCCGAACGTGTTCCTCCCATTTTCCATTCTGGTGCAATGTCACTCCTAGATACTTTACTTGTGTCTTGGGTGTTAGACATACTCCCGCACATTTTAATTCAACACCTTGCCTGTTCCTTGTCCCCTTCAGAATAATGGCTTCGGTTTTCTCTGTCGCAAGTTTTAGTCCGTGCTGCGTCATCCATTTTTTTACGACGCCGCCTGCGTTCCGAACTCGGTATTTGAGATCTGGCTCATCCCGGGCTACTACCAGTACAGCGAGGTCATCCGCGAATGATTTGATCCCCTTTTATGCTGTCGTATGCTTGTCGAAAGTTTTTGAAGGGATTATGGATAGTTCTATTGAATTTCCAATTTTTTTAAGTAGTTGCCTTACAGTAAAAAGTATAATTGAGATATTGTAGCATTACCGTATAGAAATTTCCATTTGTATAACAAGATTCATACGATTTTCAATAAAACAATTCAAAAAATTTGTAGAAGATGCACCTCCCTCAATACTTATTCGAATACCATCCGGATCAGCTTCTGCAGAACCTGGCGGAGAACTTGCTGTTTTCCCGGGCTCAACCTTACATTTTGAATGCATATTTTCACGAAGATTAGGTTCTCCTGACTGGACTTGGACTTCACCTCTAGGACAGTATTTAACAGGTAAGCAACAAAAATTAGAACTTTTCATATTCAATATAAAACGATGTCCACTGTCCAATATTAAAGCTTGTCAGGTATAGGAACAAGTCTGAAATTCTGTCGAACTGCGCCAATAAAAGTCCCATAAATCGAATCTAATTTTTTTTAACATAGGCATAAAATGGACTTTGATTTTTGAGGTATTCCCTACTTACTATTAAAACTTTAACAAAATCGATGCATGTTGATGAAATTCAGAGTTGTTCAGAATTCAGAAAAACTGTGGTACAATAAATTAGTCTTTTTTTAACTACAGGCAATCTATTAGACATTTTTTTTTAATTTCAGGTTGGGCAATTGCGTCAGAAGAACGAGACTGGAAATATAGACTCTCAATATATTACGCAAAACCACAAGATTCTGGAACATTTACTTGCGCAACTCCTCGAGGAATTACGAATAGTATAACCCTTGTTGTAGCAGGTATGCAATAGTTTTTCTTGTTTAAAAAACTTCAACTTAGAAGTAAAAGCTTCTTTTATAATTAGCATAAAATTTAATTAAAAATTTCAATCAAAACACAAATGGATTACAATAGTTGATTTTCGTCTAGAACAAAAATGTTTCCGGACAGTTCATCTTCAATGAACTTTGAAATACTTGCGCTAATAACCTCATCACCAAACAGTGGATGGATTTAAATTGAAAATGACATACTTAAAACTATTAAATTATCCGACATGTCGATGAAAATAGATTTAACTTCCCGGAGCGATATGGCCTTACTCGAAACAGCACTCGCATGAGCTTGGATGTTGTTACTTGTTTAATATGTTTTATATATATATATATATATATATATATATATATATATATATATATATATATATATATATATATATATATATATATATATATATATATATATTTCCAAATTTTTTTTTTATTTTAGCTGTTCACTGTGAACCTATTTCCGTATCGAGGATGCATCTTAGTGTGAGAGTAGAAGGTACCAGATTGGGACACAAAGCTATTTTCCAATGTCCAGTAGGATTTGTTGTTACTGGGGAAGCCAACTTAACTTGTCAAGCCTCAGGTAAATCTAAAGATTATGACAATCATTAAAAATGTGACTTGTGTTAGAATATACTTATTAGATATTAATAATAAAAATAATAATAAAAAATACATAAAAAAAACAAAATTCAAAACTCTTTCAAAAGTCTTTCAAAAATCACGAAGATCTTGATTTTAGAGATGTGAAAATGTGGCATCCATGTGTCAATGGCTGCCAAGAGAACTATGTGAAAAACTTCTAACACTTCTGGTTTACACAAAAAGGGCACCACTAACTTATAATTGGTTGCTCTTTGCTTATGTTTTGTTTTAGTCGTCTACTTTAAAATGTATAATGCATGTCCGAATCTATAATATAAAAATGAATCCTTATTTTTGCTCCTTATTCTGATAGGATCTTATCAATACAACTTCAGTCTAAAAAAGGTACAATAAATTTTATTCAAGTTTATGCTCCTACGGCAGATAAAGATGACGACGATATCGAACTATTTTACCATGATTTGGAACAAGTCTTAAAATCAATGAAGAAACATCACACTACAATACTAATGGGCGACTTCAAAGCCAAAGTTGGCCAGGGAAGAGTGGATGGATATGTGGGGGAATATGGTCTAGGAAATAGAAATGAACATGGTGACCGTTTGATACAATGCAGTCGGAAGAATTTGTAATAGCTAATACACTTTTTAAGCTACCAAAAAGAAGATTGTATACATGGAAATCTCCCGGTGATACAACGAATAAAATAATCCGAAATCAAATCATTAGACAAAGCTTTCGTAATTCTATACTGTCTGCCAAAACTTACCCTGGAGTAGACATCGGTTCAGACCATAACCCCATAGTAGTCACATTACGAACCAAATTGAAACTGGTTAAAAACCCACACAAAGTAGAATTGATATTAAGAGATTAAGGGAACCACAAACAAAGGAACAAACTGTAAAAACTCTTACTGAAAATCTACGTAATGCCCAAGAACTGAATAAAAGTAGCTATAAAATTGATCAGAAATGGGAAAATATAAAAGTAGCAATAATTAAAAAAAAAACAGCAAATGAAAACTTTAAACTAAAGAATAGAAAACATAAGGACTGGATGACTGAAGAAATACTACTATTAATGAATGAAAGAAAATCATTCAAAACGAAAAATCTAATTAAATATAATGAAATAAAAAGAGAATAAAAGAAGCTAAGGAGAGAATGTTACATGAGCAGTGCCAAGAAATAGAAGAAATTGAGAAAAAATATGACTTTTTTAACATGTATAAAAGAATTAGAGAATTAACAGGAATGAGAAAAACACTTCAAACTAGGTAACTAAGAGATGAAAGTGGTGCACTTATAACAAATATAAACCAAAAAATGCAGAGATGGACACAATATATAGCACAACTTTTTGAAGATAAAGAGAGAACAGAAGCACCAAAAGAATTTAAGGATGATACTGGGCCTGACATTATACGAGAAGAAATTGATTATGGAATGAAACAAGCTAAAGGTGGTAAATCTACCGGGCCTGATGAAGTTCCTATCGAATTACTCAAAATTGTGAATACTGAATCTATTGATCTTCTTTTGGATCTATTCAATACCATATATAGAATAGGTATAATACCTAAAGAATGGCTCCAATTAACATTCATACTGCTTCCCACAAAAGTAAATGGAAAGGAGTGCAATGAACATCGCACCAAAGCCTTAATGAGTCATGTCTTGAAATTATTTTTAAAAGTAATTCACAATAGAATACATAAGAAATTAGATGAAGGCATAAGTAATACACAAATGGGATTTAGGAAAGGTCTGGGAACACGAGATGCACTGTTTGCAGTAAGTGTTCTTTCGCAGAGAGGCTTAGATATTAATCAGGAAGTATATGCCTGTTTTATTGATTTTGAGAAGGCATTTGACAGAGTGCAGCATAATCGACTTAAAGAAATTTTATTAAATAAAAACATAGACAGTAGAGACATTAGAATCATATGCAACCTCTATTGGAACCAAACAGCAAAAGTGAAAGTTGACAATGAACTGACCGAGGATATCCAGATTCGCCGTGGAGTCCACCAAGGGTGTATTTTATCACCCTTGTTATTCAATTTATACAGTGAAGCCATCTCAGAATTAGCGCTTGCCGAGATCAGTAAGGGCCTTATAATAAACGGTGAGCCACTTAATAACATAAGATATGCTGACGACATCGTCCTTCTGGCAGGAACACTAGAAGAACTGCAACACCTTGCTGAACAAATAAATATATATTGCAACGATTATGGACTAAAAATAAATTTGAAGAAAACCAAGTTCATGATATTTACAAAAGCACAAAACATCAAAGTTAAGCTAGTACTAGATAATACAGAAATTGAACAAATATCTTCGTACAAATACCTTGGAGCTTGGAGCATGGATCACAGAAGATACTGATCAGACAAAAGAAATAAGATGCCGTATTGAAATTGCACGGTCAACTTTTAATAGAATGAGAAAACTTTTTTGTAATCGCGATATCAATATATCGCTCCGGATAAGAATGCTTCGATGTTATATTTTCTCTACCCTTTTGTATAGGGTTGAAGCTTGGACACTTAAAAAATACAACATTAAAAACCTAGAAGCATTCAAAATGTGGCGTTACCGACGTATTTTGAAAATATGATGGATGGATCGCAAAACAAACGAACAAGTTCTCGAACAACTGGGAAAACAATGCGAAGTTTTAAATTCCATAAAAATCAGGAAATTAGAATACTTGGAGCACATCATGAGAGGTGAAAAATACGAACTACTAAGAAATATAATGCAGGGTAAAATCAAAGGCAGAAGAAGCGTAGGAAGACGTAAAATCTCATGGCTACGCAATCTCTGTGAATGGTTTGGATGCAGTTCAAATGAACTATTCAGACGCGTAACCAACAAAATTATAATTGCCAGAATGAATTCCAAGACCTAAAGTAAAAAAGAGTATAAAGTATAAAGTACCTAGGTTCAGCTTTTACAAAATAGTGCTAGTTTATCAGCGAATTTGCCTACTACTATGACAATATTTCATGTTTTTATGTTTTTATTTATTGTGTTTGTCTTTGTTATCTGTTTGCTCTAATATTTAAGTTCACAATTTATGTAATTATTCAACTTACTTAAACTTCATAATGTATATATTTAATAATATTCCCTACTTCTTTTGGCTTGTCAAAAACAACTCTATTTTTTATGTGGACCAAATAAATTCTATTCAATTCTATTATTTTGAACTTTACAGGAAAGTGGTCCGCACCTGTTCCAAAATGTGAGCCAGTTAAATGTCCACCATTAGATACACCTGAAAGTCTGGAACCGCATCTGCAAGTTGAAGAACACGACAATAATTATGGGGGTACGGCTGTATTTAGCTGTGCTTGGGGATATAAACTAGTAGGACCACCAGGAATCGAATGCGAACTTAGTGGAAATTGGTCAGGACCATTACCGAAATGTGTTCGTAAGTATCTTTAGTCAAAAGTTTCAAAGTTATACAGATTCATTGAAATTTAACTAAAAATGAGTATAAGAATATTTTTTTGCGTTGTTCTCAAATATTATAAAATTTCACTTGTGTTCTTTTAACAATAAAAGGATTCAAACATAATATTTTGGAATACATGAAGCATTTGCAAATAAGCAAGATTGTATCGCAGTTTTTTTTTTTGATATTAATAAAGCTTATGATACTGTCTGGCGATACAATATCATATCAAAATTGCATAATTGGAATATCAGAGGCAATATGTTAAAATTTATTTCCAATTTTCTTCATTCTCGCAGCTTCATAGTTCGATCAGACAACGCTAACTCAGATAAAAAAGTTCAAAAGAACGGAGTACCACAAGGATCAGTTATAAGCTCAACCCTTTTTCTAATAGCCATAAACGACATACTTCAACAATGCTCACCGATTGTTAAAGGAAGATTATACGCTGATGACTTGGTTTTATTTGCCAAAGGAAAAAACCCTACATCTATTCAAAAAAATTTACAACAAACAATTAATAATTTAGAATCATGGTCTAGGACTTCCGGATTACAATTTTTACAAAAACTAAATGTATTTTATTCACACGAAAACATAACACTCTAATTCCACATCTAAAGCTATATAATCAAACCCTTAGTTTCACAAATAATATCAGATTTTTAGGTACGGTTTTCGACCAAAAGCTCTCCTGGAAAAAACATACAGAAGAACTTAAAAAATCATGCCAAGCAGGACTAAATTTCATGAAAACTATTTCCAGCAAAAACTGGGGAGCAGATCAAAATACACTATTACATGTATATAAATCTTTAATTAGATCCAAACTCGACTATGGTGCAATAGTTTATTCATCAAGCAAAGTATCTGTATTGAAAACATTAGAAACTGTTCAAAACACAGCTTTACGAATAGCTACAGGCGCGTTTTGCACGACACCAGTTGAAAGTTTACAATGCTTAACAGGAGAACCACCACTAAGTTTACGACGCAAATACCTTTCTCTCTCATATGCTTCTAAAATAGCTAGTAATAAAGAACACCCTACTTATACCAATACGTTCACAGATCGATTTCAAGACACTTTCTCTACAAGAAGACTAGATCCACCATTTTACGAAAGAATTAGAAGAAATCTTCATGACCTATATCTTAAATTTCCTGAAATTCTTCCAACAAATTTCCTAACTTCTCCACCTTGGTTAATACCAATTCCCAAGATTAATACTAACCTTAGTATATATAAAAAACGTGAGACTATAACAGGTCTGATCAAACAATCATTCTTAACAGAAATGGAAACTTATAAAAATCACTATAAGATATACACTGACGCATCCAAATCTTCAGACGGTGTTGGTGCAGCCATCCTTACACCCAATACATCTTTAAAATTTAAATTCAATCCCATTACTTCGTCGTATACTGCGGAGTTGTTTGCAATATTACAAGCACTTATCTACATAAAAGAGACGAAACAGTCCCCGTCTCTCATAATAACCGATTCACTAAGCTCACTTCACACTATAAAACGTTTATATACCAATAATCCAATTTCCTCACGTATCAAATCAGAAATAGAGATTCTAAATAATAATAAGATCACTGTTGACTTCATGTTTGTTCCATCACATTCAGGTATACAAGGAAATGAAGAAGCAGATGAACTAGCCCGCTTAGCATCCTCCAGCCAGCACTCCATTCTCATTAATGAGGTTCCTTCAGATGACTTTAGGTCAGAAATAAAACATAAAGTGTTAAGTGCGTGGCAAAATAAGTGGAGTGTATCACAAAATAAACTAAAAGAAATCAAACAATTAGTAAAACCGTGGCTCCAACCCACAGCGAATAGACACGATCAAGTGAAAATAACACGTTTGCGACTAGGACATAGTAACTTTACACATAAACACCTCTTTACGCGAACTGTGCCGCCAATATGTGAAACGTGTCAAGTAACACTCTCCGTGAAACATATACTAACTCAGTGCAAAAAATATGAAACAGCAAGAAAGAAGCACACTATACCAAACAACATGAAGGAAGCCCTAGGAAAAAATATGAACATTAAAAACACAATAAGTTACCTTAAAGACTCAGGACTATATCATTTATTGTAATTTTTTTCTAACTGTACCTGTAGTTTACATTTAGGTCGCTAGTAACCTTGGTGATTACAGCGTAAATAAATAAAATAAAATAAAAAAAAAACATAATATTTTAGCACAAAATACCTTTTGATGTTATCTGTTCAAACCAATATTACCTTTATTTGTATGTTTTAGCTATACAATGTCCACCTCCAGTTCTACCGCTTAACGGTCATCTAATTCAGTCTGAGGCACCAGGAATGGATGGAGGTCGATATGCTGTGGGCAGCTTGGTACAATTTGCTTGCACAGGTGCTCACCACTTAGAAGGAGAAGCTAGTATTATTTGTACAGAAACTGGATTTTGGTCTCATCCTCCACCATTTTGTAAGTATATCTCGATTGATCTTTTATCATTGTAAGTATTTCATCAATACTTTTGATTTTAAATTCTGATTTAGTGCTCCTAATTTAACATCGAATTATATTTCTTACAAGGCTTTCTTTATGCTCTTTTAGGAGTTGCTCTTAAGGAGTTACTATAATAAACTATGTTATCTGCTAATATAGCTGTAGTAGAAAGTTATTGACGACTATTTCGTACTTCTACGAGCATATCTCTTTGGAATAAATTTTAAAGATATCCTCCTCAATATTTTCTCCTTCGTAAGTATATAGTGGCATCATGTAGTTTGTTTGACTATTTTTGTCCAGTTATCTCTCTCCTGGGCGTGTTGTTTTACTTTGGGGAATGAGTAACCAGTCATGTCCTTTATTTGGTCCGACCATCGTACTGGAGATCTTCCTCTGGATTTTTTACCCGCTACGTTAACTTCAACTATCATTCTCTCCAGGCTTTCTCTTCTTCTAGGTATATTGTTTTATCTTTAATTGTGGCTTATTCCCAGTTTAATAGTAATTAATTCTAGGTATATGTCTAAAATATCTCAGTATATTTTGGTTGATAGTTTTGATGAGTCTAGTTTTTATGTTAAGTTCTGCTAGAATTGAGTTATTTGTGCGATGGGCTTCTTCTTCTTTTTGTGCCACTCCTATCGGAGATTGGAAATCATCAAGGCTATTCTGACCTTGTTTACGGCTGACCTAAAGAGTTCATTAGTGGTGCAGCCAAACCACTCTCTCAAATTCCGCAACCATGACATTCTTCTACGGCCTGGATTCCGTTTTCCTTCTATTTTTCCCTGCATTATATTTTGAAGTAATGCGTATTT
Organism: Diabrotica balteata; assembly: GCA_918026665.1. Taxonomy (NCBI): domain Eukaryota; kingdom Metazoa; phylum Arthropoda; class Insecta; order Coleoptera; family Chrysomelidae; genus Diabrotica; species Diabrotica balteata. The sequence goes on along the minus strand of OU898283.1, from coordinate 13,328,120 downwards.
ATGTCCTCTCATCAGGTGACCAAAATATTCAAGTTTTCTTCGCTTTAGCGTTAACAAAATCTCTGGGTCTTTTCCTATTCTTCGTATTACTTCACAGTTTGTTATTCTTTCAACCCAACTAATCTTCAGCATTCGACGGTAGCACCACATCTCGAAACTTTCAATATTTTTCATGTTGTTCTGTTTGAGAGTCCAGGCCTCTACACCGTATAATAGAGTGTTAAATACATAGCCTCTCAGCATTCTTAATCGTAGATTCGTAGATATTTCTGTTGCAGAAGAATTTTCTCATCTTTATGAAGGTGGCCCTGGCAATTTCGATACATCTTTTTATTTCACTGTTTTGGTCTCCAGTTTCGTTTATTAAAGTTCCCAAGTATTTGTAACTTGATACTTTTTCAACTTGAGTGCCGTTTATACTAATATACGGTGGTTGTGTCATGTTTTTACTGAAGACCATATACTTGGTTTTTTTAATATTGATATTTATACCATAATTGTTGCAAGCAATATTTATGTCTGTAAGTAATCTTTGTAATTCTTCTACTGTTCTTGTAACTAGTACAGTGTCGTCCGCGTATCGAATATTATTTACAATCTCTCCATTAATTACGATTCCTCCGTTTGCTTGTAAAAGGGCTTCCTGACAGATGCTTTCACTATATACATTAAATAACAGAGGTGACAAAATGCAACCCTGTCGTACTCCTCTACGTATTTCTATTGCTTGTGATGTTTCAGTTTCTATTTTGATGTTAGCTTTCTGATTCCAATATAGATTGAGAATTATTCGCAGATCTTTATTATCTATGTCCTTCCTTTCAAGAATCTCTCTAAGCTTAGCATGGCGTACTCTGTCAAACGCTTTTTCAAAATCGATAAAACACGTATGTACCTTCTGATTAACGTCTAGGCATCTTTGTGTGAGAACATTCAAACCGAAGAGAGCTTCTCGAGCACCAAGCCCTTTTCTGAACCCCATCTGTGTATTACTAATATCTGACTCCAACTTTTGATAAACTCGGTTGTGGATGATTTTTAGAAATATCTTTAGTAGGTGGCTCATTAAAGATATTGTTCGATGTTCTGAACATTCTTTAGCATTAGATTTCTTTGGCAGTGTAACGAATGTAGACAACAGCCACTCTTGCGATGGGCGGTAGACCCACATTTCAAATACCATTATACGCTTTGAATCGGCTTTTTTTATTGTCCAAGTTTCTGAAGCATAGGTGACGATAGGAAATATCAATGCTCGAACAAGGCGTAATTTTGTGTTTTTTGTGATGTCAGTGTTCTTCCAAATTTTTGTGAATTTGGCTGTTCCTTTCAAATGGTCATCTATTTTAGTTTTTTCTATTTTTGCATTCCAATCTCCTATTGTCATTATTGGTTTTTTTTGGGAATGTTAGAGATGGTTTCGTGTATCAGGTGGTGTGTTTCTTTTAATGTATCTTCTGCCGCTTCGGATGTTGGAATATATATCTGTACAATATACATTTTGGCTGGTGTAGCGTTTAGAGTTATTTTGATTATTCGATCATTTACTGGAAGGTATTCATGTACATATTTTGCCCAACGTTTTTGAATTAATATTGCTACGCCTTTTTGTCATGATTTGTTAGCTCCTGACAAAAACTTGTCGAATCCTACCAAAGTGAGGAGATGGTAATAATGAATATAAATTTTAAATTACCAAAAAGAAAACTTTATACTTGGAAATCACCTTCGGATTCAGAAGATAACATTGTTCGAAACCAGATAGATTACATTTTAATAAAATCTAGATATAAAAACGCTATAAAGTCTCTGAGAACATACCCCGGAGCTGACATAAATTCAAACCATAATCCATTAGTAGGCGTAATGCAGATAAAATTGAAGAAGATCCAAAAACAAACAAATATACCACGGTTTGATGTCTCAAAGATAAAAGAAGAACCTATACGTCAGAGCTTAAAACAAGAAATAAATGATAACTTAAAGAAAATCTAACAAGACGTGATAAAAACAACAGATATTAATGACAAATGGAACATGGTACAGGAAACTTTAATAAAGGCAGGAGAAAAGCTACTGCAGACAAAAATAAGAAAAAACAGAGATGGATGACTTCAGAAATCTTAGATCTAATGGAGGAAAGAAGTAAACATAAAGGCACGAGTAAGGCAAAATACAAGGAACTACAGAGATTGATAGGAAAGGAAATAAAAGAGGCCAAATCCTCCTAGCTTGCTAATCAATGCAGTGAAATAAAGGCATATGCTAAACAGTATGATAGCTTTAACATGCATAAGAAAATAAAGGAAATGACAAATACACTGAGAAAAAAGAAAGATGCCCTTCTGAAAGACGCAAATGGAAAAATCATTATAGAAATTAAAGAGAAATTTAAAAAAATGGAAGACATGCATAACAGATCTGTTTGAGGATAATCGACAAGAACCGGAAGAAATCGACAGCGAAACGGGGCTAGAGATCATAATAGAGGAAATCGAACAAGAAATACGAAACGCAAAAAACGGAAAAACTGTAGGTCCAGACGAAATACCTGCGGAACTACTGAAATGTCTAGACGATGAAACTCTACCTGTACTTCTGGACCTATTTAATGAAGTATATAAAACTGGAAAAATCCCACAGAAATGGTTGGTGTCCACCTTTGGAGCAATACCAAAAACAGTATATGCCAAAGATTGTTCAGACTATAGGACAATATCACTAATAAGCCATACCCTCAAAATATTTCTAAAGGTGATTCATGGAAGATTATATAGAAAACTAGAAGGGGATATCGATAATACTCAGTTTGGGTTCCGCAAGGGACTGGGAACGAGAGAGGCATTGTTTGCTTTTAATGGCCTCTCTCAAAGATGCTTAGATATGAACCTAGATATTTATTCATGTTTCATCGACTTCGAGAAGGCATTCGACAGGGTCCGACATGAAAAACTAATAGAAGTACTGAGAAACAAAGATATAGACAGACGAGACTTACGAATCATTATCAATCTGTATTAGAATCAAAAGGCCAATATAAAGATAGAAGAACAAAAGTCCGAAAATATAGATATAAAGAGAGGAGTAAGACAGGGCTGTGTTCTGTTACCATTACTATTTAACGTGTACAGTGAATCCATATTCCAGGAAGCGATAGCGGATCTGGGTGATGGAATCTCTGTAAACGGAAGAATAGTAAATAACATAAGATTCGCTGATGACACCGTTATAATGGCAGACACCCTGGAATCACTACAAGAATTGGTAAATAGAATTAACGATTATTGCATTAGATACGGACTAAAAATAAATAAGAGAAAAACTAAATTTATGATTGTTAGAGATTAATGATAGAGCAAACCCAAATAGAAAAAGTAGAGACATACAAATATCTGGGAACCTGGGTTGATGACAAAAATGACCAAAGCAGAGAAATCAAAGTCCGAATTGATACTACAAGGCAAGCATTTGTGGAAATAAAGACAATGCTTACCAACAGAGAACTTCAGTTGCATCTCAGATTGAGGGCTCTAAGATCCATATTTTCTATCTTACTATACGGAATGGAAGCTTGGATATTGAAGAAAGAACACATAAGAAAAATAGAAGCGTTTGAAATGTGGTGTTACAGAACAATGTTAAAAATTCAGTGGGTTCAAAGGATTACCAATGCTGAGGTACCACGACGTCTAAATAAGAGTTAGATTATGAACAGCATAAAAAGAAGAAAACTAGAGTATTTGGGTCACATAACCAGAGAAGAAAAATATGAGCTGCTGAGAATTATTATGCAAGGAAGGATCCAAGGAAGAAGAAGCATAGGAAGAAGACGTATCTCCTGGCTGAGGAACCTTAGAGAATGGTTTAACTGTAGTTCACTACACCTTTTCCGAGCAGCAGCCAACGAAGTGACCATAGCCGTTATGATATCCAACCTCCGATAGGAGATTTAACTTTAAGAAGAAGACAAAAACTTTGTAGGGAGTGGCCTCCCAATGTCCTTGGCCTTCCCAGTATGTCTCAGATATCCCACAGATATCTATCTTCTCCTTGATCAGTTCATTTTCTAATATATACAATTTACCTGGCTGTAGCAGCCCCCTAACATTGCATATTGCGATGCGGTGTTTTTTACGTAATGTTAAGTTTGATCTTCCAGCATCCCATTTCGCAGATATTGCCTGATCATCCACAATCATCTGCCCGGTCGCCCATTTCATACCATTCGACCCGGAATCATACGGCGCCGGTTGCTAGCCGGATTGCAAAGCACAGAATTTTCTTGTTTAGTCGTCATTTTATAACGCTCTCTGGGAAGATAATCAGGTGGTTTCCCGTTGCCTGCCTGATCGTAGTCTTACTGATGTAGTTGTCACCAGTAAGTAATTTACACTAGACCTGTATGGATCACACAGCCCCAGTGCAATAATGGCATAGCTGCTGCCCTATGTCATGCCCTCAGTCATGCCCTCCGCGGGTACTTATTTGGTTTTATCTTATTCGACGTGTCCTGCATATCTACAGGAAAGTTCCCTATTAGCCATTGGGACGCGCCTTGTCGGGGTTGAGGACTTCTTCAGGCATGTCTAAATTTTTCTTGAACTACTTCGCTGTTTAAACACCTTTCAAATAATCTGCGAAGCATTTCAAAAAGTTTCTGTGACCCACATTTTGTTAGCTCTGAGTGTATTTTGTTCTGGTTTTGTTAGCTCTGAGCCTACGATTTTTTTAAATTTAAATTTCATCCTCTTGGCTGCATCTCTTACCTATTCTATTTTAGCTCTATAGTTTATTTTTATGAACGAGAGAGTAATTAGCATGATTTTAACTGGTACTTCCGACCACTCCATAGGCGTGCTCAAGATTAATTGAAAAATTACTTTGAATAATTGTAAAAAATAAATGAATTATTTCAGTGTTATAAAGTGTTATGTGTATGTAAACAAAATTGACCTCTTTTATCACACACTATATTAGAACTGACTGGCCTACATTAAAAAGGGTTTTAAAAAATTCACATTTTTTTTAATTTTTAAAAATTACAAAAGAGAAAAAGAGTTTTTAAAACCGTCTAAGGTATGTTAAATAGATGAATAAAAATATTAATATAAAACTTACAGCTACTTGTTACAAATCCAAATCAGATTCAGAAGATGAACTTTCAGAACCAAGATTTATAATAACTGGCTCGATCATTTTATCAGTAATATTGTCCAGCTTCCACATTTTTTCCTCTTCTTTAATAGTGTGATTTACTGCCTTTTCCCAGTTTTCAGGTTTTACATTATTTACGGCCTCCAAAAACAACTGTTTAACATCAAGAATTTTAAAAGTAGTATTTTTTCTTGAAACTTCACTTTTTATCTGTGCCCATACCAGTTCAATCGGGTTTAATTCACAATGATATGGTGGGGATCTAAGTACTGTCATTCCACGATTTTTGGCCAATTCATCAATTTCGTATTTTTTAAATTTTTCTTTATGAAGGGCACACAACGAATAAAGTTCCTTTCTTATAGATCCGGGATGGTACGTAATATTTTTTGAACTCAGCCAATTCTGCAGGTCTTTTTTTAACCACTTGGTTGTGGGCAATCCTTCTATAAGTCTGGAGTGATAACTTGCATTATCCATTACTATTACACAGTTCTTAGGAAGAAGATCTATCATTTGTTCGAACCATTCTTGAAAGACATCAGCGTTCATGTCTTCATGGTAGTCACCGGTACGAGTTGATTCAAAAGTTAATAAACCACCTTCAACAAAACCGTCTGAACTGCCAATGTATACTATTATCAGCCTGCGTCCCTTTCCTGATGGTGGGTTTAAACCAGTAGATAAGTTATTTACAAAAGCGTGCCTTTGACTTGTAACCGTTTCATCCCTTAGAAAATGTCTTCTCCATATGACAATATCGCTTCTTTCTAATAAAATAGACTTTCTGGGATTCTTTTTCCAGCGGAAGCCTATTTCTTTTAAAAATTTCCATAACGTACTTCGACTCATTTTTGGGTAATCCTTATCTCGAACTGAGACAAGAACTTTATCCAATGTTGGAAATTCTTGTCTAAAGAAGAATTCATGCACTTTCCGTCGAAGTCCTTCTTTAAAATGATATTCTATTTGAAATTTTGGTTTCCCTGCAGCATTACGTGGCATTTGAAAACTACCACATTTCTCTTTAACTCTGTAAATCGTAGATTTCCCAACACCAAGTGTACTGCTAACTAACTCAACGGTCTCATCAACACTTTCACATAAACGTTTGTCTGTAAATGATTTAAAACAATTAAATATTAATGTTTTTTCATTAACTGTTAAAGGACCAATTTTTCGGCGTTTACACGGCACTTCCAAATTTTCCATAACACTAGTATACACAATAAACTGCACCTTGCAACTGAAGTACCTACTTTTAGTGAACTGTTAAGAATTTTAAATACGCTACTTGGACCTTCCTACAAAATGGAAAAACCCACTATCACATTTTCTGTGGAATAAGTTTAAAAGGTAATTATCTAGTCAATTACTCTCGCAGATTCCTGGAATTAAAGAATTAAATGTTTGATTGTTGAAACCCTTACTTCGTGGAATGCACTCATTTCAGATAAAATAAAACGTTTTATTTGATCTAAAGAATTAAACTTTATTTTGCAAATAGGTAGGTACTTATTAAACTTTTATTGGTTAAATATAACCAATAAAATAAACATCTTACATTTCTTGCAAATTCATTAGTACCTGTTAACCTCCATCACTCCGACACTGGCAACCTTATTTAGGGATTAGTAACCCTCACAACTATCGTATTCTATTCTGCTCCAACCTTTATACCTGGTGGTCATACTCAATTTAAAATTGTTTTCCTATATACTTCTGTAAACTTGTTGACAAATATCTGTTTTTCATTGAGTCACCCGTATCAACAGTTTAGGGATTTGCATACATAATTTATTGCTTTATTACTCTCTCATACATAAAAATACACTATAGTATTAAATAAAAACATTTTTTATCAAATCTGATAACGTGGTTTTATTGCAGGCCGACCAAAATGTTCATACATTGGAGAACCAGAAAACGGTTTCATTGCTCCGACCAAGTTTGCTTACGATCCAGGAGATGAATTAAGCATCATTTGCAACGAAGGTTTTGCAACGAATTCTGAAGAAAACCTGAAATGTATGCCAGATGGAAAGTGGTCTTCTCCACTACCAGTTTGTGCCAATGTGTCTTCTGTATCTGAAGAACTAACTTAAACATTCGTTATAGAGTGTCCAATTAATTTCTAGTACCCGTTTCATTTTAATAAATTTGTAGTGAGTAACTAAGGATAACTAGTAGTTTTAAAACCATTTGTAAAGATACTAAAACAACCATAGTAGGTATATTTGGCTAATAGATTTTTAACTATAAACAAAGTAGGAACACAGGTTCCCATCAAATATCCTATTAAGGGAGAGAGATATTCCTGAAAGGCATCGGATGGAGCTTAGACGTGTATGATCAGTAGACTCCAAGAACGTTGTGTGATCTGAGGGCATGCCAGATAAGGTCATGCAGCCTGCGGTCGAAGGCCTTTTCCAGATCTTTCTGGAAATCTGGAAATCCACAAAGGTTGGGATTGATGCAAATGATGTTTCTCAGTTGAGTATCTATCAGCTTTTTTTTAATACTTTCATGAAGTGGCATAAAAGTCGATAGTTGGAGCATTCTGCGATGTCAACTTTACCCTTTCAAATTGGTATAGTCTTGCTGGTCAGTCAAGAGTTAAGAACTTTGTCTTAGATAATGATGTTAAATAACACGGCGAGAATAAGAGCACCGAAGTGGCCAAGTAATTTACTAATTTACCGACTTCTGCTGAAATATCATCAGATCCGACTGCCATACCGGCCTTCGTCTTCTTTATACATTATGTATATATGTATATATATATGTACATAGAGTACCTATATATACATTTAAAATGTATATTGTAAAAGGAAAATGATATTAGCTACATGGAACGCACAAGGACTTAGAAACAAAAAAGCAGAAGTATTCAAATAATTAGCGGAAAGAAAAATAGATATATGTATTCTTACTATGATCAAGAAAAAGGAAAAAGGAAATATGAATGGATTTTTTTCAACATAGAGACATCCACAAATTTACATGGTTAAAACCTACTAGAAATCAGAATGTGGATCCGACCATCGTTTGCTTATAGCCAACGTGATAGCAGTGATAGTTAACTATCGCTAACACTCAGGTACAGAATATAGAAAAGGGGCAGGAAGTAGCATCCCCTAAATATAACCTAGAAAGATTAAAAGAAGATTCAACAAAATTTCTTTACAAATTACGACTGGCCACAAAATTACAAAAGGTGGATCGAAAAAATATATCAACGAAAGAATTATACCAGCAACTTAAAAAATACATTTATGAGGCTGCAAGTGAAGGTTTGGGGTATAAAGACAAACATGAAACAAAAAATCAAGAATGATGGTCGAAGAATATGCAAACGTTAGTAAACAAGAAGAAAACTGCTTATCAGAAATGGATATTAACGAGAAAGGAGGAAGATTACAAGATATATAAAAAATTAAATCGAAATGTAAAAAAGAGAAATATTGATGGAGTTTTCTCCGATTTCCACCAATTGTTGTGGGGAAAGCTTATTAAATTCCGTTCCCCGTGCGTGTACAGTTCCAAATATTTTAGGACCATGGACTGTACAAGAGTGTTTCCTTCGATATATGCAAGCAGAACTTCAAGGCGCTGGTTCTTTATGTGTTTGATTTAATAGGGGTTGTACTTAGAGAAAAAATAAGCGTAATTAATTGAATCTACACATTTAATAACAAGAGACTATTTACACAAGCACTAATACTAACGAAAGAGTTAACATTGTCCATTATTCTATCGGCGTTTAGGGGCGCGCGAGCTATCGCGAAAACAAATACACATTTCACTGCATTTTGGCGGCGAAGAGAGAGCTTAGGTACCGGCTACTAGTACCAAACAGCTTGAGACACTGGTCACATCTGCGAGAGATTTTTGAATTGAATTTTTACCTAAAATTTCCGACAAGGCGGCGTCAGTTTTATCACTTTAAACAACCCTTATAAGCTATTTATGGCACAAATAGTTTGCAGGCAAAAAGTACAGTCTTTAACATAAAATCCAAACTAATATTTGTGTGAACTAAAAATTATACTAAAATTAATATAAAATGTTGTTTTTACAACATACTCGCCCCCGTTGAAGCGCTGGCTTTAACACAAATAGACAGATAACATTACGACAAGAGAGCACGAGGAAGAGAAAATACACTACAATTATAATCTTATACTAACTTAATTTAAATCGTCATTGGGTAGAGGACACAATTTGGTAATAGAGCGCTTGAAGACTCCATCTTTAGTTTTGACCGAGGCAATTCTTACTCTCCCATCCTTTCCTGGAAAGACCTCAATCACTCTTGCTAGTACCCAATAAAGAGGAGGAGTGTTGTCTTCAATCAACAAGACGAGATCGTTGGGTTCTAGGTTCTTATGAGAGAGAAACCATTTAGGGCGATTTTGAAGTCTGTTCAAATAGTCGATAGACCATTTTTTCCAAAACACTTGTTGGAGTTTGGACAAATGCTGCCATAAATTTAGTCTGTTTTCGGGAATGTGGATCACTTCTTTTTCAGGGAATGAGGTGAGAGATTGTCCAATCAAGAAGTGTCCAGGAGTAAGATAAGTAAAATCAGAGGGGTCACTTGAAAGGGAGCAAAGAGGCCGGGAATTGAGCACAGCTTCAATTTGAACGAGGACTGTGGTGAATTCTTCGAAAGTAAGCTTAAGATTACCCAGGAGTCTACGCATATGATGCTTTGCGCTTTTAATAGCACTTTCCCAAATACCACCATGATGAGGGGCTCGAGGAACTATAGTTTTCCAGCGAATATGAGACGAGGCCAAAAATTCTTGAATAGAACGGGAGCTTTCCTTTTCCTTTAAAAACTTATAGAGTTCAAACAGCTGGTTACGAGCACCAAGAAAGTTCGTAGCGTTGTCACTGAATATTGTCTGAGGGAGGCCTCTACGACTAATAAAGCGTTTTAGAGCGAGAATAAACGTCTCTGTAGAGAGGCCAGAGACGACTTCAATATGAACAGCTCGAGTCGACAAGCAAACGAAAAGAGCAATATACGATTTTATTAAAGGAGCCTTGCGAAGTTTGGAAGCCTTTATCTGAAAGGGACCGCCAAAATCTAATCCAACATGAGTGAATGCTCGAGAGGAATTTAAACGTTCCTTTGGCAAATCTGCCATAATCTGGGTAGCGGGTTTGGCACGAAACTTAAAACAAACCATACATTGGTGAATGACCTTTTTGACTTCTCGTAGTCCATTTAAAGGCCAATATTTGAGACGAATTTGGGACAGAGTATTTTGAGGCCCTGAGTGACAAAGTCTGACATGTTCTCTGTGAAGAATGAGACGAACTATACGATTTTTTGAGGGAAGGAGAAGGGGGTATCTTTGATCAAAGGTAACGTCTGAGTTTCCAAGGCGACCTCCTACCCGGAGCATTTCATTCTCATCCAAAAAGGGATTTAGAGGTAACAGACACTTATTAGTTAGAGTTTTACCTTTCTTAAGATCAGAAATCTCACTCGAGAAGTTAGAATACTGGAGCATCTTAATAATCTTAAGTTCTGCGTTTTGAAGTTCGGTGATTTCAAGGGTATCCGTTAACTTGCGAGAAAGCGGTTTAGCATTATTAACAAATCTAAACATATAGGCTAAAGTTCTTACAAACTTTGAAAAATTAGAGAACCTATCAGAAAGGGAGGTGAAAAAATCTATTGTATCATTTCGAGCATGAAGAATGACTTTCCTTTCTTCAGGCAACTTGGAGGTATAACCCTTTGGGTTGTATTTTAATAAATCCAAATGCAGTTGATTTAAAAATGGAGGACCATGAAACCACAAGGAAGAGTTTAATATCTCAGAGGGTAACATTCCTCGGGAGAGTATGTCGGCAGGATTCTCTTTGGATCGTACGTGCCTCCAGTGAGCATCAGGGGAATTATCTAAAATTTGTGCGACCCTATTTGCTACAAATTGGGTCCAACGAGAAGGATGTGAACGAAGCCAAGCGAGAACAATTTCTGAATCCGACCACATATTTATGGAGTCTAATCGAGATAATTTTTCTTTAACGATATTAGCAATCCTTGCTGTGAGTTTACTACACAATAGCGCACCCATGAGTTCCAATCTTGGAAGGGTCAAGGGTTTTAGCGGAGCAACGCGACTCTTAGATGCTAGAAGGGAACAAGACACCTGTTCTGATTTATAGGTCACACGTAAGTAGATACAAGCTCCATAAGCCTTTAAACTTGCATCTGAGAATGAGTGAACCTCAACACCAGTGATTTCTTGACTCAAAAAGAGACATCTTGGTATACTTAAGTCCTTAAAATGAGAGAGACTGCTAATAAAACTTAGCCATTCATGTAACGTATCTGCGTCAATGGTATCGTTCCAACTGATTTTGGATATCCAGATTTTTTGCATTATAAGTTTAGCGACAACTGTAACGGGATTAATAAGACCTTGAGGATCAAATATTTGGGCAATCATTGAAAGTACTTCTCTTTTAGTATATGAGTTCTTTAGGGTGAAATCTGGAAGAGAGATCGAAAACGTGTCAAGAACAGGATTCCAGCATAAACCTAAAACCTTATTAGAGCAATTATCTGGAGCTATGACATAAGAAGAGTTCGAAGAGAGAGAAGAAATATTTTTTAGAAACAAGTCCGAGCTAGAACACCATTTATGTAGAGAAATACATGCTGTTCCAAGCAAACTAGTTATTTCCTTATGAGCTTTGAGAAGAGTTTGCTCATCATTAGCACCATAGAGAATGTCATCGATATAGCAACTATTTTTAAGAGCGTCACTGGCCAGGGGATACTCAGTTTGATGAGTATTTGCCAGTTCCATTAAACAGCGAGTACTCTGAAAACTGGCGCTTTTAGTTCCATATGTAACTGTTTGCAGTTCCAGGCACTCAATATCTTTTTCCGGGGAGTCACGCCAAAGTATGTTTAACATAAAGGTTTGATCAGGATTGATTTTAACCTGTCTGTACATCTTTTGTATATCCGTTGTGAAAACAAATGAATATAATCGAAAGCGTAGCAAAATGTCAAAAAGTTCCGGTTGAAGAGTAGGACCTTTGAGGAGGATATCATTTAGCGAATAACCACTAGAACTTTTCATCGAACCATCGAAAACAACCCTAAGTTTGGTTGTTAAGGATTCTTCCTTTAAAACACAGTGATGCGGGAGAAAATATTTATTTTCTAAGTTTTCATTAGTAAGAGAGAGAGGGACTATTCTAGCATGTTCGAGAAGAAGATATTCACTAATGAAAGACTTATATTGAGCGTATGTATTTTCATTTTTTAAGAGCCTATTTTCTAAATTAATAAATCTCTTTAGAGCTGTTTTAAAAGATTCGCCTAATCTTTTATGCGCATTTTCGGAGACAAGTGGAAGATTTACTTGAAAACGACCCGAAGGTAAAATACGAGTGGTTTTATTAAATATTTGTTCAGCCAATTTCTCATCGGGGGTTAATTTACTAACGTGCGGAACTTCTTCAATCTCGAAGAATTGTTGAATTAATTTATCTAAATTATTCTCTTCGGATTCGGACTGAACAAGGAGAGAAACATTTGACTGAGAAATAGCCAAATTTGAACTACGATGAAAGACATGAGGGGGAAGAGTACCAAAAATAACATAACCCAAGTGGGTATTCTGAAGAATGGGAAGATTCTTTCCTAAACGTATGAATCCATCAGTCAATAATTCGCTGTAGATATCACCAGCTAGAAGCAAATCAATTTTACCGGGAACAGAGTACGAGGGATCTGCGAGAGTGAGATTAGGGGGAACATTTATTTTGCTTCTATTTAGGGTAGCTTTAGGAAGTCTGCAAGTTATACTATCAAGTACAGCAAAAGAGGTTTTGAAACTTCTATCCTTCACATTATAGGGAAAAAATTCTATGTTAATCATTTGATTTGACAATGACGTGTTTTCGGATATGGTTGATATCTGTAACTGTTTAAAATAAGGGGTGAGGTTTAACTTCTCAACCAAATCACGAGAAATAAATGAATGTTGACTCCCATTATCTAAGAGCGCTCTGGCATGCATAGGCCTGCCATCTTTAGAATACACTGTCACTAAAGCGGTAGCCAACAATACATCAGTTTTAACTGATAAAGCAGAGAGAGAAGTAGCTGTGTGAGAATCTGCAGTGTTTTGTACTTCTAAAGGAGGGTTGAACGAACTGGTAGAAGCTTCATTTTGGGTATGAGCACTATAAGGCGGAGTAGGTATGTGAGCGACACGACTGGAAGAACCTTGAGAATGTTTGGGAGCTTGAGGGTTGCGATCAATCGGGAAAGATTGCTTATTCGTGTTCCTAGAGGAAGAGACATTTTCGGGGGTACTATGCAAGAGCGAGTGATGTCTTTTCTTACATATACTACATGAGCGTGTAGAGTTGCAATCTTGAGAAAAATGTTTATTACCCAAACAATTCCAACAAAGTTTCTTACCTTTTACAAAATTAAATCTTTCCTGTAAAGAGAGACATTTAAAATCATTACATTGATAAATTTTATGCGAATTACTTTTGCAACATATACAACTAGTATCTGAAAAAGAGTTTGTTTGTGAGTTAACTGATGAAAACAAAGATGTTTTTAACTGAGGCTTAGTAAATTTTCTATCATTATCAGAAACGTTTAATTTTTCTTGGATATCACACTTTTTTTCAAGAAAACAAAAAAACTGTGAGAGAGTAGGTAAAGCCTTTGAACCTATTTCATATTCAAATGACCGGTGAGTAGCGAAATCTAATTTTTGTAAAAATACTTCGATTAACAATAAATCCCAATGTTCGATTGGTACTGACATATTCTTGAGTGCGAGTAAAGTCTGTTTGCAAAGAGTTAAAAATTCTCGTAATGATTTTGAGTTACTTTTAGCTAAAGATGGAGCCTTTAACAATTTTTGAATATATAAACTAATTACACGCGATTTATTTTCGTATCGATCTTTGAGGGTGTCCAAAGCGATCTGGAAATTTTCTTCTACAACTTCAATGTTTTCAATTAAGTGCAAAGGTTCATGTTTTAAGAAGGATTTAAGATATATAAATTTTTGCACATTGTTCAGCTCCACATTATTAATTATTAGCGTTTCAAATTGCTGATAAAACGCGTTCCATTCGGCGAAGTTTCCAGAAAAAACCTGCATTGTAATTTCCGGCAACCTAACTTTAGCAGTGGCTACAGTTGACGGAGTATCGTTTGAGCTGAGCGAGTGGGAGGGTAACTTTAATGCTTCCATCTTATGCTGCAGTCCAGCTAGTGTAGAAAAGTATTTTTTCTCCATGAGTGCTCTGTCTTCTGTTTCAGAATCGGTTTCATCAATTTCTTCAATCTGATCCATCACCTCTTCATACTTCAGATAACATGATTTTAATTCGGTGTGTCTGAGTTGAAACTGGAGCCCGTCCGTTTCTGCATCTGCGTTTTCTAGCAGCCAGTTTACTATTCTAGTAATCTTGGCCTTCAGCGGCTTCTTCTTCTTCTTGAGATCTTCCATTTCGACTTTCAACAAAAAAGTGCTACTCCAAAAATAACTGCCTAAGGTCGTGCAAACACCGAGTTCTTTAGAGAAATTAATGTTTCTATTATATAATAATGCGTGTATCACACAGCGAGAATAGAGTGAGTAATGTTTATATTATATATGAACACATATAGCACACGACGAGAATAGAGTCAATATTTATATCATATAATAACATGTAGCACACGGAGAGAAAGTTTATTAAAACGCGGTAAAAGTCTTAAATCACACATGAGAGTTTATTTTTGCAATTAAATTTTTTGCACACCCGGTAAATGTCTACAAATGTCTACAGATAAATCTTTAAAGAGATAGTCTTTTTGAAAAGCGATTTACCCTGTGCATAAGCGAAGTTATAATATGGAAAAATCTCACCCAATTTGTCCAGTGGTTTGCAGGAACAGGCACAAACACTATAAAACTTCACTATTGTCCTTTTGTTTCAGAGTTTATCGCGACACCTTAGTCTTTTCGAGAGTCTTTTAAATACATTCATCTAAATATCCGAAACTAGTTAGTACAAATGCCAACATCAAACACAAATCCGTCGAGTAAGGACCACAAACAATGATGGAGTTTTCTCCGATTTCCACCAATTGTTGTGGGGAAAGCTTATTAAATTCCGTTCCCCGTGCGTGTACAGTTCCAAATATTTTAGGACCATGGACTGTACAAGAGTGTTTCCTTCGATATATGCAAGCAGAACTTCAAGGCGCTGGTTCTTTATGTGTTTGATTTAATAGGGGTTGTACTTAGAGAAAAAATAAGCGTAATTAATTGAATCTACACATTTAATAACAAGAGACTATTTACACAAGCACTAATACTAACGAAAGAGTTAACATTGTCCATTATTCTATCGGCGTTTAGGGGCGCGCGAGCTATCGCGAAAACAAATACACATTTCACTGCATTTTGGCGGCGAAGAGAGAGCTTAGGTACCGGCTACTAGTACCAAACAGCTTGAGACACTGGTCACATCTGCGAGAGATTTTTGAATTGAATTTTTACCTAAAATTTCCGACAAGGCGGCGTCAGTTTTATCACTTTAAACAACCCTTATAAGCTATTTATGGCACAAATAGTTTGCAGGCAAAAAGTACAGTCTTTAACATAAAATCCAAACTAATATTTGTGTGAACTAAAAATTATACTAAAATTAATATAAAATGTTGTTTTTACAACAAATATTAAAAAGTAAAAATGAGATGTGGGATCGAAGATGTGCAGAGGTGGATACGTATATGGGTGGAACAAGAGTTAGGCAAGCGTGGAAGGTGATAAAGTCTCTCGGGAGGGAAGGAAAAGAAAAATCTAACTTACAGTTAATAGATCTGAAACAGTGGAAGCACCATTATGAGGTCTTACTGACAGAGGATAGCTGTAAATTTCAAGAGAACAAAATGGAAGAAATATGCGAACATACAAAAATAATTGAGATAACAACCGGAGAGTTAAGCGATGCCCTCAAAATATCGAAAAACTGTAAATCAGCAGGATCTGGAGGCATCCCAATTGAGTTGGTAGAGTATGGACTAAAAATATTACATGAAATATTGGTTTAACTATTTAGAAAATGCTTAAAAAGACAAAATATCCCTGATGATTGGAATGTTGGATATATCAGCTTAATATTCAAGAAAGGAGATAAACGCAAATGCTCTAATTATAGGGGAATAACTGTTATCAGCTCAGTGGATAGGTTTTAAGGTTGAATAATAAAAGAAAGAATAAAATCAGAATACAAAGACATAGAACAAAATGGATTTCGTGCAGGAAGATCGTGCACTGATGGTATATTCGTTCTGCAGCAGGTAATCGAAAAACGGAAGGCAAGGAATCTATCTACCCACATTGTTTGTAGATTTATAAATGCCATACGATACGGTACTTTTAAATAGTTGTTTCAAACATTGAAGAAAGTAGGTCTCAGTAGAGAATATGTGGATGCTATCGCAAATATATACAAAAATGCAAGAAGTGTCTAATTAGACAAGAAACGAAATTTGCAATCTATTGAATCTTGATAGAGCCTATTATAACTTACGGGACAGAATTTTGGCAGATTAGTAAAAAAATGGAAGTAGTAGAAATAGATTTTTCTCAAAAAATATGAATTAAAACGAGACAACTAGTGTAGTATGGTCACTTGAAGCGAATAAATGAAGATAGATGGTCAAAGAAAGCTTTAAATCACATACCACAACAAACAAGAAGAAGAGAAAGGCCTTTAGTTGCCTGGAAAGAAAATGTGCGGCAAAATAACAAAGAGAAACACTTATTATGTCCTAGCCGTTTACAAACTCTAGGAGTTGGAGAACTTACTATTGTTACTGAGCTATAATTTGTAGCAAAAATAAATTATTACAAATAAAAAATTATCTTTACAAACTCTTATGAAAGCAATTATTAATTAAAATGTTTAGTTTTTCTTTGAAAGTTCAAAAAAAAAGTTACCTGAATTGCACTAAAACTTCTTTACTTTAAATTTCTTGTAACTGGAGTTACAAGAAGTTATCACTGGAGCTTAGAATTTCTGGGAGAACTGGAGTTAGATTCACTGCCCACGAATAAATTCATCTCCAAACTGCAATAGGACCTTATAATGATATAATGCGATAGGATAAAAATTTGGATCTACACTGAAGCCAACTGCCCCTGACCGCGACCTCAGCGATAATGCGTTAATTCTTAAAAGTCATTCGCTTAACTTGACATAAACAAAACACTTACACGGGAACGGGAACGAAAAATATCCTAAAATCGGCTTCGACCAAAAGAATGCCGAGGAATTACCCATCTGTATTATATAAAAAAACTGTAAAATGGTTTATATCAACTCGGCGACGCAAAGAGTAATTGAAATACACTAAAAATATTCTTCGGCATTTTAATATATACGAGGAGATTTCAATATGTGCCAAGAATAATTTACAAATGCTACAATATAAGTTATGCTCTAATATGGTACGGATGCTGAGGTCCAGAATAAAATCAACATTACTGGCTAAAAAATATAATGAACTGGTGTAATATAAATGCGCAGCTACCATATTTCGGAGAGCCGAAACCAGCACTCTACAAATGGTTTGAAGAGTACAGACAACCACCAACATGCAGCTAAGCTCAAGGCACAAGAATACGAAGCACGATTAGTTACTTTACATACTTAATACTTATTTAAAATGTTCCCTTGGTAGTAGTTGCACCATTTTTGATTTTACAGTTTATTTTTTAATTGTTTTTCCTTGATATAAATATTAATAAGTTTAACTAATGTAACATAATATTGTTAGAGTTGAAACACAAAGTTTTTGAAACTACTTAGACAGAAATTTTTAGACAAAACTTTGTTATTAGTAAATTTGTAATACGTAGGATAAGACTGAAAATTTGGAATTATTGTCACTATTTAGAGAAAATATACAATGTTTAAATACAATACAATTGTCTAAAGAATATCCTTAGATCGTTTATCATTGATAGTAGTCGGAATTTGTACAAAATAGCATAAGTTGAATGTAGTGAGTTAAACCTTTTGTAAAGATGTCTTCGGAAAATTGTTTATGAGCAGAATTTGGTTTGTGTTTCAGATGAAAAATTTGTGAACATTTAGGGGAAACCTTTAGAACAAAAATTTAAGTTATATACTTCTATTTGTTAACTTTTTATCATGCATGTCTCTAAAAATATCATATCTACCAAAAAATAAATAAAAGTAAATTTATTTGTAATAAAATTTATCTGCATGCAAAATTTTCAACGACTTTAAAGTCAAAATTCGCTTAAAATGTTCAGTTTGGAAATTTGTTTATGGGAATTCGGAAAACTTATTAAAGTTTGAAAACATATTTGGTCAAACTACAGAACAGGCTTAAAAAAGATACTTCTTCTTCTTCATTTGCCCTATCCGTTTCGGACGTTGGCTATTAACAAGGCTATTTTGACTTTGTTTACGGCACCTCTGAACAGTTCGGTTCAGAGATTATTTCTTTGCTTTTGCCTATTCTCTGCATTACTTCCATGTTAGTGATGTGGTCTGTCCAGGATATCCGAAGAATACGGCGATATATCCACAGCTCAAAGGATTCTAGTTTCTTCAGGGTGGCTTCCGTTGTGGTCCATGCCTCTGCTCCATAGAACAAGACCGGGAAGACATAACACTTGACCAGTCTTAATTTTAGTTCCATTGAGGTTTTGCTTGTGAACCACTTTTTCATATTGTGAACGCGTTTCGCGCTTTTATTAATTCGTGATCTTATTTCTGTTGACTGGTCCCATTTTGTGTTGACTGTGGTTCCAAGGTATGTGTATGTCTTCACTTGTTCTATTTTTCGGTTGTTTAATGTCAAGTGCATCGGAGGTTGTTGTGTTCTGCTGATGAGCATGCATTTAGTTTTGGTTATATATTAACTATACTATATATTGTAGTTTGCTTTTTGGATTATGCCATGGCCTGTAAATCGTACTTCTTGTGTAGCAGTAATATCAGTATCAGTAATATCTTGTAATGCAGTAATATATTCGCTTCCCCGCATAATTTCTCAGCGATTTAAATGGATGTTTGTTTGAAATACAATATTAAGCGGAAAACGATCAAAGAAAATACCAAAGAATATGCGGCTGTGATATATAAACAAACTCTAAAATGGTTTATTATCAACTTGGCGACGCAAAATGAATGAAATACTTTTTCGGTTTTTAATACCTACGATAGGAAATGAACACATCGGAGTCACAGTTTCAAATACCTGAACGGTTTATAAATTAACTTTTAACCGATGACAAACTGCGACGGCAATGGCGCACCCAGGGGTGGTTTTGGAGGTTAACACCACCCCCCCCCCCGGACCCTATTCCGACACTGTCATTTACGGCAAATTTTAAGGACATAAAATGGTGGAGGTAGCATAAAAAAATTTCGGTGCCCAACCAAACCCCCCCCCCAGAGGAAAATTCTAGACCTCACGCGACCCCTTGGGATTTAACGAACTATAGTGTCGATTTTTTAAGCAAAATTAATTACGTACGGGAAGGTCCAAATCTTCAAAGTCTTCCTCACGTTTCTAATACAAATATTCCTCCTTTAAACAAAATTTTTCGATTAGAAGTAACAGATCTGATCGGTACCAAGAGATGTCTCTTAAAAACTTTTGTGTCTACTACTTTGACAAATTGTTAAAATATGCAACCAAATCTGCATTGAATTTCCATCAGAAAAATAGACCACGAACATATCCAAAATCATATTCATATTTTTACAAGAAGAAACACACGTTACACATCAATATTTTAAAAGTTAATGTTTTGAGACTAAAAAGAAAACGTTAGAACAAAAATGTCAAGTTACAACAATTGCAAACGTTCTAATCACTTTAGTGGATGATATATTGTTAAAATTGCATATTGTAAAATGTTTTTATGAGTGT
Source organism: Diabrotica balteata (assembly GCA_918026665.1). Lineage (NCBI taxonomy): Eukaryota > Metazoa > Arthropoda > Insecta > Coleoptera > Chrysomelidae > Diabrotica > Diabrotica balteata. Next base: position 13,307,989 of record OU898283.1, on the reverse strand, counting down.
TTTGATTATATTTCTAAATTATAGTTATCAATAAAGAATATTACAGTATACTCTTTTTTCACTTAATATACTACTACTACTACTACTACTACTACTACTACTACTACTACTACTACTACTACTACTATACTCTCAGTTTACAGCGTTCTCCGACGCCTTCCGACTCATAACCGCCATTCTTCTCTATTCAACCATAGGTCTGAAGGGATTTCTCTTTCCTCTAGTTCTTTTTCAATTCCCTCTCTCCAGCTTCTTCTCGGCCTTTCCCTTTTCCTTCTCCCTTGTGGTGTCCACGTCAAAATATGTTTCGGAATCCTGTCATCTGGCATTCTCTGTACACGGCCGTAACATATTAACTTTTTTTTGATGTCATCAACTAATTTATGCTTGACTTCCATCATTTCTCGTATTCTCTCATTTGGTATCCGATCTCTTCTTGGTTTGCCTGCTGCTTTTCTCCAGAAGTCCATGTCCATGTTGCTAGTAACAGTTTCTCTGTTCTTTATTTCATTGGCCAAACGTCACTGCCATATGTGATTACACTTTTAAGTATGGTGTTGTATATGAGTTGTTTGTTCGCTTTAGATATTGTTTGGTCAGACAAAATGCCGTTCATCATGGATATGGCCTTTCTACCCTGTATGTTTCTGTCTTTTATAGCAGTATCGAGTGTTCCATCTTGAGTTATCTTCATACCCAGGTACTTGTATTCATCAAAGTGTCTAATTTCTACCCCATCGTCTAATATAATGGACTGCTTTGTCCCTCCAATACACATGGCTTCAGTTTTCTTAATGTTGACTTCGAGACCCCATTTGTTATATTCTTTTATTAGCTTCCGAGTCATGTAACTCAAGTTGTCATGATCCTGAGCAATCAGTATTTGGTCATCAGCGAAACATAAGGTGTACAGTGTAGTCTCGTCATTGAAAGGGATTCCCATGCCATTACATTTTCTTTTCCACAGCGTGAGTGCTTGTTCCAGATAAATTTTGAAAAGGGTAGGCGAAATACAGCAACTCTACTTTAGTCCTTTCGTAACCTTAAATCCCTCAGATATCCTTGATCCAATTTTAATTTTTGCAGTTGTTCCATTATAAAGACTTTGGACTGCTTTGATAAGACCATACTTAATGTTGGTTTGCTGTAGGGTTGACCATAGTTGACTGAGGGGTACACTGTCATATGCTTTATGTAAGTCTACGTACACCAGGTGAACTTCTTTATTGAAGGCTGTTTGTTTCTCAATAACTTGCGTAATAAAGTACAAGTGGTCTACTGTGGATCGCCCAGCTCTAAAACCAGCTTGCTCCTCTGCTTCGTAATCTCTATAGTCATTTTCTATTTTGTTTTTAATAAGTTTCCCATACATCCTACTTATTGTGCTGTTTACCGCAATTCCTCTGTAATTTTTACACTGATCCTTGATGCCCTTTTTGTGGATAGTTGACATAATAGATCATTTCGATTCTTTTGGTAATTCGGCCCCATTCAAGCAGTATTGAAAGAGTTTTCTTAACTGGTCCTGAAGTTTGTCTGTACCGGCTTTCACTAATTCTGCAAGAACGTCACCAGGACCAGGAGATTTTCCATTTTTCAGGGATTTGGTTATTTCTTCCATCTCTGATTTACTTATTTGTAATGGTGATGAATTTATACGTATACCTATCGTGTTTTCTTCCATGTTAGTAAATTTTGGTTTTTGTTCTGTTATTAAGTGTAATTAAATAAAATAAACAAATGTAATCCAGAGAGCGAAAGAAAGGACGGCAGCCCAACAAAGGATCATGCCTAATATAAGAGGCCCAAGCAGCTAAAAACGAAGAAAGTACCTGCAAGTGGTACAGTCGACCCTTCTGCATGGAACCCCCATTTGGGCAAATGTACTAAATTACAAAAAGTACAGAGACATAATAATCAGAGCTTAGCGAAAGCCCCTACTAAAAGTAACAAGTGCGTACAGGACTACTTCAACGGTGGCCCTACAGGTAATAGCGGGCACGCTCCCTATTCACCTCCTAACGAAAGAACGGCAGAAGCTCTATAACTCTCGAGACGACCACCTACCTCATGTCAGAGCTGCCATTAGAGAACAATTACTAACAGAATGGCAAGCAGCATGGGAGGCATAGATAGACAAGTCACAATGGGCCAAAAAATTAATACCTAATGTGATAGAGTGATACAAATGTAAGTTCAAGCGAGTAAATTTTTATTTTATGCAGTTCCTGACTGTACATGGGTCTTTCAGGTCTTACACGTATCTTATATAAGAAACCAGCGATGATAATTGCGTCATATGTAACATAAAAGATGATGCGGGCATTGTATCTTCAGGTGCAAGGTGTTTGCTTCGGAACAACATATAATGCGAACAAAGCTAGGAGAAATATCCTATTATTGCTACCTAGTATTACCAAATACCTAGTATTCCTTTACCTTATTGTTACCTAGTATACCTATACGTTCCATATACTTTCCCCCTGGTTCATTACCGCTCTTAGGTAATACCATCAGTAAGGCAATGTCACTATTTTACATACATTTTCTTCTGGTTCCTTACCCCTCCTAGCTAAGAACCGGCAACAAATCTTCATTATCAATTCAGGCTGTGCAAGGCACCCTTAAGTTTCGTTCGCTAACTCAACACGTACGGGGGTGTCTTGACGAAGAATGGGAGGTTTTAGATGGTAGGCAGGGCAACAGGAAGACATCCGTTTGCAAGACCTCCTCTACACAGGGGGAAATGGGCTCGGATGTTTTCCACTGCCCTGAATCCAACACACGCCGGCCGATCAATGGTATGGTGTTTAGAACATTTCCACCCTCATCAAAAACAAACAAAAAAAGGTACCAAAATTTCGTTTGGCTCAGGCAAACTTTCCTCATCTTCACCACTTTTTTATGCCACGAACCGCCGCTGAATGATAGAGAACAAATTATAGAAGTAGAAGAAGATTTGCAAGGTTCCATACACGAAGGTGATAATATTAATTTATTAACGGACTATGATATTATTGAGCAAAAAATAATAAGTTCTGAGAGTGAAGTCAAAGAATATAGACGCATACCTACGCGTCTATATTCGTGACAGTTTTTTAGACTATAAACTTTAACAATTTAATATATTAAAAATAAAGATTTTGTTGTGTAAAAACAAAAAAAGACCAGTTTGCAAATCAATGGCGTCGAAATTTGATTAAACTTAAATGCATAATTTAAATAAATAGCAAAGAATATAGACGCTTAAGCGTCTATATTCTTTGTAAATAGCGTGCATACTCCTTTCCCACTTCCTCCTCCTAATTATATCTTTCATCGGAGAACTAAGAACGCAGAGAAGCGACACTCCTTTGATCTCGCGTGGGCAAGCCGCCAATGAGTGAAAATGACAGGAAAGCAACCAGCTAACTAATAGTCAGTGGGCATATCACACAATATAAATTTTTAAATAAAATTGAGCATTTATGTTGACTTTATATGAAATATGATATAATAAATATGAAATATTGCACTGAAAAAAAATTTCACGCAGGGGCGGCTTTTGTTGACATTCTAAATGGTGTAATTATTTTTGATTTACAAAAGGTTTCAAATACATCGCACAACGCAAAGTACCTAATGGTGAAAATGATATTGATGGAACCATAGATGAAAATACTTTTTTGTTTATTCTGATGTTGGCATTGATAATACAATAATACACCGATTCTTTTTGGCTTGTGTTGATACAAGATATAATTTGTTCGTCATGGAATTTCCTAATAAATTATCTTTCGTAATATAATCGAAAAATAACAAAGCCATTGTAACTGCCACGGAAATTTCACAAACTCTAAAAATTCCAATTCTCTTTGAGTGACATGTTTGTGATCGACAACAAGAAACTTTATGTTGAAATCGATTGTTAATGTCTTGGAAACCTATTAAAATTACATTTTTCCTTTAAAGTCGAATAAAAAATCAAGAAGTAACTATTGTATGAGTATATTTCTATAAATATAAAAATGTAACAACCTAAAAAATAACCAAAGAAGTATTACGAATCATTACAAGAGAGCATTAGGAAGATAAAAAGAATTTATATTATTGTCATTAGACATGATTCGGATATACATAGTAAATCCAGACTTTCAGTTTTAAGTAATATTTCGATACAATTTATTTTGTTTACAATAGATTCATTGCCTTTAAAATTATTTGTAGTATCTAGTTTGCCTTAGTTGATTTGTAACAATTATTTCTGGTTTTGTTGTTAACTGCGGTTAGTACAATTCTTATACTTGAAGTCAAAACGACGAATCATTGAACCTTCAGGCCAGATACTGGGATTGAGAACTTCATTTTTATAATCCTTCTTCTTTGTGTGCCACTCCTATCGGAGATTGGAAATCATCAAGGCTATTCTGACCTTGTTTACGGCTGACCTAAAGAGTTCATTAGTGGTGCACCCAAACCACTCTCTCAAATTCCGCAACCATGACATTCTTCTACGGCCTGGATTCCGTTTTCCTTCTATTTATAATCCAATGGATATGAAACTTTAAAGCTTGCTTGTTACTCCGTAACCTTTAACTTCTTGAAGTAGAAATATATATTTGGAGCATTTACCTTTAAATAATTGGTCAAATCTTCCGTTGTCTGTTGTATAATTATATTATGGTGTAAATAAATAATGATTGATTGGAGTAAGATTTATGTCTGTTTACTCTTAATATTGACTATGAGCATGTTTGCTTGGTTGTAAATATAGTACTTGTCATCCACTTCTAGTCTGTTAAACTACTACTACTGTTAAAATGTAACTAACTTTCGCAATAAAATAATTACTGAAATACTGACTATACTTTATACAGAGAACTACGAACACAGAGAAGCGACACTACCACCGAAAACCGTGTACGTTTTTTGTATACGCATGCCCGATCCTGGTTGCTTTACTGTCAAAAACACATGCTTATTCTTTAACTCTGGTTGTTTTACGATAGTCCGTAGGCGCTTGTGGTAAATACTCGACTATACAAGTGCATTTGACCATTTATCTAATTTACTTAGTAGTTAAAAGTTTATAGTTATAGTTTATAGTTATAGTTTAAATATATAAGTTAAATATATAAGTTTATAGTTATAATTTATAGTTAAAAGTTTAATTTATATTTAAAATGTCTTCTGGTTATTGTTGTGCATTTCGCGGATATTCATCTGTGACAGGAAAAGGAATAAGTGTATTTATATTTCCTAAAAATAATAACAGGTAAGTACTTTTGCTTTGTAATTATTATTAGTTATTACATAATAGTATTAGTTTGACTTTCGAACAGTAAGCCGACGCCGACGTGTCCGTCCGAGATCTCGTTAAGTGGAGCAATGAAAAAATAAACTTTGGTCTGCCAAGGAGTAGTTCAAGATGAAAACATTAAATTTAATGTCTCCGAAGGCTCAGGTCAAAAAATCAACAGTCCTGGTGTCAGCGGGCTCGAAGACAACAATAAGAATACAGTATTTTTAGGAAACAAAAATATATATACACGAGAATATTTTATTTAAACGAAACAAAGAAATTTCTAAAATGCTCAAACTAAAAATTGTTGGAAACATAATTAGACCGATAATTGGGAAAATCTTAAAATTACAACAGAACAAGACTTCAAAATTGCAACCATGTTTGTAAAAACATGGTTGCAAATAAACAAACTTACATTAAATTATGAAAAAACTAAATACTTATCTACTTTTTGCTATATACAAAAGTTGTCTGTCAATGTTTAATTCGTTAAATATAAATAACAAAGATCAAATATATGGATCGGAGTACACACAATATTTATGAGTTTTAAATGGGAATTACATCATCATCATCATCATTCCTCAACCTCTTGCATCCACTGTTGGATATAGGTCTCCTCCATGTTCTTCCACTGTTCTCTATCTTGCGCCTTCTGTATCCAATTTCCGACTGTTTTTCTCAAGTCGTCCATCCATCTTTTTGGTGGTCTGCCTTGGTGTCTTTTGTCTTCTCTAGGTCTTCATTCTATGAGTCTTTTGGTTCACCTATTATCATTTAAACGTGCTATATATCCAGCCCATCTCCATTTGGCTTGTGCAATTTTTTCTATGACATCTGTCACTTTAGTCCTCTCTCTCACTATCCTATTTGGTACCATATCTCTTCTAGTTATTCCCAACATTGCTCTTTCCATTTTTCTTTGGGTTACTCTCAATTTATTTACAGAATGTTTGGTTAAAGTTATTGTTTCGGAACCATATGTTATTACTGGCAGTATGCATCGGTTGTAAACCTTTTTCTTCAAGCAAATCGGTAGCGTTCCTTTTAGAATATCTCGCATCTTGCCAAATGCTGCCCATCCCAAGCCTATGCGACGCTGGATCTCACAAGTTTGATTGTCTTTTCCTATTTTAATTTCATGCCCTAAATAGATATAGCTAAAGACCTGATGTACTTCGTTCCCATCTACCCTCATAACATCACTTGGAACTAAATTGGTCATATATTTTGTTTTTTCAAAGTTTATGTTCAGGCCTATTTGTTCTATTGCCTGTTTTAGTTCTTCCATCATTTTGTGAGCTTCATTTAAACTCTCGGCTATAATGACAATATCATCTGCAAAGCGCAAGTGGCTTAAGTATTCACCATCAATATTTATTCCCCTTTTAGCCCAATCTAGTTTTTTAAAGGCATATTCCAGAGCTGTAGAGAATAGTTGGGGGGAGATGGTGTCGCCCTGTCTAATTTCTCGCTCAATTCTATATTTATCGGTAAAGTCATGGAGTTTAACAGATGCTGTTGCGTTGTTGTATATATGTTTTATCAGATTTGTATATCTATAGTCTACTCGGCTTTGTTCTAATGCTCCTAATACTGCCGGTAATTCCACGGTATCAAAAGCTTTCTTGAAGTCTATGAAAATCAACGTAAGTGGTTTATTATATTCAACACAGTTTTCAATTAGTATTTTAAGTGCTTCTAGGTGGTCATTTGTTCCATAACCTTTCCTAAACCCAGCTTGCTCCTTAGACTGATAGAAATCTAATTTTCGTTCTAAACGTTTTGTGATGATCTTGGTAAACCATTTGAAGAGATGTGACAACAGACTCATCGGTCTATAATTCTCTACGTCTGATATATCTCCTTTTTTTTTGTTTTTTTTTTGTGTGGAGGAGAACAAAAAATGAGACTATGGGAATTAGAAATGAAAAATATTACCACCATTTTGTTGGCGGCCATTTTGGATTTTCTATAATGAACTCTTTTGTACTAGTCAAGCCCTTTCATTTGATACTCATATTGAAGTAGTTGTGAAAAAATATGTAATCCGCTATCGTGCAGCGGCGTCCATCTTGGATATACAATAATACTGAATGTATATAGTGTATGCATAGTCGGTTCGCTAATCTCAGACACAACTATCTAGTATTTCAGTAATTATTTTATTGCGAAAGTTAGTTACATTTTAACAGACTAGAAGTGGATAACAATTATTATATTTACAACCACGCACACATGCGCATAGCCATTATTAAGAGTAAACAGGTATAAATCTTACCCCTATCAATCATTATTTATTTACACCATAATATAATTACACAACAGACAACGGAAGATTTGACCAATTATTTAAAGGTAAATGATCCAAATATACATTTCTACTTCAAGAAGTTAAAAGTTACGGAGTACCAAGCAAGCTTTAAAGTTTCATATCCATTGGATTATAAAAATGAAGTTCTCAATCCCAGTATCTGGCCTGAAGGTTCAATGGTTCGTCATAATGACTTCAAGTATAAGAATTGTACTAACCGCAGTTAACAACAAAACCAGAAATAATTGTTACAAATCCGGCTTAGGCAAATTAGATACTACAAATAATTTTAAAGACAATACCATTCAACTAAAAATCGTATGTATTAACTCTAAATCTATTTTAAACAAAATAAATTGTATCGAAATATTACTTAAAACTAAAAGTCTGGATTTACTATGTATATCCGAATCATGGTGTAATGACAATAATATAAATTCTTTTTATCTTCCTAATGATCTCTTGTAATGATTCGTAATACTTTTTTGATTATTTTTTAGGTTATTACATTTTTATATTTATAGAAATAGAAATATAGGTACTCGTACAACAGTTACTTCTTGATTTTTTATTCGTTTTAGTTTTAGTCACATTAAGTGAAGTTTACACTTAATATCGTTTACTCCGATATTCGACTTTAAAGGAAAAATGTAATTTTAATAGGTTTCCAAGACATTAACAATCGATTTCAACATAAAGTTTCTTGTTGTCGATCACAAACATGCCACCCAAAGAAAATTGGAATTTTTAGAGTTTGTGAAATTTCCGTGGTAGTTACAATGGCTGTTATTATTCGAGTATATTACGAAAGATAATTTATTAGTAAGTAAGTTCAACGACGAACAAATTATATCTAAAAAGTATCAACACAAGCCAAAAAGAATCGGTGTATTATTGTATTATCAATGCCAACATCAGAATAAACAAAAAAGTATTTTCATCTATGGTTCCATCAATATGATATTCACCATTACTTTGCGTTGTGCGATGTATTTGCAACCTTTTGTAAATCAAAAATAATTACACCATTTAAAATGTCAACAAAAGCATGTAATTATTTTTTCAGTACAATATTTCATATTTATTGAAAGTCAACATAAATGCTCAATTTTATTTAAGAATATATATTGTGTGATATGCCCACTGACTATTAGTTGTCTGGTCGCTTTCCTGTCATTGGCACTCATTGGCGGCTGTTGGCGGCTGTGGCGGCTTGCCCACGCAACTTCAAAGGAGTGTAGCTTCTCTGTGTTTGTGACGTTTGTGTTCGTTTCGTTAGTTCTCTGGTGTCGCTTCTCTGTGTTTGTGTTCGTTGCGCGTTAGCATTATGGCGTTAGTTCTCTGAATATACTGTGTGGTATATATTTTTTTCAATTTCTAGTTATGGAAGGTAAACTTGAAATTAAGGAAGAAATTGAGGATCATGGTCACAGATGTATGGAGAATCGGCCATCCACCTCAATAGATCTTGAAGATTGTAAAAACAAAGTGGAAGATACAAATTATTCAGGTGAGTGTGAGATTAAGAATGGAAAATGTAAAAATACTTTCATAAGAAATATTGGATTACAAGAGAAGAAAAGAAGTAGCATCGTGATTTAGATTATCATATATCTTGGTGTATTTACTTAATATATATTTTTTTCAATTTGTAGTTATGAAAGGTAAACTTGAAATTAAGGAAGAATTTAAGGAGCATGAACTCAGATCTATGGAGAATCAGCTAACCACCTTAATAGATCTTAAACACTTTAAAAACGAAACGGAAGAATCAAATTACTCAGGTGAGACTGATAAGGAAAAAGGACTTCTTCAATATTGGTGCAATGAACATAACCTGGCATCCAGCTATATGTTTGTGTGACACAGTGTTGCCACTTTTTTTGTATAAAGTATTGGAGTGTTTAAAATAGAAAGATACTTTGACGAAATTATATTATATGCTTTAAAAAACTTATACAGAAGTAAAATGCTTCACATTTGTATTTAGGTATATACTTAGGTAAATGTGAAGTGTTTTACTTCCGTAAAATGTAAAAATGTACACGCCACAGCCACAATTTTTGAATTCATATTAAAACGCATTCATAAAATAGTATTTTTTATTTTAAATATAGCTAAATACTTTTGTTTAACCTAATTTTTTTTTCATTTAACTTTACTTTATTCTGTAATTTATAAAGTTTCTAAACTATTAATTTTTAAGCATAATTTTAATGGTTTTTATTATATAAGTATTTTTAAATGTAGAAATGCAAGATATAATTTTATTTTATAATATTTATAGGTATAATTTTAATGAATTATATACCTATGTATAGGTAAAAATATATATATTTTTCACATTTTTGTTTAATTATATATGTATTTTTCATAAATCTTTCCAATAATTTTATATGTGAGAGTGGGAATAATTTGAGTATATGGCAACACTGACGTATATTAAGCTTACATTTAATGTCAAACATATCAACGAGGTTATGTTCATTGCACCAATATTGAAGAAGTCCAGGAAAAATGTAAAAATAAGCCTTCATAAGAAATATTGGATTGAATTAAAAGAAAAGAAGTAGCATCATGATTTAGATTGTCGTATGTCTGGTGTATTTCCTTAATATTTTTTTCAACTTTTAGTTATGGAAAATAAACTTGAAACTAAAGAAGAATTTGATGAACCTGAACACATATATATGGAGAATCAGCTATCCACATCAATAGATCTTGACAACAGTAAAAACAAACCAGAAGAAACAAATGACTCAGGTGAGATTAATAATTTAGCCAATTATTTGTCAAGTGGGTATGACTCAAAAATGCCCAATTTTTTGGGGCCTTTGGTGAAAACTTAAAACATTGAAAACATAGAATTGCCCAAAAATCAAGACATTAAAAAAATAAAAAAGTAATAGAATAACCAAAAAAATTTACTTACATAAAAAGCCAACAAAAATATCTAAGTAATTGTCTTAATTATAACAAATCGACTGGTCCAACGAAGACTGTAGTAACTCTTTTTTTATGTAATTGAGATAATTATAAAAATGTATTTACACTGTTACCAAAATTCATTAATCTATTAAATGGATGTTTTTATAGCATTAAGTGATACTTTTAATAATGATCTTACAAGGGTAAAACAGATTTAAGACAGAAATGGTCATAAGTGACTTTTGAATGAGTTGCTATAGTTTTCGATGGAGATATTTTTAAAGTAATAAATACCAGAATAATTATTTGTTTCTTAACTTTATTTATATAAAATGCTACATTTTGAAGAACCTACTGATATAATTTGCAGTTTTATATTTTAATTCAATTTTCCTCATCTGACTCTTCTTCGCTCTCAACTGAATCAACTTCGAGCTCGACTTTAGGAGGTACATAACTCTTTGAATTAAGATTTTTATAAAATCCATGGTACATTGTGGGTATTTTGCCGGTATTACACAGCCACAGTAATCCTTTTAGCTTTTTTTCTTCAATTGGTAATGCTGCATCATACAGTTTCGGTGGAAATTTGATAGTAGTGGAAGGCCGTCCTCTGCATTTTCGATTTAATTTTATGTCACAACCTCTAAACCCATCATCGAATTTGTATTTAAACATAGAATTTTGGTGTTTTGCTAACTTTTATTGATTTCTTTTCGTTGTCAAGTTTCCAATTCTCGGTATCAGTCAGTTTTTTAAAATTAAAAAAATTATCTTGGGACATTTCCGTAACATCATAAACTCTTCCTGTAGTTTTAGCCATTCTAATTAATGTAACCCACTGTTCTGGCACATATACAACTGATTGCCTTTTCTTTGCATTTTCAATAACAGCATGCATACTGTCACCCTCGTTCTGAGTGTGGCCTTTTTCCAGAAATCTGTGAACAATATCAATTTGAAAATGAGCAGCAGCAAAAGCAAACATCGAAAACACAAAACGATTCCTATTTTGTCCCCATAGTTGTCTGAGTAGAATATTATCGTTTTAACATTTTGTTGTGCCTTGAGATCTAAAAATTTCCAGAGGCAACTGGCAATTTCATTAGGACCTCTTTTAGCCACCTGCTCGTGCCATACATAGCAGTAACCCTGATTATTTCCAACATCATAAACTGTAAAGTTATATGTAGAGTATTTGCTTTTGTAGTAAAAATCACTTACGTTAGACAAAGGGGTAGCTTAAACCTTTTGAAGGTCAAAGCAAGCCACACACAAGCTCTTATCATCTAGTGCAAGCTGTTTGTCTATGTCTTTTAAGTTTCTGATAACTTCTTTGTTTTTCATATGGGACTCATATTGTTCGAGAAATTTTGCTTTTTCAGCATCACTAGCCATATTAAAAACAGAACAAACAGTACACTGGTCCTTTTTTGGTTTAAAGAACCCAATATTGAACTGATCATTAAAAATATCTCTATACTGGCGTGACGTGGCAGCTGTAGTGATGTTATTTTTTTTTTCGCAATGTTCGTTGTACAATCGGTACATTTTCTGGATAGTTAGCCCTTCTTCAAGGTACATCTTCATCATATTCTTACGGTTATAATGGGAAGGTACTACAGAAAACTGATTTATGTGATTTTTTATGTTGTCTATAAGTTCTGGTGATAGTTTATGTAATCTGTTAGTGTGCTTTCCACGTTTATCTTCCTCTAATGATCCACCATCTTTCAGTTTCCTTAATGCTATAGTGATCCAAGTTTCTGAAACGTTAAGGGTTTTCATTGAGAATGTAGAAGTAATATTCTCGAGAATAATTTCTTCGAAACCGTTGTTCTGCAGTAATAGTTACTTGTTTTTTGGCAACCTGTCTCAATGACGAGTAATAAAATCCCACTTTCTCGTATGATCTTTTAACTTCCACAATTCATTGAAAAAAAGGTCTCTATCTTCTTTAGCTATTTTGGTAGCACATTTTAGTCTATATGTGTTTGCGCATAGTGCACCCATCTGTCTTCCTTTAATTTGAATACCTTTTCGATTTTCTTGTTCAAGTCCCAGGTTTAGACTTGTTTTAGATTTTTCATCCGCCCACTTACTAACGTCTCTAATTCTTTTCCTACTTACTCTCTCTATATTGCCTCTGCTTCTTCTCTTTCTATTTGTGGTTGCTTCAGTTATATTCTTATTAGGTTCAATTATTACTTCAGGGATGTTTTTGTCTTCTGTCGGAATGTAATCTGGGTCAGTATCAGAGTCTGCATGAAATGGTTCCTCATCGCTTTCCTTCTCAATTATTTCATTTTCATTCCTATTGGCTTCATTCTCTTCTAAGCTTACTAAAATTAAACAAAAATGAGGTAAATGCCTACGTAATATTTTTTCATGCGGAATTTAAACCAACCTGTAGAACATTCAGGATTAATATCAGTCTCGTGGTCACCAGGATCCTCATTCGCCTTTTTGTATTTGCGTTCTTCTACAATACTTTCAGCAATATGTTTACCTTAAAAAATAAGTAGGTTTTTACTTTGCTGTTATTATTTTAAATAAAGTTTATTATAAATTTACCTTCAAAAGAACGATAAGAAATATCCTTTTCAGTGTTTTTATACGCTTTCTCAGCTAATTCCAATATTAACTCACTTCTGGAACACAATATGGCAATTATAACAAAACTAAACTTTTGAATATTGTTCTGAAGCTATTTTCTTGTGGCATTGTAAATTAATTACTATTTATAACTGGGAATAAGCCACAATTAAAGATAAAAATACGTTAATTGACGTTTCAATTTCCAATTCGGAAATCGTTCTCAAAATACAAACAGTAAATTAAACAAATTTTGTTTTTTGTTACATAGTGAAAAAATTCTTCTAATAATTTAATTTTATCTGACTCATTTATATTGACAATTCAGACATACATTATGCATTTTAAAGTAGACGACTTTAAAATGATATTGCCAATATTGTTGAGTTGCGCTCCTGGGACGACTTTACTTATAAGATAGTTCATTCGATTACATGAAATCAACTTTAACTTGAGAATATCCGTCAGAAAAAATCATATAATTCGTATGTAATTTTTAGCATGTAATTCGTCTTTAAAAAGACAAACACATGACATGATGACAGTAAAATTCTCCTGTTAGTGATTCCATAGTGAATTATGAGGGAAAAACCAGGAAAAAAACCTCATAATACTATCCCGACATTGTAAGTATTTGTTCGTGAATTTAGTTTACCTTCAACAAACATCAAAATTCTGATTTTATATGTTACGTTATTTAAAAAACATAAATGATGTATCCTCTATATTATGATGAATATTTAGCTCTAATTATGCTAAATGAGGCCAATTGTGTCGCAAATTCGTCGGCAGAATGTAGTAGGATCTGGTTACCAATATTGAAAGAGGAAGTTATTAATAAGAAAATACCAGTATTAGTAAGTCAGTAACATATAGAGGATACATCATTTATGTTTTTTAAATAACGTAACATATAAAATCAGAATTTTGATGTTTGTTGAAGGTAAACTAAATTCACGAACAAATACTTACAATGTCGGGATAGTATTATGAGGTTTTTTTCCTGGTTTTTCCCTCATAATTTACTATGGAATCACTAACAGGAGAATTTTACTGTCATCATGTCATGTGTTTGTCTTTTTAAAGACGAATTACATGCTATGATTTTTTCTGACGGATATTCTCAAGTTAAAGTTGATTTCATGTAATCGAATGAACTATCTTATAAGTAAAGTCGTCCCAGGAGCGCAACTCAACAATATTGGCAATATCATTTTAAAGTCGTCTACTTTAAAATGCATAGTGTATGTCTGAATTGTCAATATAAATGAGTCAGATAAAATTAAATTATTAGAAGAATTTTTTCACTATGTAACAAAAAACAAAATTTGTTTAATTTAGTGTTTGTATTTTGAGAACGATTTCCGAATTGGAAATTGAAACGTCAATTAACGTATTTTTATCTTTAATTGTGGCTTATTCCCAGTTATAAATAGTAATTAAACTTTTGAACATAACCTTAAACTAACGCAGAATACCGTAGTAACTCATGTTACGATACCAATGCTATCGCCTCAGATAACAACGAAGACTATTGTAACTCAAGATACGATGATTTTCTACGGTCGTTTTTCATAAATCGGAGATACTATAAAACTCTTACACGTAATATTGGTTGCATAACTACGTTTACTGAGATACGATTCTTTCCTGGGGAAGATATCATTACGTTTTATTGTTTTGCGCTCGTAACTCAAAAAGTGGAAAATTTGAGTTACTACAGTCTTCGTTGGACCAGTCGAAATGTAATAAAAAATAACAAATATCAGTGATTTTTACTCTTAATTCACTTTACAATTTTTCTATGGACAAAAAACTGATATTTTGACATCATACTTGATACATGACTTGTGATATTTTGCGGGATTCATTGTTGGAAACATACCACACAAAAAGTTCTACCTCTCACTATTAATAGCTCAAATAAACTTACTGTTGCAGCCTTCTTTTATTTAAAAGAAGAATAATCATGAATAATGGGACTATATTATTCATTCATTATCGTTCTAAACTTTCCATTTGTAAATATTAATCTATAAATGACTATAAAATTTCAAAAATAAACTTTGTAATTGTGTAGATTCATCATTATTCTGGCTTTACAGTACTGTGTGGGTCATAGTCTCCTCAAGAATTTCTCTCTACTCGTTCCTATACATCACCTTCCTCCGTCAAGCATGCATTCCCATATTTCTCATGTCTTCATTAATGTTATCAAGGAACCTTGTTCTGGGACTTCCTCTTCTTCTCTGACGAATGTTTCTATCAAGGAGTAATTTTGTAGCTGTCATTTTGTTCCCATTTTTGTAGCCGATACTTTTAATGCTACATATGTCTCTCGTACTCTCTTGCCTTTAAATATTGGTTATGAGTATGTATTGAGCATAGCTGCTGTCAACCGATATGTCTAAGGGTACTGCATACTGTTTTTAACCATAGACTAGGCGGCATCTGTAGAAATTCAGACCATAATGGAAATTTTCGAGGGAAGCTATTTTTTTGCTGGAATCCCTTCAGGATATGCCCAGTATCGATAATCACGATATGCGCCAGTCGCAAACCCTGTGCTAAATTTTTTATTTAACAAAATCTGAAAACAATTGAAAATTTCTCATTTTTTTGCTCCTATTTTCATTTATAATTCGAAAAATATTGATCTTAGAGAAAAACTTATAAGTGGTTAAAAGTTTCGTTATTCAATTTTACACAATATATCGTTAGCTATAAATTGAAAATTTAATGGTTATTGTTGAAAAAATAGCACTAATTGGAAAAAAAGTACAAAAAAATGAAGTTAATCCTTTAAATGTTTTCGACTTTCTAAACTTGACTTACAAGTTCCATATTCCGCCTAGAAAAACTTTTTAATATGTTTAAAACGTGTGCTAAATTTTGTTAAGATCGGTCGGATAGGTTTTGCATAATAATTTTGCAATCCAGCCTACTGGAAAAAAATCGCAAATTTTCAAATTCATAGTAGGCCGTAAATAAGGCCCTCAGATAGTTGCATTTTTTTTACATATAAAGGAAGTCTCACACTTTCAAACGCTTTTTGTAAAATTCAAATCGGTTTACTAGGAAAGCCTTTAAATTTTTTTAAAGTTATAAACATTTTTTAGGCTTATAAACAAATTAAATAACTTTACGAGCTTTAAACATATCAATTTCAAAATGTATACACTGAAAGAACATTAAAAGACACTTCTTTTAAAAAACAAAAAAATACATTCAGCTTACTGGTTGCCGAGATATTGAAGGTCAAAGTTGGCATACATTTGCCGTGTAACCATAAGTGATAGAGGGCTCGTTTTTAAACAAATACCCTCTTCTTGTCAAATACTTTTTATATAAAAAGTTTTACGTAATGCGCTTTATGGCAATATCCATAAAAAAGACAAATAAAAAACCGTTTTTGCGTAATATGTCGCTCGGAATGCATGAGAATTGGTGATGAGGGACATTCACTTCAAATGTGAATCGGCGAGTATCAAGTAGGGGACCATCAGTTTGTTTAATTTCGGGTTTTGAAATAAAAACAAATAGTAAAGTGCTCCAAAATCTGTAACGACAGGTCGACAATTAAAATTATGTGTTTCTTTTGTTGTAAAAGTTCAATGTCCCATTTTAGTAAAGTCTTTTCAAAAATAGCTGTCGTCATCCAGGCTTTTTTATTGAAATCATAATCAACAGGGAGATTTTTCACGTTTTTAAAACAGCGCGGCATTTTACTTTTTCCTATCACCAAAAGCTTCCTTTTTATGGAACCGGACATGTTGGCTGCAACAAGAACTGTAACACGCTCTTTTGAGAGTTTACCACCGGAACATTTCTCGCCTTTAAACTTTAACGTGTGATCAGGTGTCAGTCTAAAAAATAACCCCATCTCGTCAGCATTAAAAATTTCATCATCGCTATAGTCGGACCTGAGTGTAGGCCACACATTTTCAACCCAGTCATTTATAATTGATCTGTCAACATCTGCTGACTCACCTGAAATTTTTCCATGGACAATATTGTGGCGAGCTCGAAAACGTTGAACCCAGGAAGCATTAAACTTAAAATTCTTCTTCAAAAGCACAGCGAAAGCATCAGCCTTTACCTGAAGCATCGGCCCACTCACGGTTACATTGTTTGCGCGTTGTTGTTTAAACCAATCGAGCAAAGCACTTTCAATGTCACTGTAATTTGATGACCGAACACGTTTTCCTTTTTCACACTTATTAAATTGCTTAATAATTTTCTCTCGCCTTTTCATTATTCCAGCAATTGTCGAGCGTGACGTTTTAAATTCCCGGGCAATCGAACTCGCGGAATCACCGGAATCGACTCGGCAAATTATTCCAAACTGTTCCTCAATAGTAAATTGTTTCCGTGACATTTTTTCAATGAAGGCTAGACACAACTGAATTCAAATTCAGAAACTCTTGGCTTAGGCCAAATGGTGAAATATGCATAAACAAAATTTTGTAATACAATGGACCCGTCTTGGGAGGTCTAACTGTCTAAAGGACAGTAGATGCCTGTCCGGATGTACTATAACAATAAATTAATAAATCCTTACTTTTCATTTCGTGGTATTAAATATCGGTAATACCTGTGAGAAATACAACACTACAATGTCCATTTTCATAACTTTACAGGATAGCACTTTTAAACTCATTTATTAAGATGTACGCTGTAACCAATATTTTAACTACTAGTGTTCCAAGAAATACGTTTGCTCTAACCGATTTGTTCATTATAAGCAATATAAATGCGTTTTTTGTATGTCATTTTATGGGACCTACTATTTTGTTTGTTATATCCGATTGTACGTTATAGCCGGTGTCGTTGTAAACGATTTTGACTGTATTACAAACATGGACAGCAACCAATCTTGGGGTATTACTCCTGTTGAACAGATCTAAAAGTATATGCAGTGTACTTTGTCAATGCATTTAATTAGCTCAGTGGATATCTGATCTGGGCCTACTGATTTTGCAGTCTTTACATTACTAATTGCCTGTCATGTATTCTTGCCTAAATCTTAGTTTATATTTGATGTCTGGAATAAGTTTACCATTATCATCTTTGAGTATCCCATAGTGTGCTCGCTTTTTGGTATTTGTTAGTTCTTTTATTTTTTATGCATATTAAAGCTGTCGTATTTATTGTCATACTCTTCTATTTCTATGTATTTATCTGTTAACTACTTTTCCTTGGCCTGTTTTTGTCTCTATTTTAATTCTACTGTGTACTTCTTGATATTTTGGCTCATTTCTCCCTTTGGCTTTTCTCCTCTCTTCTATTAATGCTAGAATTTCTGAAGTCATCCACTTCTGTTTTTTATTTGTCTTTTCAGGCTTTAAATTTTCTTCTGCAGCCTTTAGTAATGCCTCCTGAATATTGCTCCACTTTTCATTGACATCTTCTGATGTTAAGATTTCTTCTCTCACTTCTGTTAGATTTGAGTTGACTTGTTGGGTCACTTTTTGATGTATTTCTCTTTTTCTTAATTTTGTGTAATCAAACGTTGGTTTATTTTTAGGTATTACAATCTTTTTGAGTTTTACGTGGATTCTAGCTATCAGCGGGTTATGGTCTAAGTTGACATCTGCTCCGGGGTATGCTTTTACTGCTTGAATTGAGTTTTTGTATCTATTTTTGACTAATATATAGTCTATTTAATTTCTGACTATGCATCTTTGTTGTCTGCAGGAGATCTCCAAGTCTAAAACAGTCACTTTCTGACAAATTTCGATTTTATTGCTGCTGGTGGTTCATTTCAAAGAAAAAACATTTAATAAACTTGAAAATCCTCTTTAAACATTCAGCATAACGTAATCCAACCCAACTAAATTTGAAATAAAATGAAGCACAATTAGCATGTTTTTAAATTTTTTGCAAAAAATGGTAAAAACATCAGTGTTTTTTACCGTTCTTTCGATAAATTTTACAACATACCGAGGGTAACAATATATTAGCACAAAAATCGAAACATTAAAATAATTTGATTTACCAGGGTTTTTAAAATTATGCGTTAATTTTGGGGTGCAGTGTATATTCCAACGTCCACTGGATAGTTTCAATAGCTTTGTTAAATTTGTTATTGTTCTAGATCAATATCTTTTATATTCAACAAACTTTTAGATTAATTACTATTTAAATGGGAATAAGCCACAATTAAATGTTAAAGTACGTTTATTGACGTTTTGTTATTATATAATTTAAAATGCCACAAGAAAATAGCTTCAGAACAATATTAAGAAACTTTTAGATATCTTAAAATTTAATTGTGTCAAAGCCAGCGAAATTCAACGAATATCCAACGTGTTTTGATATTTTCTTTTTTATAATAGTGTATAAGTTGACTATTTCCTTAACACACCAATTTTTAAATTTGGTTTTTATTTTAGAATTTCCCCAAAATGAAAATACATTGGAAATAATGAAAAAATTACCTGGGTATTTATGTAGTAAAAAACAACTTATGAGTCTACCTGCTGAAGGAAAAATAATGAAATGTGAAATATGTATTAAGCATTTTCCCTGTAAAGATCATTTGAACAAACATATGAGAACACACACGGATCAAAAAACTTTCAAATGCAAAATTTGTTTTGAGGAATTTTCACAAATATGTAATTTAAAAACACATTTGAGAACGCACACAGGAGAAAAACGTCACAAGTGTGAAATTTGTTTTAAGGATTTTTCTCGCAAATATCAATACAACATACATTTACGAACGCACACAGGTCAAAAACCGCACAAGTGCGAAATTTGTTTTAAACCGTTTTATGAATTAGTAAGTTTAAAAAAACATTTGAGATCGCACACGGGGGAAAAACCTTATAATTGTAAAATTTGTTTTAAGCAATTTTCATACACAAGTAATTTGAGAAGACATTTGGTAACGCATACAGGAGAAAATTCTCACAAGTGCGAAATTTGTCTTAAGTCGTTTTCACAACTAAGTCATTTGAATACACATTTGAAGGTGCACACGGGAGAAAAACCTCACAAGTGTGAAATTTGTTTTCGGCAGTTTTCACAAATGAGTAACTTGAAGACACATTTGAGAACGCACACGGGAGAAAAACCTTTTAAATGTGAAATTTGTTTTAAGCATTTTTCTCTCAAAGGTCAATACAACAGACATTTACGAACACACACTGGTCAAAAACCGTAGAAGTGCGAAATTTGTTTTAAGCAGTTTTCACAAATGAGTTAAATCATATTACAACGCACCCTGAAGAAAAACATCCATCCAATGGCACTACAGCCCAAATTGAGCCTTGTCCTCCTTCAACAAGCTTCTCCAATCATTTCGATTTACTGCTGTTCTTTTCCATGAACGCGTTCCCAGACAGTTCCTGGCATCCTCATCGACTTCCCATCTCTTTTTAGGTCTTCCAAAAGGTCTTTTTCCCTGCATTCTTGCATTTAGTAATTTTCTGGGGATTCTATTCTCATGCATACGGACCACGTGTCCTGCCCACCGTAATATCTGCAGTTTAGTGTATTGTGTTAGAATTGGTTCGCTATATTGCTCGTTCTTCTTCTTCTTCTTATAATGCCTATCCGTTCGTGATGTTGGCGATCAACATGGCTATCCTAACTTTGCTTGCTGCTATTCTGAATAGTCCGGTTGTCGATGTATTAAATCACTTTCTCACGTTTTGAAGCCACGATATTCTTCTTCTCCCTAGTCCTCTCTTTCCAAATACCTTGCCCTGAAGAATGAGTTTAAACAAGTCGTATGTATCTCTGTTCATTCCTCATAACATGGCCAAGATATTCTAGTTTGCGCTCTTGGATGGTGTTAATAATCTCGCATTCCTTGCCTATTCTACGTAGGACCTCAACATTAGTCACACGATCCACCCATGAAATTCTTAAAATACGTCTGTAACACCACATCTCGAATGCCTCGAGTTAGTTTCTTAAGAAGTTAGAAAGTTTTCAGGCCTCTCCTCCGTATAATAACGTAGAAAATACATAGCATCTAATGAGAGAGATTTTGGTAGCAAGTGGTAAATCGTGACTTCTGAAAAGAGACTTCATCATTATGAACGCTTTTCCTATGCGTTATTTTATTTTACTGGAATGATCCCATTGGCTGTTAATGTTGGTATCAAGGTATGTGTGTATGAACATTTGTGAACCAAAAGCTGTGTATTTAATATTTCGCGCTTACTGACCAGCATGTACTTTGTTTTCTTCGTATTAAGATCAAGTATGTGTTCTCTCTCTTTGCAAACCGTCCAGATTATCTGCAAAACTACTGCGTCGTCAGCATATCTAATGTTGTTTAGACGCATTCCGTTGACTAATACGCCTTCTTGTAGTTCTCCCAGCGCTTGCTCGAATATATCTTCAGAGTATATATTAAATACCACCGGGGACAGAATGCATCCTTGCCTCACGCCTCTATTTATGGAGACTGCCTCTGTCAATTGATCATCCACTTTAATATTGGCTGTTTGTTAGTTGTAATATGAGTTATAGATGATTTACAAGTCCCTATCATCTAATCCCACTTCTTTCAAGATGTTTATTATAAGTTTATCATGCTTTACTCTCATACTCAAATGCCTTTTTGTAGTCGATAAAACAAGTATACACATCACAGTTAACATCCCTGCATCTTTGCATAAGCACTTGGACAGCGAATATAAATATTGCTCGTATATTTCTATATTATACCTAATTCGCCAGTTGTTGTTTTCACTTAGTGGACCCAGTATCTTACGTAATATTTTTCTTTCAAACAAATCTAACGCATTGGCAGATTTCTGTGTCACCATCCATGTTTCACAACCATAACTTACTATGGGTCTGATTATTCTTTTATAGACCCGGAGTTTTGTTTTCCTGTGTACGTCTCGCGATTTGAATATGTGGCCCATCGCGAAATATGCTTTATTTCCCAGCACAAGCTTTCTATTTATTTCCGGTTCTTGTTCATTGCTTGCGACCAGATCCATTCCTAGGTATATGAATATATTCACATGTTCTATATCGTAAATAAAGTGTTGTTGCGCCGGTCTATTTGATCTGGTTTGTATGAGTAGCTTTGTTTTATTTGTATTTATTGCTAGCCCTACTGCTTCTGCACTCTCTTTCAATTCAACGTAGGTTTGTTTCGCTGCATTCCATCGAGCAAAAAGACAATAGAGGGAATGTAAAGGTAGTGGGGGCAAACATATTGTTAGACAGGAAGTGCGATCTTTAGAGGCCACATTAAACAAGGAAAGAGAGTCTCTCTTCTTGTTTGACATCAAGTTTAGTTGGGTTATGTTATTGTTTGTCCCAAATGTCACATGAAATCTTATTTATATTGAAGTTTTTTAACAATTGTGTCGCATTTTAGACTCTTATCATTAATAATTAATTAAAACTTTCTCGTCTAAGACACATTCTGCGAAATATTATATAGCTACTGTTGATAAGTGTCAGGAAATTTAAATTTGGCGCATTCGCATTTCCGGATATGTCCGCCATCAGAGGCCACATTTTTGGTCTCCTTTTCATAAGGATTAGATTCCCTCTTTTGTCTTATTGCTCGATGCTGCATTCACTGTTCTTCTCATTATGTTTATATCATATGCGTATGCTGCTAATTGGGTAGATTTGTTTATAAGTATGGTATTTCCGCTCACCGTCAACCGTCTAATTACATATTCACGAACAAGATTAAAGATCGTTGGAGCCAGTCCGTCGCCTTGTTTCAGTCCTTGCGTAAACGCATCAGTGATCTGTCCTTGAATACATACCTGTGCTTCTGTGTCTGTCATTGTCATTTGCACTAGTTGTATTCGATTAATGATATTTGTGAGTATTTTGTATCCCGAACAAAGTAAAGAGATGCCTCTATAATTCTGACACAACAGTTCTCAGTGTCTCATTTTTTATGAATAGAGCAGATTATACTTTTCTTCCATTGTTGGGGGAGTTCTTCTTCTATCCATATCTCTCGTATTAGCTGGTACATCTATTGTGTCAAATTCGTTCCTCCTTGCTTGAGTAGTTCTGCCGGTATTTTATCTATTCCCGGTGCTTTATGGCTTTTTTGTATGTGGATTGCCGTTTGGATCCCCTCTAGCGTTGGGGGTCTAGTTAATTTATTTTCTTCTTCATCTTCCCCCATGTCTCGTTGTTGTACCTCTGTTGTTGTAATGGTGGTTGTGTCCCTTTGTTTAGTAATTCCTTAAAATATGTCATCCAGGTTCTCCTAATTTCGTCCATATCGCTAATGATTTCACCCTTCTTATTTTTGCAGAGGCTAGTCTTCGGTTTGTATCCCTGTCTTAAATGTTGGATAAATTGGTATGCACTACGTGTTTCGTTTTCCTTAAACTCCCTCTTTATGTTTAGTATCTGTTGTATTTCGTACATTCTATTTTTTTGCCTGCACAGTTTATCTGCTCTTTGTCTTTTGTTCTCAAATTCTGTTTTTCTCTCTCTAGTACGTCTGAGTATGTAATTCTTATGTGCTTTATTTCTTTCCTGTATAGCTTGTTTGCATTCTTCATAGAATCATGTTTCTTCTCTCAGTTGTGTCTTTGGTCCTAGGACTTCTTTCGCTGTGTTGAGTATGATACTGCTTATGGTGTTCCATTGGTTATATATTGTGGAGTCTGCTCTGCTTTCTTCTAGTAATTTTTCATCCACTGTTCTCTCAAATCTTTCGTGTACCTCAGAGACTTTTAGGTTATCTAAATTTAGTTTTTCTTGTTTTGGATATTTTTCCTTTACCTGTAGACTGATTTTACATCTAAACTGTGTCTGTACTAGTAAATGGTCTGACTCACAGCTTGCGCTAAGTCTGCTTTTTACATCTAATATACTCGTCGCCATTCTTTTTTCAGCTAGTATATTATATTTGATTGATTGTATTTCCGTCAGGTGATATCCAGGTGCCCTTCTATGTATGTCCCGATGTATGAAGCATATCGAACTGATAATCATATTCTTTCCAACTGCGAAATCTATTAGAAACTGACCATTCTCATTTGTGTCTATGCAAACTATGTTTCCCTATTACCCCTATGGACTCTTCTTCTTTTCCTATCTTGGCGTTTGTATCACCCATCACCATTTTCATGTCGTTTCCTGGTAGAGTCATAGATTCGTTCTAGATCTTGATAAAAGGCTACCTTAGTGTCTTCTTCCTGTTCATTTGAGGGACATTGTACATTTATAAGGGTTATGTTAAACAAATGCGTTTTTATCCTTAGCTTGCAGATTCTTTCATTGATGGCTTAAAAGTCTGTGATCAGGTGCTTCATTTTATTATCTACGATAAAGGCTACTCCAAATTCTTTATTTCCTTCATCTTTACCGCTATACAGTATAGTGTGTGTTTTAGTGTCCCGGATACCTTTTCTAAACCATTTAGTTTCTTCTACTGCAGTGATTCTTATTTAATATCTTTTCAGTTCGTGTAGAAGCATCCTCTGTGCTCGTGGTCTATTTAGCGTTCTGACATTCCATGTTCCCAGCATAAATTCCATATTCCGTTGAAAAAGTCGACGTCTTGATATCCGTCCATCCCGAGGTCTATCTGAAGGTTTCGTGTTAGTACTTTTTTTACAAGAATAGCTTACTGGCGTATCGCCCAACCCCCTTTTCGGAGGACCATTTCTCCCTTCCTCGTCTGCCCTGACACTACTTTCCACTGGGGTTGCTTACCCAATCTCCGGTGAGGTTGCTCAGGTTTGCCGGAGTTCACCCGTGTGATTAAGCCACACTTCTTGGAGGTGAGGATAGGAATTGAGTAGGAGTGGCTAGAGGTGTTATCAGGAGCAACACCTTGTATTTCGCATCACTACTCCTTTGAACCCCGGAGAAAAAGTTTACAACTGTGAAATTTGTTTTACGCGGTTTCATAAATGAGTTATTTGAAAAGAAATTGAACAAACAAAGCACAGTGGAGCAAAAAATTCAAGTTTTGAAACATTTATTTTGTGTTTAAATGATCTAAATTTTAGATTCTAAAACATACATTTAAGAGTTTATAATAAAGTTTTTAAATTATGGTATTAACAATTTGTATTATTTCATAGACAAAAAAATCTGACTTTAAATAATTAAGGTGAACCCGTAGAAGTGTGAACTATAAGTGCAAGAAAAAACGAATTTTTTAGTCTTTGAAAAATTATAATTAATTAATTTTTAAGCAAGTTACAAACTTTTTAAGATTTAATTCAACCAGACAAAAATTTAAGTCAAAAATAAAATTATCCCTTCTGTCTTTAACGGGTTCTGGTAAAGATTTTATGATATCGTCTTCGACTGTCATATCCGTGTCTTCTATATTAGGCAAAAAAAGGTGTTACTACTCTTTTTATTTCTTAAAAAGCAAATTTTCCATTTATTTTCAATCTTGTTATCAATTCTTCCAATAAAATGTTTAATGTGTTTTTTAGATGTGTACTCTACAACAACCCAAATACCCAGCGCGATTTGGGTATTTCCCAACTCTCCAACTGTTGGCACTTCTTTATCAATTATTTGATCGTTTTCTTCAAATATCTCAAGATCTAAAGCATCTTCAGAGTCAACATATTCTACCAAATCGTCTTCCGATTCTGAGCTACTAAAAGTTTCTTCTCGTTTCTTAATCCTCTTCGGTTTTTAAATTTTTGCCTCTTTTTTCTTTCTGGGTTCTTCTTTTGTTTGTTTTTCTATTTCTTTTATGTTCTTCAATCTATTTTCTTCTGTAAGTTTATTCAGAACTTCTTCGGAAGTAACGACTTCTGCCCCTTCAGCTACTTTTTTTCTTTTTAAGCCGGAGGGACTTATTTGCTTATTTGTCTGTTTAACAGTGTTTAATACCAGCTTATCAAAACTTATTTTTGAAGAACTACTACTTGCATCAGCAATTGCATCAGAAATATTGGTTGTATGGTTTTCCACAATCTGGTGTTTATTTACCGACTGATCAATATTGCCGGCGGTAATAGCATCCATATTAGTATTTTCGGTTTCAGCTACAAATATTGTTTGATCTTCTAGACTCTTTTGTTCTTTCCATCTTTTTAGGCTTTCATGGTGGTATTTTTCGTCTGGTATTACATGACGGTTAAATGGATATATACCAGCTTTTCTAAACCCGTTTGTGATAATTTCTACGCTTACGTTTTTCCATGTAGTGCCTATCGTTAGGGAAAACTATATATATACATATATATATATACATATATACATATATATATATATATATATATATATATATATATATATATATATATATATATATATATAGCGAGTGTTTGCAACTTTAATTTTGTCGCTTCTCGCATCCCAATCGCCATAATTTCTTATCGGCCCAGTCTCCTTCTTGAAGACCTCTATTTTCCATTTCTATATGAATATTGGATATCCATTTCTTTCTTGGCCTTCCCCTTTTATTTCTCTGTGTAGGTCTCCAGTTCCAAACCTTTCGTGGTATCCTTTCTTCGTTCATCCGTCTCAGGTGTCCATACCATTTTAATTGTTTTTCGGCTATCGTATCCATTATTGTGTTCTTTACTTTCATTCTCTCTCTTATGTTTTCATTTCTTATGTGGTCAAACAAAGTTAACCCGGAACATCTTCTCCAGTACATCATTTCCGTTGAGAGGAGTTTTTGTGACATATTATTGTTAAAGACCCACACTTCTGACCCATACGTCAGCACCGGCTGAATCATAGCCTGATATATATTTTTCTTTGTTTTCTTAGTTAAAGTTTTATTCCACAGGATCGGATGTAGTGTTTTTATCATGTTTTTTCCTTTTCCTATTTTTCTTGTTATATCTTTGTCGTCTCTCCCGTCTTCGCTTGGTGTAACTCCGAGATATTCGTACTGATCAACGTTTTTAATTAATCCGCTTTCTGTTTCCATGTCTTGACCGATGCCTCCTATATTCATGTATTGTGTCTTTTCGGTATTAACCTCTAATCCCCATTTTTTGAATTCGTCTATTAGTTTGTTTATCATGTACGTCATATCTTGTAGGTCCTCGGCAAGAACTACCTGGTCGTCTGCGAAGAGTATTGTGTATATAGGAGTGTCAATTACCCATATGCCCATTGGGCTGCATTTTCTCATCCAATGTTTTAAAGCATTACCAAGATATATTTTAAATAGGGTTGGGGAGAGGCAAGAGCCCTGTTTGACACCCTTTGTTTGGGTGAAACCCTTGGAAATTTGGTTTCCAACCTTAATATAAGCTTGGTTATCTTGATATAGCTTTTTCACGGCATTTATATATACTGCATTTATACCTGCGTTTTCCAATGTTTTCCATAGTCTCTGCAGTGGTAACGAGTCAAACGCTTTACGGAGATCTATAAAAGTGGCATGAAGTTCTAGTCCTCTTGCTAATCTCTTTTCCGTTAGGTGTTTGAGAGTAAATACATTGTCGACACAAGATCTCCCTGGTCGGAATCCACTTTGTTCTTCGATCTCTGTGGCTTCTTTTTCTATTCTGGCTTTCAGAACTCTTTCCTACAGTTTGCCAGTGGATGACGTAATGCTGATACCTCGGTAATTACTGCAGTCATTCCTGTTTCCCTTTTTGTAGATGGAGTTTATGTACGAGACTTTCCAATCTCTTGGGATACTTTCTCCTTTTAGGCACTTGTTAATCATTTTACAAAGCAATTCTAATGTTATGCAGTGGCATGTTTGAATAACTCGATAGGTAAATCACCCGGCCCAGGAGCTTTATTATTTTTCATTTTTTGTAATGCGTTTTTTATTTCTTCTACGGTAATCATCGCCACTTCATTTAACCCCGTTTCAACTCTATCTATCTGTGTGTCTAGAAACTGTGTACGTTGTTCATTTAATAGATTTTCATAATAATTTTTCCATCTTTCTATGTCTATGGGGTTTATTTTTTTTGTTTCGTTTGTATTTTTTCTAAGACTGTTGATAGTTTTCCGAGCTTGTCTGGACCTAGATCCTCCTACCATTGAGCTTATTTCTGCACACTTGTTGTCCCAGGTTATGTTTTTTGTTTCTTTAATTTCCTTTTTTACTATATATTTGTATCTGTTATAGTTCTTTCGGTCTTCCTCATCTTTTGTCGCTAACCATTTGAGATACAGTTTTTTCTTTTCTTCTACCAGTTCTAATAAACCTTCTGTCCACCAATAATTTCTACGTTTTACTTTTTCTTTCGTACCTAGAGCTTCTAATGCTGCTTCATGAATTTTGATTTTCAAAGTCTCATACATTTCTTCCGCTGTTCCGTTTATTTCTTCGTCTAATTTTTGTGCCAAACGTAGTTTATAAAGAAAACTTGTGGACTCATTTTTTAGCCTGTCTATGTTATAGAGCCGTGTGGATTCTTTGTTTGTCTGTTCTTGGGATTTATTTTGTTTAATATATCTTATTTCCACGGGTGCCTTTACTAGTAGGTGATCCGATCCACATTCTGCCCCTCTCCAAACTTTTACATCGTAGGGTCTTAAAGATGTCTCTTGTTTAACTACTATATAGTCTATAATTGACTGCAGTTTTCTTGTCTTTTGAGTCCATGTATATTTATTTATGTCTCTATGTTTGTAAAATCCATTCAGTATTTTTAACGAATGTTGTTCGCATACCTCCACCATCTTGTTCCGTTCTCATTTACTACATCTTCTCCGTGTTGTCCAATTATTTTGTTGTCAAGAGCTTTACCTACTCTTCCGTTCAGGTCCCCTAGCAGGACTATTTCTTGCCGTTTTTTTATTTTATTTAACTCTTCTGAGAGTTTGTCGAAGAACATGTCTTTAGTGTTTGTATCTGAGTCGTCCGGCCAATTATTTTTATGTCTCTCCCCTTTGTTGTAAGGTCTACTGTTATAATTCTTTCGTCTATCGGGTTCCAGTTGGTAATACATTTTTCCATGTTTTTTCTTATCATGACCGCTACTCCAGCTTTGGCTCTTTTTGATTTTTCTACTCCGCTCCAGAAGTATATATAATCGTCTTTGTAGTGGTTCCCCTGTCCTTTCTTTTTTGTTTCGCTGAGTACTGCGATGTCAATTCGGTATGTACTGAGTTCCTTAAATACTTGGTCTTCTTTTGTATTCAGTCCTTGTATGTTCCAACATCCAAAATTCGTTAGCCTTTTTCTTTGCCTATGTCGTTTTCCGTTGAAGCCATCCGAGTTCCGAGGCTGTTCTTTGGGATTTTTATCAATATTTCTTTTACGCAGGGCGGGGAGCTAACCTACCGCTGTAACCCTCCTCCTTCATCCGGGCTTGGGACCGGCACTGGCATTTACTGAGCTACTCAATCCACCCAGTATCTACCAGAGGCGGAGTTAGGGAAAACTCTTTTTTGTAATTGTAAGACCAGTATTATGTATCTGCTAGGATACGAGTTGTTGGTCCCAAGCGTCTTTTAGATACTTAAATACGGCTAAATCCAAAGGCTACAGAAGGTGGCTGGTGTGAAGAGGAAGTTTGATGATTGTGATAAAATTATGTCGTGGTAATTCAACTAGTACAATACTAATATGGGTAATATGAGCGTCATATATCAAGTACCGGCCTATTTTCTCCTTATGCAGGAATAAACGTTTTTTTCTTTTAATAATTAAAAATACGTCACTCTCCATCCATCCATTGTGACTGGCTGCATAATCAATTCCCGGAAATGAGTTCTTGTTATCAGGCAGCCAGGACGATAAGTCCACTGGATAGTTTCAATAGCTTTGTTAAATTTTTTTTACTATTAATCTAGACCAATATCTTTTATATTCAACAGACTTTTAGATTAATTACTATTTAAATGGGAATAAGCCACAATTAAAGATTAAAGTACGTTTATTGACGTTTTATTATTATATTATTTAAAATGCCACAAGAAAATAGCTTCATATGAAGAAACTTTTAGATATTTTAAAATTTAATTGTGTCAAAGCCTGCTAAATTTATCGAATACCCAACGTGTTTTGATATTTTCTTTTTTGTAGTTTCTAAGTTAAATCTTTCCGTAACACACCAATTTTGATATTTTGGTTTTTATTTTAGAATTTCTCCCAAATGAAAATACATTGGAAATAATGAAAAAACTACCAGGGTATTTATGTAGTAAAGAACAACTTCTTATGAGTCTACCTGCTGAAGGAAAAATAATGAAATGTGAAATATGTATTAAGCATTTTCCCTGTAAAGATCATTTGAACAAACATATGAGAACACACACGGATCAAAAAACTTTCAAATGCAAAATTTGTTTTGAGGAATTTTCACAAATATGTAATTTAAAAACACATTTGAGAACGCACACAGGAGAAAAACGTCACAAGTGTGAAATTTGTTTTAAGGATTTTTCTCGCAAATATCAATACAATGTACATTTACGAATGCACATTGGTCAAAAACCGCACAAGTGCGAAATTTGTTTTAAACCGTTTTATGAATTAGCAAGTGTAAAAAAACATTTGAGATCGCACACAGGAGAAAAACCTTACAATTGTAAAATTTGTTTTAAGCAGTTTTCATACACAAGTAATTTGAGAAGACATTTGGGAACGCATACAGGAGAAAAACCTCACAAGTGCGAAATTTGTTTGAAGGATTTTTCTCGCAAAGATCAATATGATATACATTTACGAACGCATACTCATCAAAAACCATACAAGTGCGAAATTTGTTTTAAACAGTTTGCTGAATTACCGGGTTTAAAAAAACATTTGAGAACGCACACGGGAGAAAAACCTCACAAGTGTGAAATTTGTTTTAGGCAGTTTTCACAAATGAGTAATTTGAAGACACATTTGAGAACGCACACGGGAGAAAAACCTTTTAAGTGTGAAATTTGTTTTAAGCATTTTTCTCTCAAAGGTCAATACAACAGACATTTACGAACACACACTGGTCAAAAACCGTAGAAGTGCGAAATTTGTTTTAAGCAGTTTTCACAAATGAGTTAAATCATTTCACAACGCATCCTGAAGAAAAACTTTCCATCCATCCAATGGCACTACAACAACAATCGAGCCTTGGTCTCCTTCAACAAGCTTCTCCAATAATTTCGATTTACCTCTGTTCTTTTCCATGAACGCTTTCCCGGGCAGTTCCTGGCATCCTCATCGACTCTGTCTACCCATCTCTTTTTAGGTCTTCCAACAGGTTTTTCCCTGCATTTAAATGATTTAAAACATACATTTAAGAGTTTATTATTAAAGTTTTTAAATTAAGGTATTAACAATTTGTATTATTTCATAGACAAAAAAAAATCAGATTTTAAATAATTAAGATGAACCCGTCGATAGATGAGAATGACCTTAAAATCATAAAGAACCTTTATATGAATCAAGTGGCATCTGTAAGAGTAGGACTGGAATCTACATCATATTTCTTAATCGAAAAAGGTGTCCGACAGGGTTGTGTTCTGTCACCCCTCCTTTTTAATCTTTACTCTGAAACGATTTTCGATAGAGCCTTAAGCTGGATTTATAGTTTGACGGACTGTAGACGCACATGCACTGGAAAAAGATCAACATAGACTTTTGTGTACTCTTATTTATAAATGAACGTAAACGCAAGACGGGACGTAAGCGAAACGCACTGTAACGGAAGAGTTGGTCAACTTTCATCTTTTACAGTGCGTTACTTACGTCTGGCCAATCAAAAGGAAGAATTTTGTGCTGTCAACCAAAATGAACTGTCTGGCACGCCCACAATTTTGTAAACTTGCTTATTAACATATTCGAATTTTTATTTTGTTGATTATTTGTTCCAATTGAGGTTAAGAATTTATAAAATAATAAATAATAAAATGATATTATAATATCATGGTCACCAACTCTAGCCACTGTTTCTACTCATGCGCAAAAATTCCACTCCGTCGATTTATAAATTGAAATTATATTTACAGTCCGTTTGTTACGTCTCCAGTGCGTCTACGTCTACAGTGCATCAAACTATAAATCCAGCTTTAAGTGACACAAGTGATGGAATCAAAATCAACGGACAGACTATTCGTAATCTTCGCTAAGCTGATGATACAGTCATAATAGCTAATAGCCAAGAAGCGCTACAACGACTAATAGATAGAATAAACACTGAAGGAGAACGACTGGACTTAAAGATTAATATAGACAAGACGAAGGTAATGGTGGTTAGTAGAACACGAAATATGCAATTGAATATATATATATATATATATATATATATATATATATATATATATATAGATTGAACGAAATAAATTCGGAACATAGGAATATAATGTATTTCGGCTCAATTCTGCTGTAGGTGGTTGGCCAACAAAATATTGTCAAATAATTATATTATAAAAATCCAATACTTCAGCGGGCTGCTGGATTCTGAACTCATAAAAATTGAAAGCTACACATAAATCTACGATTTATGCTGTCAAACCAGTTATAGTCCAGGAAATGAAGCATTTCAGCTCGCAATTTTTTCGTGCTCCCTGGATTGACTTGAAATTTAACAGAAGGTAGGTAATAGCCTAAGGATCAAAATCTATATCGAACCAAAGTGCGCCAAAGCCTAGGGGGTGGTTGCCACCCCATCTCCGGGGTGAAAATTTTTTTACGTTTTAACTACAGGTTTCGATTAAAAAACTGATTCTAAACAAAAAATGTGCTATACATTTTTTTTATAAAATGATATTTTTCAAGTTATCCGCGATTGAAAGTAATAACTTTTAGACGAAAAAATCCACGTTTTTAATCGATTTGTCGCGAATAATTCGAAAATGGTGCATTTTATCAAAAAAATTGTAGAGAACAAATTTGTAGCTTTTAAAAAGACAAATACAATTCATTTTTTAAAATGTTTTTGGGATATAATAAGAACCGAAATACGGCCTATCAATGTTCAGCGGTTTTCTTCAAATGCCAAATTTGAAAGATTCAAAATCAAATATCAGGAAAATGATGCATTTTTGAAAGAAAACTCACAAAACCTTTTTTAAAGAGCATAAATAGACCTATCATAAAAAAGACTCTAGCTCAAAAATTGAGTGAGTTATGATGAAAATAAGGTCAATACCTCATTTTTTACGAAAAAAATCGAAACAACACCCTAACCTCCTCCATAATTAAAATCGATCTTTACCCTTCTGAAATTTCCTTTGTACATGTATTGTTAATACGTCCAAGAAGTTTGACCCATTTAAAATGCTTTGTGTTAGAAAAAGTACAGCTTAAAGCGAGAAACGATTTACAATTATATATTTTTTACCCTTCTTTTTTTAAATATGCCCGAAAATACTGAATATATGAAAAAAATACAAATTACCAAATTGTAGCTTTTTTAATGACTAAAATTATTCTTCATTTAGATTTGTTGTACAATGAATATTTGGCGAGATATAGCCGTTTAAAGCATCGATTTACGATCAAGCACCATCTTTTTCGAGCCCTTTAAACTCACCCCATTTAAAAACCAAGGGTTCCAAAAAGATTTAATTCACAGATCCTTGTAGCTCTTAAAAACCTCTACAAATCGTTTTTGAAGAAACACTCTATCGTTAAAAATTAAAAGAAATACGTTAAAAAAACCAGTGAATTTTTTTCCGGAAAATTCTATTAGTATAGTACAGTACATTTCGGAGCATAATAATCTACAAAACCGGTATATTAGCTAGTGGGGCGTTATACATTCGAAATTTTAAGCGTTCTTAATTGTTTTCACCTATAGCACTCATAACAATTGATTTTTAAGGGTTGAAAATGTATGAATTTGTATTTTAAAATATAAAAATATCAATATTTAACTAATCCAAACCAAATTTCACTCATCTTAAGATTTATAATAGTATTTTACATTTTTTGAAAATTAGGGGTAGTTTTCATCCCTAAGAACAATCAGGGTTCATCGGCATGACATAAACTATAAAGCAGAGGGTGAGTTGAGCTTAAGTCCAATTTTTTATGCAAATCGTTCCAAGGTGAAATAATTTTCTTCGCATTACTAATTTTTTTATATTAATCTCTAATAAGGGTCGCTTTTTAAGGGTTGAAATATGATGGAACTTTATTCAAAAGCACGAAACTATCATTATTTAATTAATTCAAACCAAATTTTACCCATATTTAGGTTTAATATGTTATTTTATAATTTTTGACAATTACGGGTAGTTTTCACCCCTTAGAACAATCAGGGTTTGTCGACATAACATAAACTATAAAGCAGCGGGTGAATTGAGCTTAAATCCAAATTTTTATCCAAATCGATCCAAGGCGAAATCATTTTTTTAGAATTAGTAATTTTTTACATTAACCTCTAACAAGGGTTGCTTTTTAAGGGTTGAAATATGATGGAACTCCATTCAAAAGTATAAAATAATCATTTTTTAACTAATTCAAACCAAATCTTACCCATATTCAGGTTTAATATGTTATTTTATAATTTTTGACAATTAGGGGTAGTTTTCACCCCTAAAACCCTTAAGCGCACTTCGGTTCGATATAGATTTTGATCCTTGGGCTATCACCTACCTTCTGTTAAAATTTCAACTTCATACATGCAGGACGAAAAAATTGCGAGGTTTTAACTTTTTTCGAGATTCATTTCCTAAACTATTTTCGTTTCCTTAGACAAACCCGTCTTACGCAAACAACATTGTTGTGAGACAGATAGTTGAACGATATTTTATACAATGTCTATACCGAGGTATGGATTTATTTTTGTCCAAGTTTTATATTGGTCCACTATTTCAAATGCAGTTCAAACAGATGTATTAAATTGTATGTTCCGTTTTAATTTGGTTCAATCTGTATATATATATATATATATATATATATATATATATATATATATATATATATATGCTTATATAAGCAGAAAATACCCAGTACCGGAAGATACCCTAAATTTGACGAGACACTGCTTAAATAACACATATTTTATATATGGTGATCAACGGTACAAACAAGTTGAAGGGGCACCGATGGGTTCACCGCTATCTCCCGTGATAGCAAATCTTTTTATGCAAGACATAGAGGAACGGGCAATAAGAACAGCAGAATATAAACCCAAACTATGGCTTAGATATGTGGACGACACTTTCATCATATGGACACATGGAGTAGACAAACTTACTGCATTTCTAGAATACATTAACAGTATCCATCCCAAGATCAAGTTTACGATGGAATTAGAAAGTAATCAACAACTACCTTTCCTAGACGTCTTAATAATAAAGAAAGAAAACGGCAACATTGGATATACAGTGTATCGAAAACCAACTCACACTGACAGATACCTACATGCAGATTCACACCACCATCCTGCACAATTGAATTCAGTCATAAAAACTCTGACTATAAGATCTGAACGACTAACAGACGAAGAACACAAGAAAGAAGAAATGCAGAAAGTTACAAAAGCGTTAAAAAACAACGGCTTTTCCACACACAGAATCGAAAAGGCACGAAGACCACAAAAAACAACAAAAGAAATAAAAGAAGACGAAAAACCGATTGCCAAAACCACTCTACCGTATATCAAAGGCACAACAGAGAAGATAAGCAGGGTCCTGAGAAAACACAAAATAGAGACTGTCTTCAACACCGACAGAAAAATCGCAAACATATTACCATCTGCCAAGACAAAGATTCCCCTAGAAAACCAAGGAGTATACAAAATTCCCTGTGGAGAATGCGATAGAGCCTATATTGGACAGACAAATAGAAGGATCCAAGTAAGACAAGAAGAACATCGCAATGCCATCGAACGAAAAGAAACGACGTCATCCCTAGCCCAGCATTCTTTAGCTACAGGACACAAAATTGACCTCAAACATACGGTAATGTTAGCGAATGTCGAAAACAAGAGGAAACGAATTATCAGAGAAGCCATTGAAATAGAAAAACAAGAAAATAATTTAAATTCTCGAGACGATGCCCAAAGATTGCCAAAAACATGGAAACCAATTATCCCGAAGAATAACGTAAGAACGGAATCGACCAAGACCCCGCCCACTGACCTGCGCACTGGACCAATTACAAGAGCGCGCGCAACGCACAGTAACTATAAAAGCCAGCTGCCTAACACCCGTAGCGTCACTTCCACTCGAACATCGACAAGAAGCAGACCATCCAGAGAGACTTGAAAATGGCAAGTGAGATCTTGCCGAAACGTCGTCAAAACGGTTTTTATCAAAACCAACATCATTTAACGCGGAGTCAAACCCGGAATACCATTGATATAACATACAGCTCCCGCGGAAATATCAAAACTAACATATATATATATATATATATATATATATATATATATATATATATATATATTGAGTAAACAACAAGAACATCCAAAAGGTTTCCAAGTTCAGATATCTCGGTAGTTGCATAACTGAAGATCTAGATCCAGACATAGAGATACGTAGCCGGATTGAGCAAGCCAGAACAGCATTTACTAATATGAAAACCTTGGTAAGCAACAGCAGCCTCAACTTAACGCTTCGATATCGCTTTGTAAAATGTTACATTTACTCCATACTGCTATATGGTATAGAAACCTTTACCATACAGGCCAATGTGATGAATGGATTGGAGGCCTTTGAAATGTGGATATTTAGAAGACTACCTAAAATTTCCTGGACAGATCACACAACAAATGTCGAAGTATTAAATCGAATGGACAGAGAACGGGAATTGCTGAAAATAATAAAAAGAAGAAAAACTGCTTATTTGGGTCATATATTTCGAAATTCCAAGTACCAGTTCTTACAGCTTATTATGGAAGGGAAGATAGAAGGAAAACGAGGCATCGGAAGAAAGAAATACTCATGGTTTAAAAACATAAGGGATTGGACAAATCTCGATGCCCATGCACTTTTTAGAGCCACACAAGATCGAGAGGAGTATGCCAGAATTGTCGCCAACATCCACTAATGGGATAGGGCACCATAAGAAGAAGAAGAATATAAATATTAAAATACTTATAAATATGCGACATTTTTCTGCTCTCGGTCAGTCTGGTCTCGGCTCCCCAAATAGGGTCTCTACTCCGATTCTTCGAACATTTAGACTCTGTGGCTGGACCTTGTCCACCTTCTAAACTGTATTTTATTTATTCTACTATGTGAGAAATGTTGATTGTCCACTAAAGATGGAAGTTACGCAGAGGGCACTTCGAATAGACTGGTCGAAGTCCCTCTGTAAGGCACCGTGGGAG
Source organism: Diabrotica balteata (assembly GCA_918026665.1). NCBI lineage: Eukaryota > Metazoa > Arthropoda > Insecta > Coleoptera > Chrysomelidae > Diabrotica > Diabrotica balteata. The sequence goes on along the minus strand of OU898283.1, from coordinate 13,270,740 downwards.
TGGATACGTGACCATACTTCGACAAGCCCTTACACCCATATGGTGATAATAGCAAAGGTAATTGTAGCTTTGACTGACTTAAAAAACACTTTTAAAACCAAGATTTTTTTATTACAAACACAACCACAATGATTATAATTCGAAAAATAAAAGATTCCGAAAATGCTAATACAAGGAGATAAATAAAAGCGTCGTTAAATCATAACCACATTCTTCTTTCACCTTCTAATTTTTAAATTTTAGTTCCACTACAGAACAAAATTTTAGAGATACAGCTCTGCAAAAGGGGCCTCTGTCTGTTTTCGTATAAACTAATGGTATTTAAAATATAACTTTTTAAAATAAAGTTTAGTAGGAAGATAGTATATTTTTATATGCTTAAGTAAAAAAATGACACAGTTAGCATCTAGAATACACCCCTAATGGGACGACCTTATTGGACGTCCCTGGTATGTCTGACTAGAAATATCCCTTGGACGTCCAAAAGAAGTCCCGGGACGTTTGGACCTTAAAATGGCATAAAATGGACGTCTCAGGGATGTCTTGTGCTGTCTGGGTTATTTGAAAAAACATTCGATGCACACGGGATAAAAACCTCACAAGTGTAAAATTTGTTTTAAGCAGTTCTCAGACATAAGTAGTTTGAAAACACACACGGGGAAAAACCTTACAAGTGTGAAGGCGGTTCTCAGAAAAAAATAATTTGAAATCACACTTGATAATGCACTCTAGTACATTGGGACACACACAAGTAATTTGAGAATGCACACGGGATAAAAAGATCACAAGTGTTGAATTTGTTATGAGCGGTTTCACAAATGAGTAATTTGAAAAGGCATTTTTACAAATGGCAACGCACTCTGGAGAAAAAGTAACAATTTCTGAAACCTTATGGTTAAACTAAAATAAATAAATAACTTGGAATAATCAACTATTTGATTTGAACTATCTTGTGTTTAAATGATCGAAGACGTTAAGAGTTCATTAGATTTTCTTAAATAATAATATAAAAAATTTATATTAGTTCATAAACAAAAAAATTTGTGAATATTTGTTAAATAAGTCTTCTACTGACAATCCATACCTAGAGGAGTATATAAATAAATGTGTTTATGACAAAGCAAACATACAATTATTATTTGAGTAATACAGTTAATCAATAGTCTATCAATTATAACAAATAGATAGAATAAAATAAAATAGAAATATGTATGTGTACTTTATATTATATATTAAAATTATATAAACCAGCTTCACTCTGATGTTAACTGTATGACTCATTTTTACCTAACCTAACCTAACATTCATGAATATGTGACTCACAACAACCTTTTCATCATTTAAAAAAATATATAGCTTATAATAACTTGATAATAGCAAGGTAATGGTAGATTTGACTGACTTAAAAAACACTTTAAGTAGTGGTAGTAAGTAGTAAATATTGTTGTTAGTTCTATTTAGTTTATTTAGTTATAGTTCTATTTTGAATTTTATTATTAGGGATAGTCAAACTTTTCCATTTGTTTTATCAGATAATGCGTTGGTAAGTTTTTCTTAAATAAATATGATAAATGTTCTTTAAAAGTTAATATTTTTAGATGATTAAGGATGCTGTTAAATTACAAGGTAATCAACCTGCACAAAGATTTATTCAAAACACCAACTTTTTTTTTAATTATTTGCTCATTCGGCGTAGGTTGATCACTAAAATATATTTATGAAGTTCTGTAAATATATTCTTAATAACAAAAACATTTCAGTTAACATCCATGTATATAATAGCATGTATAAAGTTTCTATTATATATAAAATGTATATTATATATAAAAAATATATTTTATAAAAAAGTTACAGTAATTTAGTTTATACCGTTAAGTTGCTCCAAATGTAGGCAACCAACTTAAACTTTTAGCTGGAGTTTCTTGAGAATATTTTTAATAAACGTTTAATATTTTCCAGTTAATTTATTATTTTTTAAAAGTCGTGATAATAATGCTGAATAAGCAATATTTTAAATGATATTTAATCACAAAAGTACTTAATATTATTTTATATAATCTTCATAAAGTACGTTTCTAATAGAAATTAGCTAAAATTAGAAAAAAAAAATAGTTTATGATAGTAATAATAGAATATTATAATATTTTTGAATTATATTTTTGATGATATTGTATTATCTTTTTGATGCATAATATTTTTTAATTATAGGTAATATGAATATTATATTTTTTATCTAACGTACTTTATGAGGATTATATTATATAACGCAATATTAAGTACGTCTTGTGATTATATATCATTTGAAATATGGCTTATTCAACATAATTATCATCACTTTAAAAAATAATAATAAAATTAAATATATTCTCAAGAAACTTCAGCATAAATGCTAACAAAAAGTTTAAGTTGGTTGCCTATATTTGGCGTAACCTAACGATATGAACTAAATTACGGTAACTTACTTATAAAATATATTTTTTACATATAATAGAAACTTACTATCTTTATACGTGCTATAAATTTCTAAGTCATATAAGTTTGCAAAAGAGGTCGACGAAATACTTTAATGAAATGCGCTATGAGCACGTGTGCTTGGACGTATAGTAATTTCCAGCCACTACTAGTCTGTCAAAAAGTAACTAACTTCGTAAAAACACAATTACTAAAATCACTAGACAGTTCCGACTGGGATTAGCGAACCGGGTATATCACTATCTGAAGGTTAAGCAAACTGTTTATTTTATAATTAATCATATTAGAGAATGTTTACAAATCTGCTGATGACAACACAAAATATGCAATTTTAACTACAAGTACCTTTTAAATTCTTACTCTCATCAGTTTTTAAAATTAAAATCTCTTAGTTTGGTAACTGTACATAAATGTGTTCTGCAACTAAAAAGTTTCAACAAATAGTAACACCAATTGGAAAATTATTAATTTGTGATCTTCCCAATACTTAGTACAATAGGGTATCTCAAATGATGAAAACATGTGTGTAGATTGTGCATCTCTACTTGTTGAAGAACTTTCAACTAAAACACAAAGGTAATATAATAATTTATACCATGATTTACTTCAAGTAAAATAATTTTTATTAATTACATAATCAGGGTTACTTACTTTCTTTTACATTTGCTTCCGCACACAACATTGAAATACATCTGGGATGTAGATAAGAAGAGGAATCTAAAATCAATCAGCTATTTGTTCTCCGGAGTTGCATTTTGGTACAAGCTATGACTCCATGTAGAAGCAAACTTATCTTCAAAGTACCTGCGGCATATTCGTCTTGTTTTAAAACCTGTAGTGGAATTCGTCATATCTAAATTAGTATTTTTTATAACACTAAGCCACTTCCTAAATCGTATAATGTCTTTATCAGGATTTGCAAAGGCATGTCTAATTGTTGACGAATTGCTACATTGTAGGATACAACATTCATTATGAAAAACCTTATTTAACTAATTATTATTAATCTGCAAAATACAAACCACTGAGGTAGGTGATTTGTAATTTACAAACTAATTTGAGGTTGATGCTAACAATAACCCAGAGATTTTTAATATTAACACAAGAAACAAGTTTAGTTTGATTTCTTTGTAATACTAACCATCAAATCAAACAATTTAGACGAATAATAACCATCTGAAATCTGATTATATAGACGCTAATCAATTACTGACAATTGGCGATTGACAACTGATTGACGGGGAGTTAATTAACAATATACGATACGCTGATGACACGCTAATAGTAACAGATAACCTAGCAAATTTACAGTTTTTGATGGAAAACATAAACACTCATACCAATAAGTATGGTCTAAAACTGAACATCAAAAAGACTAAATTCATGATTGTAACAAATAAGCTATACACCAATGTGAATTTAACCATAAATAATCAGCCAGTTGAAAGAGTTACGTCCTACAAATATTTAGGGGTTTGCTTCACTGATACTAATGACCAGACAAGAGAAATCAAGAGGCGAATAGGGATACCGAGACAATCGTTTGTCAAAATGAAAAAGTTCCCATGCAGCCGGGACATAAATATAAACTTTAGAACGAGAATGTTAAGGTGCTATGTTTTCTCCGTTCTGCTGTACGGCATGGAAGCCTGGACACTGAAAAAGATAAACATAAAAAACATTGAGGCATTCGAGATGTGGTGTTGCAGGAGAATGTGGAAAATACCATGGACAGAAAGAGTAACAAATCAAGATGTTCTGCTAAAGATGGGGAAGGAATGCGAAGTCATAAAAACCATACAAACGAAAAAACTGCAATATCTGGGCCACATAATGAGAGGAGAAAAGTACTCTCTGCTTAGACTCATAATCCAAGGAAAAATCTCGGGAAAGAGAAATGTGGGACGTAGGAGGATTTCCTGGTTGCGCAATTTAAGGGAGTGGTATGGGTGCAGTTTAATACAGTTGTTTAGAGCTGCAGCCAACAAAGTAAAGATTGCTGTGATGGTAGCCAACTTTCGATAGGAGACGGTACTGCAAGAAGAAGAACTTATGGACAATTATAATTTTTAATTTGGTTCTGAACCTAAACCGTCGCTAGCAGCTATTTTGAACATAATAATATACACAAGGTAACCTGGACCTCCCCTCATGGAAGAACAACTAGTCAGATTGATCACATCTTAATAGATTCAAGACACGGAATAGACATAATGAACTGCAGAAGTTATAGAGGCGCAAACATAGACTCAGACCACTATTTAGTGATCTCAACACTAAGGGCTAGAATTTCAAATTCCAACAAAAAAAAATAGATACAAAGAAATGGAATGTACAGAAGCTGAGAGATGCAACTGCTGCAAAACAGTACTGGGAAAATATTACCAATAGGTTAAGAAATCAAAGTTCAAGCGAAGAAAACCAGAGAGATATAGACTCCTACTGGAACAAGATAAAGGAAGATATTGAGTTAGCAGCACAACTTGAAATAGGAACAGAAACTTGTACCCGAAAAAATTACTGGTTTGACGATGAATGCAAAGACGCAACACAGAAAAAAAATGAGGCTTATGCAAAAATGTTTACCCGCCGGACTAGAACAAGTGTAGAGAATTACCAGACAAAGAAAGGAGAAGAAAAGAAAATACACAGAATGAAGAAACAAAACCAGTTAAAAAAGGAACTTCAATATATAGAAAACCTCAACAGAGAGAAAGAATTCAGAACATTTTATAAGAAAGTTAACATCAACAGAAAAGAATTCAAGGCAAACACCAATAAATGTAGAAGTTTGCATGGCGATCTATTAACAACAAGAACAGACGTACTAAATCGATGGACGGAATATTTTAACCAGATACTTAATATAGAGGAAGAAGAAGAAATCCCGGAAGACGAAAGCTGTGAGGTAAGCGGAGCAGACGAGAGGGAGGAGAATCCACCAACGATCCTGGAAGTTAAAGACGCCTTAAACAAACTAGCCAGAAACAAATCACCCGGAATAGATAATCTCCCAGCGGAATTATGAAGGTGGCCACGATATCATAATAGCGCTACAGCAGCTTATAAAAGAAATATGGATACAGAAGTCCCTTCCCAGTGATTGGAATATTGAAATACTTTGCACCATACACAAAAAGGGAGATATCTTTGAATGCTCTAACTATCGAGGAATTACGCTCCTAAATGCAGCGTATAAAATATTCTCCAATATACTACGGCACCGTATGCAGAGCGAATAATAGGACAATACCAGTCTGGTTTCAGAGGTGGTAAATCAACAATTCATCAGATTTCAACCCTGAGACAAATTGGAGTAGAGAAAACACTGGAATACGGTGTAGACACGCACCACATATTTATAGACTACAAGGCAGCCTACGACTCTGTAAATAGAAGAGAATTGTTTAGAGCAATGATAGACCTGGGAGTACCAAATCAGTTGGTAAGTCTAACCAAACTAACCCTTGAAAAAGTTGAATGCAGAATACGAATCCAGGGGGAACTTTCTGAACCTTTTAATACAAATAACGGGCTACGTCAGGGACACCCACTCTCCTGTATACTATTCAATCTAGCTCTGGAAAAAGTAATACGTACGTCACAAATCACAACTACCGGTTCAATATATAACAAATCTGTGCAAATCCTAGCAAATGCTGATGATATCAATATTGTTGGGAGAACGGAAAACGCAGCACGAGAGGCCTATGTAGCACTAAAGGAAGCGGCTACAAAAATGGGTTTAATAATAAACATTAATAAAACGAAATTAGAAAACGACGCCATCGAAGCAGTTACCTAATTTGTATACCTGGGAACGCTCGTCAATACTGAAAATGACACTACCGCAGAGATAAACCACAGAATTTGCACGGCTAATAGATGCTATTTTGGCCTTAATCTTTTTTTTTAATCTACAGCTATATCAAGAAATACAAAAGTAAAATTCTACAAAACAATAATACGCCCAGTCCTAACATATGGTTCAGAAACCTGGACTTTAACAAAAAGCAATGAAAACTGGTTAGGATGTTTCGAAAGAAAAATACTGACACGAATCTATGGAGCGGTAAATGAAAATGGTGTCTGGAGAAGACGATACAACTTCGAACTCTATAGAATATACCAGGAACCAGATATCGTAAAACACATTAAGATAGGACGTCTGAGGTGGGCCATGTAATGCGGATGGAGCAAACCGACCCAGCTAGAAAAACGCTCGTTAATGACCTATAGGTCAAAGAAGAAGAGGAAGACCCAGAACAAGATTCCTAGATAACATAGACCAAGATATGAGAAATATGGAAATACGTGCTTGTCGGAGGAAGGCGATGGATAGGGACGACTGGAAGAGAATTCTTGGGGAGGCTAGGACCCACACAGGGTTGTAAATTCAAAATGATGATGATCTAAACCTAAACTACAAAGTATAAACTATAGCCAGAGTTCAAGAGATTTGTATCGGTACTACAAATGACATTTAGTTTATTTTGCCCTCGAGCTACCTGCATGAAATGTCTAGTTATTAGTGGTCTGTAATTCACACTGATGAACATAGAAAGGAATAGGAAGTTGTAGACAAAACACGACACAGAAATTTTTGGAAATAAGGCGGTGACCAATTTCTGAGAATACCGACTCGACATCAGTTTGACCTAACGCATACCTTACACAGAATTCGGTTCTTATCAATAATCCACAATTTTCAATGGATTGTCCATATAACTTGTGACCATCGAGCCTTTTTTATTACTCGATATTCTGATTCAACAAGTACGACTATAAAAGTAAAACCAAGGCAAAAATTTTGCCTCGGTTAACCGATAGTCTCGGATAATCGCGAGTCTACTGCATATATTTTTTAAGAAAACACCGTTTGAAAAATTCATTTAATTTCGACGAATAGCCAACTAGTTTTTTGGCTATTCGTAGTTTGTAGATTAAATCTTTCCATTTAGCAACTTTTATATTTTGGTTTTTATTTTAGGATTTTCCCAAAATGAAACTACGTTGGAGATAATGAAAACATTACCTGGATATTTATGTAATAAAGAACAACTTATGAGTCAACCTGCTGAAGGAAAGTGCGAAATTTGTTTAAAACCTTTTTCTCGAAAAGATCAATACATCATACATTTACAAACGCACACTGATCAAAAACCGTACAAGTGTGAAATTTGTTTAAAGCAGTTTTCACACATAAGTAATTTGAAAAGACATTCGAGGGTGCACACGGGAGAAAAACCTTACAAGTGTGAAAGTTGTTTTAAGCAGTTTTCAGACATAAGTACTTTCAAAACTCATTTGAGAACACACACGGGAGAAAAACCTTACAAGTGTGAAATTTGTTTTAAGAAATTTTCTGTATTAGCCAGTTTAAAAATACATTTACAAACGCACACTGATAAAAAACCGTACAAGTGTGAAATTTGTTTTAAGCAGTTTTCACAAATAAGTAATTTGAAAAGACATTCGAGGGTGCATACGGGAGAAAAACTTCACAAGTGTGAAATTTGTTTTAAGCAGTTTTCACAAATAAATAATTTGAAAAGACATTCCAGGGTGCACACGGGAGAAAAACCTCACGAGTGCGAAATTTGTTTTAAAAAATTTTCTGTATTAGCCAGTTTAAAAATACATTTGAGAACGCACACAGGAGAAAAACCTCACAAGTGCGAAATTTGTATCAAGCAGTTTTCACGAATGAGTTGTTTGAAAATTCATTTGAGAACGCATACGGGAGAAAAACCTTACAAGTGCGAAATTTGTTTTAGGCAGTTTTCAGGCATAAGTAGTTTAAAAATACATTTGAGAACGCACACAGGAGAAAAACCTCACAAGTGCGAAATTTGTTTTAAGCAGTATTCACGAATGAGTTGTTTGAAAATTCATTTGAGAACGCATACGGGAGAAACACCTCACAAGTGTGAAATTTGCTTTAAGCAGTTTTCAGACATAAGTAGTTTAAAAATACATTTGAGAACGCACACAGGAGAAAAACCTTACAAGTGCGAAATTTGTTTTAGGCGGTTTTCAGAAATAAGTAATTTAAAAACTCATCTGAGAACACACACGAGAGAACAACCTTACAAGTGTGAAATTTGTTTTAAGCATTTTTCACAAATAAGTCATGTGAAAAGACATTTGAAGGTGCACATGGGAGAAAAACTTTACAAGTGTGAAGGCGGTTCTCAGAAAAAATAATTTGAAATCACATTTAATAAAGCACTATGGAGGAAAACTTTGCAAATGTGAAATTTATTTTAAGTATTTTTCTCACAAAAATTATTTAAAAAGACATTTAGCAACTCATCCTGGAGGAAAACGTCACAAGTGTGAAGTTTGTTTTAAGCAGTTTCCAAGATTAAATTTTTAGAATTCATTCGATGATACACACGGGGGAAAAAACCTCAAAAGTGCGAAATTTGTCGTAAGCTGTTTTCACAAACAAGTAATTTGAGAATACACACGGGATAAAAAGATCACACGTGTTGAATTTGTTTTGAGCAGTTTCACAAATGAGTAATTTGAAAAGGCATTTTTACAAATGGCAACGCACTCTGGAGAAAAAGTAACAATTTCTGAAACCTTATGGTTAAACTAAAATAAATAAATAAATAACTTGGAATAATCAACTATCTTGTGTTTAAATGATCGAAGACGTTAAGGGTTCATTAGATTTTCTTAAATAATAATATAAAAAATTTATATTTGTTCATAAACAAAAAAATTTGTGAATGTCAGTTAAATAAATCTTCTACTGACAATCCTTTACATACATAGAGGAGTATATAAATAAATGTGTTTATGACAAAGCAAACAAACAATTATTATTTGAGTAGTACAAAGGACTTAATTAATAGTCAATCAATTGTAACAAGTAGATAGAATAAAATAGAATAGAAGTATGTATGTTTACTTTAAATTTATATTATATAATAAAATTACATAAACCAGCTTCACTCTGATGTTAACTGTATGACTCATATTTACTTAACCTAACCTAACATTCATGAATATGTGCTCACACCAACAACCTTTTCATCATCTGAAAAAATATATAGCTTATAATAACTTGATAATAACAAGGTAATGGTAGATTTGACTGACTTAAAAAACACTTTTAAATCAAGATTAATTTTTTCGTTAAATTTTACGATATTCTTTAATTCTGTGCTAAGACGAATCCAGAAAACCAAATAATATTAAAATCGCTACAGCCATTCTTGTTATAAATGGTCTAACACGATTTACATCTTTGTTATAATTCGTCCTTGATCAGTAATTCGTAACTCTTCTCTTTGCTCATAGAACTCATCCACATTTTTTTCTATTCGTTCTTGTATCGGTTCGTCTTGTTTACTTTTCATTTTCTTTCCAAACAATATATTAAAGGGTATGCAGTCTTCTTTTGATTATATATCTTTTAAGAAAACGCCGTTTGGAAAATTCATCAAATTTCGACTAATAGCCAACTAGTTTTTTGGCTATTCGTAGTTTGTAGATTAAATCTTTCCATTTAGCAATTTTTATATTTTGGTTTTTATTTTAGGATTTTCCCAAAATGAAACTACATTGGAGATAATGAAAACATTACCTGGATATTTATGTAATAAAGAACAACTTATGAGTCAACCTGCCGAAGGAAAGTGCGAAATTTGTTTAAAACCTTTTTCTCGAAAAGATCAATACATCATACATTTACAAACGCACACTAATCAAAAACCGTACAAGTGTGAAATTTGTTTTAAGCCGTTTTCAGACCAAAATAGTTTCAAAATTCATTTGAGAACACACGCGGGAGAAAAACTATACAAGTGTGAAATTTGTTTTAAGAAATTTTCTTTATTAGCCGGTTTAAAAATACATTTGAGAACGCACACAGGAGAAAAACCACACAAGTGCGAAATTTGTTTTAAGCAGTATTCACGAATGAGTAGTTTGAAAAGACATTCGATGGTGCACACGGGAGAAAAACCTCACAAGTGCGAAATTTGTTGTAGGCAGTTTTCTGAAATGTGTAATTTAAAATCTCATCTGAGAACACACACGGTAGAAAAACCTTATAAGTGTGAAATTTGTTTTAAGCAGTTTTCTCAAATGAGTTATTTGAAAAGTCATTTGAAGGTGCACATAGGAGAAAAACCTCACAAGTGTGAAATTTGTTTTAAACAGTTTTTAAAACTAAGTCATTTGAAAACTCATTCAAGAGTGCATACGGGAGAAAAACCGTACAAGTGTGAAATTTGTTTTAAGCAGTTTTCACAAATGAGTGATTTGAAAAAACATTCGAGGGTGCACACGGGAGAAAAACCTCACAAGTGTGAAATTTGTTTTAAGCAGTTTTTAGACCAAAATAGTTTCAAAATTCATTTGAGAACACACGCGGGAGAAAAACCTTACAAGTGTGAAATTTGTTTTAAGAAATTTTCTCTATTAGCCTATTTAAAAATACATTTGAGAACGCACACAGGAGAAAAACCACACAAGTGCGAAATTTGTTTTAAGCAGTATTCACGAATGAGTTGTTTGAAAGGACATTCGAGGGTGCACACGGGAGAAAAACCTCACAAGTGCGAAATTTGTTTTAGGCAGTTTTCTGAAATATGTAATTTAAAATCTCATTTGAGAACACACACGGTAGAAAAACCTTACAAGTGTGAAATTTGTTTTAAGCAGTTTTCTCAAATGAGTTATTTGAAAAGACATTTGAAGGTCCACATAGGAGAAAAACCTCACAAGTGTGAAATTTGTTTTAAACTTTTTTCAAAACTAAGTAATTTGAAAACTCATTCGAGAGTGCATACGGGAGAAAAACCGTACAAGTGTGAAATTTGTTTTAAGCAGTTTTCTCAAATGAGTTATTTGAAAAGTCATTTGAAGGTGCACATAGGAGAAAAACCTCACAAGTGTGAAATTTGTTTTAAACAGTTTTTAAAACTAAGTCATTTGAAAACTCATTCAAGAGTGCATACGGGAGAAAAACCGTACAAGTGTGAAATTTGTTTTAAGCAGTTTTCACAAATGAGTGATTTGAAAAAACATTCGAGGGTGCACACGGGAGAAAAACCTCACAAGTGTGAAATTTGTTTTAAGCAGTTTTCACAAATGAGTGATTTGAAAAAACATTCGAGGGTGCACACGGGAGAAAAACCTCACAAGTGTGAAATTTGTTTTAAGCAATTTTCACAAATAAATGATTTGAAAAAACATTCGAGTGTGCACACGGGAGAAAAACCTCACAAGTGTGAAATTTGTTTTAAGCAGTTTTCAGACATAAGTAGTTTCAAAATTCATTTGAAAACACCCACGGGAGAAAAACCTTACAAGTGTGAATTTTGTTTAAAGCAGTTTTCACAGATCAGGACTTTGAAAACTCATATTAGAACACACACGGTAGAACAAGCTTAGAAGTGTGAAATTTGTTTTAAGCAGTTTTCTCAAATGAGTTATTTGAAAAGACATTTGAAGGTGCACATAGGAGTAAAACCTCACAAGTGTGAAATTTGTTTTAAACAGTTCTCTCAAATAAGTTATTTGAAAAGACATTTGAAGGTGCACATAGGAGAAAAATCTCACAAGTGTGAAATTTGTTTTTAAACAGTTTTCAGACATAAGTAGTTTGAAAACTCATTTGAGAACACATACGGGAGAAAAACCCTACAAGTGTGAAGGCGGTTCTCAGAAAAAAATAATTTGAAATCACATTTGATAATGCACTCTAGAGGAAAACTTTGCAAATGTGCATTTTTCTGATATTTTTCTCGCAAATATTATTTAAAAAAACATTTAGCATCTCATCCTTGAGGAAAACGTTACAAGTGTGAAGTTTGTTTTAAGCAGTTTTGAAAACTCATTCGAAAATGCACACGGGAGAAAAACCTCACAAGTGTGAAATTTCTTTTACAGCAGTTTTCAGATCTAAGTAGTTTCAAAATTCATTGGAGAACACACGCAGGAGAAAAACCTTACAAGAGTGAAATGTGTTTAAAGACATTTTCTATATTAGCCAGCTTAAAAATGCATTTGTGAACGCATACAGGAGAGAAATCTCACAAGTGCAAAATTTCATTTAAGCAGTTTTCTCAAATAAGTTATTTGAAAAGACATTTGAAGGTCCACATAGGAGAAAAACCTCACGAGTGTGAAATTTGTTTTTAAACTTTTTTCAAAACTAAGTAATTTGAAAAACTCATTCGAGAGTGCATACGGGAGAAAAACCGTACAAGTGTGAAATTTGTTTTAAGCAGTTTTCTCAAATGAGTTATTTGAAAAGTCATTTGAAGGTGCACATAGGAGAAAAACCTCACAAGTGTGAAATTTGTTTTAAACAGTTTTTAAAACTAAGTCATTTGAAAACTCATTCAAGAGTGCATACGGGAGAAAAACCGTACAAGTGTGAAATTTGTTTTAAGCAGTTTTCACAAATGAGTGATTTGAAAAAACATTCGAGGGTGCACACGGGAGAAAAACCTCACAAGTGTGAAATTTGTTTTAAGCAGTTTTCACAAATGAGTGATTTGAAAAAAACATTCGAGGGTGCACACGGGAGAAAAACCTCACAAGTGTGAAATTTGTTTTAAGCAATTTTCACAAATAAATGATTTGAAAAAACATTCGAGTGTGCACACGGGAGAAAAACCTCACAAGTGTGAAATTTGTTTTAAGCAGTTTTCAGACATAAGTAGTTTCAAAATTCATTTGAAAACACCCACGGGAGAAAAACCTTACAAGTGTGAATTTTGTTTAAAGCAGTTTTCACAGATCAGGACTTTGAAAACTCATATTAGAACACACACGGTAGAACAAGCTTAGAAGTGTGAAATTTGTTTTAAGCAGTTTTCTCAAATGAGTTATTTGAAAAGACATTTGAAGGTGCACATAGGAGTAAAACCTCACAAGTGTGAAATTTGTTTTAAACAGTTCTCTCAAATAAGTTATTTGAAAAGACATTTGAAGGTGCACATAGGAGAAAAATCTCACAAGTGTGAAATTTGTTTTAAACAGTTTTCAGACATAAGTAGTTTGAAAACTCATTTGAGAACACACACGGGAGAAAAACCCTACAAGTGTGAAGGCGGTTCTCAGAAAAAAATAATTTGAAATCACATTTGATAATGCACTCTAGAGGAAAACTTTGCAAATGTGCATTTTTCTGATATTTTTCTCGCAAATATTATTTAAAAAAACATTTAGCATCTCATCCTTGAGGAAAACGTTACAAGTGTGAAGTTTGTTTTAAGCAGTTTTGAAAACTCATTCGAAAATGCACACGGGAGAAAAACCTCACAAGTGTGAAATTTCTTTTACAGCAGTTTTCAGATCTAAGTAGTTTCAAAATTCATTGGAGAACACACGCAGGAGAAAAACCTTACAAGAGTGAAATGTGTTTAAAGACATTTTCTATATTAGCCAGCTTAAAAATGCATTTGTGAACGCATACAGGAGAGAAATCTCACAAGTGCAAAATTTCATTTAAGCAGTTTTCTCAAATAAGTTATTTGAAAAGACATTTGAAGGTCCACATAGGAGAAAAACCTCACGAGTGTGAAATTTGTTTTAAACTTTTTTCAAAACTAAGTAATTTGAAAACTCATTCGAGAATTCACACGGGAAAAAAAACCTCACAAGTGCGAAATTTGTTTTAAGCAGTTTTCAGACATAAATAGTTTCAAAATTCATTTGAGAACACACGCGGGAGAAAAACCTTACAAGTGTGAATTTTGTATAAAGCAGTTTTCACAGATCAGTACTTTGAAAACTCATATTGGAATGCACACGGGGGAAAAACCCTACAAGTGTGAAGGCAGTTCTCAGAAAAAAATAATTTGAAATTACATTTGATAATGCACTCTAGAGGAAAACTTTGCAAATGTGAAATTTATTTTAAGTATTTTTCTCGCAAAGATTATTTAAAAAGACAGTCAGCAACTCATCCTGGAGGAAAACATCACAAGTGCCAAGTTTGTTTTAAACAGTTTTCTCGAATGACTTGTTTAAAAATTAATTCGAAAATGCACACGGGGGAAAATTCTCAAAATTGCGAAATTTGTCTTAAGTGGTTTTCACAAATAAGTCTTTCGAACAGACATTTGAAGGTGCACACGGGAAAAAACATTAAAAGTGTGAAATTTGTTTTAAGAAGTTTTTACAAATAAGTCATTTGAAAAGACATTTGAAGGTGCACATGGGAGAAAAACATTAAAAGTGAAATTTTTTTAAGCAGTTTTCACAAATAAATTCCCAGACAGCACAAGTATGTCCCATGGACGTCCGAAGGATGTACCTCATTAAATGTCCGGACATCTGTTTACATAATTTGGACGTCCCCAGGACGTCCAAGAAGACCTATTATAGATAAGACATATATATATATATATATATATATATATATATATATATATATATATATATATATACAGATTGAACGAAATAAATTCGGAACATAGGAATATAATGTATTTCGGCTCAATTCTGCTGTAGGTGGTTGGCCAACAAGATTGTCAAATAATTATATTATAAAAATCCCATAATTCAGCGGGCTGCTGGATTCTGAACTCATAAAAATTGAAAGCTACACATAAATCTACGATTTATGCTGTCAAACCAGTTATAGTCCAGGAAATGAAGCATTTCACCTCGCAATTTTTTCGTGCTCCGTGGATTGACTTGAAATTTAACAGAAGGTAGGTAATAGCCAAAGGATCAAAATCTATATCGAACCAAAGTGCGCCAAAGCCTAGGGGGTGGTTGCCACCCCATCTCCGGGGTGAAAATTTTTTTTACGTTTTAACTACAGGTTTCGATTAGAAAAGTGATTCTAAACAAAAAATGTGCTATACATTTTTTTTATAAAATGATATTTTTCAAGTTATTCGCGATTGAAAGTAACAACTTTTAGACGAAAAAATCCACGTTTTTAATCGATTTTTCGCGAATAACTTGAAAATGGTGCATTTTATCAAAAAAATTGTAGAGAACAAATTTGTAGCTTTTAAAAAGACAAATACAATTCATTTTTTAAAATGTTTTTGCGATATAATAGGAACCGAAATACGGCCTATCAATGTTCAGCGGTTTTCTTCAAAGGCCAAATTTGAAAGATTCAAAATCAAATATCGAGAAAATGATGCATTTTTGGAAGAAAACTCAGAAAACCTTTTTTAAAGAGCATAAATACCCTATCATAAAAATGACTCTAGCTCAAAAATTGAGTGAGTTATGATGAAAATAAGGTCAATACCTCATTTTTTACGAAAAAATCTTCACCCTTCTGAAATTCCCTTTGTACATGTATTGTTAATACGTCCAAGAAGTTTGACCCATTTAAAATGCTTTGTGTTAGAAAAAGTACAGCTTAAAGCGAGAAACGATTTACAATTTCATATTGTTTACCCTTCTTTTTTTAAATATGCCCGAAAATACTGAATATATGAAAAAAATACAAATTATCAAATTGTAGCTTTTTTAATGACTAAAATTATCCTTCATTTAGATTTGTTGTACAATGAATATTTGGCGAGATATAGCCGTTTAAAGCATCGATTTACGATCAAGCACCATCTTTTTCGAGCCCTTTAAACTCACCCCATTTAAAAACCAAGGGTTCCAAAAAGATTTAATTCACAGATTCTTGTAGCTCTTAAAAACCTCTACAAATCGTTTTTGAAGAAACACTCTATCGTTAAAAATTAAAGGAAATACGTTAAAAAAAACCAGTGAATTTTTTTCCGGAAAATTCCATTAGTATAGTACAGTACATTTCGGAGCATAATAATCTACAAAACCGGTATATTAGCTAGTGGGGCGTTATACATTCGAAATTTTAAGCGTTCTTATTTTGAAATCCCATACAACAGAATAAAACATCTGCTCATATGTCTATGGCTTGGCAATGAAAATATTAGAGCAACAGATTGGGGATGGTATTCCAAAGATGGTTTGTTATTACCCGTACGCATGAACAAACAACCTGCACTCGATGAACTTTTGAAAATTATTTTTTGGCAATGCAAAAAAGGATGCGGTGTCTCATGTGGGTGCAGAAAAGTTGGTTTATACTTTAACTCTACTTGTTCTGGGTGCTCAGGTGAAGGGTGCAATAATAGTCCACCAATAATTGAAGATGAGGATGACATAGATAACGATGAAGATGTAATTGATGACGAATAAAATTAATATTATAATTGTTTTACCTATAAATGTAAATATTTTCAACTATTTATGTAAATGTATAAGAATATATGGTGCCTTTTTATGTTGATAAATTTTTTTGTATTTAATTCTACTTTTTTCAATTTATATCTTATAAATTAGTTTATAAAAACTGCAATGTTGT
Organism: Diabrotica balteata; assembly: GCA_918026665.1. Taxonomy (NCBI): domain Eukaryota; kingdom Metazoa; phylum Arthropoda; class Insecta; order Coleoptera; family Chrysomelidae; genus Diabrotica; species Diabrotica balteata. The sequence continues at coordinate 13,253,927 of OU898283.1, read as the reverse complement.
AAAGGGTGATTTTCAAAAGTTGAAAAGTTGCAAAATTTTGGCAAAAAATTGTTTTCACCTATAGCACTCATAACAATTGATTTTTAAGGGTTGAAAATGTATGAATTTGTATTTTAAAGTATAAAAAAAATCACTATTTAACTAATCCAAACCAAATTTCACTCATCTTAAGATTTATAATATTATTTTACAATTTTTGAAAATTAGGGGTAGTTTTCACCCCTAAGAACAATCAGGGTTCATCGGCATGACATAAACTATAAAGCAGAGGGTGAGTTGAGCTTAATTCCAAATTTTTATGCAAATCGTTCCAAGGTGAAATCATTTTCTTCGCATTACTAATTTTTTTATATTAATCTCTAATAAGAGTCGCTTTTTAAGGGTTGAAATATGATGGAACTTTATTCAAAAGCACGAAACTATCATTATTTAATTAATTCAAACCAAATTTTACCCATATTCAGGTTTAATATGTTATTTTATAATTTTTGACAATTACGGGTAGTTTTCACCCCTAAGAACAATCAGGGTTCGTCGACATGATATAAACTATAAAGCAGCGGGTGAATTGAGCTTAAATCCAAATCGATCCAAGGCGAAATCATTTTTTTAGAATTAGTAATTTTTTTACATTAATCTCTAACAAGGGTTGAAATATGATGGAACTCTATTCAAAAGTATAAAATAATCATTATTTAACTAATTCAAACCAAATCTTACCCATATTCACGTTTAATATGTTATTTTATAATTTTTGACAATTAGGGGCAGTTTTCACCCCTAAAACCCTTCAGCGCACTTTGGTTCGATATAGATTTTGATCCTTGGGCTATCACCTACCTTCTGTTAAAATTTCAACTGGATACATGCAGGACGAAAAAATTGCGAGGTTTTAACTTTTTCCAGCTTCATTTCCTGAACTATTATCGCCTCCTTAGACAAACCCGTCTTACGCAAACAACTTTGTTACGAGACAGATAGTTGAACGATATTTTATACAATGTCTATACCCAGGTATGGATTTATTTTTGTCCAAGTTTTATATTGGTCCACTATTTCAAATGCAGTTCAAACAGATATGTATTTCGTTCAATCTGTATATATATATATATATATATATATATATATATATATATATATATATATATATATATAGATATATATATAGACAATACAGGACCTAAAGTGAACTTACAAAAAACTAATAAAATGTAAAGCAAAAATAAATGGGATTTTTATTTATTTTTAAGTACATTACTCGTACTTACTTTACAAATATAGCAACTCACACCACAACCACAAAAATTACCTATAAAATTCGTATATACCTACTTAATAACTATAATAAAAAATTACCAAATTATAAACTAGTATCGAAAGCAATAAACTAATTCTAATTACGACCACAATGATTATAATTCGAAAAATAAAAGATTCCGAAAATGCTAGCCAAAAATAAAAATGCGTTAAAAAGAAACAAATACAAGAAGATAAATAAAAGCGTCTTTAAATCATAACCACATTCTTCTTTCACCTTCTAATTTTTAAATTTTAGTTCCACTACAGAACAAAATTTTAGAGATACAGCTCTGCAAAAGGGGCCTCTGTCTGTTTTCGTATAAACTAATGGTATTTAAAATATAACTTTTTAAAATAAAGTTTAGTAGGAAGATAGTATATTTTTATATGCTTAAGTAAAAAAATGACACAGTTAGCATCTAGAATACACCCCTAATGGGACGACTTTATTGGACGTCCCTGGTATTTCCGACTAGAAATATCCCTTGGACGTCCCAGGGATGTCTTGTGCTGTCTGGGTTATTTGAAAAAACATTCGATGCACACGGGATAAAAACCTCACAAGTGTAAAATTTGTTTTAAGCAGTTCTCAGACATAAGTAGTTTGAAAACACACACGGGAAAAACCTTACAAGTATGAAGGCGGTTCTTAGAAAAAAATAATTTGATAATGCACTCTAGTACATTGGGACACACACAAGTAATTTGAGAATGCACACGGGATAAAAAGATCACGTGTTGAATTTGTTATGAGCGGTTTCACAAATGAGTAATTTGAAAAGACATTTTTACAAATGGCAACGCACTCTGGAGAAAAAGTAACAATTTCTGAAACCTTATGGTTAAACTAAAATAAATAAATAACTTGGAATAATCAACTATTTGATTTGAACTATCTTGTGTTTAAATGATCGAAGACGTTAAGAGTTCATTAGATTTTCTTAAATAATAATATAAAAAATTTATATTAGTTCATAAACAAAAAAATTTGTGAATATTTATTAAATAAGTCTTCTACTGACAATCCATACCTAGAGGAGTATATTAATAAATGTGTTTATGACAAAGCAAACACACAATTATTATTTGAGTAATACAGTTAATCAATAGTCTATCAATTATAACAAATAGATAGAATAAAATAGAATAGAAATATGTATGTGTACTTTATATTATATATTAAAATTATATAAACCAGCTTCACTCTGATGTTAACTGTATGACTCATTTTTACCTAACCTAACCTAACATTCATGAATATGGGACTCACAACAACCTTTTCATCATTTAAAAAAATATATAGCTTATAATAACTTGATAGTAGCAAGGTAATGGTAGATTTGACTGACTTAAAAAACACTTTAAGTAGTTAAGTTAAGTTTTAACACTTTTAAATCAAGATTAATTTTTTCGTTAAATTTTACGATATTCTTTAATTCTGTGCTAAGACGAGTCCAGAAACCCAAATAATTTTAAAATCGCTACAGCTATTCTTGTTATAAATGGTCTAACACGATTTACGCCTTTGTTATAATTCGTTCTTGATCAGTAATTCGTAACTCTTCTCTTTGCTCATAGAACTCATCCACAATTTCTTTTTCTATTCGTTCTTGTATCATTTCGTCTTGCTTACTTTTCATTTTCTTTCCAAATAATATATTAAAGGGTATGGTCTTTTGATTATATATCATTTAAGAAAACGCCATTTGGAAAATTCATCAAATTTCGACTAATAGCCAACTAGTTTTTTGGCTATTCGTAGTTTGTAGATTAAATCTTTCCCTTTAGCAATTTTTATATTTTGGTTTTTATTTTAGGATTTTCCCAAAATGAAAGTACGTTGGAGAAAATGAAAATATTACCTGGATATTTATGTAATAAAGAACAACTTATGAGGCGACCTGCTGAAGGAAAGTGCGAAATTTGTTTAAAACCTTTTTCTCGAAAAGATCAATACATCATACATTTACAAACGCACACTAATCAAAAACCGTACAAGTGTGAAATTTGTTTTAAGCAGTTTTCACAAATGAGTGATTTGAAAAAACATTCGAGGGTGCACACGGGAGAAAAACCTCACAAGTGTGAAATTTGTTTTAAGCTGTTTTCAGACATAAGTAATTTGAAAAGACATTCGAGGTTGCATACGGGAGAAAAACCTCACAAGTGTGAAATTTGTTTTAAGCAGTTTTCAGACAGAACTAGTTTCAAAACTCATTTGATAACACACACGAGAGAAAAGCCTTACAAGTGTGAAATTTGTTTTAAACAATTTTCACATCGAAGTAATTTAAAAACTCATTCGAGAATGCACACGGGAGAAAAACCTTACAAGTGTGACATTTGTTTTAAGCAATTTTCACAAATAAGTACTTTAAAAAAACATTCGAAAATGCACACGAGAGAAAAACCTCACAAGTGTGAAATTTGTTTTAAGCAGTTTTCAGACCAAAATAGTTTCAAAATTCATTTGAGAACACACGCGGGAGAAAAACCTTACAAGTGTGAAATTTGTTTTAAGAAATATTCTCTATTAGCCGGTTTAAAAATACATTTGAGAACGCACACAGGAGAAAAACCACACAAGTGCGAAATTTGTTTTAGGCAATATTCACGAATGAGTTGTTTGAAAAGCCATTTGAGGGTGCACACGGGAGAAAAACCTCACAAGTGCGAAATTTGTTTTAGGCAGTTTTCTGAAATATGTAATTTAAAATCTCATCTGAGAACACACACGGTAGAAAAACCTTACAAGTGTGAAATTTGTTTTAAGCAGTTTTCTCAAATGAGTTATTTGAAAAATCATTTGAAGGTGCACATAGGAGAAAAACCTCACAAGTGTGAAATTTGTTTTAAAAAGTTTTTAAAACTAAGTAATTTGAAAACTCATTCGAGAGTGCATACGGGAGAAAAACCGTACAAGTGTGAAATTTGTTTTAAGCAGTTTTCACAAATGAGTGAGTTGAAAAAACATTCGAGGGTGCACACGGGAGAAAAACCTCACAAGTGTGAAATTTGTTTTAAGCAGTTTTCACAAATAAATGATTTGAAAAAACATTCAAGGGTGCACACGGGAGAAAAACCTCACAAGTGTGACATTTGTTTTAAGCAGTTTTCAGACATAAGTAGTTTCAAAATTCATTTGAAAACACACACGGGAGAAAAACCTTACAAGTGTGAATTTTGTTTAAATCAGTTTTCACAGATCAGGACTTTGAAAACTCATATTAGAACACACACGGTAGAACAAGCTTACAAGTGTGAAATTTGTTTTAAGCAGTTTTCTCAAATGAGTTATTTGAAAAGTCATTTGAAGGTGCACATAGGAGAAAAACCTCAAAAGTGTGAAATTTGTTTTAAACAGTTTTCAAAACTAAGTAATTTGAAAACTCATTCGAGAGTGCACACGGGAAAAAAACCTCACAAGTGCGAAATTTGTTTTAAGCAGTTTTATCAAATAAGTGATTTGAAAAGACATTCGAAGGTGCACACGGGAGAAAAACCTCACAAGTGCGAAATTTGTTTTAGGCAGTTTTCAGAAATAAGTAATTTGAAAAGACATTCGAGTGTGCACACGAGAGAAAAACCGTACAAGTGTGAAATTTGTTTTAAGCAGTTTTCAGAAATAAGTAGTTTGAAAAGACATAATATGAGGGTGCACAAGAGAGAAAAACCTCACAAGTGCGAAATTTGTTTTCATCAGTTTTCAGACATAAGTAGTTTGAAAACTCATTTGAGAACACACACGGGAGAAAAACCCCTACAAGTGTGAAGGCGGTTCTCAGAAATCAATAATTTGAAATCACATTTGATAATGCACTCTAGAGGAAAACTTTACAAATGTGAATTTTTCTGAAATTTTTCTCGCAAAGATTATTTAAAAAAACATTTAGCAACTCATCCTTGAGGAAAACGTCACAAGTGTGAAGTTTGTTTTAAGCAGTTTTGAAAACTCATTCGAAAACCACACGGGAGAAAAACCTCACAAGTGTGAAATTTCTTTTACAGCAGTTTTCTCAAATAAGTTATTTGAAAAGACATTTGAAGGTCCACATAGGAGAAAAACCTCACGAGTGTGAAATTTGTTTTAAACTTTTTTAAGTAATTTGAATACTCATTCGAGAATGCACACGGGAGAAAAACCTCACAAGTGCGAAATTTTATTTTAAGCAGTTTTCAGACATAAATAGTTTCAAAATTCATTTGAGAACACACGCAGGAGAAAAACCTTTGTGTGAATTTTGTATAAAGCAGTTTTCACAGATCAGTACTTTGAAAACTCATATTGGAATGCACACGGGGGAAAACCCTACAAGTGTGAAGGCAGTACTCAGAAAAAAATAATTTAAAATTACATTTGATAATGCACTCTAGAGGAAAACTTTGCAAATGTGAAATTTATTATAAGTATTTTTCTCGCAAAGATTATTTAAAAAGTCAGTTAGCAACTCATCCTGGAGGAAAACGTCACAAGCGCCAAGTTTGTTTTAAACAGTTTTCTCGAAGGAGTTGTTTAAAAATTAATTCGAAAATGCACACGGGGGAAAATACTCAAAAGTGCGAAATTTGTCTTAAGTGGTTTTCACAAATAAGTCTTTCGAACAGACATTTGAAGGTGCACACGGGAAAAAACATTAAAATTGTGAAATTTGTTTTAAGAAGTTTTTACAAATAAGTCATTTGAAAAGACATTTGAAGGTGCACATGGGAGAAAAACATTAAAAGTGAAATTTTTTTAAGCAGTTTTCACAAATAAATTCCCAGATAGCACAAGTATGTCCCATGGACGTCCGAAGGATGTACCTCATTAAATGTCCGGACATCTGTTTACATAATTTGGACGTCCCCAGGACGTCCAATAAGACCTATTATAGATAAGACTTTATATATATATATATATATATATATATATATATATATATATATATATATACATATATACATATATATATATATATATATATAATATATATATATATATATATATATATATATATATATATATATATATATATATATACAGGGTGTCCCGGAAAATAGTGCGTTCCTTAAAGGTATGGGCTGAGCGTACCATTAATAACAAAAAAGTCTTATAACAATTTTTTATAAAGTCAACCGTTTTATATATATATTTAATAATATAATTTTATATAGTATATTTTTTAAATAAGTAAAAAAATGTCACAGTTAGCATCTAGAATACACCCCTAATGGGACGACCTTATTGAATGGCATAAAATGGACGTCCCAGGGATGTCTTGTGCTGTCTGGGTTATTTGAAAAAACATTCAATGCACACGGGATAAAAACCTCACAAGTGTAAAATTTGTTTTAAGCAGTTTTCAGACATAAGTAGTTTGAAAACACACACGGGGAAAAACCTTACAAGTGTGAAGGCGGTTCTCAGAAAAAAATAATTTGAAATCACATTTGATAATGCACTCTAGTACATTGGGACACACACAAGTAATTTGAGAATGCACACGGGATAAAAAGATCACAAGTGTTGAATTTGTTATGAGCGGTTTCACAAATGAGTAATTTGAAAAGGCATTTTTACAAATGGCAACGCACTCTGGAGAAAAAGTAACAATTTCTGAAACCTTATGGTTAAACTAAAATAAATAAATAACTTGGAATAATCACTTATTTGATTTGAACTATCTTGTGTTTAAATGATCGAAGACGTTAAGAGTTCATTAGATTTTCTTATATAATATTATAAAAAATTTATATTAGTTCATAAACAAAAAAATTTGTGAATATTTATTAAATAAGTCTTCTACTGACAATCCATACCTAGAGGAGTATATTAATAAATGTGTTTATGACAAAGTAAACACACAATTATTATTTGAGTAATAGAGTTAATCAATAGTCTATCAATTATAACAAATAGATAGAATAAAATAGAATAGAAATATGTATGTGTACTTTATATTATATATTAAAATTATATAAACCAGCTTCACTCTGATGTTAACTGTATGACTCATTTTTACCTAACCTAACCTAACATTCATGAATATGTGACTCACAACAACCTTTTCATCATTTAAAAAAATATATAGCTTATAATAACTTGATAATAGCAAGGTAATGGTAGATTTGACTGACTTAAAAAACACTTTTAAATCAAGATTAATTTTTTTCGTAAAATTTTCCGATATTCTTTAATTCTGGGCTGAGACGAATCCAGAAAACCAAATAATATTAATATCGCTACAGCCGTTCTTGTTATAAATGGTCTAACACGATTTACGTATTTGTTATAATTCATCCTTTATCAGTAATTCGTAACTCTTCTCTTTGCTCATAGAACTCATCCACAATTTCTTTTTCTATTCGTTCTTGTATCAGTTCGTCTTGCTTACTTTTCATTTTCTTTCCAAACAATATATGAAAGAGTATGCATTCTTCTTTTGATTACAGTAAACTCGCAATTATTCGAGGTAATTGGATCTGTGGTACCACGGATACTGCAAAAACTCAGTTAACACTGAGATTGGTTATATTGATAGAAACATGTGCACCTACGTAAATAATGATTATTGTGCTTATTTTAATAACTAAAAACTAATATAAAAGTAGTATAAAAGATAAAAAAATTTACTTCCTTTTATTCCTCTTTTTGAGGCGGCGATGTTGCGCCAACGTTGAAAATGGAGGACGTCTAATGGAGTCGATTCTTCTTGTTGCTCGATGTATGCGAAAGCTGCTTCAAGGAACTTTAATCCATCGGAATGAGAAATCTTGTGAGTTATCTCATCTGTATTTTCTTCTTCTTCATGTGTGACGTTTACAACTAGATTGGCAATTGCATCATCTAGATTCATCAAATTAATGATTCTTGGTTTTCAATTGTTTGTTCTACTGGTAATTGATTGGCTAGGTTGGCTATAGAATCAACTTCACAGTCATCAGTTTTATTTTAAACGTCTTTTGTTTTTTTGTCTATCTTAAATAATTTTTTCCATTACTTCTGAATAGTGGACACTTTGACGTCGTCCCAAACAGATGCAATCCAATAGCAAACATCTTTAAACGTGATCTTCAATGCCTCAATTACAGTCAGCTCTTCATCCAGCTTAGTTGTAGTACCAAAAGAAGCTTCCGCCGATGATTCCTCTTCATTGCCTCTTTAACGCCTTGGTCTAGGGTTTGGATGAGATACGTCACATTGGGTGGAAGGATCGTTTGTTACCACTAATCAATTCACTCGCATCTGGGTGGGATCGTGCGTTGTGCAACAACAACAAAGCTTTCCGGGGCAGATTTTTGTTTATTAAATAGGCATCAATGACTGGCACGAAGTCATTAAAAAACCAGTCAAGTGTAACTATCCATCCATGCATTGTGTTGGTTGCTATAGATTGTAGGTAAGCAATTTATTTGGACATTTTTGAATGCGCTTGGATTTCTGGATTTTCATATTAAAAGATATTTTAATTTTAGTTGTTAGGTTCTTCAAATAATATTTGGAAATGTGTTAAAATACTTTATTTTATATTAGGCGTAATCTCAAAGACATGTTACAATTTACAATTATATAAGAAAAAGAAAAGACATGACCATGGCCCTGATTCTATTTCATTTCGATGTCGAAATTTAAAAGCGACTACGCCATGACAGTCGCAATCGCTAGCGATTCTCATTCATTTCGATTTTAGTTAAAAGTGGGGACATTTACTTTATCATTTTGACACTGCTCAGAATTTGGGTTGGCCGTCTTGTTTATTGGCTGCACGCTTGTTAAATGTTTGTTTTGTTTACATTTTACGATTTTTGTTTCTTGTTTGAGATGATAAATTTTTAGTGGCCATTCTCAATGATTATATTTTGAATTTAAAGAAAATGGATGGATGCTGTTGGTGATGGTGGCACTAAATTGTCTGTGGACCAAAAAGAAATTATGATGGCTTTTGACTTAGTGGTTATATTATATTTTTAAATTTACTGCAGCTTAGTATTGGTATTACTAAAAACAATACATTACCGCTCTAAAAATTCTTGATGAGTTTAAAGATTATTTTATATCTCTAAATAAGAGTATAAAATTAAAATAAATTATTACAACCAAATTATTTATTATTTCTATCTTCCATTACAGCCTGTTGAATATATTCAAAAATTGTGGTTTCCAATTTAGTTTTAATATTGGGACATTTTATTTCTTTAATTTTTACACCACAGTATATTTTAAAAAATAATCAGTAGCATCTGGCTTGGGGCCCCCAGGTACTGCAGTTCTATTTTTATAGGTGTTAAAATTTCGACCAATTATGTGCCGAATCACATACCATTTCTGATAAAACGCAGCCATATTAATACTTTTTGCCTCAGTTTTCGTTGCAACAATCAAACAAAACAACACTATGTATATACTATATTATTTATCTATGAAACAACACCGCCTAAACTGAACCTAACCTCGCTTCTCCCAGTCCCGCTAGTAATGTCAGATTAATTTCGACTCGAAATTAAATTTCAACCACTTTCTTGAGGTTGAAATTAATTTCGATAAATCGAAATTTAGTGACGTCTTTTGGTTAGTTCAGCTGAAATCCACTAGGCTCGCAAAGTCGCATTTCTACGTCGCCATATTGATTTCAACATGTTTTCAGTCGAAATCTCAATTAGAATCAGGGCCCATGACTTGACTTATCTAATGACAATTAAAATGACATGACAACCTTCTGTCATTCATGCCAACAGAACATTTCAAAGGTTTGCTCCTAAATTCCGTGTATTCTAACATTAATGAACCAGAAGCATTGTTGAAAATCATAATTGTGACTCTCTCTTTGCTTTTTTTGTAACCTGGTGCAGTTCCTTCATTTTTAGCAGCTAGTATTTTCGATGGAAGCATTATAAAGTTAACGCCTGTCTCATCACAGTTAAATATTTGATCTGAAGTTAGCCCATCGTTAAGGATAATGTCTTGTAATTTTAAATAAAATGTTCCAATTTCAGTTGAGTCAGCAGAAAGTTTTTCGCCGTAAATATTCAATTGTCGAATGCCATATTTCTTCTTCCATAAGTCAATCCATCCCTCACTAGCACAAAAGTTTTCTCCTCCATCCATAAGCTTCTTCTAGAATTCAATAGCTTTTGCTTGGAGTATTGGTCCACTTATCGGACTGCCCAATCCTCTCATTTGTTAAACCCACAAGAAAAACTCCTCAGAAGTTTGTTCAAGGTCCCCTTTCTTCATAGTCTTCCGGGCCAATTCACTACCACCACTCACACTTCAGTTGACCCACCGTTCGATTTCATTCCACTTACGCTTCCAATCTCCAACAGTTACTGTTTCGACACCTAAATCTGATGCAAGCTTCGTTATTGATTCACCCTTGTCCAACCTCCTATTTGCATTCACTTTTGTTTCCAAAGATGCAATTATTCTCTTTCGCTTTCCACTCATATTGCAGAAAAAGATGCTGTCTTACACTCACAAAAATCAACATATGAAAAATTAATTATAAAACCGAAACTAATAAACTGGAATAAATACACAAAACAGTACATAAAAGGAAAAATTTTACCGTACAGTAACTTAATTTGACTATCTAAATGACAGCCAAATCGGTAGTTCAATTCACACTGATTAATATAGAAAGGAACAGGAAGTTGTAGACAACACACGACACAGAAATTTCTGGAAATAAGGCGGTGACCATTATCTGAGAATACCGACTCGACATCAGTTTGACCTAACGCATACCTTACACAGAATTCGCTTCTTATCAATAATCCACAATTTTCAATGGATTGTCCATATAACAGCTGACGATATAACTTGTGACCATGGAGCCTTTTTTATTACTCGATATTCTGATTCAACAAGTACGACTATAAAAGTAAAACCAAGGCAAAAATTTTGCCTCGGTTAACCGAGGGTCTCGGATAATCGCGAGTCTACTGTATATATTTTTTAAGAAAACGCCGTTTGAAAAATTCATCAAATTTCGACTAATAGCCAACTAGTTTTTTGGCTATTCGTAGTTTGTAGATTAAATCTTTCCATTTAGCAATTTTTATATTTTGGTTTTTATTTTAGGATTTTCCCAAAATGAAACTACGTTGGAGAAAATGAAAACATTACCTGGATATTTATGTAATAAAGAACAACTTATGAATCGACCTGCTGAAGGAAAGTGCGAAATTTGTTTAAAACCTTTTTCTCGAAAAGATCAATACATCATACATTTACAAACGCACACTGATCAAAAACCGTACAAGTGTGAAATTTGTTTTAAGCAGTTTTCACAAATAAGTAATTTGAAAAGACATTCGAGGGTGCATACGGGAGAAAAACCTCACAAGTGTGAAATTTGTTTTAAGCAGTTTTCAGAAATAAGTAGTTTGAAAAGACATATGAGGGTGCACAAGAGAGAAAAACCTCACAAGTGCGAAATTTGTTTTCAACAGTTTTTAAAACTAAGTAATTTGAAAACTCATTCGAGAATGCACACGGGAGAAAAACCTCACAAGTGCGAAATTTGTTTTAAGCAGTTTTCAAAAGTAACTGATTTGAAAAGACATTCGAGGGTGCACACGGGAGAAAAACCTCACGAGTGTGAAATTTGTTTTAAGCTGTTTTCACAAATAAGTAATTTGAAAAGACATTGTAGGGTGCACACGGGGGAAAAACCTCACAAGTGTGAAATTTGTTTTAAGCAGTTTTCAAACATAAGTAGTTTCAAAACTCATTTGAGAACACACACAGGAGAAAAACTTTACAAGTGTGAAATTTGTTTTAAGAAATTTTCTGTATTAACCAGTTTAAAAATACATTTGAGAACGCACACCGGAGAAAAACCTCACAAGTGCGAAATTTGTTTCAAGCAGTTTTCACGAATGAATTGTTTGAAAATTCATTTGAGAACGCATACAGGAGAAAAACCTCACAAGTGCGAAATTTGTTTTAGGCAGTTTTCAGAAATAGGTAATTTAAAAACTCATCTGAGAACACACACGAGAGAACAAGCTTACAAGTGTGAAATTTGTTTTAAGAAATTTTCTCGAATGAGGTGTTTAAAAATTCATTCGAGGATGCACACGGGGGAAAATTCTCATAAGTGCGAAATTTGTCTTAAGTCGTTTTCACAAATAAGTCATTTAAATACCCATTTGAAGGTGCACACGGGAGAAAAACCGTACAAGTGTGAAATTTGTTTTAAGCAATTTTCAGAAATAAGTCATTTGAAAAGACACTCGAAGGTGCACACGGGAGAAAAACCGTACAAGTGTGAAATTTGTTTTAAGCATTTTTCACAAATAAGTCATTTGAAAACACATTTGAAGGTGCACATGGGAGAAAAACATTAAAAATGTGAAGGCGGTTCTCTAAGTATTTTTCTCGCAAATATTATTTAAAAAGACATTTAGCAACTCATCCCGGAGAAAAACTTCACAAGTGTGAAGTTTGTTTTAAGCAGTTATCAAGACTAAATCAAATCAATCAATAAATATTAAAAAAACAAAAAAACATAACCTGGGACAACAAGTGTGCAGAAATAAGCTCAATGGTAGGAGGATCTAGGTCCAGACAAGCTTGGAAAACTATCAACAGTCCTAGAAAAATACAAACGAAACAAAAAAAATAAACGCCATAGACATAGAACGATGGAAAAATTATTATGAAAATCTATTAAATGAACAACGTACACAGTTTCTAGACACACAGATAGATAGAGTTGAAACGGGGTTAAATGAAGTGGCGATGATTACCGTAGAAGAAATAAAAAACGCATTACAAAAAATGAAAAATAATAAAGCTCCTGGGCCGGGTGATTTACCTATCGAGTTATTCAAACATGCCACTGCAATAACATTAGAATTGCTTTCTGAAATGTTTAACATAAACTCCATCTACAAAAAGGGAAACAGGAATGACTGCAGTAATTACCGAGGTATCAGCATTACGTCATCCACTGGCAAACTGTATGAAATAGTTCTGAAAGCCAGAATAGGAAAAGAAGCCACAGAGATCGAAGAACAAAGTGGATTCCGACCAGGGAGATCTTGTGTCGACAATGTATTTACTCTCAAACATCTAACGGAAAAGAGATTAGCAAGAGGACTAGAACTTCATGCCACTTTTATAGATCTCCGTAAAGCGTTTGACTCCGTACCACTGCAGAGACTATGGACAACATTGGAAAATGCAGGTATAAATGCCGTGAAAAAGCTATATCAAGATAACCAAGCTTATATTAAGGTTGGAAACCAAATTTCCAAGGGTTTCACCCAAACAAAGGGTGTCAAATAGGGCTCTTGCCTCTCCCCAACCCTATTTAAAATATATCTTGGTAATGCTTTAAAATATTGGATGAGAAAATGCAGCCCAATGGGCATATAGGTAAATGACACTCCTATATACACAATCCTCTTCGCAGACGACCAGGTAGTTCTTGCCGAGGACCTACAAGATATACCGAAAAGACACAATACATGAATATAGGAGGCATCGATCAAGACGTGGAAACAGAAAGCGGATTAATTAAAAACGTTGATCAGTACGAATATCTCGGAGTTACACTAAGCGAAGACGGGAGAGACGACAAAGATATAACAAGAAAAATAGGAAAAGGAAAAAACATGATAAAAACACTACATCCGATCCTGTGGAATAAAACTTTAACTAAGAAAACAAAGAAAAATATATATCAGGCTATGATTTAGCCGGTGCTGACGTATGGGTCAGAAGTGTGGGTCTTTAACAAGAATATGTCACAAAAACTCCTCTCAACAGAAATGATGTACTGGAGAAGATGTTCCGGGTTAACTTTGTTTGACCACATAAGAAATGAAAACATAAGAGAGAGAATGAAAGTAAATAACACAATAATGGATACGATAGCCGAAAAACAATTAAAATGGTATGGACACCTGAGACGGATGAACGAAGAAAGGATATCACGAAAGTTTTGGAACTGGAGACCTACACAGAGAAATAAAAGGGGAAGGCCAAAAAAGAAATGGATATCCAATATTCATATAGAAATGGAAAATAGAGGTCTTCAAGAAGGAGACTGGGCCGATAAGAAATTATGGCGATCGGGATGCGAGAAGCGACAAAATTAAAGTTGCAAACACTCGCTATATATATATATATATATATATATATATATATATATATATATATATCAAGACTAAATAATTTTAAAATTCATTCGATGATAACGGGGAAAAACCTCAAAAGTGCGAAAGCGGTTTACACAAACAAGTAATTTGAGAATGCAGTGTTAAATTTCTTTTGAGCGGTTTCACAAATGAGTAATTCGAAAAGACATTTTCACAAGTGGCAACGCACTCTAAAGAAAAAGTTACAATTTCTGAAACCTTATGGTTGTTATTCAATCAACGGTTAAACTAAAATAAATAAATAACTTGGAATAATCAACTATTTGATTTGAACTATCTTGTGTTTAAATGATCGAAGACGTTAAGAGTTCATTAGATTTTCTTAAATAATAATATTAAAAATTTATATTATTTCATAAACAAAAAAAATTGTGAATGTTAGGGAAATAAGTCTTCTACTGACAATCCTTTACATACATAGAGGAGTATATAAATAAATATGTTGATGACAAAACAAATAAAGAATTGTTATTTGAGTAGTACAGAGGACTTAATCAATAGTTAAACAATTATAACAAGTAGATAGAATAAAAATATGTATGTGTACTTTAAATTTATATGAAAAGTTATGGAAAAGAACGATTAGGCTCCATTTTTGGTCGGAATTTAGATGTTGGCGTCATATTTTAGCTTTTCTTGGAAAGAACCCAAGCATGGTTTAGATTAGATTAAGAGAGGTGGCCTTTCGGCCTATTCCACTGCGACCTTTTCAGATCTATTGTGATCCTCTAGTCCTAGATAACATTCTCTAGCCTGACCCTTTTTATAAAGTTTAGTAGCTTCGAAACTACCTTCCACGTAGCTATTTACCGGTGGATTTTCTTTTCCTAATGTAAAGAACCGCACATTTGCCAGAGTGTCATACTGACATAAAATGTGCTCTGCTGTTTCTTCTTCGAGGTGACAGAATCTGCACAGGTCATCATCCGATAATCCCATTAGCTTCAAGTGCCTATTCAGCTTACAGTGCCCTGTTAGAAGACCTACTATGGCTTTGACTGTTTTCCTGTCTTTGCTAATTAGGTCTGCCGTAAATTTTGGCGAATGTTCTGTAATAAACTGTTTCGCCTGTCTTTGTCCTGGAGAGATTCCACCATTCCAGAGATTTGTGAGCTTCCCACTTCTTTGTAGTTCTTTCTACTGACTTTGCAACGCCGCAGAATGGTTCCGGTCCAATGAATGGCATTGATGAGCCTTGTTTGGCCATTTCATCTGCTTTTTCATTGCCCTTATGATCCTCGTGCCCCAGTACCAAGGCTACCCTAACCTTGCTACGGTCTCCTAGTTTATTTAGGGCACACACGCAATCCCATACTAGCTTAGAATTGACCTCTACAGAATTGAGTGTCTTAAGCGCTGCCTGACTATCTGTGAAGATGGCAACTAAACAGAACGTTCTTTCCTGCCTCTTTATTTCTTCCACGCAGTGATGAATTGCAGTTATTTCTGCCTGGAAAACTGTCACATCCTTAGATAGACTTACCGGAAAATGTATCCCTTGATTTGTCCGTATTATGCCGGTTCAAACACCCTCCGATGTTTTTGAACCATCTTTGTACCAGGTAGCCACAGCTTTTATGGGTACACCTTTATTCCAGTCTTCCCTACCTGGTATCTTAATTGTGAATTTATTGTTAAAGTTATATCTAGTAGCTGTTGCATCGATAGGTTTCCCCATCATAATATCGGCTTTTAGCTCCTCGATTAGCTTTCTGTTGTCAGTACCATGCATCTGGCTTATATGTCGCTGACTATAGTGATTAATCTGTGCATCACTGATCAGACTTCGCCCTGTATAAAGATATGAAGTGGTGGTAAATTCAACAGGACTTCCAACGATGCAGTAGGAGTTGTTTTTATGGCCCCCGTAATACACAGGCATGCTAGCCTTTGTATATTACCTAGCAGCCTTATTGCTCGTTATAATCGGTCCAATAACTCTTGTGTATAACCATGAGTCATTTTGGGGTTAAATTCCCAATTCTTACCGCATATTCTTCTACATCTGCCCAGGGACATAGTAGCTTTCTGTGTGGTTTTTAGAATGTGAGTATTCCATGTAAGCCTATGATCAAAATATACCCCAAGGTATTTTGTTTCTTTGGCAAATGAAATCTCTGTTCTTCTTAGCACCGGTGGTTTTAGGCCTTGTAGTGCTGTTTTCTTGGTGAAGTTGACGATTTGGGTTTTCTGAGCATTGACTACCAGTCTCTCTTCTTTGCACCAATCGTCAACTATATTTAGGGCTGCTTGCATTCTCACAAGACGAAGAATATCCTGGCTTAAGAACTTAAGGGAATGGTTTGATTGCAGTAGTGCAGAACTTTTTAGAGCGGCAGTCAACAGAGTCCGCATAGCCATGATGATTTCCAACCTTCGATAGAAGATGGAACTTAAAGAAGAAGAAGCATTCTCACAGACACCACCTGAGCAAACCTACCCCTGACGACGATTGCTATATCGTCAGCATATCCTAGACAATAAAAGCCTTCTGTGGACAAATTTCTGAAGAGATCATCTACTAAGGTTGCCCAAAGTAGAGGGGACAGAACTCCTCCTTGTGGACAGCCTCCACCTACTTTTGCTTTGATGGTTGCTTTACCCAGTGTGGACCTTACTATCCTATTCTCTAGGAATGCCCTTATCCATCTGCATATTACCGCAGGTGCGCCTCGTCTACCCATAGCTCCTATCAAAGAGCTGGTGGTAACATAATTAAAGGCTCCTTAAAAGCATGGTTTCGTTTGTACAATAACGATCACCGTACAGAAGTTAATAAAGATGAAAGATATAAGCCGACAGAAAAGAACGATCAGGTTACTCGCAGATTACGACGACCTTGTAACTAAACGTAGATTGTCGTTTGCATCTATAGCATCTTAGCGTCAGTTCTATTCTGTAATCGCTAAGCGAGCTGCTGCTATTTTGTAGTTTTGATTAGTTTGTTTTTGAGAAAATTCATAATGTCAAGTGATCATAGTGATAGTGATATATCTAATGGAAATAATCAGCCAGGTGAAGTCAAAAAGCGGAGAAAAAAAGCCAAAATGAGTGATGTAATGAAAATATTACATACCAGCACTCACGAGGTCGGGGAAGACTGTAAGTGCATTCGTTACAACTGTCTTCGAGTCACCCCTTTGAATGAAAGACAACGATTGATTTCTCATTTTAATGAGTTAGGGGACTACAATGCTCAAAACAAATATTTAACTGGTCTTGTCACGATCATACCTGTTGGTAGACGGAGAATCCAAAACTCTGAAGCTGAAGCAAGCTTTAATCAATCTTATAGCTATAGAGTTCGGGCAAATGTGAGTGGCTCGTTACAAGATACTGTTGTTTGCTATAAATCATTTTTGTCTTTACACGGCATCACTAATCGCCGTGCTCAAACCATTTACTTGAATTTGGCGATGCTAAAGAAGATGGACGGGGCGGTCATAAAAACAGACATAATAAGTTTACCGATGAAACAAGAACAATGGTAATGAGCTTTATACAGTCCGTGAAAAGTAGGAAATCTCATTCTTTGCATGATACTAGTAAACTATATTTACCTGCAGAACTTAATACAGCCAAACTTCATTGAATGTTTAATGTATCACACAATAATAATAAAGACTACACTACATTTCGTGAGTTATTGGTGAGTAATTTCAACACATCGTTTGGCTACCCACGTAAAGATACATGTAGCTCTTGCGACACTTTCAAGGCTAACATTGCCATTACGACGGATAAAATTGCTAACTGTACTGATGAAAAAAAAAAAACAAAACATCATTGACAACAACATTGCAGACACTAATGCGTGAAAAGATAATCCATTTACGGAAAAGCGAAAAGTTTTACACCATGAAAAAAAATTTAGAAAAGAATCACGAAAAAACGAAACAATGGAAGCCATAACGATGGATTACCAAAAAACCCACTCCCAACATCTCAACATCTGATGTTAACTATAGCCGACAACTCAACTTGATATCATTTAATATTCATCTACTGTCAAATGCAACTTCAGTATTTATTTATTTAGCGTATGGATAATTACAATACGATAAAAGTAGTATTTAGATAATAATTATGTTCAAATTGGAATTGTAACCTAAGTTAAATATTAAATATTAATGTCCAAGTTGCACAGCCATTCAATTGCACCAGGAGAACACTCTGCAAAATCTTGAAGGTCTCCGCTGTATCTGCGGATTGGGCAATCCGCCATGATGTGTTGGATGGTCTGTCTCGGGGATCCACAATCACATTGTGGGCTTTCTGCATGACCCCATCGGTATAGAGAATCGGCACATTTGTCATGACCCGTGCGTATGCGATTTAATTTTGTCCATATAGGGCGTGGCAGGTTTGATCCAGTGAAGCCGATCGACGTACTTGTTATTTTGATGACGTCTGGCTCTGTTGTTGGCATCCATCTTTTCGTCCACTGCTCTTGCTTATTGTAGCTATCACCCATTCCCTGAACGGATTGGACAGGGGGTCGTCTGGACTTCAGTCTTTGTTGGTCTGGTAATTGGCAAACGATTATTTGCCTTGATTTTCTGATATTCTCTGACAAGTGCTGCCGTTCGTCGAATATCTGGAGGTGCTATATTGCTCAGAATTGGAAGCCATCTTAGTGGAATTGATTTAATAGTACCGGATATTACTCTCATAGTGTAATTTAGTTGAACATCAATCTTGTTGACATGAGCGCTATTTAGCCATACCGGTGCGCAGTATTCAGCGACAGAATACACCAGGGCCAGTGAGGAGGTTCGAAGTGTATCCGCAGTGGCACCCCATGTCGTTCCAGCAAGCTTTGTTATTATGTTGTTACGGGTTCTCACTTTGGCAGCTACATTCGTAAGATGGGTTTTGAACGTCAGTGATCTGTCGAGCGTTACACCCAGGTATTTAATGTTGTTATTATGTTTCAAAGTCTCGCCATTGAAGGTGATGCTAAGGGTGTCATTCGAAAGCTGATTTGTGAGATGGAAGAGGCTTGTCTCAGTTTTGTTGGTATTAGGGCGAAGTCGCCATTGTTTAAAGTAGTCGCAGAGAACCCTTAAGTCTTCGGTAAGCGCCCTTTCTCCAACATCTTTGGCTTGGTTTTGAAATGCGATAGCCAGGTCATCTGCGTAAGCAAATTTTTTTGATTTTGTCTCTGGAAGATCGGCTGTGTAAATGTTCAATAATAGTGGAGCAAGCACTGAACCCTGTGGGAGGCCATTATTTAGCTTTCTGACATTGCTCTTTGTATCGTTTATATATACTTGAAACAGTCTGTTGGTTAGGAGGTTATTGATCAGTTGGCAGGTTTTCAGGCATGGTATGACCTTCATTAGCTTGTAGATCAGGCCTTCTCTCCACACAGTGTCATATGCAGCCGTCAGATCTATAAACGTTACGGCTGTTTTTTCCCGTTTTTCGAAACCGGCTTCAATAAATGTCGTTAAGGACAGTACTTGATCACTACAGCTACGCCCGCTTCTAAATCCGGCCTGTTCGACTGGTATCACAGTGTCGGTGATGGGGTATATCCTGTTATATATAAGTCGCTCTAGTAGTTTGTAGCAGCAACTGAGGAGGGCAATGGGTCGATAGTTTTCGGGTAGTTCACCGTCCTTTCCAGGTTTTAAAATTGCAATAACTTTGGTTCTTTTGAACTCTGGAGGTAGTACAGATGTCTTCATTATGTCACTAAAAAAGTCTTTGAGCCAGTGTCGCGTTTTTGGACCACAGTGAATTAGGAACTCAGGATACATTCCATCGAAACCTGCCGCTTTGCCTTTTTTAATTTGACTGAGGCCATCGTTTATTTCGTTCAGAGAGAAGCATCTTGAAAACTCTGAAGTAGGAGGAGTGTTTGTCTTAAGTTCTTTTAGAGCTTTTTTTGTAGACATCGTATGGATTTTGTCAGAGGGGGCACGCGATACTTCAACTATTCTGTTAGTTATCCTTTTCGGATCGATACTGTTCTTGTTCAAGCGTTTCTCTCTAACGGCTCCACCTAGTCTACGTAGCAATCCCCATGCCTTCCGGCTAGATCGTGAAAAATCAATATGCTCTACTGTTGTTTTCCATTTATTAAGTCGGGTTGAGTCCAGAGAAGTCAGTAGACTATCAGCAATCTCAGGATCTTCAGAATCCACAAATTCTTCATACAGTCGTTGACTTTCTTCTGTCCAGCCTGGGATGTACTCCTTTCGAAAACCACGGGGTATATGTTTTTTGGCTATGGAAAGTACTAAGCTTACAAAGCGGTGGTAGTTCTTGGCTTTCGGATCAATAAAACTTCAGTATTTTATACATACGACGAAAGTGTTGCCCGAAATTGTGACGATTATGTTTGTTCGATGTTGTAATATTTTATTTTGCATATTTTGGACTCTAAACATACGTCATCTAGTAATTTTTTGTGATTCGTGCGGCGGACAAAACAAAAATTTTATCGTAATTTGCTTTCTTCACTACATAGTGGATAAGCTTACTCGATTTGACCTAGTGAAAGTGATAGTTTCTATTCGTGGACACTCTTACCTAGAATGTGATAGGGATATGAGTTTTGTGAATTCCAAATACCGGACGACTGGAGAGATGTATTAAAGAATAGTCGCACTAAACCATCACCATTCAAGGTAATAAACTGTGCAGATGACGTTAATTTTCAGACATGGGCCGAGTATTTGTCCTATCTTTATGTACCAAAATGTCCTATGGGAACTAGGCCTTTCAGGATTTTAAAAATACAAAAAAAACAACTATGGTTTGTGTTACACAAAGACCACTATTTTGGCCTATATCTTACAGCCGTGTTAGTTCCCTCAAAAAATCAGGTACGTAAGAGAAAATTGAAACATATTCCACTAAAAAAGGTATATAATGAACCTCTGCCTATTGAGACTGCTAAGTTGCCCGATTTATTGCACCTATCCCAATTCCTGACAACCCCTGAAGCGCATTGCTTTTACCAAGGACTAGCTAGTTTCCGATACCGGTACGAATGAAGGTAGTGAAGTGGAATTTGCCGACGATCCACCAATCGACATTAACCGCGCAAATTAGATCTGAGTCCAGCTCCTTAATTACAAATTTGAAGATTTCAGGTACATATATAATTAGCAAACTATTTTTTTTTCATAAATGACTTAAAATTTTAAAATTCGATTTGTACAAAATGTGAGTCTGATCGTTCTTTCCCATGACCCTTCATATTGGATAATAAAATTACATAAACCAACTTCACTCTGATGTTAACTCTATGACTCATTTTTACCTAACCTAACCTAACATTCATGAATATGTGCTCACACCAACAACCTTTTCATCATTTAAAAAAATATATAGCTTATAATAACTTGATAATAACAAGGTAATGGTAGATTTGACTGACTTAAAGAACACTTTTAAAACAAGATTAATTTTTTTCGTTAAATTTTACGATATTCTTTAATTCTGGGCTAAGATGAATCCAGAAAACCAAATAATATTAAAATCTCTTCAGCCATTCTTGATATAAATGGTCTGCTGATTTACGTATTTGTTATAATTCGTCCTTTATCAGTAAGTAATTCGTAACTCTTCTCTTTGCTCATAGATCCACAATTTCTTTTTCTCTTCGTTCTTGTATCATTTTGTCTTGCTTACTTTTCATTTTCTTTCCAAACAATATATGAAAGAGTATGCAGTCTTCTTTTGATTACAGTAAACTCGCGATTATCCGAGGTAATTGGGATCGTGCTACCTCGGATACCGAAAAAACTTAGTTAACACTGAGATTGGTTATATTGATAGAAACATGTGCACCTACGTAAATAATGATTATTGTGTTTATTTTAATAACTAAAAACTAATATAAAAGTAGTATAAAAGATAAAAAAATTTACTTCCTTTTATTCCTCTTTTTGAGGCGGCGACGTTGCGCCAACGTTGAAAATGGAGGACGTCTAATGGAGTCGATTCTTCTTGTTGCTCGAGGTATGCGAAAGCTGCTTCAAGGAACTTTAATCCATCGGAATGAGAAATCTTGTGAGTTATCTCATCTGTATTTTCTTCTTCTTCATGTGTGACGTTTACAACTAGATTGGCAATTGCATCATCTAGATTCATCAAATTAATGATTCTTGGTTTTCAATTGTTTGTTCTACTGGTAATTGATTGGCTAGGTTGGCTATAGAATCAACTTCACAGTCATCAGTTTTATTTTAAACGTCTTCTGTTTTTTTGTCTATCTTAAATAATTTTTTCCACGAGTTCTGAATAGTGGACACTTTGACGTCGTTCCAAACAGATGCAATCCATTGCGTTGGTTGCTATATATTGTATGTAAGCAATTTATTTGGACATTTTTGAATGCCCTTGGATTTCTGGATTTTCCAATTAAAAGATGTTTTAATCTTAATGAACCAGAAACATTTTTGAAAATCATAATTGCTCTCTCTTTGCTTTTTTTGTAACCTGGTGCAGTTCCTTCATTTTTAGCAGCTAGTATTTTCGATCGAAGCATTATAAAGTTAACGCCTGTTTCATCACAGTTAAATATTTGGTCTGAAGTTAGCCCATCGTTAAGGATAATGTCTTGTAATTTTAAATAAAATGTTCCAATTTCAGTTTCAGTTCAATTCAGTTTCAGTCGAGTCACTAGCACAAAAGTTTTCTCCTCCATCCATAAGCTTCTTCTAGAATTCAATAGCTTTTGCTTGGAGTATTGGACCACTTATCGGGCTGTCCATTCTTCTCATTTGTTAAAACCACAAGAAAAACTCCTCAGAAGTTTGTTCATGGTCCCCTTTCTTCATAGTCTTCCGGGCCAATTCACTACCACCACTCACACTTCAGTTAACCCACCGTTCGATTTCATTCCACTTACGCTTCCAATCTCCAACAGTTACTGTTTCGACACCTAAATCAACCTGAAGCAACCTTCGTTATTGATTCACCCTTGTCCAACCTCCTATTTGCATTCACTTTTGTTTCCAAAGATGCAACTACTCTCTTTCACTTTCCACTAATATACTCCACTCTACTCTTCCACGCGAATAAATACACAAACCAGTATATAAAGGAAAAATTTTACCGTACAGTAACTTAATTTCACGATCTGAATGACAGCAAACAAATCGTTAGTTCAATTCACACTGATTAACATAGAAAGGAACAGGAAGTTGTAGACAAAACACGACACAGAAATTTCTGGAAATAAGGCGGTGACCAATATCTGAGAATACCGACTCGACATCAGTTTGACCTAACGCATACCTTACACAGAATTCGGTTCTTATCAATAATCCACAATTTTCAATGGATTGTACATATAACAGCTGACGATATAACTTGTGACCATGGAGCCTTTTTTATTACTCGATATTCTGATTCAACAAGTACGACTATAAAAGTAAAACCAAGGCAAAAATTTTGCCTCGGTTAACCGAGAGTCTCGGATAATCGCGAGTCTACTGCATATATTTTTTAAGAAAACGCCGTTTGAAAAATTCATCCACTAATAGCCAACTAGTTTTTTGGTTATTCGTAGTTTGTAGATTAAATCTTTCCATTTAGCAATTTTTATATTTTGGTTTTTATTTTAGGATTTTCCCAAAATGAAACTACGTTGGAGATAATGAAAACATTACCTGGATATTTATGTGATAAAGAACAACTTATAAGTCGACCTACAGAAGGAAAGTGCGAAATTTGTTTAAAACCTTTTTCTCGAAAAGATCAATACATCATACATTTACAAACGCACACTGATCAAAAACCGTACAAGTGTGAAATTTGTTTTAAGCAATTTTCACAAATAAGTACTTTGAAAACACATTCGAGTGTGCATACGAGAGAAAAACCTCACAAGTGTGAAATTTGTTTTAAGCAGTTTTCACAAATAAGTAGTTTGAAAAGACATTCGAGGGTGCACAAGAGAGAAAAACCTCACAAGTGCGAAATTTGTTTTCAACAGTTTTTAAAACTAAGTAATTTGAAAACTCATTCGAGAATGCACACGGGAGAAAAACCTCACAAGTGTGAAGTTTGTTTTAAGCAGTTTTCAAAAATAACTGATTTGAAAAGACATTCGACGGTGCACACGGGAGAAAAACCTCACACGTGTGAAATTTGTTTTAAACAGTTTTCACAAATAAGTAATTTGAAAAGACATTCTAGGGTGCACACGGGAGAAAAACCTCACAAGTGTGAAATTTGTTTTAAGCAGTTTTCAAAACTAAGTAGTTTAAAAACTCATTTGAGAATGCACGCGGGAGAAAAACCTTACAGGTGTGAAATTTGTTTTAAGAAATTTTCTGTATTAGCCAGTTTAAAAATACATTTGAGAACGCACACCGGAGAAAAACCTCATAAGTGCGAAATTTGTTTTAAGCAGTTTTCACAAATAAGTAATTTGAAAAGACATTCGAGGGTGCACACGGGAGAAAAACCTCACAAGTGTGAAATTTGTTTTAAGCAGTTTTCAAACATAAGTAGTTTAAAAACTCATTTGAGAATACACACGGGAGAAAAACCTCACAAGTGTGAAATTTGTTTTAAGCAGTTTTCAACCATAAGTAGTTTGAAAACTCATTTGAGAACACACACGGGAGAAAAACCTTACAAGTGTGAAATTTGTTTTAAACAGTTTTCAAAACTATGTAATTTGAAACCTCATTGGAGAATACACATGGGAGAAAAACCTCACAAGTGTGAAATTTGTTTGAAGCAATTTTCACAAATAAGTGATTTGAAAAGACATTCGAGGGTGCACACGGGAGAAAAACTTTACAAGTGTGAAATTTGTTTTAAGCAGTTTTCAGATTTAAGTAGTTTGAAAACTCATTTGAGAACACACACGGGATAAAAAGATTGTGGTATTATCCCTAAAATATTACAATTCATAAAAAGAATAAGTTAAAAGGAATGTGTGTTAAAAAGTTAAAAGGAACACATTTCGCATGTGTTTATATGAAATATGTTTAATAATTCGAATCGAGAATATTCATAAAAAATTAGCCTCGATTAGAATGTGTAAGTCAGCAGAATTGTGAATTGCGACCGTATTGTTGTCGTAGGTTGATACAACAAACTTGACCCACTAATGAATGGCTGCTGATATAACAAGGACTATTATTAGAGACAACAATTATTATCTCGGGGATCAGAACTATAGTAACGTCAAGATGGTAAGTCAATATACCACGTATTGGCACAACGTCAACTAAGTACTAAATACAATTAGGATAAGTAACATTGTAAGAGTGTACAGTAGTGTTTTAAATAAATGTACCATACCATACCACAAGCAAAGCGTTATTTATTACAAGATCACAAATGTTGAATTTGTTTTGAGCGGTTTCACACCCTGGAGAAAAAGTTACAATTTCTGACACCTTATGGTTAAACTAAAATAAATAAATATTTTCTAATAATTAACTATTTGATTTGAACTATTTTGTGTTTACATGATCGAAAATAATTTGAGCAACCTAAATTTTTATGAAAATGTCAGTTTTGGGACCCCAAAAAATATTCAAAAATGTTTACTACTCATACCTCCCGGCTTCCTTCTAAAAGCACCGCTCACAGGGGGAAATCGATTTAACATGAATCTGTACGTCATAGAAAAAATGTTTCAAATAAAAAATGTAGCTGAGATAATTTTGAACAAAAAAGTTGATCAGCACTTTTGTGTAAAATGAACCGTTCTCTCAGAAACAACCCCTGAAGCGACCAGCGATGTTGAATTTTAGTTCCGCGCGCGAAATCAATTTTAAATCTTCTACTTTTTGTAGATCTTTCGATCTGTTTAATTCTGAAGCTGCCTCTGGTTAATTTCTTGGGAGGTAGATTGCCAACTATTCCTCCATCTTTTAGGTGGTCTTCCGGGGGGTCTTGAACCGGGCGGATTGTTTTCTAGGGCAATTTTTGGGAGTCTATTCTCATCCATTCGTCTTACATGGTTGTACCACATCCTTTTGCGCTGCCTTCCCCATCTTACAATATCTTGAATTTTGCACTGCTCTCTAATGTTTGTATGTCTCACTCTGTCTCTTCTTGTTTTCCCCATTATTGTTCTTAGGGTTTTCATTTCGGCAACCCTTAGCATCTGTTTCGTTTTGTTGGTATCTTCGCGCACTTCTATGCCATATGTCATGATCGGTCGTATGTAAGTCTTATACACTAAAAGCCAAATAAAGTTGCGTGCACGTCACCAATGTCGTAATTCCATTGTATGTGTGGCTACATTTCTATAGAAAAGTGTATGTTACTTTAGTTTGCTAAACAATCACTTTTAAAAATAACCCGATCAATAAAAAAACTTTTGTAACAAAATAATGTATATACAGCTATGTATATATAGCTTTTTTGGATTTAAACGTCCGTCATTGTAAAATTGTTTCATGAAGAAACCACCAATTATTGACGGAGTATTAGTCACTACCAGAAATATTGTCATGTTGCCGCGTCGTTTGTTGAATTTTCATTCAGTGATCTGTGACTTTTGTACTCGTGGTATCGTCGATTTTTGAGGTTATCTTGTGAAAAAAATTTATTTACTTGTCAAAATGCCCAAACAGCTCAATAGTCGATGCAAAGAACTTGGCTTCATTAGTTAACTATTTTGAAGAAGAAAGGATTAATAATGTCTCTTTGTTACCCTTAAACGCTGTACAAGAGGTAATATGCGAATAAAATTTCATTACTTTACTTTACAAACATTTGTATGATTTTAGAGTGTAGCTGCTGCTTTAAAAATCAGCGTAAGAACAGTAAACAGCATATGTGCATATGTCAAATGCAGAAAAAAGGTGAACAGTTCGAGTCACCAAAGAAAAAGCGTTGCACTAATAAACGAGTAACTTATTGTTTGGTAACTCAGTAATAACTTTACCACTTTTATTGTGAAATTACTTACTTTGTGAAATCTATTCATGAATGTATTTAACAAAAAAAATAAATGAAAAAAAAACACTCATTTTTAAATTCCACTTAATATTGTTACGAAAGTTTTATCCCACATAGGAAAAGTCCATTGACGAAAAAGAAGAAGTAGTTCGAGAACATTCAAGATGACATCGAAAATTCTTGAAATGTCTAGTGAAGTTTGGAACGTCAGATCATATGTATATAACAGATGTTTTTGACAGTTGGGGAACAGATGTATTTTGAATGTAGAAGTTTATAGTTGTCAGTTAGTTAAAAGTATTGTTATATTGTTGGTGTTGAATAAAGCTAAGTTTTAAGAAGTGTAACAATATAGTGTGAAATTTGCTGTCTTCACCTTTTTTGTTTATTTAAGTTCTTTTCTGTTAATTTTCATACTTCATAAACCATCTGACAACGCTGCAAATGTTCACAATGATGACGTGAACGCAACTTTATTTGGCTTTAACTGTAGATTCTAATTTTACTATCTGTCCAGACTATCTCCCGCAGACATCCTGACAGTGCAGATGCTTTGTTGATCTGACTCCTCAGGTCCTTTACTGGGTCGTGGGTGCTTGATATATCTATGCCCAGATATCTGAATTGCATCACCTGTTCTATGGGGTTGTCCTCAACCACTAACTTACATCTGAGCGGATCTTTTGCTATTGTCATACATTTAGTTTTGTTGGTAGAGATGTTCATATTTAGTAGTCGGCTTGTTTGAAAGAACTGAAAGAGCTGCCTTTGGAGATCATCTTCTGATTCGGCAATAATTGCTGCATCGTCTGCGTAACACACCATACGAATTCTTTTGTTGCCCATTTTATATCCGAGATTAAGAGATGTTACTTTGTTGATAATTTTGCCCATGAGAAGATTAAACAGGAAGGGGCTTAAACTGTCGCCTTGTCTAATTCCTCCCGGTGTTGGAATATTTTCAGTGAATTCGTCTCCTGCTCTAACTTTGGTTACGTTGTTGTTATTTAGGTTATGGAGTATCTTTATACTAGTCGGTGTTTCATTTTCTATTAATATATTTAGAATGTCTCCCAGGCGAACTCTGTCAAATGCCTTCGTCAAATCAATGAAGCAAATATACGCTGGCATGCCGAACTCTATAGCTTTTTCTTTTATTTGTTTTATTATAAATACTGCGTCTGTTATAGACCGCCCTTTTGTAAAACCTTGTTGTTCTTCAGCATTAGTGATTTGCTTTTCCAATTTGTCCTTGAGAATACCCGTGAAAAGTTTCATTGTTGTATTTAAGAGGGTTATTCCTCTATAGTTTTGTGGGCAGGTTTTTTGTCCTTTTTTAAATATGGGGATTGTGATACTATTATGCTCTGGTGTTTCTGTTTTGTTTAATATTTTGTTAAATAGTTGTGCCAGTTTACTTGCAATTTTAAATAAAATGTGTAATCAACTCTTTGGTAAAAATTCGATATCTTTTGATCAGAGTGTTATATCGTCTAAAAACAAAATTAGTTTAGAGTGCAGCTTGCCTGTACAATTTTTGTATTTTACCGCAAATGAAAGCAGTTTCTATAAGTCTGATCAATAAATAAATCTGCGATTTTGCCATTTTTTAAAATTGAATCGGTCATTTTAAAAACCACATATATCCTCATTTTATCAAAAATAACTTTTCAACCTTATCATGTAGTTTGATATAATATTAATCATACTAATCCCATCCTTAGTGATATAAGCATTCCAAAAGTATTCAGTTCATTTGAAAACCACATATATCTGGGATATATGTTGTTTTTTAAATAACCCGTTAGGAAGCGCGCTCATCGTAATGTTGACATTACTATTTAAAAGCAACAATAATTCTGTGAAAATGGATACCGACGTACGTGAATCAAAAGAAAGACATAAAAGGGTATAAAAAAATGTCAAGTGTGGCAGTCCAGTGGGACTGCCGGTAGAAGTTATACTTATATACAGGCGTTCGCCGTTACAAATTTATACGGGAGTCAATCTGCACAATCATTACATATTTAATGCTATAGCTAAGAGAGAGCAGAAAGAGAAAAAGAATTAGTTATATAGGTATATGGTGCATCGTTTGCTATATATAAACATTTGACCTGTAATAGGAGTATAGTAAATGAAGGATTGTATCAATATTTTAATGAAAATATATATATTTTTATTTTCATATATGTATAAAAGGAGTTGAATGCAAAAAAAAATCACACATACTCTGAAGTAAAATTCATTGTTTATTTTGTTATTAATATAAAAATTACAATACAATACACTGCAACATAATTCAATGTAATTTTTTTTTTATTTAATTAGATGGCTTTGGTAAAGACCAATTAGCCAGACGATTTTTTTAACTATAATTAAAAAAAAAATTAAAAACTCATCCTTCTACAATAACATAGCGAATTCACCCAGCAAGATGCCTCCTCCTCATTACGATGCTCGCGTTCGAAATTGTTTAAATAATTTGTATCCGAGAAGATGGAAGGACGTAGTGGATACATTGAATGGCCACCAAGATCACCAGATCTTACTCCTCTAGATTTTTACCTATGGAGTTACCTTAAACCCAAATTGTATGGGAGCCAGTTGAACGACACTTGATGAACTCCATCAAAGAATAATCGAAGAATGTAATAGGATTGATATGCAAACCCTAAAAAGGGTTATTTAGGATAATTTGCCAGTTCCTTTAATTTTAAAGATGTAATTTAATATATTATTTTTTGTATATTTTATTTTAAATAAAACCATTATGCCATACAAAATTTTTAACTTTTTGAATTCTTCTTTTCAAACCCTTTCCAACGAAATATCGCATGGCCCCCATTGCTATTTAAAAAATCTAACGGGGTAGCTGTCAAGTGAGGGGGGCGAAAGGGGTGGCAATTTTTTTATGTTATAAAATACCTCTATTCAAATAAAAATTGACAGGTCCGAGCGTTTTTCATCTTAAATAACGGAGTTCACTAGGGGGGTAAGACTTAATATCCACATTGTATAAATACCTACTCAGAATAATAACGTTTAACAAATATCCTTACAAATTCATTTTATTGGAATTTTTTTATGTATATTTTAAACTATACATATATGCCTTAAATTACGATTATCAGTAAAAAAACTCACAGCGTACACGAAATTGACAATTTCTACAATAAAATTACAAACCATCGTCCAAATTAATTTATACACGGCTAATTTAAATTAAACAAACTATTTTTGTCCGCTAAATTTAACAAACTCTTTAAAAGCCTCTTGAATTTCTTCGTCCATCTCGGGTTCAGGGTCGCACAGCTCATCTGGATCAGAATCATCTCTGAAAAAAATAAAGTGTTGGTTATTTTTTATTTAATAATTTAGTGCACATTTATAATCTACTCATAAATATAAAAATAAAAAGTAAACGTAATTTGTGACCTTGCTATTAATCTGGAAACGAACAACCTTCCATATAGTATCTAGCACATTCTGTTAGAGCTATATTCTGAAGATAAGATCAAATATAGAGTCTTACTAAATCTATCAAAGACACTTTCCAAGGGCTTTGTTGATTTCGAAAATGCATTCAACTAATCTAACTAATTTCTTGGTTTTTTTTTGTCTCCGTTTTATATCTTGCTGGAAATCCTATCTCGCAAAACGTTCGCAGGTGATCTTCTAGAGTTTGTAGCTCAAAAATTAATAATAAAAATAGAAATTGTGAATTTTTTGATTTTTCAGGGAAAACAAAAATTATTTAGTTGTTAATGTTTCGTCGAGTTGCCCTAGTTTAAAAAATGAATATTCTACGTTTTTAGAACCGAAGATATCGCAAATTACTCAGCGCGCTCCAATTCAAAGTCTGGTGGGCTCAAAACTTCTTCCCCCACAACCCTCCCTTGGCAGAGTCAGCCCCAAAACCTTCACTTTAAAGGACTACTACTTTTTTTATATACATAAATTACATATTTATCAATTGCATCATAAAGTGTACGAGCAGGTATCGATTGACTTCTTCTTCTAGTCCCGAATTCACTAATGAAGGTTGGCTTTATCGATTTGACAATCCGCGAAAATTTCAATTCTTAATATTTGTAAACAAAAAAGATATGATTTAAAAAAAATAATACCTTATTGGGACAGCTATTGTCAACCATACTACATATACATTCAGAAGAAATTCGTTCACGCATTCAACAAGCACGAGCTGCGTTCGCCAAAATAAAAACACTGTTGACAGCACTGTAGCTTTATACAGTGCGTTAAGTTTTTGATTAGGTATTGCACACTATACGGAGCGCAAAAATCGGCAACGTTGCAAATGTTCGTTCTCCGACCCGAGACTATCTGCACCGACAGAAAATCATTTTAGTTTAGTAACTCACAACAACGTTTGGGATGTACTTGTCTGTCGTCCGATCTCATGTTTCATTACGTATGGCCGATTTTAAAAGTAGGAAATTCGATAAAAATGCACTGACCTAATCGGTGCATTGTTATCGATTTTTATTAATATGAAAATTTTTTTGTGGTTGAATTAAAAATAAAAGCGTATTTCTTTAAAAAGATAAAATAAAAAATATACTCTTATTGAAAATTAAAATATTATTCCTAATAAAATAAAAAATAATTCTTTATGACTTACAGAAATGGTTCAAATAGTTGACCTTCTACGGCTGAACAGTACCCCAATCTGTCATAAAAACTTCTGCGAACAGATGAAAGAGTTTCTGCTGTAACAGAATTGGAGACTTCTCTTATTCGATTTTTTAATTCATCCAAATTTTGGGCTCTAGCCTCAGGATGATCGTAGATTATGCTTCTTAAATGTCCCCAAAAAAAAGAAGTCCATGGGTGTAAGATCTGGAGATCGCGCAGGCCACTTAATATCGCCTGTTCCACTGATAACTCGATTCGGGAAAGTATTGTTTAAATACTCCCTAATAATTCGAGCGTTGTGAACTGAATAGCCGTCTTGATGAAACCATTCTCCAGATTTATATCACGAAGATTGAGAATAGCGGGAAGAAGAATATTCAAGTTGCCCTCAATAAAAAATGGACCTATTATGTGGTCTCCTAAAATGCCAGTCTAGACGTTAACTTTTTGAGGACGTTGAGTTCGGTAAACAACACTTCTGTGCTGGTTTTCCCGCACCCAATACCTCGTAATGGAAGGATTGTGTCTCCCTACTAACGAAACAGAAGATTCATCAGTGAATAAAATGTTTTTAATAAAATTTGGTTCACTATTAGCCTTCGTTATTAGAGTTTCACAAAACTCCATTCTTCGAAAGTAATCGCTGGATAAAGCTGCTGCGTTTTCGAATATTTAAAATTCTTGTAACCGTGCTTTTTCCATACTTTCGTTACAGTAACATTGCTAACATCTAACTCTCTAGCAACGCTTCTACTTGAACGTGTTGAATCTACCTCGATTGTTGCACAAATTTGTGTATCCCGGTATTCTCTGTCCTCAACTTTTTCTGGTAACACTTCTTGAGCGTGACATTTTTTGCAATTTTTGAGGCAATAACAACTCTCAAAATTTTTAACAATATTATAAATTGACTGTACACAAGGAATTGGTCTTCCCTCAAAAAACTCAGAAAATAAATCTACACACTGTTGCGCAGAATTGCCACTATAAAACCATTTTATTATTTGAGCTTTTTCCGCGGCCATATAAACAGACATGTTTACAAAAATAAATTAAAACTCTACGCTGTTATACCTTTAAACAACCACGGTATAATGACAATCTGACAAATTTGCCGACGGGCGACGAGCAACGACGAGTCAACGAAGCAGATATGTAGTGCAAGTCGACGACGCGCAGTGTTGCCATTTATAGAGTGTATACCTAATCCAAAACTTAACGCACTGTAGGACTTAACGAATTATAATGTTTAGGACACTGAACTCTTTGAAAAGTGGATAGAAGTGGGAAGAAAATATGGATAGTAAAAAGAGTCCTTCTGGCATCAAACGCCCTAAAATACTTATTAGAAATGATAAAAACCTGACAATTGATCCAAATTTGCTACATATTTGCTCGGATTTAAAAAATATTCCCTCTTCCAAACAAAATGAGCTGTTGGTTGATGTACCAGGGAACGAACCGATAGACTATTTTTTTTTTCTTAACACTAGATGAAAATAGTTTGGACAATATGTTGCGATCAAGCACATGCAATTCTTTCGCGTATTTCACAATGGAAGGACGTTACATTACAAAATTAGAAGAGAGTCCTTATATCAGTGTGAGGCTTGTCCAGATACACGTGGTTTATGTATTACAGGTTGCTAAATGGCAAAAGTTTGTAAATGGAGAGTCCATAATCGTTATTCTTTTGTTTCTTAATATTTTCGAGTATTTTTTGGTCCATTTTTGTGTTTCGTTAGAATATTATTTTTGTTTTTATATTTTATCTTGTTGAATTGTATAATAATTACTTTTTAAAGGACTAATAAATTACTGTATCATTTTGATATTGACTTTTGTTTATTGTTGGCAGGTTATACTCTAAGAAAAGTCGATAATGACATTTTCAATCTTCCCATAGGTAAATAATTGTAGTTCTGACAAAAAAGTAGTTCAAGTCATACTTACTCAATGTCATATTCATCTTCGGCATTTATATGTGAAGCTAAAAATTCTCTTTCCTCAGTTGTCAATGTTTCTCCGTCAATGTCATATGTTACTTGATTTTGAATACCATCAAATGCTGCATCATCTGATTCGGATCTAAAATAAAGAAAACGTGCTTATTAAATACATTAAATACAAACAAAAATTTACATTATAAATAGTATATTACTCATAAAAGAAGTAGAATGTAGCTACACAAAATCTCATCTAAAGCATGCCTCGTTACAAGCTGTTATCACTGCCAGTGATAACAGCTTGTATGAAGCAGAGGCATGGACACTCACTGTTGCGTCTTGCAGGCGGTTGCAGTCTTTCGAGATGTGGTGCTATCGTCGCATGCTCAAAATATCATATATACATCATATAACTAACGACGCAGTAATGCAACGTTTACAATTGAACGAACAATTGTTCAGAATTACTATTGTATTTAATAATTTACACAACTAGCTTGCTCAGATTCAATTGATCCACAGTTGGAGTTGATTTCACTCTTCTTACCTCTGCATAATCTACATATACTAATTCCACAGTTTTATATTTCAACACCTGTTGGTCAGTTGGTCTTTAGTAATGCTATTACATATTAGTTTTACAGTTCCCCCATTGGCTTGAGGTTTAACTGAACTACTTGAACTATACCCATTTACACACTGCTTTCAATTCTGATTTAATTTTAATATTTCAATTTCATAGTCAATTTTCTTCTCGTTTTGCAGTATTGACAGTGCCTGGTAGACCATTTTATTGTAGTCAACTACCCACTGTGCAATAGATCGTTTGGTCTATTTCTTTCATTCACACTTTATGTACACTTCATTTAGCCTCAAACCTACAACCTTATTATTACAGACGGGTGTGAGTGTGAGATCTGGATTATGCAATCTAGTTTAAATCATAATATTCTATATGTCATACTTCATCAGCTGATTTTTTCAGTAGTAGTTCTAGTTGGACCTTTGGCCAATGACAACTTATACAGAATTTTAATATATTATGTGCTGATCACAGATCCATAACTTTGACTGCCTATCAAAGTTGTCATATGTCACATGTCACCGTATCATTTCCGCTTAGATCATTATCCCTCCAGATACTGACAAAGAATGTAGCGTAGAATCTTTTAAGTAATTTTAAACTGTTTGTCCTCGTTTTAGTGTAGTGTTTTGTACAATTTTATGTCAGTATTAATGTTTCCACATTCTACGCTTGCCGAATAGTTTATATTTGACGAAGTAAGTCTAAAACGTTAATCTCAAAAACTTTTTTTCATCCATTAACTTCGAGTTTTTTATCGAAGTTAACTAATTTCCTTCATCTAAAAAACGTTTTCTTGGCTTATTTCAGATGCCCCTGAAGATGCTATTTTAAGCGAAAGTACTTGGGCTAGATTTAATTAACTTGTGCTCGATAATAGCCTTATTTTTCAAAGTTTATAAATAATTATATTATGTATTATAGAGTTATAGTATAGTGTATCTCTCGGTCCCCGTCATGAGCTATGGGGCGGAAACTATGACTCTAACCAAGACTACGGCTTCGAAATTAAGAGTGGCACAGAGAAGAATGGAACAGTCGATGCTAGGAGTAACGTTGAGGGACCGGAAATAAGAAACGAAGATCTGCAAAGAAGGACAAGTATTGCTGATGTTGTGGAATGATGATGATAATGAGTATAGTATAGTAAACTGAATTATTACTATATTTAAAATGTCATTAATAGAATAAATTTTATTGTGTGTAATAAATTATATACAAATTTTATATTCCTTTCATTTCCTTTTATCAGAACAGGATCCAACATTGTTAGTGAATACAAAATATATGAAATTAAAAATTGTTTGAGATTCACTGATCATCGCCTAATTACTAACCAGTCTTTTATATGATTTCTAGTTTTTTTAGGTAGTTTACAGTTTAATTAGTGATTAATGATCCGGAGAAAAAAAGGACACTGTTGTAGTGTGCTGCTTAATAAAACTTTGTGCATTCGTATCTTTTCTCTACGCTTCAGTAGATATATAAGACAATACATAAAA
This sequence comes from Diabrotica balteata, assembly GCA_918026665.1. Lineage (NCBI taxonomy): Eukaryota > Metazoa > Arthropoda > Insecta > Coleoptera > Chrysomelidae > Diabrotica > Diabrotica balteata. Next base: position 13,217,895 of record OU898283.1, on the reverse strand, counting down.
AACATCCATCTTGGAGGTATATACTTACTCTGATTCTTCAGTAAAATGTCCCCAATTCGACGCTCTTAACGGATAAAGCGACTCCAATAAAAATGCTGCCGATCCATCTACTCTATTTCTAACTGATCTGAGATGACTGAATATCATGTCTAACTCTGACTTATTACTTTGTTCCAACGAATATCCAGTCAACTGAAAAAAAAAAAAAAAAATCAATGAGCAATATCCGAGAAAAAAAATGAATACACTTAAATACAAATCGATTATCTCGTCAGATTGGGAGTAAGCAGATTGAAAGACTTCAGTGTCAACGCAGTTCTTCCCACGAACTTAGTAATTTACACACACACACACACATTATATATATATATATATATATATATATATATATATATATATATATATATTTAATTACTCTCCATTCTTCACAGTCCTTGGGGTTTCCTCTCCGATTTCTAACACCTTTCTCATTAACATCCTTTTCTGCTTCGTACATCCTAACCATCTTTTTCTTGGTCGACCTACTCTTCCTTTGTCATTCATCTCTATATTTATTAATATTTTTGGTATTCTTTCTTCTTTGGTTCTTTCTAAATGTCCCAACCAATCTCAATCTGGATGCTTTTACAACTTCTGATATTACAAGCTCTGTTCTTGGCATTGGTCCTTTTTCTACACACCTCCTTCTCTTTAATACCTTCAAAATTCTTCTCAATATTTTCCTTTTCCATATATTTATTTTTCTTCTTGTATTTGGTTTAGCACCTTGTTTCGCTTGCATAGTGGACTTTCAGTCTCAAAACAGGGCCTCAATGGGAAATTCTAAATTGTTGAATTCCTGCTTCCCTAATTATTTTACACTAAAAGTCATGGTAAATTATGTGTAGAGGACTGAAATTTGTATCGAAAACAAATGTTAAAATTGTTCTGCGAATTAAACGTTTTCCAAAATTTGCACACGCATGCAAGAATATGTACGACGTGTTGTGTTTGGTCACATTGCCGTTTCTGACATTTGACAATATTTGAATTGTCAAAATTTGTATTTTGTGATTTATTGTTTAAAAAACAATAAAGTTGATTGAAGTTGAGCTGAAAAATGTTTTATTCAGGCAATAGTGAGCGAAGTGTCAGTTCTTTATTTAGTGCAAGATATCCAAATAGACCAATTCCAAGTCATTCAACAATTTAAATGATTTTACAAAATGTTGAAAATACTGGGACCGTAATTTCTAATTACCTGTACAAATTACAGGTAATTAGAAACCTGTACAATGTACCGGGTGGTCCAATAAGCCGATCTCTCGGCTATATATCAGAAACTATTCATGTTATAACTTTAGGAGAAAAAATTCCTTAGTAAAAGTGGCCAAGAGAAATCGCTGGAAATAACTTTCAAGATTCTGGATTAACCGCTAGGGGGCGTAACCTGCGGAGAAAATTTTGAAAACCAGTTTTTTTGGGAAATATGACCAATTATACCAAGTGTTAAATAAGTAAACTAGAAAGAGGCATAAATTCTGCACAAAGCTGTTCAAGTACTTTTTTTTATTTTTTCAAATAAAGGGTGGGGAGAGTGGGAAAGTATTTGTGGATAAATACCTATAACTTTGGTTTGGATCAACCGATTTTAACAAAATTAGTGTCATTAGAAAGAGTGTGGATGAATTAATTTACATCTACTATAAAATTATTGCATTTAGTTTTAATTGTCGTAGGTAGAGGGTACTTTCGATTAGAAAAGATTAAAATTTGTTTTTCTTCAAAATGTTTAATGGAAACACCTATTTATTGTAAATTATAATGAAACTGGATTAAATTCGTAACAAAATGGCGCAAACCGCATGTTACTAGCTTTTATCGAACTCGAGATATGAATAAAAACGCATAAACTTAAGTAAGTATAGTATTGACACACCCTGTGTGTCATAAATTAAAAAATAAGTCAGTAGGTACTTTCAAATTTTTTTATAGCAGAAAACTCTTAATGTTGATACCTATTTTGACCATTGTTATTTCATATGATTAAAAATTGTTTTTTCGAAACTAAGTAGGTTACGACAATGAATTTGACAGGGAGTTCATATTAGGTTTGTTCTAGCAAACAGACAAACTAGTCAGAAACCGTCAGCAAACAGTTGGTCAGCGAGAGAAAATAATACAGTCACCAGTGCTATATCCCCGTTACTCGCACTGGTCCACTATTCACTGATGGTTTCAAACCATTTGAAACTGATGCTAGAACAAACCTATTGTTTATTTATTGACAGCAGTCAAAATATTGTTAAGAAGTGTTATATGTATTATAATTCAAATTGAAAATTGCATTTTTTTCAATAGATATTAATAATATATTGGTAATATTAGTAATTGGTAATATTAGTAATTAATTATCAGTACTAATAATTCGTGATGAGTATATCAAATTGTATATGATTGGAGTTTATTTCGAATATCACCAAAATGGCGCTATTGCCTCACGTATATATTCTGTAAGATATCCTGGCAGGAGATATTGTGGCAAATAAGTAGAGATTTCGGACTACTTATATGTGGATTCTGTTGAATTAAAGCAAGAACATTGATTGAATTATCTTCGGTCATAACTCTACTACGTCGTTTAAAATAAGGACGAGAAAAACTACCAGTTTCTCTTAATCTTTTTACCTTTCTTTCAAATACTTCTTTGCCATAATGTCTCCTGTCAGGATATCTTACAAAATATATACGTGAGGCAATAGCGGCATTTTGGTGATATTCGAAATAATCTCCAATCATATCATACAATTTGATATACTCATCACGAATTATTTGTACTGATAATTAATTACTAATCTTAACAATATTAATATCTATTGAAAAAAGTGCAATCTTTAATTTGAATTATAATATAGCACTTCTTAACAATGTTTTGACTGCTGTCAATAAATAAACAATATGAACTCCCCGTCAAATTCATTGTCGTAGCCTACTTAGTTTCGAAAAAACTATTTTTTACAAAATAGGTATCAACATTAAGATTCTTCTGCTATAAAAAAATTTGAAAATACCTACTGACTTATTTTTTAATGTAATTTATAATACAGGGTGTGTCGATACTATACTTACTTATGAGTTTTTATTCATATCTCGAGTTCAACAAAAGCTATTAACATGCGGTTTGCTCCATTTTGTTACCAATTTAATCCAGTTCCATTATAATTTACAATAAATAGGTGTTTCTATTAAAAATTTTGAAGAAAAACAAATTTTAATTTTTTTTATTTGAAAGTCCCCTCTACCTACGACTATGAAAACTAAATGCAAGTATTTTATAGTAGATGTGAATTAATTCATCCACACTCTTTCTAATGACACTAATTTCATTAAAATCGGTTGGACCAAACCAAAGTTATAGGTATTTATCCACAAATACTTTCCCACTCTCCCCCTCCCTTTATTTGAAAAAATAAAAAAAAAGAACTTGAACAACTTTATGCAGAATTTATGCCCCTTTCTAGTTTACTTATTTAACACGTGGTATAATTGGACATATTTCCCAAAAAACTGGTTTTCAAAATTTTCTTCGCAGGTTACGCCCCCTAGCGGTTAATCCAGAATCTTGAAAGTTATTTCCAGCGATTTCTCTTGGCCACTTTTACTAAGGAATTTTTTCTCCTAAAGTTATAACATGAATAGTTTCTGATATATAGCCGAGAGATCGGCTTATTGGACCACCGGGTACATTATAATTTCTAATGTAATGAAAACTTCGTTTTCTTGATCTACAGATGCTTTTTGCCCTTCTTCTTTCCATTTCATATTTAGCCTTATTTTATTCTTTTCCCATCTGTAGCATTTTTTCTTTTGCATTCCTTCTCCCATTGATAGCTTCTTTGGATTCGTTATCAAACCACTCGATTTTACCGCTATTTCAATAACTTTTATGTTTCTTCCTTTCATCCGTACTCCCTTGGGTTACATTAAGATTGTGATTTGAAATTTCGTCTGCAAATTGTTGTCCACATTATTTAAAGTTGCTTTTAGGGTTAAGTTTATATTCTCTATCTTTATTAAGTCATATTCTCTTTGAATGACATGAAGCACATGATCTATTTGATTGGTATATTTACCATTTGAAGTTAGCCAGGGACCCTTATAGATGTCTTTACTAGTCTTTGTCCGTTACATTGGTAATTTTGTATTAGCTACAACTGGCTTATGCATTTCTTCCTTTCCAATATTAGCACTGAAATCTCCTCATTCCCGTTTCCCTATATCTTAATATCCCGTTTTGAAAAATAGTTTTTGTTTTCATAAAAAGACTCTTTTTCTTTGTCCTCTTTTTCCACGCTTAGCGCATGCACATTCAGGATACCTACTTATAAAATGTTTTTCGTTTTTATTTTAAGACTAAAAATTCTTTTTCTAAACTAAATTCAAGTATTAAAACTTACCTTCAAAGCTTGACATATAGTCTTAATATTTTCATTGCCGCCAATATCAAGCAATTTTTTAAATAATTTAATTAATAGCGTTCCATAAACAAAGAGATGTGGTAGCTGTATATATAATTCAGCTATTAAAGGTAAAACGTTTTTCGGGTCGGGATTGTCGTCTATTTGTTTTTTACATTTCAAATGTAACTCTGCCCGAAATTGTGGTGAAATAGGTTCAATAGTCCAACACAACCTTGCTGCTGTATACCTAAAGTTGGGACAATTTATTGCCTAAAACAAAATATGATGTTAAAAGAGGATCTACATTATACAAACAATAATACAGTGCATATAAATAAGGTTCTCCAAATAATTCACATTGACAATATACAAGGTCTTCCATAACACTGCATCGGTGTAGATTTTTTCTTAATGAAACACCCTGTATTATAAATTTAAAATCCGCTTCACATCCTCTTTGCAAGAATACGTTTTGTGTTACACATGGTATTTAAAAAGTTATAACCAAATTTCGATGAAACTCCAAGTTTAACGCCCTGTATAATTGAAAAGGGGTACAAAAGCAACGACAACCATAGTTTTTATATTATTGTCAAAATTCCTAAATGTTATTAATTTTCCTAATACTTTTTAAATCTAATACACAGGATAAGTCAAACAAAACACACAGTCATTATTTGCAGTATTTTTAAATGCATCACCATGTATTTTATATCGCCATCATTACCTAAAGTCCATGTATAAAACTCCAGCAAATAAAAAATGAAATCAGTCGTACGCGTGATCACTAAGTTTAGGGTATCGTTTAGCTGTCGCTATGAATTTTAGCAGGAAGCGTGTCAACTATGGAGAATTTGATGAAAAAAGGAAATCATGAAGAGCTCGTTGTTTCGGCTACATTTGACCACTTAGGGCGCATTTGGTTCATAGTTTCATTTAATATTTGCCCGACTTTAGAGTATAGTTTCTAAGTATTTCGTATGTCTATAGTTATTAGTTTTGGAGATATTTTAAATTGTAATTACAAAAGAGGTATTTCATGAATGAAATTTATTATCTTTGTTTGAAAGGCTTTTTAAAATCATAAATAAAATAAAAAGAAAGTTAAAAATTAAAATGTTCACGACTATTAATAGTACATTGTTTACCAGGTAGGAAAAGCTTAACATTCCTGGACGACTGTGAAGATTGCTAAGTCGAGGCGCAAGCCGAGACTTAGCAACACAGAGTCCAGGAATGTGGCTTTTCCTACGAGGTAAACATACTATTTTTCCGCAAATCGTTTAAAATTCGACAGATATTGATTGATTTAAAAAAAAACGCGATAATTTTATTCCCAAATAAATGGTGCTTTGAAATTCCTAATAAAATTACTTGGGTTACTATGGAAACGTATTGAGGTTGAATTGTCAAACTTGACGCTTATAAATTTAATTGCTGGTGTTCTCGAAAGTAAAATGATAAGTGATGATGAAATTTCCATTCCTGGGACTCCTCCAGAGCTGGTTGAGGCAGTGAATACTGCTTCATTAGAATTATTGCCAAAGAAATCAAGAGAAAAGTACGAAAATGCTTACAGACGTTTTATGGATTATCGCATGAGTAAAAATACGAGTTCTTTCTCAGAAAATGTTGTAATGGCATACTTCCTAGACCTTTGTTTAAAGATGAAATCTTCAACATTATGGGCCAATTATTCAATGCTGAAGTCAACCCTTGCACTTAAACACAATGTAGATATATCTACATACTCAAAACTTCGTTCTTTATTGAAACGGCAAGCTCAAGGTTATAGGGCAAAGAAATCTAAGATTTTAACGAAGGAAGAAATTGAAAAATTTATCCAGGAAGCTCCAGATAAAGAAAATTTAATGATTAAGGTAATTTACAAGGTTTTAATTTCTATTTAGATTATAGCTTTATTTATTTTTTAGGTGGCTGTAATATTTATTATTTCTGGGGCCTGTAGAATGGATGAGTTAGTCCGAATGACTGTACACGATATAGAAGACTTAGAATCTAAGCTTTTAATCAGCATACCTGATTCGAAAACCAACAAACCAAGATCATTTGTAATTAATCAGATCTACTTGAATGTTTATCGAAAGTATGTTTCGTTAAGATCAGAAAATATGAACAGTGACCGATTTTTCTTTAAATATCAAAGCGGAAAGGGTTGTAGACAAGTGGTAGGAATTCATCAATTTAGAAAAATGCCCAAAATAATTGCTACTTATTTGAACTTGGTAAATCCGACAGAATATACTGGTCACTGCTTTCGTCGGTCTTCTGCAACAATATTGGTTGACTCTGGTGCCGACATAACTAGTTTAAAGAGGCATGGCGGATGGAAGTCATCAAACGTTGCTGAAGGATATATCGAAGAATCGCTTAACAATAAGGTTGAGGTGGCAAATAAAATTTTCACAGTACAAAATATTCAACAAAATGACACTTCCACCCTGCATGTTGTCCAAAATGTTTCTCATAGTTCTAAGAGTGTTCCTCCAATGTTCAATAATTGTACTAACTGTCAAATTACTGTAAATATAACAAATTGATCTTAAAAATGTATTCAGCAATGACTTGATGTTTTCAAAATATAAATTAATTCCTTATAAGCAATGTGTTTTCTATCATTTATGTACGGAAATATCATTTCCTTACAGTAAGGAAATGACATTTCCTTACAGTAAGCAAGTCCTGACTTTTTCTTCAAGAAATTTTGACAGGAATGTCAAAATTTCCTGGCGATTTGCGGAAAAGGTACTTTACATACGTGCACACGAAGGCAGAAGTAAAAAACTGTTTTCCATTTAATGCAACTGATGGCATATGAAAAAAATCAAGTAAAAGTATGTACGATTTTAATAAAAAAATATGTGAAAAATCAGAAAACGTAAAGACATCTTCTAAATTGAAAATTTTAATCAGTAACATTTATATTGTAATAAAACGATAAAGGTTTGATTAAATTTGTTAATTTTGACTTTATTTTATAATTAAAAAAAAATCCTTAAGACAATTAAGTTATAGTTGTATAAATATTTATCAACTCTATGAATGTTGTGTCGGACAGATCATTATATGTTTTGAAATTACTATTTTACCATTTTCTGCTATTTTTTAAGGTTACATTTCCTGCTTTTTGCTTTCCTGAGTTTAGCAACACTATTCATCAGGAAACAGTAAGGTTTACCGCTCAGTATAACGATCATAGGTGGTTTAAGGTTGGTAAAGGATCTTGGAGGCCGTATGGGTTGCCGATGCTCATACTGTAATAATACTCCTGAGTAATGTCCACTGTTTCCGACGAAAGAGTCGAGGGTTCTAGAAATAGAACTCAGCTTCTGCCAACAAATCCTACTCTCACGTCCCCGAAGGCTTTTGCCACGTAACCACTGTATGCATGGCGTACAATGGTTGTACGTTATGTAGCAGACGAGAGGGGTGAAAGACGAGTTTCTGGTGTCTAAAAACTGGAACATATCGGCTAAGGGAATAAACCCTGACAGAAAATCCTGGTTCTCCATGTTGGGGATTGGACAATGGGCCGGTAACCCGTTATCGTAAAAAGTATAACACCACGAAACCTTTAAATAAGCCTCGGAATATGGACTACGGTACCTGGAATGTCCTGATATTAAATAAACCAGGAGCACAAGCATCAATACTTAACGAGCTCAGAAAATACAAAATAGAAAAACGCATACAATACTGTATAGCGGAAAAGAGAGCGGAAAGAAAGAATTCGGAGTAGCTTTCATACTTGACAATAAGATAAAACACGCCATATTAGATTTCAAAGCAGTGAATGAGAGAATATGTAAACTAAGAATAAAAACAAAATTCTTTAGTCTCTCAATCATTAACATACATTGCTCAACAGAAGAACACAGCATGGAAATAAAAGAAGATTTCTACGAACTGCTAGAAGTATACGACAGCTCACCAAGAAACGACATCAAGATCGTACTAGGAGATATGAATGCTCACATAGGCAAAGAAGAACTTTTCTTAGGAACCATTGGTAAACATTCACTACATCAAAATACCAATGAAAATGGAGAATTACTTATCAACTTTGCCAGTAGAAAAAAACATGATCATAAGTACGACTTTTTTCCCACACTCCGACATACACAAAGCAACATGGATTATGCCTGGAGAAACAACCGCAAACCAAATTGATCATGTCTTGATAGACAAACGGGCCGCAACAAGCATACAAGATGTGAAGAGCCGAAGAGGAGCATGCTGCGGATCTGACCATATCCTAGTACAGATAAAATACAGATGCAGAATTCAGAGAAACAGGAGGGAAAGACAGGAACAAAGAACAGAACAGCTAGATATACAAAAATTGAAACAACAAGATGTCAAACAGAACTATGAGAGAGAAATAACACAAACACTGACAGACACAGGCAGTTTAGGCACCGAAGAACATTGGGAAGAAATCAATACAAAAGTTATTGACGCAGCAAGAAAAATCGTAGGCAAGAAAAAGAAAAATACAAAAAGGGAATGGTCCAATGACGAATGTAATAAGGCCGTACAGAAAAGAAATGAAGAACACAAGAAATATATGGAAAGAACAACCAGAGAAAGAAAATATGCCGAACAGAGAAAAGAAAATACGAAAACAACAATATACAGAAAATGGAAGAAAATCTTCAAAACAACAATATAAGACAGGCGTACAGATAACTACGCAATTTAAGAGAAGGATACAAACCCCGAACAAATCTATGCAGAAATCAAGAAGGGAAAATAACCAGTGATCCAAAAGAAATAAAATCAGTCTGGAAAACCTATTTCCAAACTCTTTTAGGGACACAAGAAAATAAAGAGCATATGGACATGCATCACATTGAGTGGAGACACCGAAAATATAGAACCCCCAACGATGGAAGAGGTAAAACAGGCAATACGAGCACAAAAGAACAATAAAGCTCCAGGTATTGACAACGTCCCCCCTGAGCTATATAAATTAGGTGGCGATCACCTAATAGGACAAATGCATATGCTCATGAACAAGATTTGGAAATATGAAAAGATCCCTAATGATTGGAAAACCAGGATTATATGCCCAATCTATAAAAAAGGGGATAAACTGAAATGCGAAAATTATCGCGGCATAACCATCTTGTTCACGGCGTACAAAATTTTTACTTACATACTAAACAAACGACTTCCAACAACTAACTGAAAATATTGTCGGAGAACATCAAACCGGTTTCCGACAAGGAAGATCTACAAGTGACCAACTATTCACGGTGAAAAATTTTTTAAATAAATCGTGGGAATACGACATTGACGTCCACAACATATTAATAGATTTCAAACAAGCCTACGACTCAATTAATAGGAACAAGTTATATCAAATATTGCAGAGCTTTAATATTCCCCAAAAATATATCCCACTGGTTAAAACAACAATGGATTCGTCAATAGCAACTGTCAGAGTCCAAAATGAGTTCACTGAAAACTTTACAATAGCCCAAGGATTAAAGCAAGGAGACGGGCTGGCACCGACACTGCTCAACCTGACCTTGAAATATGTGATACGACAGCTGAATATAAGAAGAGGTAATCTCCTATAGTGTATTTTTATGTATGAGAGAGTAATAAAACAATAAATTATGTATGCAAATCCCTAAACTGTTGATACGGGTGACTCAATGAAAAACAGATATTTGTCAACAAGTTTACAGAAGTATATAGGAAAACAATTTTAAATTGAGTATGACCACCAGGTATAAAGGTTGGAGCAAAATAGAATACAATAGTTGTGAGGGTTACTAATCCCTAAATAAGGTTGCCAGTGTCGGAGTGATGGAGGTTAACAGGTACTAATGAATTTGCAAGAAATGTAAGATGTTTATTTTATTGGTTATATATAACCAATAAAAGTTTAATAAGTACCTACCTATTTGCAAAATAAAATTTAATTTTTTAGATAAAATAAAACGTTTTATTTTATCTGAAATGAGTGCATTCCACGAAGTAAGGGTTTCAACAATCAAACATTTAATTCTTTAATTCCAGGAATCTACGACAGTAATTGACTAGATAATTACCTTCTAAACTTATTCCACAGAAAATGTGATAGTGGATTTTTCCATTTTGTAGGAAGGTCTAAGTGGCGTATTCAAAATTCTTAACAGTTCACTAAAAGTAGGTACTTCAGTTGCAAGGTGCAGTTTATTGTGTATACTAGTGTTATGGAAAATTTGGAAGTGCCGTGTAAACGCCGAAAAATTGGTCCTTTAACAGTTAATGAAAAAACATTAATATTTAATTGTTTTAAATCATTTACAGACAAACGTTTATGTGAAAGTGTTGATGAGACCGTTGAGTTAGTTAGCAGTACACTTGGTGTTGGGAAATCTACGATTTACAGAGTTATTAAAGAAGAGAAATGTGGTAGTTTTCAAATGCCACGTAATGCTCCAGGGAAACCAAAATTTCAAATAGAATATCATTTTAAAGAATGACTTCGACGGAAAGTGCATGAATTTTTCTTTAGACAAGAATTTCCAACATTGGATAAAGTTCTTGTCTCAGTTCGAGATGATAAGGATTACCCAGAAATGAGTCGAAGTACGTTATGGAAACTTTTAAAAGAAATAGGCTTCCGCTGGAAAAGGAATCCGAGAAAGTCTATTTTATTAGAAAGAAGCGATATTGTCATATGGAGAAGACATTTTCTAAGAACCATAAAGGAAATGAGAAACCAAAAAAAGAAAAATATTTTATCTTGATGAAACATGGATCAACGAGGGTCATACACCAAATAAATTTTGGCAGGATGAAACTGTTACAAGTCAAAGGCACGCTTTTGTAAATAACTTATCTACTGGTTTAAACCCACCATCAGGAAAGGGACGCAGGCTGATAATAGTACACATTGGCAGTTCAGACGGTTTTGTTGAAGGTGGTTTATTAACTTTTGAATAAACTCGTACCGGTGACTACCATGAAGACATGAACGCTGATGTCTTTCAAGAATGGTTCGAACAAATGATAGATCTTCTTCCTAAGAACTGTGTAATAGTAATGGATAATGCAAGTTATCACTCCAGACTTATAGAAGGACTGCCCACAACCAAGTGGTTAAAAAAAGACTTGCAGAATTGGCTGAGTTCAAAAAATATTACGTACCATCCCGGATCTATAAGAAAGAAACTTTATTCATTGTGTGCCCTTCATAAAGAAAAATTTAAAAAATACGAAATTGATGAAATTGCCAAAAATCGTGGAATGACAGTACTTAGATCCCCGCCATATCATTGTGAATTAAACCCGATTGAACTGGTATGGGCACAGATAAAGAGTGAAGTTTCAAGAAAAAATACCACTTTTAAAATTCATGATGTTAAACAGTTGTTTTTGGAGGCCGTAAATAATGTAAAACCTGAAAACTGGGAAAAGGCAGTAAATCACACTATTAAAGAAGAGGAAAAAATGTGGAAGCTGGACAATATTACTGATAAAATGATCGAGCCAGTTATTATAAATCTTGGTTCTGAAAGTTCATCTTCTGAATCTGATTTGGATTTGTAACAAGTAGCTGTAAGTTTTATATTAATATTTTTATTCATCATTTAACATACCTTAGACGGTTTTAAAAACTCTTTTTCTCTTTTGTAATTTTTAAAAATTAAAAAAAATGTGAATTTTTTAAAACCCTTTTTAATGTAGGCCAGTCAGTTCTAATATAGTGTGTGATAAAAGAGGTTACTTTTGTTTACATACACATAACACTTTATAACACTGACATAATTCATTTATTTTTTACAATTATTCAAAGTAATTTTTCAATTAATCTTGAGCACGCCCATGGAGTGGTCGGAGATACCAGTTAAAATTATGCTAATTACTCTCTCGTTCATAAAAATAAACTATAACAAATAAATCAATACAGATCGCCGCCTATGCCGATGATATCAGTATCATGTCTCGCACAACAGAATAGGCAGCAGAAATATATTCACAATTAAAAACAAAGGCAAAAAAGACAGGACTAGAAATAAATATTCAAAAGACAAAAAAGTTAACACGGGTAAGAGCTAGGGGAAACAGACGCACAGTTGAATTAGAGGACGATATTGAAACGGTAGAAAGTTTCACATATTTAGGAGTTGCATTAAACACGGATGTAACAGAAGAACCAGAAATCCAAAGAAGAATATTAAAGATAAACATATTTTTCACTCGATCATGTGTTCCGCTCCAAAAACACACACTGGAGATCGAAAATCAGCGTCTACAAAACTATTATCAGACCAATAGTATGTTGTGCATGCGAGACATGGGTGATGACAGAAGAGACAAAAAGAAAACTGTAAGTCTTCGAAAGAAAAGTCCTAAGAAAGATATTTGGACCTATTAACGAAAACGGAATATGGAGATCCAGGTACAACCATGAACTCTACCAACTGTTCAAAGAGACACCGATCTCAGAATTCGTTAAACTTCAGAGACTTCGTTGGGCTGGTCATGTAGTAAGAATGGAGACAGAAAGATTGCCAAAAAGAGTCCTAGATAGTAAAATGCAGGACACAGGACCAAAAGGAAGGCCACGGAAAAGATGGAAGGATGAAGTGGCAGCGGACGCGCAAAATTTGCTAGACGTGAGAACCTGGAGAAGATCGGTGCGGGACCGACAAGGTTGGAGGCATAGTTTGGAGGAGGCCAAGGCCCTGGAGCGTATTAGAAATAACTGGATGCAAGCCGCGCAAGATAGAGACAGATGGAAAGAGCTGAGCGAGACCTGGTTCCAGTATTGGCTTGACGCATACAGGTTGATTATGACGATGATGATGTTCATTGTGATCGTAATCATTGTGTTCGTTTATGCAGAATGTGGAGGGGGAAATACGATTTTGACCTCATGTTGAAACATAATGTTAGGTAAATCTGTTAGTATCTCTCGCAAATTTGGTACTTAGTACCAAACTGGTTTAGAGCTTATAGCTCTGAAACCTGAACAGCAAACAGGAATGCAAAGAATACATGTTTATGGAGAAAATGCTCAAATTTTCTAGATAATCTGTACATTAATGATCCAGAACATGTGATAGAATGAAAGAAATAATGGAAACTTACCTGTTTAACAATAACTTCAACTACTAAAGATGGCATTACACTATATAGTTTATGATATGGTTCCAAACTTTTCATAATTATTTCTATCAAGTCGTCGAACTGTCCTGGATAATCCGTTAAAGTTTTAATTATCTGTTTAATGCGTTTTAGATCATATAAATAAAAAAGTGAGTAATCATATTTAGGATACCATTCAACAGCATTTGGATTTAACGTTGAGTTAGCAACTAATGTTTCCCTATCCAAGAGTGATTTACTACTTAGACATGATTTTTTATCTCTGGTAGTTGTATTAGAGTTATTCAACTCAAGAGAATTTGATGATGTGGGTCGCTGTTGATTAGCAGCTCTTGGTTTGGGTTGCTTTGGTTTGTTCATTGTTAAATAGTTTTTAATAATGCTTCCACTTATGTTAATCAAACAATAATTGTGATTGATTATTAATAATACTATTCGCCAACGTTATTTTATAATTATCTGGCTTGCAAAAATTTTCCGGCCGTTTTCATCCACACAGTTTCATCAGTTAATTCAACTTTATCATTATTAAATATTAACTTAGGGTGTGTCTACTTTTATTTTAATGTTTGAAATAACTACTAACAAAATTATTACCCGTGAACTAATCCCTACATTCAAAACCACTCTTTGAACACATTTCACAAAACTAAACTTAACTACAACAGTTTAATTGAACTATACAACTCTATTACCAGAATATCCCAAGAAGATACAACACATTCAATGAGCATTTAACTTAAGGAATGATTCAACTCCACTGGCATCTAGTGACAATTCTACACTTTCACACTTTGACATTCCTAGCCAATGACTTTGTTGTTGCATGACAGATAACAGAACCTCTTTAAATTTGTTAGCATTTGTGGTTGTTAATTGTATTGATTATAAATAAAAATAAATCAAACCGACCCTTAGTTTCCAATCATATTTTTAAATGGATAATACTACTATAACCTGTAATATTCGCAACAAAACTTTCAGTGAGCGGTCATTCATTTGAGCGCCCATATAAAAAGATGTCATCCAGATAAGATTAATACTCTGCTAATATCCTTATTAATTTTTAATGATACTGATAAGGTAATATAGAAGAGTTGATAGTTCTTAAAACTTTTGTAAAATATTTTAATTACACGATTTTCAAATCTTGTCGATTCGTCATCTGAGGGCCACACAATGACACAATCGTTCGATTATCGACTATATAGAATTACCGTCCACACATTCTTGCTTATCCAAAGCCCATGTTTTGACTTTGCGCACGAAATCAGCAAATTTATTCTGTATTAGGTATTTCTTATCTACAGTTTTGTGTAAGGAGTGGGTATTTGTTACTTTTATAGCGGGATTTTTATTTTAGCTTAAATAGCTAAATTTGCGAATGTACAGTTGCGGTCACGGAATAGTTTACAGGTTCACGTATCTAGGAGCCCATTTTTTAAATTTTTACTTCGTTTAAACGCACCTTTTACGTCAAAGTGGCGTTGCCAGTGGTGTACTAGCTAGAATAGGTAGATTAAAATTAAAATATCAAAATATTTTACAAAATGAAAAATATAGAAAACAGTTTTTTGAATAAAATGGATTATGATCTTAATAACGAAAATAAAGAAGTCTTTTTTTTTAATATGCATTTTATTTTAAATCTATTTTATATTAAATAACGATAAACAATGATAAATAATAATTAATATTTGGTGGAAGCCCCATTCTTGTCAATACAATTTTGCAGTCTTCTGTTCATAGATAGCACCAATCCCCTTATGTTATAGTTAACAAGCTCTTCCCATGCCTGCTCAATTGCTTCCCATAATTCAATTCTATTCCGTGGTCTAAGTTTTCTTTCATTTAGTTTCTTTGTTAACTCTGCCCACACATTTTCGACGGGGTTAAAGTCTGCACTACGGGAAGGCCACGGAAGAACATTAACATCAGTTTCTTCTAGCCATTCTCGAACATTTCTACTCGTATGCACCGGGCAATTGTCATGTTGGAAGATAAAGTCGTTGTTGGGGAATCTCTGGATCACCGATGGCAACATTGTGTGCTCAATAATATGTTTGTAATATAATCCTGTTAACTTCTCCTCTACATGATAACAAACGCCCGGGCCTTCGGCACTTATCCATCCCCATACGTTGACAGAGAATCCTCCACTATTTTTTAAATGATGCGTATACTGTTCATCATACCTATGATTTCTCGGCCTATAAACTCTTATTCGACCATTATTATACGACTGAAATACTTTTTCATCGGAAAATACAACCCTAGACCAAAAATTCTCATCGCGGTTTATAAATTCATTACAAAATTCAACTCGTCTCCTCTTGTAATCCTCAGTCAAAAAAGGTTTCCGTGCAGCTACACAATTTAGCAGTCCACTTGCTTTAATTCTTCGACGTGCAGTGCGAATACTGCCTGGAAACGCTGCCTCTTCTCTTGCCTTTTGAGCTGTGGCAAAAGGAGATTCTCTCAAATAATCTACTAATATCTCATCCTGTTGATCTGTGGAAATCTTCTGCCCTCCTGAACCGCCCAACAGTGCTATAGAGTGAAAATTATCCCATCTTTGTTTAATCTTCCATATGCACATATGACTCACGTTCAAATCAGCAGCAACTTGCCTTAGTGACCAACCTTCTTCGAGTTTGGCAATTGCTCTTGCTTTTTGCGCATAATTCAAATGTATTCTAACCATTTTGGAAGAGTTTAATATACTTTTATTTTATTGTTGAACACTCGCGAAAGCATTGACGTTTTGAAATTTTTTGACTTTGACATTTATCAAATCCGTACGACACTGCAATTTTACAGTATTACAATATAAAAAGTAAGGTGTAAACTATTCCGTGACCGCAACTGTACATAGAACTGCAAATTCTATTCTCATATAATCGAAGATGATGGAACCTATGAATTATTTCAGCGCCCTCTGTTGATAAATAGTATAGTTTTGGTTGACTGTTTTACTGTACAAAAATCAGGGGATCTTTGAAATTGACAAAACAAAAATTGAATTTCATTTCAATCCAAGTCTAAAAGGTCGAAGTAGTCAAATAATTTCCCTGTGGCACTTTCTCTATACTTTTGCCGAGTATATATGTAAATAATAAGTATTTTTAATGTAGGTTTTAAGAGTTAATAATTTGTTAATTTGCTGTATTTATGTATTATTTGTTGTTTTTTTTTATTTAAATGAATATATTTCTATTAAACTAAACTTGTTTTCTTTCCATCATTTGTCATATTAATTGTCA
The DNA here is from genome assembly GCA_918026665.1 of Diabrotica balteata. Lineage (NCBI taxonomy): Eukaryota > Metazoa > Arthropoda > Insecta > Coleoptera > Chrysomelidae > Diabrotica > Diabrotica balteata. The sequence goes on along the minus strand of OU898283.1, from coordinate 13,201,061 downwards.
TTTGTCATCTACCAAAGTATCAATGTCAATTATGCCATTTAATTAGTCTTCTTTTTCGATTTTTATGAATTCGAATAATTTCGGATATTTTGCTCCAACATTCGGATAATTTCTAGTTTTGCATTGGCAACACTTTTGTATCTACTGAATACTTAAAAGATGATACAATGATGTAGATATGGATGAGACACAATTGATCTATCGGAATCAACGGTCAGATCACGGACAAGGAAAAAATTCTTGAAGCTGTGACACGTGCACAATCTTTAAATTCCACCATCGTAAGTAAACGTCATTGTATTATCGCCGAAAACGAGACAATGTTAAAATTATGATGTGCTAATGCTAATGAGGTAAATGTGAAAAATTGTCCTATTGATCAGAATACAGTGTGCTCCCAAGCTAAGCTTTTTTTAAATTTTTAGAGATTAAAAGAGGATGCTGGAGAAATCGCTAAGGATTATTATTATTATTATTATACATAAGCGAGAGCAGAGGAACTAAGTCCCTATTATGCTCAAAAACAAAGAAATTTCATTAATAACCTACTAGTAGTAAATTAGATTACGGTTGCATATCTTACGGTGCTGCAAGAAAAACAGCTTTAAAAAAAATAAATAGCATACAATCTACAGCTTTGAGATTAGCACTGGGTGCCTTCAGAACTAGCCCTATTAGTAGCTTACAAGTTTTAGCGAGAGAACCCCCTCTGTATATTAGACGCCAACAACTATCCCTAAACTATATAGGCAAAATATCAGCACAGAAACTACATCCAGTATTCTCCCAAATTTGCCATCCCAGTATTGCTCCTACAAAACTAACTAAAAATAGTACTCCCCTTATAGAACGAATAAAATCCTCTAACTTTGACATGGATACGCTAAATCGATCTCTACAAGTCAGTGTAAATTTTCCTCGATGGATCCAACCACTTACCATTGACTTAACCCTCACAAAATACCCCAAATCAACTACAAATCCGATTTTCATTAAAAACTTGTACTCCGAAATGATATCTCACTATCCTAATTATCTCCAAATTTTCAGTGATGCCTCTAAAGCTCATGACGGACATGCTGCTGCATACCTCTCACACTATATCCATACCTACTAACTGCTGCATCCTCACAGGCGAGACCACAGCCATTTTGGAAGCCTTAATTTTCTTCAAAACGCATAGTGAGAATAAATGTGTCATCATCACCGACTTATTAAATGCTCTATTAGGTGTAAAACAAATATACCCTACAAATCCAATATTTCGGGCTATAAAAAATTAGATAAATATAATTCAATCAAATCGAAAAGAGGTAGCATTTATCTGGGTACCGTCGCATGTAGGAATAGCTGGAAATGAGAAAGTGCCTAGCCTAGCAAACACAAATCGAATAACTCACAATACACAAACAAATCAAGAAACTACCCATACTCCGATCTCAAAAACCTAATTAAAGACCATTGTATGAACATATGGCAAGACTACTGGAAAGAGTCGGAAACCAAACTATATGAGATTTATCCCCTTGTGAAGACCATCTTGAATAATCCATCCAATAGAAGGGACCAAGTAATAATTAACCGACTAAGAATTGGACACACTGCACTGACCCATAAATTCTTAATCAACAAAGAATCTTCTCCAACCTGCAGAAACTGTTCTCACCCATTGACGGTGAAGCATATTCTGATTGACTGCCAGTACCACGAAGAAACAAGAAGAAAATATGGAATCTCAGATGACATCACAACCACATTAACCATAAACACTGACCATGTAATAAATTATTTAAAAGATTTACGTTTATATACATCTATTTAATGTAAATAAAATGAATTCTTGTGTATGTTACTCCACTAATAACCCTGCGTTATGTGGATTATATGTTAAAATAAATAAAAAAAAACATACTAGTAAATAACAAAATTACAAACAAAAGAAATAAAATTACAATTTTTTCGTTTAAAAGAAAAACAATATTTTAACTATAATATAAAACGGTCAAGTCTGTTTTGGAACGAGTTGGTAGAGGGAGCGAAGACAATGTTATCGTTAAGGTTATTCCAGCACTCAAAAACTCTATTTGGAAGAAAGTTCTGTCTTGATCTTGTAGAAAAATTTTCTTTCTTTAGTTTATATTGATGACCTCTGAGACGTTCATCTTGATTTATTATAAATATTTCATCGAGGTTTCCAAAATTGAATTTTAGTATTTTACATGTTGTAATTAAGTCTCCACGTTGTCGGCGAAGTTCAAAAGTTCCATGACGAAGCAGTATAGGCACTCTGATTTAATACCTTGAGTTTGCTTTTAATCCGACGTCGGCCGACGTCGCCAGATATCGGATCGGGAGAAATACGGTTCCAATGTAGGTGTACACTAAGATACAGTCTGGAGTTTGCACGTTTACAAATAGAGGTAATATAGTCGGACCAAGTTAGGCTGCTGTTTACGATAACACCAAGATCGTTATACGAAAACACAGACTCTAATGGCTGTCCGTTAACAAAGTACGGATTGGATTGATATATTTTTTTTGTCGTCAGCGTAGAACGATATTTTACTTGAGACATAATAAGGAACATCGCTGGTGTAAACTGTAAAAAGCAGAGGTCCAAGGACAGAACCCTGAGGCACTCCACTTTCCACTAAACTGTCCTGTGAGAAAGATTCACCAACTCTAACTTTGTAATATCGATCTGTCAGAAAATCATCTATCCAACGAAGTAAAGTACCGCGAACTCCGAAATGTTTTAGCTTATGCAGAAGTCTGCGCTTAGGTACACGGTCAAAGGCTTTAGAAAAATCTGGATAAACAACGTCGACAGGCTGCGAACTGTTAAGGGATGACGTCCAGTCATTAACACAATGTAGGAGATTGGTTAAAGTAGAGCGACCAGAGACAAATCCATGTTGTTGTGTTGGAATAACATTTTCCTGGAGAAGGAATTTGGTCATCTCCTCGGAAATAATGGCTTCCATAACTTTGCCAACTACTGGCAGCAAGCTAATCGGACGATAATTGTTGGGGTCGAGTTTGTTGCCTTTTTTAAAAATAGGGGTAACGGAAGTTAATTTCCAACTAGGGGGTACGAAGTTCTGGATGAAAGAAGTTTGCATAATTAACGTTAAGGGTATTGCAAGCGTGTCTGCGCACATTTTTAACAGTTTTGGTGTTAAACCATCTAAACCAGGTGAAGCGGCCCTGCGAAGTTTAATTAAGTGTTGTTTGACATGATCCACTGTGAATTCAACTTGCTGTAAGGATGCGCCGACACGATTACAGTTAATAGCAGATAGATAACCATCATTCGATTCTTTAGTAAAAACTAAGTGCCAAAGAGAGAGTTTCGGAAGATTCTTTGTCAGAAGAACATAAAGTCTGGTTGGGTTTTTGAAGTAGAGGAATAGAAACTTTAGATGACATCGAGGAACGTATGTATTTGTAGACTTTTTTAATGTTACCACTTTCAATAACATTTGCTTCACAATTTTGTCTTAGGGTTTTTAGAGATGTTTTTAAGTTATTTGAAAATTTGCCGTGGCTTTGAAAATCACTAAGAAGCCCGGTGTGTTTAAATTTTCGCCATAGATGTCGTTTGTGATTAATTTGTTTAATTGCTATTCGATTTATCCAGGGTTTAAGGTTGTTTTTATAACTCTTACGGAAAGTGGTATTTGTATAAATTATATTGTGGACTTTATCGAGAAATGCGGTCCACATTAATGAGGGGTGGTTCAAGTCTGCAAAAAATAAATGCGAGTCGATTTGAGAGAGTTCAGTGTCAACTTTAGAAAAGTCGGTAGTAGCATATGTTACAATATTATTTTTGCGAGGTAATATTTGATTGAATTAGATGTGAGCCGTTATAACTGCATGATCTGACTTTCCTATAGGAGAACTGACTTCGAGAGATGAAATCAGCTGTTCGTCATTAATAAGCACTAGATTTAAAGTAGAAGGTTGGTTATTATTCCTAAATCTAGTTAGTAGGTTTTGTAATTAGTTGTATCAGGTTTGAATTTACTACAAAGCTTTTAAATAAATTATGAACGTTTTCGGTGTCAGATAATGAAGTTATTGGCCAGGTGATCCCTGGGAAATTAAAATCTCCAGTAATGATAAGATTATCAAGAGATGATAGTTCTTCAAGTTTTGTGAAGAAAACATTATCGTGTGCAAGTAGTGTATTAGGTGGACGATATATACATACTAAATTAAAGCATAAAGAATTTTTAGTAACAGATAAGTGAATTGCATCTATTCAATTTTGAAAGTTGTGGTAATAATATTAGATAAATAAACGCATACACCGCCACCCACACGATTTTCTCTGTCTTTACGATATATTGTATATCCATTTATATTAACAGAGGAGTCAGGAATTGTAGGTTTAAGCCAGAATTCGGCAATACAAATAATGTCCGGTTTAAAAAGTTGCACTGTGCATACAAATTCATCAAACTTAGCGGAAAGTGAATCCAAATTAGTATATAGAAATAGTCAGTCATTAAATTTGTCGGTAGAAAAATTATAAACGAAATTTCGTGATTCTGGGAGTGCCATTTTAAATCATGTTCACCGTTATTTTTGCGAGTTTCTAGCTCACCTCGGAGTTCTTTTAAACGTACTTGTTGGATGGGCGTCTTGTCGTCAATTATTGAGAATTTTTCCGTGGCTTTGTTCTTCAGAAGTTTGGCTTTATTTCTCAGAATATCTTTAACGTGGTATTCCGAACCCATTACTACCTTTATCATTCGGGGAAATCGTTGGTTTGCTTTGCCGACTCTGTAGAAGGTGATTTGCTTTTCCTGGCAGCCAACAGTATCCAAAACAAGCGTTGTCACCTTATTCGCGTTGTCATCTTTTCTGCGTTGTACATCCCCAGAAGAAGATTCTATTACGCCTTTAATTAGAATATTTTTAGCACATATTATGCGATCTACAGCTTCGTTAACGATATTATCCGTGAATTCGGTAGATTTAAATAAATCAATCTGGCTGAGCTTATCGTTCAGTTATTTTATTATCAAAATCCTCAATTTTCGCACGAATTTCAATTTTAAAATCTAGCAGAATATCTTTTATTTCTCAAATATTCGAAATATTGGAGCTGCAAGAGTTACAAAGTATGCTCAGTCCTCGAATTTTCTGTCGGGTGACGCGATCCTCCGAAGAAAGGTCGGTGCATGTGATATGTATTTGTCGATTACATCCATCGCACTGCAGTTTGCGGTCAGCTGTCGCTATGGTTTTCGAGCAGTTCGAACAAAAAGAGGTGGACGGCATTGTCCGGTTTTTCGTGTATGTAATTAGTATTTGGTTTTATATTAATATATTGTGGAATGGTACTCACAGTAATTATTCGCTGTAACTCCACTTCTTACATAAAATTTTTACAAAAACTGCTGACTATTGATATACCTATAGAACAATCATGCAACATTTATTTGCGAAATAATTATTTTCTACAGAGTAATCGTGAAAATCAATACGAGCACAAAATTTTACGTGTGTCGTCAACCAACTAGCAGGTTGTACTCAGTAAACAGTTTAAAGCTAGTAACGGTTAGTTCAACCGATTCCAAAGTCGCTGTAATTGGCATAGCATTGCAGAAAGTGGAGAAGCGGCAAGTGCTGATAAAGAGGCTGTGTCTTGTTATCCACAGAAATTAAAAGCCATAATAGATGAATGTGGCTAAACCAAACAAACCATATTCAATGTAGACGAGACTGGCCTGCTTTGAAATAAGATGCCTAAGAGAACTTTCATCGCACGTGAAGAGAAAACCTTTCCAGGTTTTAAGGCTGCCAAAGATCGATTGATAGTGATGGTGGGGTCAAATGCAGCCGGTGATTGCAAGTTAAAACCACTCTTAGTTTATCGCTCAGAAAATCCAAGAGCACTAAAAAATAAATCTAAATCTGGCTTGCCTGTAATTTGGACGTCTAATCGCAAAGCTTAAGTGACGGCTTTCCTTTTTGAGCATTGGTTTGGTCATTATTTCATATCTGAAGTCGAACGTTATTTTCAATCTAAACAAATTCCAATTAAAGTAATACTAATTATCGACAACGCCCCAGGTCGTCCCCCTGCAACTTTTAACTAGTTTTGAGCCACGTGTGAAAGTTGCATTTTTGCCACCTAATACAACCAGTTGACTTCAGCCGATGGATCAGGGAGTCATTAAAACATTCAAGGCTTATTACACCAGACAATCATTTGCACATCTTCATGAAGTTATAAGAAATAACGACAAGCTCACTGTTAAAGACTTTTGGAAACAATTCAACGTGTTAGATACAGTGACAGTAATTGGACAATCTTGGAATGAAGTTTCACAAAAAACGTTGAATGGCGTCTGGAGAAAATGTGTACTTTTTTTGTCATCACTGACACTGAAATGGAACTGATGCCAGAGCATGATGAAGTTAGTAATGTTATTAAAGAAGTTGGTGATATCCTCCAGCAAATAAATTTAGAAGTTGATAGTGATGACGTTGAAGAACTGTTAAATTCCCACTATCAGGAGCTGACAATAGATGACCTCATAGAAATGCACGAGGAAGAACAAGACATTGAAGAGCTTGAGTGTTTGGATCCAGTTCAATCTGAGGATCAAATGACGATTGGAAACTTGACTGAAGACCTCAGTTTAATTGAAAAGGGATTAAAAATTTTAGAAAATATAGACCACAACGAAGAGCATATTTCTTCTACCAAACAAGGGATAAAAAAATTATTAACCTGCTATTAAGAAATTTCGCAGGAGAAAAAAATCTGATTGATGGGTTTCAATGTTAAATTCTAATGTTTTCTCGAGAATCTGTCTTATTGAATGAAACTGATCTTTTCCACCTATGCCCACTGTAAAAACATGCATAGAGAATATTTGCTAGTATTTTGTAAGCAGTTGTTACCAGCGTTATACCTCTGTAGTTGTCACACTGAAAGTGATCGCCTTTTTTATGTAATGGGCATAAGTATCACGCCTTGAGGCCATTCACATGGCATGGTCTCATTTTTCCAGACAACAAGTAAATATTTATGCAGTGTTTGTAGCATGGCGTTGCCACCATTTTTGTACAGCTCCCTACAAATTTTATCAGTTCCTGGTGATTTATTATTTCTTAAGCACTACGGTAGTAAAAACACTACGAACAAGTAAGCAAATCAATCAAAATACATAAATAAAAACAAATATAGAAACAAAGTGTTCTAAAAACTATATCTAGTGTATAAGATATTCAATATGAAAATATCATCAAAAAAGATGATGTTTGATAGTAAATACCCCAAAAAACAAAGATAGTAATGTGAGAAACTTCAATTACCTAGGCTGTTATAAAAGTTTCAAAACAGTGATGTTGATAACGAAGTTGACAAGTATAATATACTGAAAGGTATACAAATAGCAAACAAATATTATTTGTGGAAGAATTCATAGAACATTGGAGAACAATACAACAAAGAATACAATAAAACTTTATATTTGCAGAGAACTGAGATAGCTGCAGATTCAGTAGATGCAGAAAACTTACCAAACTGCGCACAGATGACATTTGTTTTTTTTGTGGATTCACAGCTTTACAATGTAGATTATAGACAATCGCCAATATGGAAATTGATTGCTATGTACTATTAGAATGTCCGAATTAAATCAACTCACTAGTATGTCTGTTGTAAAAACAAAAGATATAGTGAAAGTAAGAAATCCAAACATCTTTCAATTCAGGAAAATTGTTGAAAACTTCTGACTCTGAAATTGAAGCAAACTCTGATGAGCCAGATGGATGTAAGTATAGGTAAACAATTATTTGCTGCTTGTTAAAATAATGAACATTTTAATATTTTAGGACAAAGAGAATACAGTTCAGTGGGGATGAGTATATTTTACAAAATTAGGAGACACATCTACTATTGATAATGAAAATATATGGATAATCACAATAGATAATATATAAGAAATATCTTTAGCCAACAAAAATTATTAGAAACGGCTGGAAGAGCTCAGATTTGGAGCTCCCTCTGATTCTAGCAGATCTGGGTACCCAAAATAGCCTGGGTTCTAGAAACGCCAAAGACCAGGTCTTTATGGGCCTAGTCTGGATGATAGGTGTGATAGAATGGACCTGTCTTAGGAAGTCTAAGTGCCTGAAGGGCTCACAAATGGACCCTGCCTGATCTATCATGACAATAACTAAAACAAATGAACTATTGGCAGAATATCAAGCTGACGAGCTATATGATTGGTCCAGACTATTAGTTGATGATATTTATTGCAAATTATAGTATGGTATGGCTGCAAAGTTAATGTGCTATCTAAAAGTAGTAGAGGTTAACACCCAAGAATTTCAAAGTGCCAAATTAAAAGAGCCAGAATTACTGTTTTTGTTAGGTGTCACAATGCATACTGGAGTAGTGGAACTGTAACGTTATCTAACATTTAAGACTCCTAAACCGACAGACTACTTTCAATGTATTTTAGAAAATTTATGAGCAGCACCATTGGTCACAAAATGTACAAGAGTGTGACTAACTTCTGGAAGATCGACTATTCAAAATCAGACCATTGCTAAATCATTTTAGCACTCAAATGCAAACTACATATTATTCAGCAAAACTTTTGTCTTTAGATGAATCCATGGTCCTCATAGAAAGACTGAATTGATTTTAGACAGTAGCTTCCAAAAAAATGTCACACATAAGATACAAAAATTTTTATGCTCAATGACTCAGATGAAACAATTTTGAATATTATAGTGTGATTACTATAGTGATTACTATAGTATAGTGTGATACTAGCAAACGTGACTTATTTGATGGTAAAGATAATACCCAAAAATAGTAAAACATTTAATGTGATATTATTTAGACAACTGATATTTATACAGATCACTAAATTGTTTTATTGACCACACAACACAATGGTAAACTTAGTGACACGTTACACATTTTCACCTCTATATTCATTTCACAGTAGGTAATTGTCACATTGACATTAAAAATTTCAAACGAAGTTCTGAAAGAATAAACAAATAATTACTAAAATGCCTATTATGTTGTATACCGTCCAAGAAAAAGTGCAACTTGTAACATGGTACTTTCTGGGTCATTCGATACGCGAAGTACATAATTGATTTATTTATTGTTGCCTTCGAAAATAGACCTCCACGAAGTGTTACAACAGTTAAAAATGCCATTAAACATTTTCAAACTTCGGGATGTGTTGAACAGTTGTAAAAAAGTGTCATGAAGGTAATGAAACACATATTAGAGCTGCCGATGAGGAGTGTCAAAACAGGAATATTGATATTTGTGCTTTTGTGGAAGCTAGTGTACAAATTGCTAGGAAAGTTGACATGAATGTTCGGACTGTCCAGCGAGTTCTCAAATTCCGAGTTCTATTGTAATATGCCTTAATACATTAAATTTAATATAATTACAAATAAATATGGACTGCTTCATTAATCGTTAGTTTATAATTGTTACAGTTTGATAAAATAAACAAATAAAATAAATTGAACTGTGAATAACTTATTGATTAGTTGGTAATATTTGGAAGTTTGTCACAATTTTCTGTTATATTTTTATGATGATTTTATATCACCCTCAGTTAAGACTGTCAGATTAATCACAAGTCAAGATTTTGAATTCTTTAGATAATTTTTTTAGAAAAATAATGTGAATACTGAGTGTTAGGTTTTTTACAATTCAGAAATGGCTACAAGTAGGTAATATGGTTAAGGTGGTAAATCATATTCACACTCAAAATTGTTGTTACAATATGTATGTACATGCGGTACTTACCTGTTCAACAATAATTTCAGCTACTAAGGATGTTATCATAATGTCTTCAAGATATGGTATCAAAGTTTCCATAAATAGTTCTATCAAATCATGAAATTGTCCGGGATCTTTTGTTAAAGTGGTAATTATTTGTTTAATTCGATTTAGGTCAGGTGAGTATCCTTCTGTTACCTCATTGTTAATATTTTCTGAAATAACTTGTGGCGGCTCTCTATGTATTTGTAAGCGTTTTTGAACACTACTTGTAATAAATTCAACTGGATGAGGAACATAAACATTTTTAGGATACCATTCATTAGCACTTGCATTTAACGTTGAATTGGCAACCAACGTTTCCCTATCCACGAGTGTTTTGCTACTTAGACGTGGTTTTTCATCTCTGGTAGTTGTATTTAAGATATTTACCTCTGGAGAATTAGAAGGTGCAGACTGCTGTGTAATAGTTATTGCTTTGGGTTGCCTTAATATTGTATTACGTTTATCTGCATCCTTGTCCCACAGAACAGTTGGGTTGTTCATGGTTAAATATTTATTAGTAACGTTTCTACTAACTGTCCGCACATCAGACGAAAAGTAACTTTTATTGAATTTATCTGACAAAAAGAAATAAACAAAATACACACTTCCAATTGTACACACTATTGACACACGAATGACAGCTGACAGTAAGGTATGGTCATATGGAGTCATGCGTAACTAACTACCGAATGACACGAAACAACACACGTCAATAAACGAGACTTAAAAATTGACAAGGATCTACAGACCGAGAATTTGGCATCCAAATTCCACTGATTCGCGCAATCGTACTTGTAAGTTCGTATAGTCGGCTGGAGTTACAATTTGCCAAATTTAAATGTAATCGTTTCTACTCATTCATATTAATATTATAATGTATAATATATTAAAGTTTTTAATATTGGTAATATTATTAAAGCTTTTAATACTATTTTTTAATATTAATATTAATATTAAGTAATTAAATATTGCGCCTTGCTTAAAAAAAGTACGAGATAAATAACTCGTTTTTTACATGAAAGTGCAATTTTCTTGCAAATGCCTTGAGAGGGGAAATTTCCAATATAACACCAACCAAAAGACAAAAATATTAACTTAGGTACATGCAATCATTATCACTGCTTAGCGTATTTTCATGGAAATCAACCGCTGTGCTGACTAGTATTTTTTTTTTAATTGTGATGAATAAATAAAGTATATATTAAATAAAGGGTATTTTAAATAAATTTGTAATATTTTATGCGAAAAGAAGAAAAGACTCAGTTCCGAGTCGTGAGCGTATTCGTTATATTTTCTTTAATTGTGTTAAGCTACTCGGATGTAAGTCGTTATAATTATTCAAAAAAAATGAATTTACAATATTTTTTATTAAATCAAATGAGAAATGTTATAGCAAATTAAGAACTAAGGAAAAAAAAACAAACTTTCATTTCCTAAATAGCAAATTGTTTCTGAACAGTTAAGATTAACTTCCAAATAAAATTTGGATAATATTGTAAAGGCTTTTATATACTGAAATTAAATTAAAAAAGAACCTGAAAAAAGTGGAAAAATAATAAAAAATTCCCAAATTTAAATATATCTCGAAAACAAAATACGATCTGGAAAAAGAATACCGGAAATGTTTAATTTTTTTGAGTTCTTCGATTGTGTAGTACCTTCAATTTCAGTTTTTTTTCAACAATACTCGAGTATTCCGATTAAGTACTCTCAGCCTTATAAAAATTTCCAAGAAATTAATATCGGATGAAGTTTCAACAAGCGAAATGAAAATCCTAATATTAAAACAGCATTATGACCAGGTACAATATCTGACTGTTATGCAAATTAGTAGGTAATTAGAATTAGAAAGTCAGTATGGGCAAAACCAGCTTATTCAAATTATAGGTACCTACCTTTAGTCTTGTATTGAAGGATTTTAATTTATTACCCTTAGCATACGTAAAGATATAAAAAACGAGTTTATCTCGTACTTTTTTTAAGTAAGACGCAATATTTAATTACTTAATATTATTCTTAATATTAAAAAATAGTATTAAAAGCTTTAATAATATTACCAATATTAAAAACTTTAATATATTATACATTATAATATTAATATGAATGAGTAGAAACGATTAGGTACATTTAAATTTGGCAAATTGTAACTCCAGCCGACTATACGAACTTACAAGTACGATTGCGCGAATCAGTGGAATTTGGATGCCAAATTCTCGGTCTGTAGATCCTTGTTAAAAATTGCATAAATGCGTTTATTGGTTTATTTCTACACATCACAATCGAACAATGCCGAATACGTCCGATGTTAAATATTTAAAACTGGTTGTAAAAATCTCTTAATTTTTACCAATAATAATTAACAAATGTGAAATATATACGTATTTAATTCTATTGTTTTCCTTAGGAATTTATCAGAAATATTAAAATTTATTAAGGAATTTAGTATGTACCGGATAAATAACAGCGCTAAAGTAAATATTTTTTATATATTTATGAATTAAATAACTCATTTACTTGAGGAATAAATTTTACTGCTATATTAGGGATCTGTCCGAGAATAACAATCAATGGAGATAAACTTTTGCAAACCTCGAGAAATCGACCATGGGTTCTTCTTGATTTATTTCGAAACACGCAACAAAATTTGTGAGGTCGTTTATTTTCATGCAGTTCTCGAAAAGATCAAGTTTTTTGCGAAATGTCTTAATTTGACCAACCAACTGTGATACCGTCTTATTTTTCTCCTGTAGTTGTAAGTTTAATGTGTTCAAGTGAGAGGTAATGTCTGTTAGAAATGCCAGTTCATGAAGAAATGTTTTGTTGTTAAGCTTTGTTATACATACGTCCGTGTTAATAACAATTTCCGTTTTAAAAAACAGTAAGATCTCTTTTCTTAAAGAAAAAAATTTGTGAGGCATTTACCTGCTCTCAACCAGCGTATCTCTGAATGTAGGGGGACGTCCTTATATTCATCAGTATTTAATTCCTCAATAGACAATAACAGAAGAACATAAAAATTAAAAAGCTGTTTCATTACTTAAGGTTGAAATAAATATATAACAATAAATGTAAGACATTTTTAGATATAACAGAACTTATATGTAAATATCCATAAATTTCAACAAAGTTAACAAATTATAATTGGACAGCAAAATTTGTGTTTTTATTAATATACAAGAATTTTCCGGGAATAAACAAAAAATAATTAAATAATACTCTGATAAGGCTAACGACGCGTATTTATTTTTGAAGAGAAAGTTATTGCAATTGATTTCAAACAATAGTACATAAATTATTCATTCTTTTGTGTACCTGGAGTAATAAACAGCTTATTCAAATTATTTATGTTTTATGTACCATTAATCGGTTATTAGGAATTTTAAATGAAAGTGTTTTTAAAAATAGATATCTTTTTATAACCAAAAATTCAAAGAAAATGAATGGTTTCTATTTAAGTATAAAATTAAAAGTCAATATATCTCAAATACCTAATATAATTACTTTCTAATAGAACATTCTTTTATACAGAGTGTCACAAAGTGCTTTTGGTTTGCTTCGTTGTAAAATATACTGATTTATCATACATTTACCTATATTAGCAGTAATCTTTAAAAGACAATTCATTCCATTCTACTTGGGCATTTTTAAAGATCTCTAGTTCATCATTATGCTCATTTATCCTTTAACTTTACGCGGAGTCAGCTTCCGTAATTACCTTATCAATAATCTTGATAGACATTGATAAAATTTTCTGTCAGTCGGCCCTCAATTCGTCCGCTAGCAGATACTAGAAGATAATCCTACCTTTAATTTCTACCGATGCTACAATAATACGGTACTTTATTACTCATAAAATTAAAAAAAATAATAGGTAGATAAAGTTTTTCTAGTAAATGTTGGTGTTAAACGTAAAGCAACTGATGATATTTGTGGAATTTGAGGAATCCCTAACTGATCATTTTGATGAGAGTTTCAGTTCAAATAGTTCAGGTTACACTACTTCCGATTTAAACTTTTTAGTAACATGTTAAGTACCTAAAATAATCCAAATTACCACATGGACAACCATTCTGGCAATCCGCGTCTTATTGATATCACTGTCAAGATATCAAGAAAAAAGTAAGCGCCAGAAATAACATCTACAAACTAACAAACAAAAAATAGGGAGTACAACCACACACTCCCCGTACTTAGCATTAACATGTTTTTCTGCTGCCGAGTTGGGAGCACCAGTGTGGGAAAACTCTGCTGACGCTAAAAGCGTCGACGTTGCGTTAAATGAAACGGTTCGTATAATATCTAGTTGCCTGAAACCGACACTACCCGTTTTTTATGACGCGAATGGTGCTTCGGCCCATGAGTAAACAAAAAGAATTACTGAGCATAATCAAAGAGAGAAAAATACCATACTTGGCTCATGTGTTGAGAGGTGAAAGATATAAATTACTCCAAAACATATGTTCAGTTAAAGATGTTCTTTGTTGCCGGTGCCTTCTTGAGAAAAGCTTGCATCTTGTTTTTAGTGAGAATTGCACGCCTACTAACGTGGACCATCTATCTATCTAATTAGCCTTCTTCGGTCCATCTTTGGACATAGGCCTCCCCAATCCTTTTCCATTCTTCTCTATCTGTCGCTACAGTAATCCACCTAGATCCCACGTGCTTCTTAATATCATCTGACCATCTTATTTGAGGCCTTCCTCTGCTTCGTTTATATTCCTACGGTCTCCAACTTATAAGAATTTTGTTCCATCGGCCTTCTTTTTGTCTTATATTGTGTCCGGTAAATCTCCATTTCAATTTTGCAACTTCTTGTCTAACATCCCTCACTTTTGTTTTCTCTCTTATCCACTCTTTTTTTTACCCATTAGTCTAATGTGCAACATTTGTCTTTCCATTGCTCTTTGGGTTTTTATGATTTTGTCCATGTTTGCTTTTGTAAATGTCCACGTTTAGGAACCAAAAGTAAGAACAGGGAGTACGCATTGACTGTATACTTTGGTTTTAAGATGCTGTGGATATCTTTTGTTTTTAAGAATGTAGCGTAGTTTGCCAAATGCCGCTCATGCCAGTTAACTCGTCTTTTTATCTCTGCTTTTTGGTCTTTGTTAAGTTTTATAATTTGACCCAGATATATATATATATATATATATATATATATATATATATATATATATATATATATATATATATTGATAAAGTTGTATTTTATTAATTTTACTTTTTTTTTATAATAAATGTAATTTTTATAATATGTGGTTCGTTGTTTAATTTAATATATACCTCAGCTAGCTCAATTATATGTTCTAAGCAATCTGTCACTGTGTGACGTCGACTCTGTAGTCTCCTGGTAGAGTTCAAAAAGAAATTAAACCAAATTTACTTTAGACCTTTGATAAATTAACCCAAATGAAGCACGTTATTTATTAATATTGAACAAATTTAATATAAACAATAAAATTCGTCTGCAACTTCGGTTGCCTTTAAAAATTTACAAAAATAGGAATCGTTTAAGTCTTAACGTGGTTTAGTGACGTGACAATAAAAATGTATTACAAAATGTGGAGACTCTCTACAAGTACCTAAAAACTAAATAAATATTGCAACTTTATAAAAGTGTTTAAATGAACTATAAAGAAAAGGAAAATGAACACTTTATTCCGCTGACTATTCAAATATAATCAAAATTTCAAATGATCCCCAAAATTATTGTCCAACCTCACTTTAAAACAGTTCTGATTTCTTTAAAGGAAACTAACTACTCAAAAATAATCGGTGAAACTGGAATATCAATCCTCTCTTCGGAAGTTAAGGTACGTACTATTCTATTTTTAATTTAATGATCATTAATAATTTCAATTTTTAAGGCCTATCGCAATTATCTTAATTCATGAATTTTAATTTTCTCAATTTAAATGACATTTCTATACTCCAATATAATTTATAAGTGAAATTGTTTCTCTTACTCTCTGGAACAAATTTCTGGATATCTCTGCTGTGAAAACTGTAGAAAAACTAAATTCTAATTAGACGAGTTAAAAAACACTCCCGACCTATTCCACAGTTTCAGGGCTCTCCTTCGTCCAAAAAAACCTCCTCGTCGGCGTCCTCTCCAAAAACCAATTCCCATTATTATCCGTTGCTAACAGCAACCAACGTTCTTTTTTTTTCTGTCTTCTATTTAAATATTTTAAACCATAAAACTGTCCTGTTTGACATATTTGTCTGTAGTATAGTAAGTTATGAATGTTGTGAGTTGGCAACACTGGTTGACAGTAGACAGTTAACAGTTGAGGTAGAGGACAACATGGTCGCTAATAGAATACACACGTTAAGTAACGATGTACAATAAAAGTAATAAGAGTTAACAATGTTGTTTTACTAATAAGAACAGAACAATAATACATTGTCAAGCCACATTACTTTCTCATAATCACTTTAATCACATATAATTTGGGAATTTACAAAAAAAAAATGTTTAGATATAAAACTTATTCTATTACAATACTAATTTATTCTTTTCATCTCCACATCATTGTAATTTCTTATTTAACAAAACCCCTATTAATTTAGCTCCCACAGACTGTCAAATAAACTGTCAAGCAGTTTATTTTCTGACGTTTATTAAAATTTCTGTTTAAATATTTTTTTTAAAATTCTTCTTTTTTTGTTCTTTTTAAGGTTTAGACGATTCACCTATACACTAGGCAACTATACTATTCAGAAATTATTAACACTATACCAGGTAAGTCAAAATTAATTTATTTAACAATTTACTAATCTTTTTCTCTCTTTTATTTCAGAGTCGAACCCACATTGTGATGGCTTCATGAAATTCATGAACAACAAACTCATACAAAAATCCATTTTTTAACATAGTGAAATCATTTCAATATATATATTTCATCTTGTCCAATTTTCATTGTGATGTCTTCATCTGTATTTGTTATGGTTTTGGTCTTGCTTTAATTCATATTACGACCTATCTTTCCAGCTTCTACGTCCAGTTCTTTCATCATTTCAAATAATTCTTCTTTTTTATTGGTTATCAATACGATGTCATCAGCGTAACTTAGATGGTTCAAGGGTTGTCCACAAATGTTTATACCTTTTTCTTCCCATTCTAATCTTTTAAAAATATCTTCCAGAGCCTGATTGAAAAGTTTCGGTGATATTGTGCCACCTTGTCTCACGCC
Organism: Diabrotica balteata; assembly: GCA_918026665.1. Lineage (NCBI taxonomy): Eukaryota > Metazoa > Arthropoda > Insecta > Coleoptera > Chrysomelidae > Diabrotica > Diabrotica balteata. Next base: position 13,184,033 of record OU898283.1, on the reverse strand, counting down.
TCTATTTATTTGTATTGATTTTGTTCCTTCATATACTTTAATTGGTGTTTTGGCTTCCCTATATATATTGGCTATTAGTTTCGTATATCTGTGGTCAATTCTGCTGTTAATCAAAGAACTTTTCACTGCCCAATGTTTAACACTGTCGAAAGCCTCTTCGAAATCTATGAACGCCATATATAGAGGAATGTGGTATTCATTTGCTCGTTCTATAAGTATTTTCATACTTAGTAAATGGTCACTTGTGCTGAATCCCTTTCTAAAACCAGCTTGTTCTTTCGACTGGTATCCGTCGAATTTTATCGTCAATCTATTGGTTAAAATTTTTGTTAGGACTTATACATTACATTGAGGAGTGTTATAGGACGATAGTTTTTGACATCTGCTTTATCCCCTTTCTTGTGTAGGATAATGGTTACGGATTCCTTCCAGTTGTTTGGGATTCTTTTTTCTTTTAATATCTTGTTAAAAAGGGAATGTAGAGTATTAATTACCACTTTTCCACCATGTTTCAGCATCTCTGCAGTTATTCCATCTTTTCCAGACGATTTGTTGTTTTTCATTTCTTTCAATGCCTTCTTGATTTGAATTTCTGATTTGTTTATTTCTGACTGTAGCTCTGAGTTGACATTTTTTATTTTAGCCTTAAGTTGGTTTTTAATTTCTTCTGGTGGTTCCTTTTTTGTTTTATATAATTTTGAGTAGAAATGGTGGATTAAATTTATGTCATCGTTAAAGTTTGTTTCTACTCCGTTTACATCTTTTATTTTGTTTATCTCAAACTTACCTAATTTCAGCCTTAAGCATTTCATATTTTTGTTGTTCTATATTACTTCTTCTATTTTTACTTCTTTTCTCTTATTTTCTTTTATCATTGTGCTTATTGTTTTACCGTCAAAACTAATTTTTGCTCTGACCATCCTGTGATCGCAACCTGTTGTGAATATGTTAAGAACTATTACATCTTTATTGATATATCGTTCCGTGGACATTATGTAGTCGATTTCATTTTTTGTGGATTTATTAGGGCTGATCCATGTCCATTTTCGTTGGGGCTTCTTTTTGTAAAATGAGTTCATTGCGTATAGATGCTTTTCTTCTAGATAGTTCATCAAAGTAGCACCGCTATCATTTCTCTGATCATACCCTAAATCTCGTATTTTAGTTTCTTCTTTGTTTAGTTTTCTACCCAGTTTGGCATTGAAATCTTCAATTACTAGTGTAAGACGATTTTATGTTCTTTTATAGCCTTGGACCGTGGACCATATCTCTAGTTTATCAATGGATTCTTGTAAGTGTTTTTGAATCATTGGATGGGCTCATAACTAACTCCTGAGGTGTTCAGTCTTCCTGAATTTTTTTTGTTGAAATGGAATTTCGGCGCGAACAAAAAAGCTCTTGACGAATGTATCACAGCCGTCTTTTGTTTATAATTTTTTCTAGAACTTTGCATGATACATTAGTAAGTGAGATAGTGACCAAACTGTGTTTGTTTTGTTCTGTCTCTTTGTTGGGTTTGGGCTGAGGAATTATAACGATGTTTGACCATACCAATAGAAAATCCTGATTTGCCCAAATAAACTTGTATAATTTTAATATCCAAGACATTCCACTTTCTGGTAGGTTTAACAAAAATTTAATGGTATACTATCTGGATTTGGAGCAGAATTTTTAGTTCAAATTAGGGCATTCTTAAGCTCTTGCATTGTAATCAGTACCGCTACTATAAGTATCATATGCCAGTGAGAGTTGTATTGCAACTTTGTTTTTTCTGCCCTTTGTTTCTTAAGCTTAAAGTTCAGTGAATAGTTATGGTTACTTGAATTTGAATCAAATTCATTGGAGAATAAATAGCTCAGCAATTTCATTTCGGTAGCTTATAGTTTTGTTTTATTTTGTTAGAAAAAGAAAAAAAATGCCATTTTTAAAGTAGTAATATATTTCATTTGTTTACAGTAGTATTACAACATACTTGCTCCTAAGCTAAAAAACACTGTACATAAAAATTAATCTCAAAACCATTCTTATTTCAATATTTAGTAAATACTAAAATTAAAAGCAGCTTTTTATAGAAATATGTATACCTAATGCATTAGTGTTCATTCATCCTGAGGAAATTTTAATCTAAAAATGGAGATTATATTATATTTAAATCACTTATAGGTATTTAAAGAAATAATTTTAGCTTAATCTACAAACACAAGTGTGAAAATTTTATGTGGGTATAAATATAGCATTTCAAACAATAAAATCAAACAAAAAACGCAAACGAATAAAAAATTAGAGTTAAACATTTTTTGGGCAAAATATTGCGATCAACTCACAGGTAAATACACTATAACTAAATATAACTTTTTAAGAAGAGCTTATGATTTATAATATATATTCGCTTATAAAAATTGTCGAATTATTTTTCCATACCCAAATTTGAGCGCAGGCAAATCATCTGCATATATCTCTATTGTGTATCATTTAGTGTACACAGTTGTACAGTTAGTAGTACACAGTTTAATGTAGATTCTAAACGACTACGTTTAGAAGCGCTGTACTATATAAACACATTAATACTTTGGTGTTTTTCAGAGCCTTCTGACGACCTAAGCAATATTTTTTATTTTTATAGAGGGAATCAAACCCACATTATTCAGCACCAAAGACAGTCACCTCTGAGCTGCCTAAATAGTATGCCTATTTATAGGGAAGACAAAACCATTAGAAATTGCATGTTTTGTATTGAAAAAATTATCAAAAACAGGAAGGTCGATTATTGGGACACTTAAATTAAGTTAAGGACAGCAAATGCCTTAAAATGTGTCTACCCGTGGTCGTAGTTCTCCAATATTTTCAAAAATCTCCCTTGTATCCTTCAAGCTCTGAATGACCACGAGCTTATTTTCTTGGCGCATCTCCTATTTGAGATTCTCGCCAGATAACCTAATCCATTAACTCCTGGTGATCTTGGAAACTTACTCATTTCTAGTTTTCCATACAGCACTTGCAGTGAATTTCTACATTGCAGGGAACATTTTTTTAAAAGTCTAGTGTCAAACTTATTTATGATGATGAGATAGCCACTGTAGAAAGCTGAAACCGCGTTGGAATACGGTTATTCTGCCAATAAAAGAGTTGCTGAGAATATGGGACTACAGATAAGATCAAATACCTTGAAAACTGTCGCTAAAGGTGATGATACAAAAGGCATATACAAATCCAGTTACACTGGATAGTCAAACATTGCTCCAGTTTCCAATTCGGTACCTAGGGTCGACAACGGAAATAGAAGCAGCAAAGCTAAGATCAGCAGGTTACATGAAAAGAACTCATATCAAGGAATGCCCATTATTTTCACTGGATTAACAGAGATTAAATTCTCCGAAGATTTTTCTTAATACACTCCCCTTCTAGATATTTTTTCTATCTCTCTCCTCAATCCTTTAGCCCTTGTCAGGGCGTAGTGACACCCTAAATATTGTTAGTCTGCTGTCTCCATTGACTGCGATCTTGTGCCATATGGACGGCTTCATGTAGGGATTTTCCCACCAAACTCTTCATTTGGTCTACCCATCGTATTGGAGATCTTCCTCTTGGTCGTCGGCCTTCTACCTTTCCTTCTACTACCAATAGTTCCATGGTGCCCGTTCTTCTAGCTATATGGCCGAAGTAAGTTAGGTATGCTTGGTTTACTTTTTTTAGTAGCCTGTCTTTTATATGAAGCTCTTCCAGAATTGACAGGTTGGTTCTATGTTCTGTCCAGGACACGCGTAGAATTCTTCTACATACATTTTTCTATATATATATATATATATATATATATATATATATATATATATAATAATAATAATTAATTTTATATTATATATATATATATATATATATATATATATATATATATATATATATATATTATATTTTCTTGCATTTTAATGATTTGTTACAGTTTTTAGTTGTGTTGCCTATCGAGTCCCATCATATTTCCCCATACTTTATTTTATGATTGTTAAAAACCATTTCGTGTGGCTTTGCCTACTCATCCAGTAGTTTGAAATCATCAGCAGTTTCCTTTGCGTTCTTGCTATTGGTGCTAGATCGTCCACAAGGCAAAACTTGTCTTTTGTTACCATCAAGGTAGTACTGATCAAGATTTCTTCAGAAAAATAACATTATTTAGAGTTGGCACCTTATAAGTTAAACTAAACAGTTAAAACAATTCCATTTCAACGATTTCAAGATAATATAATACATTTAATTTTAATTTATGCCTCCAATTACAAAAAAGTACAACGATATAATAAAAGACGTATTCTTCATTCATGCCCTTTCATTGTGTATTTCAGTGAAAGAATGTATAGATTACCGTCCGCTTAAAAATCATTTTTAGAATATAATAAATCGATTTTAGGCAGATATAATAGGACCAACATCTGTATTTAAAATTAAAATGTTCGTTGATCGTATTCTATAAAAAAAATGTGTTTTACAAAAAATGTTTAACTTCTAATTATCTAAGCTTACGCATGTTAAAACAATAAATGCACAATTAACTAGAAATAAAGAGACCGACAAACTTTAATATAAAGTAGAGCAGATACGAATTATTTTTACTATTGGCACAACTGTAGATTAACGATTGTTAAAATGGACTACGCTAATTTTGCGACAATTGAGATGATACGTGGAAATCTTTACTAACAAACTGGTAACATGTAATAAAATTTATTTTACTTTAACTTTAATCTTAAATTTGTTAGGAATAAACCGATAGGGTAAAAAGAGTACGGGATGTTAGGAATAAGTTGGCTGCAGAAATGCAGAAGCTGCATTCGAACAAACAATAATATTAAATTGAAATGCCCGTGTGGGAGTGATATCGTACTAGGAGCGATGAGGGTCTTCCAGGCTCTAACTGAAACGAGACAGGGAGCCTCCTTGTTGACAGTCTGTGTATGAATGACCGCGGAAGTGATGACAACCTTACAGCGGGCATTCCGCTTCCGGATCGCTGGATGACAGAAGGTGGTCTGGTTTAGTAGGTAGGCGTTCGGCGTAGACTCGGCGACGAGAGGGCATTTTAAAGTACCTCAAGAACTATCGCCGGGAGTACGAAGAATGAATCCTGGACTAAGGTCAGTCAGGCGGCGTCCTGGACTGAGATGTCTTTTAAAGATTCCAGACATCCCCTCTATAAAGACGAAAAAAAAAGGTAATAATAAAAAGGTAAGTCAACATCTTATTTACTGTACTTTAAAGTGAACGTTAAGCTGGGAGAGGAACCTAAGAGGTAGAATCATGTTTAAAAAAGTACATGAAAAATCATATTAATCTAGTACTTTTAATAATGCACACATTACATAACCATTCATCTTTCGACTCTATCACTTGATGATTCTTACTACCAGGACATACCTTTCTGCTCAATGATTTAGAATTTGGGGATTTTGAGCCCTATATAAATATCCAACAGCGCTTATAGACGGATGTAAACTACATTATTGTTATGAAAGAAAGTAGGAGAAAAAACTAATTTGTTGTTAGCAAAACAGAAAGAAGAGAAATGGTTTCAATTGACAAACAATTGGAATGTATCACAGACAGGAAAGTTGACTCAGAGAAAGAGAAAGTTAATTTCTTCAAGACTCATTAAGAGTGGTCTTTCTTGTTTTACATGAAACTACATTCAACAGAAGAAAACGTAAAGATAGTACATGTAGGAAAAAAGGTCAACTGCAGAAACCGTTCAAAGCTATGGAGTTGGATTAGTAGTTATTTATGGCCAGCAGGTAAACCACTATCCAAAAAAATTAAAGATCTCAAAGAAAAATTAAAGCTAGTACCACATCTAGATCTAAAACCAAGATCTTGTGGTACTAGCTGAACCAACAGCTGAACAGGGTGACTTTATTGATTATGTTGATGGTTTTGGAGTAGAAAATGTGGACGTTGATGAAGAGGATTAAAATTATTTGAAACACTTTTAAATAATATTAAAATTAGTAATTATCTATTATCAAATATTTTTTCTTATATTTTGAATTAATAAAACATGTTTTATAATTAGTATGTGGGTTACTGTGTTTAAAAAAATATTTTCTTGTGTAACCTAAAAAGCAAAAAGGATTTATCCAACATTTTATTTTTTTTTACACAGAAATAATTGGTATTTTTTAAATTGTGTTAAAAAGGAATTACAAATTTTACTGATATAATGGTATATCACAGGTATACTATAATAGAACATGTGATTTGCAACAGAATACATAATTTAAAGATATTTATCTCAAAATCAGACTTGTGTGGGTTGACTCTTTTTTTGCATAACAATATCACTATATACCCTGGTAGAGGAATAAATTGCCAACTAAACCACTCAATGGAAATCCAGAGAAGAATTGAAATCGCCCGAGCAGGATTCATGAATATGAGAAACATACTTTAGAACCCAAAATTTGCCATATCACCTAAAATGTTTTATATGGTTCCTGCTTAACACGCTTAAATAAACACGCATTTGAAATGTGGCTATACAAATAATGTTGAGAATAAGTTGGGCAACAAGAACAACCAACATAAAAGTATTGTTGAGGATGAATCATCATTATCACAGATGATCAAAGAATTCAAATATTTAGGACCAATGATAACAGCTGCAAATAGTTACGGAAAAGTTGTAGCAGCTAAAATTATGGCAAGAAGTAGATATAATTAGCTTATCCTAGATATAATAGATAATAAGTGGGCAGACTCAAAAGGGAGAGCAGTTTGGGAGAAAAGCGAGTTCATAGCCATGTTTAATAGTGAAACATAAATTTTACGAAACTTCGAAGCAAACTTGAATTCTAATTTAAAAGAAAACTGCGTAAGTACTTTAGCAAATTTGTTCGCAAAACATTTAAGAGTAAAGTTACAATAAATTTTAAAGGTTTTTGCATACTATTCGTAGTTTTGTTTGGAAATGTCATTTTTTTAGTGCATCCTAGTAGTAGTCCACTAGTCTCAGGAAAATTGTATGCATATACAGGCAATAATATCTTGTAATATTTATTCGGTCTCTTATTTCCACCGAAACCGTGTCTTCTTTCTATATATAAATAGTACATATCAATTAAAAATATAATTATATTCTTATTCACAATGATGGTTTACAACAAACTTACACTTGTATAAAAATCTGACATAAATTTGTACCTTGCAATTATAGCAGTATTTAAGTCAACTGTTTAAAAATATACTTTCAATATTTACAAAAGCTTTCTTATGGCTTACACGACAATATTGTATACGTTGGAAAAGTCCTGTATCGAAAAACGCTTGGTATAGTTAATCGCAAAAATATTTTCTCATATTTTAACTGAAATATATCATAAATCTGTAATCATTGTAACTAATAGTTTCTCAAATTCAATTTCAGCTTACCGATTGTAGCAGGTCCTCCCTCAAGTGGCGCGTACACTACAAAATGTGTATCCCTGGACAGATAAAATTTCTTCCACCGGCAATATTAGAATATGTGGACCGTACATAGCTAATTACATCAACTATTATTAAATGGTATATTTCCAAGTTTTTATTTAACAATTCCAACAATTTTGACCATTCCCAATCACTTGTCACAGATCAATGCATAGAAATAGAAGAATATGACAGAAAATACGACAGCTTTAATATTCATAAAAAAATAAAAGAACAAACAAAGATAAACTAAGATTTTGGCAATAATACATAAGGAAACTATTCGAGACGATGATAGAATTATACAAGAAGAACCACAGGAACAAACAGGACCGAAAATAATAATGTGTGAATTAGAACAGACAATTAGAAATGCAAAGACCACAAAATCAGTAGGCCCAGATCAGATACCCACTGAGATAATTAAATGCATTGACGAAGAAACACTGCATACACTTTTAGATCTGTTCAACAAAGTATATACAACAGGAGTAATACCACAAGATTGGTTGCTGTCCACGTTTGTAACATTACCAAAGTCAGTACATGCGACAGAATGCTCCCAGTACAGAACAATGTCCTTAATAAGCCACACACTTAAGATATTTCTCAAAATAATACATGGAAGACTATACAAAAAAATAGAAGAAGATATAGATGACACCCAGTTTGGATTCAAAGGAGGACTAGGAACGAGAGAGGCTCTGTTCGGTTTTAACGTTCTCGCGCAAAGACGACTAGATATGAACCAGGATCTCTATGTCTGCTTTATAGATTATCAAAAGGCTTTTGATAGAGTACGACATCAGAAACTCGTAAAACTGTTAAAAGAAAAGAATGTGGACACCGCTGTTTTTGCAGACAGTCTAGAAGCATTGCAACGCTTAGTAAATAGATTACATCAAGTCAGAAGTTCATGATTATTTCTAAGCAACATACAGTAGGAAGGCTAGATATCGAGGGAAAACAAGTAGAAAGAGTGAATAAGTACAAATATCTGGGAACCTGGGTAACTGAAAACAATGACCAAGGTAGAGAAATAAGGACACGCATTGAAATTGCAAGACAAGCATTTATAAAAATGAAAACAATGTTTGTCAATCGAGACCTTCCTCTGGATCTAAGGATAAGAGCCTTAAGATGCTACGTGTTCTCGACTGTTGTATGGAATAGAAAGCTAGACACTAAAAGTGGATAATATAAAGAAGTTGAAATCATGTGAGATGTGGTGCTATAGAAGGATTTTGAAAATACTATGGACCCAACGAGTTACAAATGCAGAAGTGTTAAGAAGGCTACAAAAGGATTGCAAGGTCATAAAGCACATCAAAACAAGAAAGCTGAAATATTTTGGCCACAATACCAGAGGTACGAAATATGAGATATTGAGGCTCATAATGCAAGGTAAAATCAAGGATAAAAGATCCATAGGAAGACAAAGAATTTCCTGTCTAAGAAACCTAAAAGAATGGTATAGTTGCAGCTCAGTAGGTCTTTTCAGAGCAGCCGCCAATAAGGTAAGAAAGATTTCAGAAAGCCGCCAATAAGAAAAATATATTAGCTGATATTAAACTTTAACTACAGACTGACAAATTCAGCCCAATAAACGCGTTAGTTAGAAAAATTAAGGTAAATTAATGCATATAAGTTATTATGTAGTTTGGGTTTATTTTTTATGTATTTTAGTTAATGTTTCATTGGATCATTGGGAGTCCCCTCCCCCAAGGTAAATTATAAATCAGCCACTAGACATAGCTTACACAATTTCGCCAGTCTCCGTGAGTTATGAGTTATGAAATACAATAAAGTCACAGTTACACTGTGATTTTATTGTATTTCCAAAACAAATCACGCTTAAGTTGTTCCGTTTCCATACACATATAGGATTCAACTTCTGCGACGGTGACAATATTTTCATGACAGACATTGTATTTAAAAAGATCACATTGTATTAATGGTTAATAATAATATAAATCTGTTAATTTAAAATATGCCCAAAAAATTAAGAGCGTGATTGAACTACCAAGAAATAATATTAAAAAATATACAATTAACAAACCAAGCTATTTCGACGTATTGTTTCGCTTATTTCACTAAATAAGAAAGCCTTTATAAAACATGCTACAGTTTTACTTCGAGGGGTAAATTTTTATGTACATATATCAACAATAATATGGAGGTCTCTATAACAAGTTTTGTGGTAAGCACTGTACTGAACACTGAAACATTTTGAGCAAAAATAAACTGAAACAGTCTACTATATTATTACTATGAATATATTAATGCTTTTTCCTACTTCTGTTGTAATTATATATATTTTCGGTGTAAGGACAAAAATAAATATTGTTAGAAATGTCTGATTACACATAGAGACAAATGTATTACTGATTCTTTTTTTCGTTTTTGCTTCTAGTTGGATCAATTATATTGTGTAGTATAATTGAGTAGACTGCGAAGAGGTCCGACGAATGTCAATTCATTTGCACGAATGATAGGCAACCTGCTGTAATAAAAGCATAGCTAAGACAATTTTGAATAACGCTAAACCCATACCGGTCTTTCAATACTGTTCTGAAGCTATTATTTTGTGGCATATTAATGTAATTACTATTTTCTTTGGTAATAAGCCACAATATAAGTTTATTTTTGCCGTTTCATAATTAATGTTTTGTATTTTGACAACCGTTTCCGAAGTGCAAACTGAAACGTCAAAGATAAACTAATTGTGGCTTATTCCCAACCAAAATAGTATTAGCTAAGAAAAAACGCGCGAAATGCATGAATAACGCATATCATCTTTCCGAAAATGTATAAATTGAAGACCAGGAACAGGATCTGTTCATGTTTAATTATTTAGGCGTGCTTTATCTTGGCTTTGAGTAGGTTGTATATCACGATAAAGTCTCTAGAGACCGAGTAGGTGGGGAATAGTCCTACTATAGTTATATATTATATAACTATAGTAGGGGAAATAAGGAAATGTTATTTTTTTACAAGAGGTGACCTATGTTCAAGTAGAGGAAGACCCCCTACACGATGAGCTGACGATCTCAAGAACATGTCAAGAAATTGGATGAAAACTGTTCAAGACAGAGCACTATGAACCAAAATGAGGGAGGCCTATGCCCAGCAACGGACGCAAAGGGCTGGGTGATGATGATGATGACCTATGTTCAAAAATGGATATAAAAAGATCGAAGAGAACCTAGTATGTTTTAACCAAAATAAAAAATGTCAAAGTGGTGACATATAACTGTCAATTTCCTAGAAACGGGAGAAAAGCTGTCTCTAACAGATATACATTCTTGGGAACGTAAAGAGGGTCACACTGATGAAAGGAACAAAATAAACGAAAACGTAAGTTTACCGAAAAAGAATAAAACAAGTAAGAAAATAAGTATTTTGATATAATATATAATGGTAAAAGTGACGAAGCAATAAAATATTAAAATCAAAAATGTCCTAAAATATGTCTTAATCATTGAGTAAAAGACAAAAGAGGGAATCTAATCGTTATGAAAAGGAGACCAAAATTCATAAAAGTGGCCTCTTAATATGGCGGACACATCCGGAGATGCAAAGACGCCAAATTAAAATTTTCCGACACTTATTAACAGTAACTATAAAATATTTTTCGGAATGTGTCTTACACGAGAAAGTTTTAATTACATATTAACGATAATAGTCTAAAATGTAACACAATTGTTAAAAAGCTTCAATATAAATAAGATTTCATGTGACAGTTTGGACAAACCATCGAGCAAAAAGACAATAGAGGGAATGTAAAGGTAGTGGGGGCAAACATATTGTTAGACAGGAAGTGCGATCTTTAGAGGCCACATTAAACAAGGAAAGAGAGTCTCTCCTTGTTTGACATCAAATTTAGTTGGGTTATGTTATTGTTTGTCCCAAATGTCACATGAAATCTTATTTATATTGAAGTTTTTTAACAATTGTGTCGCATTTTAGACTCTTATCATTAATAATTAATTAAAACTTTCTCGTCTAAGACACATTCTGCGAAATATTATAGAGCTACTGTTGATAAGTGTCGGAAAATTTAAATTTGGCGCATTCGCATTTCCGGATATGTCCGCCATCAGAGGCCACTTTTTTGGTCTCCTTTTCATAAGGATTAGATTCCCTCTTTTGTCTTATTGCTCGATGGGACAAACAATAACATAACCCCACTAAATTTGATTTCTTAAACAAGGAAAGAGACTCTCTGCAACAATATTTTTGCCCCACTACCTTTACATTCCCTCTTCTGTGTTTTTGCTCGATGGTCTTAATACATACAGAAACTATATAATAAAGAAGATAAAAAGAAGATATGAGAAAGACGTTTTGTCAATGGACGGTTGTTGCCATTTCGCAACCTTCAGAAAATACATTAGAGATTGGGAAAAAGGAGAAGTGGTTGATCTAGTTGGCAGTGTCACGTTATTATTTTTCAACTATTACGCCCTGTTTATTTCTGAAAAGAATCTATGTACTACTCACCAAAATAGCAAGAACCGCAAAGATCATGTGCGCAGTAACATAATTTAGTAAGTGACGAACACCTCTATTAACAAGCAGAGTTCTTACCATCGTTTCATTCCTATGTTGCTAGAGCACAGTATTTCGCCTAAGTTCTAAGTCAAAACGTAGCTTTACTAAAAAATACTACCTATCTTAACCTTTTGAAAACAGTGATACATTTGTCATTAAGTATAAGTCAAATAACAATACAGTAGATGGGAAAATGATATTTTTTATAGTCACATTTCAAACTGACATGACAGTTCAATCCACCAGAAAGTCTAATTATTACTGTTTTATGCAAATGAAATTTACAGGACTTCTAGAAATATTAATAAATTAATATAAGGTTGAATGTTCGAATAAATGAACTTTGATGGTACACAAGGCAAATATCGAACACAGTATTTAATTAAATCTTGTCCAAGTACTTTCGATCACAAGATCATCCTCAGGGGCATTTCGTCAATTGTGGCCTATCCAGCAATAACCGAATGTCATACATGTAAACTGGGACATAACAAATACACTAAAGACAAACAAACACTTTAAAATTTAAATTGGAGAAGCTACATTTTTATATTATAGAAGCCGGAGACAGAATGATTCTGACATTCTGTCTCCGGCTTCTATAATATAAAAATGTAGCTTCTCCAATTTAAATTTTAAAGTGTTTGTTTGTCTTTAGTGTAATTGTTATGTCCCAGTTTACATGTATGACATTCGGTTATTGCTGGATAGGCCACAATTGACGAAATGCCCCTGAGGATGATCTTGTGATCGAAAGTACTTGGGCAAGATTTAATTAAATACTGTGTTCGATATTTGCCTTGTGTACCATCAAAGTTTATTAATAAATTATTCAGAAGTTATTTTTAATTTAGCTTTGGCAACATACATTGTGGTGGATAAAACGTCATCGCAAAATTTTAATGAAGTACGTATTTCACAATCAAGCAAATATACAGATGAATATTCAGTAGGCTTGTATTTATATGAAATTGTTTTTAGTAATATTACTGAGGTATTTCTTGTTAAGTCTTTTTAAATAATAGTAAATGAGGAAAACATGATTTCAGTAGGTCAGTCTTAATATAATATGTTTTGGGAAAGAGTATCTACTGCTTGACTGATAATAGGCACATCGTTAGTGAATAAAAAGATACTATATTACTAGTTACCTTTTTAAATACTAAGTGATAGGTAGCTTCGCTACAGATGTTAAGTAATACACACAAAATAGTAAATGACTGGTATATGCAATGTAAAGTAATAATTGTTTGGATAGATCAGAAGTACCCGACCTCACCAATACATCTATTGTCATTATTTGACAAAAATGATCGAAAATGCAATGAAAGTAAATTTTTCAATATAAATTTGTCAATACGTTAATTTGCAATGACTTTGTAGCGATGCGTATTATTATATGCGTGTTCGATGGTGGAAATGATCTAACGTCCTAACGTTTCTCTTCTACAAGTGTAAAACGTCTTTATTTTCACTGTGTTTAAGATGTTTTTTCTGCTTGATTTTGTTTGTCATTCTGAGTTATAATGATATACGTTTTCTATTTTTCTTAAATACTCTAATTATCTTATCTGAATATCCATACAGTTCCTTTACTTGATATAATAGATGGGCACTCGAACATTCTCACATATCAGACTCCATGCTGCATTCAATATCGTAAAGCCATCATACTGCCACGGTACTGAAACATGTTCTGTAACTGGTGTTATACTTAAGAGGCAAGAGGCTTTTCTTCGAAGAGCATTACCCTCCGTAACGCCATCGGACAGAATGGTATTTTACATAAAGTAAGCGGGTAGCTGTATGTGACATCATGTGGCAGCACCCTCATCCCAAAAAAATTTTACAGCACTCACTTCAGCTGCGTTTAGTTGTAAGATATTACTAAACTTTTTTGTATGATTTTTATATTTCAAGTGATTTTTGTGAACGAAGCAGTTATGAATATGCCAAAGAAAGGTAGATATTCAATATTGAACCGTTTTTTTAATTTAATAATAAATAACAAATTCATAAATCAGCTTGAACTACTCTCAGATACCCTAATTTTTTATTATGAAATAACTCTTATGCCTACAACAGTATCGATGAGTAGAGGGTAACTAAAAATATTACTTTATATTGAAAATTATACAAAAAATCGGATTAATAATACCTTCCCCTGGTATATCCATAACTGCCCTTTTCACAAAAATAACTTGGATTATAAAAATATGAGTTGCTAAAGGATGTACATGCTAAAAGTATAGAAATAGATGACAAAGATATTCGTGTCATTAAAAATCTGTACTGAAATCAAACTATCGTAAAAATTGGAGGTTAATACACCGAAGAGATCTCCTTACAATGAGGAGTCAGACAAGGTTGCATTTGATCCCCAACATTGTTCAATATTTACTCTGACCAGTTATTAACGGGGAACTACTTAATGTAATTAGATATGTGGACAATACTGTAATTCTGTCAAAAAATATTGAAAATATTTTCTTCAAATTCTGCTTGATTGTATTCACGTAGAAGAGGAAATGGGCATTAAAATAAACTCAAACAAAACTAAGTTTCCAGTCTCCACATTCAGATGCAGAGCTTCAATTAAATGAAGTCGAAAAAGTTCACAAATTTCCATATTTGGGAACTGTCATAACGGACCAACTAGATCCAAACTTAAAAATAAAAAGTGCTATATTTGGTCTGTACTTTTGTATGGAGCAGAAGTGTGGACACTAAAAGTTACAAGCATGAACAGAATTGAGGTATTGGAAATGTGGATTCAGATACATTGCACAGCAAGAAAAACTAATGTGGAAGTAGGGGAAATATGTACAAAACGACATACACGTACAAAATGACATATCATAGTTATTAGTAATATAGCGGCATTAAACGCACAGCTGACAATTGAATCGCGTAGCCTAAATGGAATTTAACGACCTGTGAAAACAGGCTTACGCCCATTTCACTCATTGTTGTTTGTACAGTATAAGTTTTTGTACAGACAAAAAGTTTTATTTATAAATGGTAAGTTTTTCGCTATTTTACCTATTTTTGTTGCATTTATTTTATCACAAATGGATTTGTTGTGCCCCTGATATAATTTATTCTACAAAAAAGCACTCTTTGAATTTATTTTTTCATTTTTTTCTTTCTTAACGCTATATGGAAAAAACGACATAGCTGAACAACGGACATAATGCCATAGGTATGTGATTTTATCCTTATGAATTCAGTAATTAACTGAAAATGTATTCTATGTATTGATTTATTACAGATATAACAAAATGCCTCGCAATTATAAGCGCCAATCTGATTGCCAATAATGGAATGAATATTCAATGCAGAAAACTATAGAAGCAGTTCGAAAAAAGGGAATGCTTGGATGCTGGAAACACACTTTTCGTTGTGATTTGGAAAGACAATTAGTGCAGCACTTGAAATTTCTTGAATCTCGTTTGTTTGGGTTCTATAAGAATGGATGGAAGGATTTCTAAGACGAAATAAAGATATATCTTCACAGCAGCCCGGGCTCAGGCCTTTAATCGGCCTTAAGTCAAAAAGTTTTTTCAGTTATATGAAAAACTTGTAGAAAGCAGGTTGGCGTTATAACCAGTGCAAAGCGCGGAATAAACACCACTATTGTTTGCTTCGTTAATGCTATTGTTACATTTGTCCCACTGATGATGACATTTCAGAGGAAAAATATGAAAAATAAACTTGTCGACGAAGCTCCTCCAGGAACTTTAGGTGTGACTAGTCAACATCATTAGTTCTAACCTCTACTCCTAATATGGAGAAAATTAAATTAAAAAAAAAAGCCCAAAGATCCTCCAGCAAAGAGAAAACGACACGTCAGTAAGGTTGGTTAAAGACGACAATGAAGAAGAAAATTTGTTCAACAACACTGAAGATGATGATCTGAAAGACTCTCCACGCATATATTGCAACGATCTTTATTCTCACGTCAGGGCTGGAAAAGATTGGGTGCAATGTAATAATTGTTCTCATTGGGCTCACGTCGCTTGTGCTGACGTTAGAAAAAAATCTTTGGTTTTATTTGTGAGCTATGATTAATTATTAGTTTCAATAAATAACACAGTTCTATGTGTTATTAAGCAAGAGCTGTGATCAAATAATAAAACCATAATGTCATTTTGTACGTACTTTTCCTACTAAGAAGGGTCAACAAAGATAAAGAATCGCTAAAGACTAAACACCGGAAAATATCTTATATGGGACATATAGTGAGGGGAAATCGATATGTAATACTACAACTGACCCTTAAAGGTAAAATAAAAGACCGTTGAGGTGTAGAAAGAAAACATTTAAAAAAATCGTGAATCTACTCAGATATCAAATGCAGGACAATTATTCCATGTAACAAAAGATCAAAAAGCCTTCGCAATGGTCAGATAATTCTGATATGGTACGTGAAGAAAAGAAAAAAAGTAAAATCTCACAACTAAAAACAGCCAAAAAATGTTAAGAAGTGCGTATTATAAAATTTATTTGGTAAGGCTATTTGGGGTGGGAGTAATGCCACATGACGTCACATACGACTACCTGGTTTAGGGAAAAACATCGACCCGATATGCTAGTTTTTGAAATTTCCTTTTTGGGCCAGATTAATGTTTAAAATACCACTCTGTGAGTCAGTCCTGGCTAAGTAAGAGGTCGTTAAATCATGTTAAGACTGCTTGTGTGATCTGAAAACCCTAGCACTAGACCTGAACCAGCAGGTTACACGAACTTTTTTTCATTTTCTGTACTTTTACTATAAGGGTCCTAATTTGACTAGCAAAGTAAATATAGTATTAAAAGGATCAGAAGAATATGATCAGATTTTCAGTAACTTTTTTGGGTTTAAATTAGGCTTTTAAACCTAGTCTCTTTCGTCTTGAAACAGATTTAATTCTACGAAATAAAGATTTTCCAAATAGTAGGCAAGGTACTTCTGTAACTATCTTTGGAATATTCCAAAATAATGATTATTTGCACTGACGACTTCTTCAGAAAATATGCTGGGAAAACATTGAAGTAAATAATCAAGCTTTTATTATTCGTATTTAATATGTTTATTCTGTACACAAAAGTGTACACAATTTAGTGTAGTGAAATATTACGTTCGTTTGCCAAATATATTAAAATTAGGTATGCAATATGCCTCTCTTGTTGTCGTCAGTGCGTAAGTCATGGACCCACATATTTGTTATTAAAAATATAGTTTGTTCATTTGACTTTTCTGTACGAAAATGTGGATATACTTCATTTATAATAAA
Source organism: Diabrotica balteata (assembly GCA_918026665.1). Lineage (NCBI taxonomy): Eukaryota > Metazoa > Arthropoda > Insecta > Coleoptera > Chrysomelidae > Diabrotica > Diabrotica balteata. The sequence continues at coordinate 13,166,757 of OU898283.1, read as the reverse complement.
CTGGTGGTAACATATAGACTATTTGTTTTATTTAAGGACTCCTATGGGTGTGTACTGCTGTAACACTGGCAACGTAGGACAACAGTACCAACCCTCTATAAAAATTCTACTATAAATTGAGTACGTTATAGAGTTGAACTTAGTAGTCAGAATATTACGGTATTACCAGTATATAATAAACGATGACATAAAAAAAACACTTACTTGATTGGCAGTAATGATGATTGTGTTACTACAAAAAAATAAACAACATGACTGTTTTCTTTGTTTCATAAATTCGATTTGCACTTGTACAAAACTTGAAAGTGTATGGAAAATTTGTTCGTGAAAAGCATTTTAAAATCTTCAAACAACCAAATAGCTAAATTAACAAAATTCATCGTTTTTTAAAGAGAAAATCTGCAGAAACAATTCGTTTAAAGTAATGGTATAAAATATTTATAGAATTTGTGCAAAATACTTCGTTAAGAAGATTTTTCTATTTATTTATCAGTTTGAAAAGTTCGACTGTACTAATGGCAGATTTAAAAACCGCTGTCCATCGGATCAACCCCGGGAAAGAAAATTAGAAAAATTAAAGAAACTTTCTGTGCATTGGCGAAAGCGAGGCCGTGTCCAAGTAAATAAATTGCTGATAAAGTTGACTTGAATTAAAAAACATTAAGGAATATTTTGAAAAGGAACAACTACCATTGTTATAAAGTGAGAACCACTCAAAAAATATATGACACTACATAAAATGCCGTCAAAAAAGTCACTACATTTCCTGGGGCAGATATTGGATCTGATAATTAACCACTTGTAGCAGATATTAAACAACTTTTGACTTAACTTACTTAACTTTGACGATATAAACATAAAACACAGAAGATCTAGAAGAACTATGGAGTGAATTTAAAAACCAAGTTAACGAAATCTCCACAAACAATGATTATAGAAAAAATTTAATCAAGAAAAATAAATAGATGACAGGCGACATCTTGAAATTATTGGAACAACGTCTATTAATAAAATCTAATAAAATAGAATATAGATACCTGCAGAGAAGAATAAAAAAGGAGATCAAATTAGTCAAAGAAAAATGGAGGATGTAATATCTAACCACGACTTATTTAATGTGCACAAAAAACTAAAAGAAATGCTGTAAAGCAAAAAAAGAAAGCTAAAGAATTTGACTAGTATGACAAAATCAAATAAAATTCAGCTATTTGATTGCTTTCGAAGATATTAAATACAAATTATACCTGCAGATTTGTGACGATATCTAGAGAAAAACGTATAAATAGTAATAATTTACAATATATACAAAAAATACAATGTTCATTGGTTCCCCATTAAAACTAGGATACAAAAACAATAAAAACTAAGTGACACGATTTTCATATATCATTTAATTTAATTTAAGGTTAGTATTGTGTTTTAACCAGGAACTAATGAATTTTACTTAAATATAGATAAAAAAAGCCAAGTTAGATTTGATCTAAATTCGTTAAATATGTTTAAGGTTTTTTGTTTGCAACTCTCTATGAATTTTATGCATTTACAACTTTTAAAAATATAAATATTGTTGTTAATATTGAATTAATTTTTTTTCCTGGAAATATTCTTGATATTTAATTTGAAATTCAATTTTAGTGTAATACCTATTAGATCAGTCTAACCAAAAATATAATAATCTATTGATGATGGTCAACACTCGTGTTATATGTTCAAAACAGTTATTTAAAACGTAATAAAATGTATATTTAAATGACTTTTGAAGTCACCCTGAATTTAACAGTGTAATTTAGAGCAGCCGTACTCAAACTGTGGTACGCGTACAACTAGTGGTACGCAAAGCACTTAAAGGTGGCACTCTATAAACTAGAAGAAACAAAGAATTTTAATAAAATTTACATTAACAAATGTTATCTTTTACATTGTGCATGGCAACGCTGTGAGTTTGAAACCACAAGCGCGTAATGTCTTATTCATTGTTGGCAACACTGGAATCACGGCAAATTGTCACCGTCCTTGATTCACGTCATCAGTTTCCTCGTTTCCGTCAGTCGTTGTGGTTGGTTTTGTCGAAACGAGTAATTTGCTGTTAAGGCTGTTTTAGCAGTTAAAGCACACTGAGATTTGAAATTAGCCTATCACTTACTTTTCTACATTGCTTACGTCAAACCATCTTTACTCAGTGGCGCCGACCGACGGGTAGTTTAATGACAACAAATGCATTATTCTCCATTAAAATTAGTTTTAACACGAACTAACTGACGGTAGGGTACTACGGTAGTTAACTAACGATAAAACTAAGCGCCAATGATTTTCACACTAGAACGTGAAACGTCACACACAATAGTGAAACTCATGATACTATGAACTAAAGATAAACCCACGCACGCGCGATCAGTCGTGTGACGTCACTTGGCGACAAATATCACCAGAAATGTTCTGTGTAGTATGGAGTTTTGTCAGATTTAGTATTGTTTTATCATTTATCTAGTACGTTGACAAATAAATGTGTGCACTTTAGATAAAATATATTTATTTTAAAATAAAATATACAGTGATGAGTGCTTTACCACCCGGCTTTTTAACGTAAGAGATATAAAACACAGTTACCTTGTGAAATAAAAAGAGATGAAACTCGTAAAGGTGGGAAATAATCGATAGAAACCTATAATTTACATTACATTGCATTACCACCATCGATAGTCTCACACTTTTAGACGTTAGACGTGGCTATTTGACTTCAGTCATAATTATACCGATAACCTCAAAAATATTTTATTTTAATAATTTCTGATGTTAGAATAAATACTTGAATAAATTAAGATATATTATAGTAAAAAACATTCATTAGTAGCGATTTTAAATTAGAAATATTTGTTTATTTAATAATAAAAATAACTCAACTGAAATGTATGTGGAATTGGTGTAGTAGTTAGGGACGTTGTCTATTGACGAGAAAATTGAGGTTCAATTCACACCAAGGATAAAATTTTTGTTTTATCAATCAAAAAATAATAAAAAATATGATACATATTAGGTAACAAATTTTCGAAAAACTCATTATTTACTGTTTATTTTTATTCTAATGTTATAAAACGGAAATACAAAATAATTCAAATTCAATTCATACAGTCTTCAGTTATGAATGCAAAATAATCCGGTGAAGACTGTTTATATAAAATCCATCACTAAATTCTCAATGTTAATATCAATTCCTCTGTACAGGTAATGATTTTCAAAACAATTGACAATTGTAAATACGTTTATTTACAATATTTTTTTATTTTTGCAGAATTTTTACTTATTTAAACATTCTTTAAACGTTCTTTTAATTTTGAGAAATATTTACTTTATTTTCGAATGTACGACGGACACTTTTTTCAATAAGATATTTATGTTTAACTTTAAACACTTCTAATACTAGTAACGACTGACATAAATGTTCAAAAGCAAAACGATCTCTGCATAATTTCAAATTATTAAAAAAAACACATGTAGGTTTTGAACTCTAATCGTCTGCACCGCAGTGTCGAATTCTTACCACTAATTCACGATGGATTGATAATTTGATAATCCTAACCCAAAATCGTAGTAGAAATTATTTTTGGTTAATAATTTAAAACTTTAGATTAAATTTAAATAAAAATTTAGATAAAATTAATTTAGATTAAATAATCACTATTAATTAAATTATTTTATTCACATTTTTACTTTATTGTGGTCAGTTTTTACTTTATGCGAAATTAAAAAATGGAAATACGTCACACATACGACGTCAAATATAATAATTATGACCGAGGTGATTTAGCTCGAAGCTAACGTCTAGAGGTGTGAGACTATCAATAGTGGTAATATAATGTAATGTAAATTATAGGTTTCTATCGATTATTTCCCACCTCTACGAGTTTCATCTTTTTTTATTTCACAAGGTAACTGTGTTTTCTATCTCTTACGTTAAAAAGCCGGGTGGTAAGACACTCAGCACTGTATTTTATTATCTATTTAAATTCTATTAATTTACATTGCTAGGCTAACAGAGATATAAGTATATATACCACATTTTTAAAGTTTTAACTGCATATATTTTACCTAACATCCCTAAATATTCTAAATATTTAAATAAAAACCCTCTCTTTTCATATATGTTTTACCGATAAGTGGAATTTTTATCACCAAGTGACGTCATGCGCATCGACGTACAAGATTCGGTTGCGAAGTGGGTTTATCTTGGAAGTCATAGTATCATGAGTGAAACTATAGTGTTACAAACGTAACACGTTTCACTATTTTATTTTTTAGCAATTTTCTTCAAAGTTGGAACACGCTTTTCTCGATTATTACTGGACACAAAAAGGTGAAAAAAAATCCAACGATTACAGAAAAAAAAAACTAGTGATGGGCGTAAAAAGTTTGGTTATAATAGAACGTTAAACAGTATAATCCAATTTTTCAACAGAAGTTTCAAAAAAATAAAAAAAAGTAAAACCATCATTTTAAAGGCAGCATAGTTTCGAATATTGTGTCCAAATTTCAAGACATTTTGTCGGCAAATAACAGAGAAAACACTGTCCCTAGGTTTTGGTGCACCGATAAAACAGCCTTAAGGATTCGTGCTAGTTTTTGCATATAAAAAATGGATAAGTGGCTTAAAAGAGACAACGGAACATCTGAAAATCCCGGTCAATCGAGCTCCACTTCAGAGTCGGAACCTATACAGGGTGATGACAAAAAGAGTTCTTTCAAAAAACTAAAAGTGGCGGTTAGGAAATATTATCCTGAATACATCAATATGGGATTTACATTCACGAATATAAATGATGAGCCAAGGCCCCAATGTGTAATCTGTTCGGAAATTCTTAGTGTATGAAACCTTCGCTATTAAAACGCCACTTCAATACAAACATTCTTCTTCTTCTTCTGGTTCCTATCCGTTTCGGATGTTGGAAATCATATTGGCAATCATAACCTTGCTCGCTGCGGCTCGAAACAGCTCCGTTGAGGTTTTCTTAAACCATGTTCTTAAATTCCGCTGCCATGATATTCTCCTTCTACCGGGTCCTCGCTTACCTTTGACTTTACCTTGAAATATAGACTGCAGCAGGGAGTAACGGTGCTGATTTCTCATAACGTGTCCCAGATATTGCAATTTTATGAGTTTGATCGTAAACACAATCTCTGGTTCCTTCTTAGTTTTTCCTAGAACTTCCTTGTTCGTGATCCTTGCTGTCCATGATATTCTCAGCATTCTTCTATAAAGCCACACCTCAAATGCTTCAAGTTGTTTAATAGTGGTGTCTGTAAGCGTCCATGCCTCCGCTCCGTACAACAACACAGAGAAAACATAGCATCTCAAATGTCTCATTTTTGTATCTAGGGATATGTTGTGACTTTTGAAGATGGCGCTCATTTTGTTAAAGACCGTTCTTGCCTTTCCTATGCGGCACTTTATTTCCTGTACCTCCACTGTTCGTTTATAATAGTTCCCAGGTAGCAATACTGTTTTACTCGCTCTATCTGCGTCCCATTAATGTATAGATGAGCCCCGTTTATATTCTCCTTGCTGATAATCATTTGTTTCGTTTTGTGGGTATTAATGTTTAGTCCGTACTGTTGACTGTACTCGTTTATTCTGTCCATTAGCCTCTGAAGTCCCTCTAAACTATCTGCTATCACCATGGTGTCGTCGGCATATCTAACATTGTTTACTCTTTCACCATTTAGAAGGATGCCTTTGTCTATTCTATAAAGAGCCTTTACAAACATTCAGTGTTGGAAAATAAACCTAAGGATTACTTCGTTCGGAAGTTAACGGAGATGAGAGGCACAACAAAATTAATGTCGAATTTCACCAGCAGCAACCAAAAAGCAGTAGAGGCATCCTTTCTCGTGAGTTTAAGAATTGCGAAGTGTGGAGAAGCACATACCATCGGTGAAGAACTAGTTCTGCCTGCCGCACAATATATGATAACGTGTATTTTGGGGAGAATTCAGGTAAACAGTATAGGTATCCAACGATATCGATAATGGCATTAAATGTTAAAGAAAAATTGGTAAACCCGCAAAGGTCTACAATGAAAACATGAGTCACTTTCTACAATTTTGATACTGTGCTGTATACAATTGTATGGAGTAAAAAACTAACTTAATTAACGTATATACGGTTACTTACAAGCAAAAAGAAAGTAGAGAAGACAACAATAATACGACTAAATATTATTAGAAGACTACCGATCTAGAGAGACTGACCATGATGTTTCTTAGATATCCATCTGTTCGAAAATAGGTCAAAAATTGTTCTCAGCATCATTCTTTCGAAAGCATTGTTACATATATTGTTATTTTTCTAGTACTGTTATAGTACTAGAAAAATAACTATAAATTTGTTTTCAACCATTAGATTGGCCTCTGTCGATGTCTATGTGTATATTTCTTTTATATTTTAATAAAATTCAAAACGTTTTGTAATAACTTGGAAATTTTTGTTCCACCCTTTGTCAAATTTGGTTCAATAATCATCAACTACGGCTTAATGAATAGTAATAATAGTGACTAAAAATACGCAATACTGGTCATTCAGAGTGACGGCAAAAACCGCAAAAATACATTCACAATAAAAATTCGGTACGAATCAAAGTAACAACATAAAAAATGATAACACAGAAATAACTCTTAGTAAGAAATATAAATAAGTATAAAACAACTATAGATAAAAAAGGGCAGTATTGTTTCTAATATCGGAATTGCAGAAAATCTCTTGCAGTAGTTGTTTTTTTACACTTTGCAACATTATATAAATCAACAACGTGACAGAATCTTAAATTCTAGTAATGTTAACGCAAGATCTAACAAAACCATTAATACACAATACTTAGCACACACAAATACTTAAATTACTTCAGTATAAAAGAACAGTCTATTAAGCAGTTAAAAAACAACTGCGTCAATCACATTCTCTCCGATGTAAGAACCTAAAAATAAGACAAATTCATTAATAAGTAATTTAGAGACGACTCAAATAAAGAAAGAATGCAATAGAAAAGTATTTTTAAAGTGTGTAAAATTTTTTAATATTTAGCTGAGCACTTTTAGCTTACAAAGCCATTCTCAGAGATATGCTTTACGCTACAATAGAATACTAAAATAAGTAACTAATTTAACCTTTCAATAAACGCAGTTTAATTTCAAATCGAGTGGGGAGCCCTTCCACGAAACAGTTAATCGCGCAGACAATAGAATATCTATGATCAGACCCATGCAGTGGCGTTGCAATATTAAACAAATTAAATTATTGAAAATCGCAACAATTACAAAATTACTACTCACTTAAATATTAAATGGAGTTTGATTGTACACAGATTGTTTTATAGATACCAAACTTTTTGTTTGTTATAACACCATCTTTAATAATTGATACTCTATAAAGTTTGGTAAAGGTTAATTTGTAATTTAGTATCAGTTACCTTAAAACCGTAATTATAAAGTCATTATTAATGACTCCTTAACGACCCGTTAAAGACATACAAAGAATTGATAAGAATTATTTCCGAGAATTGGAAACTTATTTCAAACTAGTTCGTAATTTAGTCTCATTATATTGTCGAGTCTCAACAAGGTGCTACCACGCGTATTAGAACTATTTTGTAGAATGGAGATAATTAAGTGTAGTACGAGTAAACAGATCAGATTGACACCAGAATCCAAAGATATAGTTTACAATGTATTTAAATATACGCAAGTATTATTTTATACGCCTAATAGAATTTTGCCAGGAGCACAATGTTATAGCCGCAAATACATTCTTTAAATTACCTAAGCGACGCCCTTATACATGGAAATCGCCAGCTGACAAAGACAACAAAATCGTCAGAAATCAAATTGATTACTTCCTAATAAAACACAGATATAGAAACTCAATTCAGGCAGTAAAGGCATATCCAGGAGCGGACGTATCTTCTGATCATAGTCTTCTTATTGCTAGATTTCAACTTCAACTAAAAAAGACACAAAAAAGCCGCAATAACAATAAACTTAACATACAGAAACTAAAGTCAGAAGAAACAAAAGAAAACCTGAAACACGAAATCAACACAAATCTAGACAGAAACCCAGGAAATAACTGCAACGTAGAGCAGCAGTGGCAATTCTTCAAAACCTCTATATTGGAGCCAAGTAAGAAACTACTTACAACAACTAAATATAAGAAAGAAGAATGGATGACAGAGGAAATTCTAGAGTTGATGAATGAAAGGAGAAAAAACAAAAACCATCAATAAGACGCGCTAATAAACAGCTTCAAAACCAAATAAGAAGAAAAATAAGGGAGGCTAAAGAGACCTACTTCTCTGAAAAATGTAAAGAAATGGAAGAACTTCAAAACAGATATGACAACTTCAACCTACATAAAAAAGTCAAAGAACTAGCCGGAGTAGGAAATAGAAGAACCTCAAATATATTGCTCGACAAAAATGGAAATATTATATTGGAAACAGAACAAAAACTACGACGATGGAAAGAGTACATCGAAGAATTATTTCATGACCAGAGAGAAGCTAGTACATCTGTAGATAGCCAAACGGGAGATGTAGGTCCAGAGATAACCAAATCAGAGGTTAGTCAGGCATTAAACTCAATGAAAACCAATAAATCTGCTGGTCCAGATGAATTACCAAGCGAGCTACTAAAGTTGGTCAACGAGAAAAACCTGGACATAATAGTAGAACTGTTCAACGCTATCTATACTACGGGAATCATTCCTAGAGAAATGTTGACATCAGCATTTGTGTGTTTGCCAAAGAAAGTGAATGCCAAAGAGTGTAGTGACTATCGAACCATAAGCTTAATGTCACATACCTTGAAAATTCTCTTGAAAATTATCCACGCCAGAATACACTCTAAACTGGAGCTGGATATTAGTGACACTCAATATGGGTTCCGCAATGGTATGGGTATCAGAGAGGCATTATTCTCCTTCAATGTGCTGACACAGAGATGTTTGCATGTTAACCGTCCTCTTTACGTCTGTTTTATAGACTACAATAAAGCGTTTGATAAAGTAAAACAATGACTCCTGGAAATTCTAAAAAATAAAACCTAGATGAAAGAGATTTAAGGCTAATAACACACCTCTATTACAATCAGCGAGCAATAGTAAGAATCGAAAAAGAATCATCTGAAGAAATGGTAAATAAAGAGAGGAGTCAGGCAAGGCTGCATTCTATCACCTCTATTATTTAACGCCTATTCTGAAGAGGTAATTCGAGAAACTCTGGAAGATGAAACAGTCGGCATAAGAGTAAATGGAGTCTTAATTAACAACATCAGATATGCAGATGATACAGTAATAATAGTCGATAGTTTACAAGACCTGGAAAGACTCATGAGCAAATTAGTCATGTGTAGTAGGGAGTACGGACTCTCTCTTAATGTCAAAAAGACGAAGTTTATGAAAATTTGTAAAAAACAACTATAATACTAAACGAAATCTTGATAGTAGAGGGCCAGCAGATCGAAAGAGTAAAAAAGTACACTTACCTAGGAAGACTTATAACAGAAAATAATGACTACACGGCAGAAATCAAAGTCAGAATCGAAAAGCACGTTCTAATTTTATAAAAATGAAAAAGGTCCTATGTGGCAAAGATCTAACATTAGCTCTTAAAGTACGCCTAACAAAATGTTACGTATACAGTGTACTATATTATGGAGTGGAATCATGGACGTTAAATCTAGATATCATGAGACGACTTAACGCCTTTGAAATGTGGACCTATAGAAGAATTATGAGGGTTTCTTGGGTAGATAGAGTTACAAACAATGAAATACTGAGAAGAATAGGCAAAGAGAAGGAAATTGAACTTACAATTAAAGAAAGAAAGCTACAGTATCTCGGACATGTGATGCGGGGCGATAAGTATGGCATCCTGCGACTCATAATGCAAGGAAAAATAGATGGCAGAAGAAGCATCGGAAGAAGACGAATTTCATGGCTGAAGAACCTGAGAGAATGGTTTGGATGCAGCTCAAAACAACTATTTAGAGCTACTGCCTCAAAAATTAAGATAGCTATGATGATTGCCAACCTCCGCAGCGGAGATGGCACCTGAAGAAGAAGAAAGTATTATTTTCTGAAGATAATCGAACCAGTAATTAAAACAACGTGTGAGTGAAGCTACTGTAGTATCTGTACGTACAGTAAAAAGCATCATTCAACAAGCGAGTATGTTAACAAAGGCAGAGTCAAATAATACACTAAAATTTCCAGCTCTACAACACTTGCTAAAAGGAAAGCTCAAGTCTGTCAAGGTCTGACACCGTGACAGACTCGAGGGAGTATGACAAACAGTTCATTAGAAATATCATTCATAGTTTTCATGAGACTGAACGTTATCGTGTATCATTGAAGCTTTTGCAGAAAAGGCTTGAAGAGGTGTACAAGTGGACTGGAAGTGTGAGTTCTCTCTACGGAATTGTGAAAGATTTGGAATTTAAATGGAAGAAAACTAAAGATAATCGACGTTTATTAATTGAACGGAATGATATTCGTTGATGTATATTTTTGTATTGTCTTTTTTGAGTATGCTTGTATTATCTATGCTTTGTAACGTTTGTGGTAAGACACAATAAATGTTAAATTTTGATTCTTAACATTTTGTTTATTTTTTTAACTAACCCCTTTTGAGTTTTATTTGAAAAATATATGTTTTTTATGTTTAATAATTATTTACCTAGTTACAACTAGTGGTTGTAATAGGTATAATTAGGCACCTCAAAATGGCGCCCCATATTAAATTACTAGAGGTGTTTCCTGTTTCTTTTTGCTTTGTTTGTCCCAAGAGATTATGTTAGTACCCCTTTGTTTCTTTTTTCTGTAGTTGCCCCAATCCAACCCCCTTATCTTTTACTTATCCACGACCCCAGCTCTCCTAACAAACCCTGAGTGCCGTTCGCACAAGTGGCGTTTATTTTGCTTGCCCTATCTTTAGCCCCATAATCATACCCTGAGGTAGGCATAATATATTCGTTACAACTTTTCTTCGACATGATCTTCTCCCGATTCCTCTTTACCACCATACTCATCACCCGTCGAAACTTCTTTCAAGAGTGCTAACAATACTTTTTGCTCTTTTTCATAATCTATAATTGAAAAATAAAGTTTTATTTTTCAATTATTATGGATTATGGATATTACTGTTTTACAAATTACAAATTTACAGTTCGAGCATCAATACTGTAATGATACACAGTTTATAACTGTACTATCAAAAGAGGGTAAAGAGCCGGAGAAACTTGAAAGCTTAATATGGCTTTAGAACTGACAATCATTGACTCCTACCGGTCTCCAAGACAAGCTGCGTCTACTGAAAGGTTAAGTCTTACAATGTTTCATTGTTTCCCATTGGTGGAAAAATACAACATTATTATTTAAAACGTTAAAAACTTTTAAGTTCCATAAATATTGGCTTGAATAGCATCATAAGCAATAACATGTTGAAATTGACTGAAGTTCAAAATAAGGTTAAATTGAAGTTATCCCTAAAACAATAATTCAAATAATTATATATTATATACAATAAAAAAAACTCCTCTAGTGTATAGAGTTTATAAACCTCATATTTTTTATTTTAAACTTGTTTTCTGTATTTATTTTACTAATTAATTATAAAAAAAAATGATTCATTTCGCGTTTAAAGCCCATTATAATAATTAAAAAAGTACTTATCTGATTTCTGACCCAGTCTATAGAAAATTTAATGGAAATTCATTAATATTGTCATTAAGATAACTTATTTTTAGATTAAAATGGATTAAATACTAATTTTTTGATAAGGGTAGGTAAAAACATTGGGAAGTGTTGTCAGTTTATCTGTAAAACTTTAGCAGTTCATGTATGAAAATCGCACTATCTTTTCAATTAGCTTCATGTAAACTATTTTAAATTATAAAATACTATTAATAAAAACTTACCCATCTACTATATTTTTAATTCTTCAGAAGTTCTGAAATTAGACAGTGTCTTTTTAATCCTGAGTGCAGTAAGTCTTGCAGTTGCATTATGATACCAGCATTCTTTCATTAACTTTGTCATTACATACAATGCCTCACAGCTCTGCCAACGGTTAGGGATGTTGGGTCTTTGTTTATCCCCGCATACAACCCTAAAATAACATTAAATTGATGAAATAAGTAAACAATTAAAAAAAACTTGTTTATTTCACCGACTTATACACAACTTAAAATAACATAAAAACATTTTATTTTAATATGTATAGGGTGAATCATGAGGAACTCTACATATTGCTACCTCATGTGAAGATCCCTATAGGGAATGTCAAATGCTCATTAAAAAATGTCTGCTCTTATAGTTTATTAATATAGAGAGCGAGTTGTGAATTTTGACTTCTGGTCATAATTTTGGAATAATTCAATATGAGCTGAATTTCGATTTAAATTTGATAACGCATAAGAGATTTACGAGAAGTAGATAATAATCAGAATCAGGTAGAACTTACCTTTTCATTTCTTCAATGGTAGGGTCAGGAGGTACAGCGTCATGGAAAGGCAGCTGATATTCATCATATATACCTCCCACATTACATCGCCTGGCAATTTCCCAAAATATTAATCCCAAAGCATAAACGTCTGCTCTCTTGAAAGAATCAAACTGATCAATATTCATGGATTCATCTAAAACCTCAGGTGCCATATATCTTTTGGTGCCAACACGATTATTAAGAGGGATGTCAACAGTATCTGTGGTCACATCATGTCGCACTGCCAATCCTAGATCACCAATAGCGCAAGTACCGTTGGATTTTACGAGAATGTTCTTAGATTTAAGATCTCTGTGAGCAATAGCCGGTTTTCCTTGGGTTCCCATGATGTCCATGTGTAAATGAGCGAGGCCAGTGGCGATGGATAGCGCCATATGAATCATACCACTGCTGTCTAATGTGTTTCTTCCCAGGAAATCGAATAAGGAGCCATGTTCATGGTAGTCTGTTATTAACCATAGTTGTGTCCAGGTACCATTGTCTGAAATTAGGAGAAGTATGAGAATTTTTGCTAAAAATATTATACTTATTTTAAACTTACCCTTATTATCAGCAGCGATAAAACCTAAAATATTATCATGTCGCAACATGACAGTCTGGTAAATTTCGGCTTCTCTAAACCAAGACCTCTCTTCTCTTGAGCTAAAAATCTTCACTGCAACGTTCTCCCCTCTCCATCTCCCTTTCCAGACTTCACCGAACCTTCCTTGACCGATAATTTCCACAAGTTGTATCTGACGAGCAATACTGCGTTGAACCAATAACGGCAGACCTGAAAAACGATTTGATTTTAATTTAAATATGATAATGTGCCATTATTATCCTAATATAATCCTTATACTAAAGAAGAAAACGCATTTTCAGAAGAAATAGCGATTGAAAAATGTGTCAGACAGGTTTGTGTACTGGCCTTGTACAGATTACACTGGTCTAATAGCCGAGTGGCTGGAATACCTACAGCAAACAGTTGACAGTATTACAAATGGTAGACTGAAAGTAGTAGATGTTAGAAAAACCGCTTATTTGATACCATAAACATAAACACATAATGAGAACGAACAATATAACTCGCTTCAAATGCAAGAGAGAACGCATAGCAGTCGAGGAAGTAATTTTCCTGGTTGAACAAGTCCAGGACCTAGTCTGAATGTAGTCCCGTTGAGAATATATAAAAAATATGAACAGCAAAGGTTAGTATGAAAAAAACCTTTGGACATGTTGAAAAGAATCGTTCATTATCGCCAGAATCGGCGTAATTTTGGGAGTTCCTCTTTCCTACAATCCCTTCTCACTTACACTGAATTTTTTAACTGTATTAGAATAATTTCTTCGTTATTAACAGTACTGCTGTTACTGTATTCTATTTATCTGTTAGTTATTTGATAAATTACTGATCAAATTGTCATTCATGTAATTTTACTTCTGCAAAAAAATTAGGATTTCTCGAAAGAAAGCAAATTTAAGGTGGTAAACCTGCTAATAAGTAGTCATCTAAATACCATTGAGCTAACGACAAATCAATGTGCTGTGAGGAATCTTTATTAATTTTAGGACTTGTCGTGCTTTTATCCCTGTTTAGGATATTTATTATCTTCTACAGGACCTGTGGTTGTTATTTTCTTCTGCTCCATACAAAGCCTATCCTGAGGTGTTGTAGTTGGCTGGAGTGTAGCATAGATGGAAGTCTGCTTGAGATGATTTTCTGAGTTGGAGGAGAGGGTAGCTGACTGTTTAACATATTTGCAATGACGCTTTTGTAGTTTGAGAAAAAAACAATATACATACAACAAAAACTTTTTGTTAGTAATAAGTTTTTAGTAGAAGTTGATGAGGAAATAGTTCCGGCTGTTTCCTTCCGACGAACAGATATCGTTGCGCAATGAGATTGGTTCGATGTAGTTTTGAAATAGGATTGACAGTGGATGAAGTTTTTGGATTTTGGGTTTGTGGATTCGTACGTTTCCAAAGGTTGCACAGGAAGCTTTTAGAATAATTTTGAGGGTAAAATTCCTGTTCTAAGAGTTTATCCTCTCGATAACTGTGAGTATATTTAATACAGGAAAGAAAGTACCGCCCTTTGGTATACAACCAACTAGAAATTATGGTATACAGCCACCTACTGGGATTTTCCCCTTTTACTTTGTAATTATTTTAGTTCAAATTTAAACCTTCCTAGTTGAATTTCCTTCAAATTACTGGGCAGCTTATTATACAAGATCAGGCCATTTGAGCATATGCTTCTTTGTGCATTGTACGCATTCTTTCTGAATGAAAGTACCTTTTTGCCTAGTATTAGAGTCATATACATCTTTGGTCAGTTTTGGGGCAATATTTGTAAGACTTGAGAAAGTTTACATTCAATATTGAGTATTCCTCTTGGAGGGTACAGATCTTCTGTTGGATGAAGACGTGGCAGTTGAAAAACATATTTAATAGCCCTGTTTTAGAATACCGTAAGAGGATAAAGCTGTTTGTGATTGGTATTACGCCATATGATGTTAAATAAAACAGATGTGAGTTTATTAGATAATAATACACCATTTAACGATGAGGAAGACTTATAAATTTAGCAATTCTTTCTACCATGCCCACTATTATGGAGCTATTTTTTGACAAATCTGTAATATGTGTTCTTCCCAAGTAAATCGCTTTAAACCACTTTAAACCGAAAATTTAAATTTTCCAAAGTTCAACTGCATCTCCCTATGTGCATCTACGTTTGAAATTATCATATAACTGCACTTAATCATATTAAGTAAGAGTTTGTGATACTTAAACCACTCTTTTTTCCATTTCTTTAAACTCATTTACCTTTTCTACATAAGTTTCTAATTTTCTGGGATCTTTATTGGCATACAAAAGGCCAGTGCCATCGGCATACAGATACATATACTGCAGTGGTAGCCATACTCCATATATAATATGTTCTGTTGCGCTAAGTACATTGTTACATAGCACTTTTTGTATTCTGCCACTTAGATAGTCCTTCAACCAAACTAAAGCCATTCCAATTATTCTATATTATTCAAGCACTAAAATAAATACGTAATGGTCAACTGTATAGAAAGCTTTTTTGCAACTCCTATGATACACATACAGAACTTAGCATTTGTCTAATGTGTTGTATATGTCTGTAATTAAGTCAGCAGCAGCAAAGACTGTGATTGAATTATGTCGAAAGTCAGATTGTGATTAAACCAGTAGCTGGATGAATCAAATAATTGAACAATTGGGTTATTTGTACATGATTGGCATGGCTGTTAAAAGAGATATTGGCCGATAATTTCCAAGTTGCTTTGAGTCTCCTCATTTATACAGATTGAACGAAATAAATTCGGAACATAGGAATATAATGTATTTCGGCTCAATTCTGCTGTAGCTGGTTGGCCAACAAAAGATTGTCAAATAATTATATTATAAAAAATCCCATACTTCAGCGAGCTGCTGGATTCTGAACTCATAAAAATTGAAAGCTTCACATAAATCTACGATTATGCTGTCAAACCAGTTATAGTCCAGGAAATGTAGCATTTCACCTCGCAATTTTTTCGTGCGGCGTGGATTGACTTGAAATTTAACAGAAGGTAGGTAATAGCCTAAGGATCAAAATCTATATCGAACCAAAGTGCGCCAAAGTCTAGGGGATGGTTGCCACCCCATCACCGGGGTGAAAATTTTTTTACGTTTTAATACAGGTTTCGATTAGAAAAGTGATTCTAAACAAAAAATGTGCTATACATTTTTTTTTATAAAATGATATTTTTCAAGTTATTCGCGATTGAAAGTAACAACTTTTAGACGAAAAAATCCACGTTTTTAATCGATTTTTCGCGAATAACTCGAAAATGGTGCATTTTATCAAAAAAATTGTAGAGAACAAATTTGTAGCTTTTAAAAAGACAAATACAATTACAAATACAATATCAATGTTCAGCGGTTTTCTTCAAATGCCAAATTTGAAAGATTCAAAGTCAAATATCGGGAAAATGATGCATTTTTGGAAGAAAACTCACAAAACCTTTTTTAAAGAGCATAAATAGACCTATCATAAAAAAATAAGGTCAATACCTCATTTTTTACGAAAAAATCGAGGAAAACAACACCCTAACCACCCCCATAATTAAAATCGATCTTCACACTTCTGCAATTCCCTTTGTAGATGTATTGTTAATACGTCCAAGAAGTTTGACCCATTTAAAATGTTTAGTTTTAGAAAAAGTACAGCTTAAAGCGAGAAACAGCTTTTTTTAAATATGCCCGAAAATACTGAATATATGAAAAAAATAAAAATTACCAAATTGTAGCTTTTTTAATGACTAAAATTATCCTTTATTTAGATTTGTTGTACAATGAATATTTGGCGAGATATAGCCGTTTAAAGCATCGATTTACGATCAAGCACCATCTTTTTCGAGCCCTTTAAACTCACCCCATTTAAAAACCAAGGGTTCCAAAAAGATTTAATTCACAGATCCTTGTAGCTATTAAAAACCTCTACAAATCGTTTTTAAAGAAAACATCTATCGTTAAAAATTAAAGGAGATACGTTAAAAAAAACCAGTTAATTTTTTTCCGGAAAATTTCATTAGTATAGTACAGTACATTTCGGAGCATAATAATCTACAAAACCGGTATATTAGCTAGTGGGGCGTTATACATTCGAAATTTTTAAGCGTTCTTATTTTGAAATCCCATACAACAGAATAAAACATCTGCTCATATGTCTATGGCTTGGCAATGAAAATATCAGAGCAACAGATTGGGGATGCTTTTCCAAAGATGATTTGTTATTACCCGTACGCATGAACAAACAAACCTGGACACCGATAAATTTTTGAAAATTATTTTTTGCCAATGCAAAAAAGGATGTGGCGTTTCATATGGGTGCAGAAAAGTTGGTTTATACTGTAACTCTACTTGTTCTGGGTGCTCAGGTGAAGGGTGCATAACAGTCCACCAATAATTGAGAAAGATGATGATGACATAGATCAAGATTGAAGATGTAATTGATGACGAATAAAATTAATATTATTAATTGTTTTACCTATAAATGTAAATATTTTCAACTATTTATGTAAATGGTATAAGAATATATGGTGCCTTTTTATGTTGATAATTTTTTTTGTATTTAATTCTACTTTTTTCAATTTATATCTTATAAATTAGTTTATAAAAACTTCAATGTTGGAAAGGGTGATTTTCAAAAGTTTGAAAAGTTGCAAAATTTTGGCAAAAAATTGTTTTCACTTATAGCACTCATAACAATTGATTTTTAAGGGTTGAAAATGTATAAATTTGTATTTTAAAGTATAAAAAACTCATTATTTAACTAATCCAAACCAAATTTTCACTCATCTTAGGATTTGTAATATTATTTTACAATTTTTTAAAATTAGGGGTAGTTTTCACCCCTAAGAACAATCAGGGTTCATCGGCATGACATAAACTATAAAGCAGAGGGTGAGTTGAGCTTAATTCCAAATTTTTATGCAAGTCGTTTCAAGGTGAAATCATTTTCTTTGCATTACTAATTTTTTATATTAATCTCTAATGAGGGTCGCTTTTTAAGGGTTGAAATATGATGGAACTTTATTGAAAAGCACGAAACTATCATTATTTAATTAATTCAAACCAAATTTTACCCATATTCAGGTTTAATATGTTATTTTATAATTTTTGACAATTAGGGGTAGTTTTCACCCCTAAGAACAATCAGGGTTCGTCGACATGACATAAACTATAAAGCAGCGGGTGAATTGAGCTGAAATCCAAATTTTATCCAAATCGATACAAGGCGAAATCATTTTTTTAGAATTAGTAATTTTTTACATTAATCTCTAACAAGGGTTGCTTTTTAAGGGTTGAAATATGATGGAACTCTATTCAAAAGTATAAAATAATCATTATTTAATTAATTCAAACCAAAATCTTACCCATATTCAGGTTTAATATGTTATTTTATAATTTTTGACAATTAGGGGCAGTTTTTCAACCCCTAAAATCCATCAGCGCACTTCGGTTCGATATAGATTTTGATCCTTGGGCTATTACCTACCTTCTGCTAAAAAGTTCAACTGGATACATGCAGGACGAAAAAATTGCGAGGTTTTAACTTTTTTCGAGCTTCAATTCCTGAACTATTATTGCCTCCTTAGACAAACCCGTCTTACGCAAACAACTTTGTTGCGAGACAGATAGTTGAACGATATTTTATACAATGTCTATACCCAGGTATGGATTTATTTTTGTCCAAGTTTTCTGTCTGTCCACTATTTTAAATGCAGTTCAAACAGACATGTATTAAATTGTATGTTCCGTTTTAATTTGGTTCAATCTGTATATACAATGGTACCACTATCGCCATTTTCATAGGGTTTGAGATTAATCCAGTGAAAATAGAGAGGTTAACTAATTTAGTTATAATCGGTAGCAGCTCCTCTGTAAACTCCAAACACTGTAATAATATCCACACTAAAGCAATCGCAGCCTGGATATTTTCCTTTTCGCAGCCATCGCGGACCTTTATGATCAGTCGCTCAAGCCAGACTTGATCGAAAGCTTTTTGAACATCAAGGAACGTGAATATGACGATGTTGTTGTTATTTATGGATTTGTGTGACTGTTGGTCTAATAATTGACATGTGATAATTCTGCCAAATCGGTGAAAATGAAAATATAAATGACCAAACGTCATAAAAAAGTGAAAACAAAAGACCAAACGCATGTGAGAGTAACAAACTTGTGCCACGATATAAACATTTGTCAATTACTTATTTTTTAGAAATACCTATAAAAACTTACCAGATCCACTTCCACTGGTTGTCATTTCGATCATATGCTTCAAACTAACGCCTTTGTTGAGGATGGGATGGTCCGGAGCTTCGATGCTGTCATCAACGTGCCTTAGATGGTGATGCATACCTCGTCGTTGATGAGAAGTATGGAAAAAGTACGCGGCACCGATGATGATGCATAATATCAGAGTAGGGATGACTATCGAGGCAGCAATTTCCAAAGATGTGAATGACTTGGTCGCTGTGTCTGTTACTGTAATGTATTCCAATTAATATATATTAAGTGATATTAAATTTACATAGTTTTGAACGAATCTGGAAACATTTTGAGTAATATTAAATGCTCTCAATACGAAATCTTTGAAATTATCAACAAAATTATTAAATAAATTATACACTAATTGTATGCCATAAAGCTCAGCAAATTAGAAAATATTGGACCATTAACTTTAAAAACTACTTAAATATATTAATTTACTAACTTCAATCTTAACGACCAGTAATTTAATTCGTTTTTAATTTGTTTATTTATTAATAAATTGACAGTTTTAAATTAAAATAATAATAAAGTAATTAATTGCGTAAATGGCTCCTTTTTTTTCAAACCAATCAAACCCAAACTAATTTAGAATTTCTAATGTTACATTATTTTCGGGGTTACAAACCGTGATCTGATTTTTTATTTCTGACGTTTCGTCTACAACAATAGCAGACATTATCAAAGTGAAGTCGGTAACGCTCATAACTTTATGTCGCTCATCAGTGACTAAGTTAACAAAAATCGCCGTCTTTTGCTACAAAGAAATCAATCATACTGTGCTAAACTGTAAATCTGAACTTTTAAATTTGATTGAACACTTTAACTGCCAGGTAAAATCGGAGTAAATTTTGTATCGTGTTTTCTGTGCTAAAATATTGTTTCTTCTTAATTACTCTATTTGTGTTTGTTTTTAGCAAAAATCTTAACATCAGATTTGTTTTTTGGCTATTTTTGTAAAAATTGCTGTGTCCTGAAATGGTGCACGTAGCCTGCGATTGTGAAATTGTTACTAATGTCTAGTTGCAGGCAATGTGTATCACAGATGGACACTGAAGGTCAACTGTTATCTTTTCAGTGAGAGTGAGATAGTGGCACGTGAAGATGTTTCAGTAACGACTTCACGATTGAAAAAAGTTAATATGGCGCACAATAACAAACAACATCGTTATTTAGAGTTGAAATTAGAAGCAGAAAAGGCTGTCGGTGAGTTAGAGAAGTTTAAAAAAAATGAACATGAGTGATGATTTTTCGAATTATTCGGATTCGGATCCTACATATAATATAGATGCAGCATTGACGAGTGAATCCGACAGTGAATCTGTAGCAAAAAAAAGGAAAATTTTGAGAAAAGGTTTGTACACTAAAATTTTACATAAAAGATTGGCTTCACACAAATGAATTTACGTTTATTTTACATATTATAAATACATCATTTAAATTGACACAAAACCTTGTAGAGTAAGCATTATTTGAAAATTAACTAATATATCGATATTTTTTTGTAGGAGACTTACACCCCAATACTTCTGCAGGACCATCCCGTGTTCAGTCATCCCCAGTAATGGAGTAAGAATCAGACAGTTCTTTGACTCAAGATGATGATTTTTTGGCAGATACTGTTGGGCCAGAAGAAAATTCTTTACAGAATTCAAACTGGGGACCTGTTTCCAGAAATTTTCCAATTTTCGATTGTCCTTAGAACTTCGATATTGCTGAACATTTGAAAAATAAAATGGCTGGTAAGAATGAACTGTTTGTCTCTGAAGATGTTATAAATATGATTGTCCTCGAAACAAATAGGTATGCAGAGCAACAAATTCTTACTGGAATAATAAATGAAACAATTACGAAAGAGTCAGGTTTTAATTATTGGAAAGAGACTAACGACACTGAAATGCGTACATTCATAGCGCTCCTTCTTTGGATGGGACTAGACTCAAAGCCGTCATTAGCTTATTACTGGCGCAAAATTTAATTATATAAAAGTGTTATTGCGAAATACATGCCCCGAAATCTGTTCGAATTGATCTTGCGCATGTTTCATCTAGCAAGCAATGACGAGTGTTCTGAAAATGACAGACTTCATAAAATTAAATGTCTGGTCAATAAAATGAACGCTTATTGTCATCGATGTATGACTCCTGGCTCAACTGTTTTTTGGAGTTTGGAATAACAAAAGTTTGGAATAAAGCTGTTTAAAATTTATTTGTTAGAAGGTTATATCTATACAATTGAAATATATTGCGGAAAAAAAAATTTAATGGACAACCGGTTACTGAAAGGGTAGATATGGAAATGATTAAACCTTTATTGAATCAGGACAGGACTCTTATTTCGGACAACAGGTACACATCAGTTAACCTTGCTGAAATTTTAAAAACTAGTTCCACTCATATTATTGGAACGTTAAGAAAAAACCGAAAGAATCTTCCTAAAGATGTTGTAGAAGAGAAACAAAAATGATATTTTATGAAATGGCATCACAAGATAGACGTACTTTTTCTATCTACAAAAGATAGGGACGATATGATAGAGGTAACGCATAGGGAAGGTCCTATTAACCTTGCTGAAATTTTAAAAACTAGATCCACTCATCTTATTGGAACCTTGAGAAAAACCGAAAGAATCTTCCCAAAGATGTTGTAGAAGCCAAACTCATAAAGGATAGATCAGTGCCTAACAAAACAAAAAATATATTGTAGTTATGAAATGACCATGGAAAATGTAGTTATATGGACTTAGCCAAAGAAATGACAGAGGAGAACGCTTGATACACTTTTGTATAGACAACAACCTGTTAGTTACTAATACAGGCTTTCAACATCACCCAAGACGACTATACACTTGGATATCACCAGGAAATAGATACAGAAATCAGATAGATTTTATACTGGTAAAAACCCGTTGGAGGAGCGCTGTTAAGGATGTTAAGACCTATCCAGGAAAATATTGTAATAGCGACCATCAATTTTTATCAGCTGAATTCCGCATGAAGTTAATAAACAGTCCAAAAACAGGAAATACAACAACTAAATGACATATAAGATATAAAGATCCGTACAAAAATGCCGCAATGCAAAAGCTATGTGACCTCACACAATCATTAAATCCAGAAGAATCCTCAAATAGCATATGGACAAAAACAAAATCCATATTGCATAATGCTGCGAAAAACATTAAGAGTGATAGAGAAGAAAGAAGGAAACAATGGATAACAGACTCCACGTGGACTAAAATACAGGAGAGGAAGTGCTTAAAAGCCACAGGACTGAACAGTGAAAGTGATAAAGAGGCCTATAAAGCGCTGAACGGTCAAATAAAACGACTCTGCAAAAAGGACAAGAACACACACTTGAACAAAATCTGCATGGAAATAGAAGGGCATAAAACCAAAACTGAGACCAGAGACATGTTTAAAAAAATAAAGCAGATAACACGTTCCTTTACACCAAACTACCTTGCTATCAAAGATGATAACGGAACTCTACTCACTTCTAAAAAAGATATTTTACACAGATGGAAAGAATACTGTGGACGACTGATGATGGAGGAAAGCACAGACGCCCCATCACAACAAGAAGATGCCAGTTTTGCGACGGAACCTGACGTACTCAAAAGTGAAGTTGAAGCAGCAATTATGAGGCAAAAAAGTCAGAAAGCTGCCGGTCCAGATAACATACCTATTGAAATGATTTGGGCCCTAGATGACGTTGGAGTGGATATAATACATCAAATTTGTCAAAGAGTGTGGGAGACAGGTAAATGGCCTGAGGACTGGACACAATCACTATATATTCCCATACATAAAAAGGGAGCGAAATATTTATGTAGCAACTATCGCACAATTGCTCTAATTGCGCATTGCAGTAAGATACTCTTACACATAATTCTCGAGAGGATAAAGCCCTTTTTACTACCTAACATTGCGGAGGAACAAGCAGGTTTCGTCCCGGACGTGGTACTAGAGAACAAATTTTAAACGTACGGCAGATTGTAGAAAAATCCAGAGAATTCAACATCACAACATATTTGTGCTTCATAGATTATAGTAAAGCTTTCGATTTGGTCAACTGGAGTAAAATGTGGCAGGTTTTGTCTGAAATGGGAGTCCCCAATCATCTGATACTGCTAATTAAAAGCCTGTACAATAACAATTATGCCAGAGTTAGAATAAATGGGGAACTAACCGATAGTTTCAGGGTCACAAAGGGCGTGAGACAAGGCTGCATACTAAGCCCAATTCTATTTAACATCTATGGTGAATGGATAATGCGGAAAGCTACTGAGGACTGGAACGGTGGCATCACCATTGGCGGGAAGAAGATTTGCAACTTGAGATATGCAGATGATACTACTATCCTCGCTAGTTCTGAAGCTGAATTGATTCACCTGCTACAACGGATAGAAGACGTAAGCTTAACGATGGGCCTTAAAATAAACAGAGATAAAACGAGAATCATGATAATTGACAGAGCTAACAACAATCAAAATCATCTGGTCATGATAAACAATATCGCTGTTGTAGATAAATTTGTGTATCTGGGCTCATTAATAACCAACAAAGGAGGCTGTACTGAAGAAATAAAGCGGCGGTCAGCAATCGCAAAAAGCGCTATGGCAAAATTAACAAAAATTTGGAAAAGCCATGAAATAACTACCGATACAAAAATGAGACTAGTAAGAAGTCTAGTTTTTCCAGTTTTTACTTATGCATCGGAATGCTGGACCCTTACTGAGAAAGAAAAAAGAACATAGATGTATTTGAGATGTACTGCTGGAGACGAATGCTGAGAATACCATGGGTGGCCCGAAGAACAAATGAATCCATACTGGACCAGCTAAACATAAAGAAAAGACTAAGAACACAAATATCAGAACAAATAATAAGCTATTTTGGACATGTGCTTCGAAGAAATGGTCTTGAAAAACTTACCATCCAGGGAAAAGTAGAAGGCAAAAGAAATAGAGGTAGATCTCCCACACGATACACGGACCATATTGTTGCTACCATTGGCACTCCATTGTCAGAATGTGCTAGAATGGCAGAAGATAGAAAAACGTGGAGGAACATTGGGAAATTTAGCTAATAGCTTCATGATATCACGATACCTGCATCAGGTTAACGACTAAGAAGAAGTTATGAAATGTCATGACAAGAGAGACGTACTTTTTCTATCTACAAAACATAGAGACGATATGATAGAGGTATCGCGTAAGAAAGGTCCTAAAAGAAAACTTGGAGCCATTGTCGAGCACAATAACGCAAAAGCGTTTGTGTACATGTCAGATCAAAAGACAGCTTACTAAACTTCTTACGAAAGTCTGTCAAATGGTACAGAAAAGTGGCATTTGAGATAATTACTGGTACTTCACTGGTAAATGTGTGCGTGCAACTTCTTCAATGTAGCAATCTACCCCTTCCTGTACAACTGCAAACGAAACATGAACTTACTCAAAATACTTTGAATAAAAGAGGCACATGCACGATTTGTTACAAAAAAATCTGAACTACATAGTCGAATCTATGCTGTAAAAAACACAAAACGTAATATGTGTATGCAACGGATTAAAGACAGCCCTTTTATGTGTTTAGAATGTGTCTTTACCAACCATGTTTTCACAAAAAAATAACTTAAACATGTACAACAAAATTGACTCTCAGTACTCCTCAACCGCTAGAAATTACCTGAAATCCGATGTTGTGTGTTTTTCCGTTCCTAAGACATAAATGTGAAGCTAGACAGTGCCGTAGGATTATACGATGTACTGCTTTCAAAATATAAAAATGTTTTCAATGTATCTCTCAGATCAGCCGCGACTTCCGGAGGGTTAAATGAAGAAGCACGGGTAAAGAACCATGGACATTAGTTGTATTAAAAAATAATATTACATATTTTGGTAAATATTAGGTACGGTTTTAAACACTTTCCAAAAAATAGTCAACACTCCCATTTGATTTTCGGTGCCATTTAATTTTTAATTTGTTCTCACTTCCTCGTACTATTTAGCATAACTAATTGGGGAATTCTGTTTCTAAACACCTATTTTATAATCAAGTTAGTTTTTCTTTTTTTTTATTCGTATATAGTTTTACTTAATCGAATATTGCCTACAAAAATTTGACCATGAATTACAAATAAATACAAAATATTCAGGTGTTTAGGTTTTTTGCCCACCTGAGCATTGCAATGATTCATAAAATAATCAGTGTATATATCATTACAATGTCATTATCCAAAACGAGTATTTTTAATTTGACTGCCTATCTTTATTTTTGGATATTAGTATATTTATTGAATATAATAAATATTTCAAAGTTTATATTAATACACTTAAAGAAATCTGAGTGGTTAATCGGGATTACATATTAGATAATAATAACTGATAAGAACTACTAAAAAGTATTCAGATTCGTTCAACTTTGTGTTAAAAATATGTGTTTGTAGATCAATATTATTCGTATTATATTAACATGCCTATAAAGATACAAGCACTTTGTTATTCATAGCAGATAAATAAAATTATCGAAATTCACAATTATTTTTTAATGCTTTTATTCCATCATATCATAATATGTACCTAGTACGAAAAATTATTTCACAACATTTATAATGCATGGAAAATTAAATACATTATAGTCGTCAAATTCGGAAAACTTTATCGATAACGAAATTAGAAAAACAGAAATTTTCGTCAGTATTTTTGCTACATGGTGGTCAAATCTTAGCCGTTGTTCTGAGAATTTCACTAATAGATAGTCCCAGTGTAGAAAAAGAAATGTATGAAGAAAAAAAAAAGAGAGATCTGATCGTTTAAGTCATAGGGGGACATAGATAATGAAAAATACGTATCGAGGTACTCTTAGATCGGCCCTATTTTTGATAAACAAAGGCCACAGTCTTGATAAGACTATTATGTGTTTATACAGGGTGTTTCAAAAAGGTATGTCATAAATTAAATTACGCATTCCGGGGACAAAAATAATTTGATTAAATCCAACTTATCTTAGTACAAAAAAAATACAGCCCTTTGAAGTTAGAAAATAAAAATTGTTTTTTTGTAGTATTTCCTAAACTACTTGACATTTTGTACTAAAAATTGACACGTTACTTTCTTGTTCTGAAAGCATTTTTCATACAAAAGAAACATCGCATTCTATTGCATTCTACATCATATCGATTCATCTAAACAAAAACCATTCATGAACTGGCTTCTAATATTCAAATACGAGTAAATAAAGATATAGAAACTACAGTTAAGATTTGTTTCGTGTTTGGTATCATTCAATAGATCTTTATAAGATCTATTGAATGATAGAAAAATATTTAACACGTTTTTTTATGTTTTTCGATACAATATATATTTCGCGAAATATAACCGTCCCTCTTATTTTGGGGCACCCGGTATAATGATGGAATAAAAGCTTTTGGATTTCCATAACTAAAACATTAAAAAAAGAAAAAAATTCGATAATTCTATTATTAACTGCTATATAAAAACGATTAATTATAAATAAAACAGAAAATGTTAGTATCAAAACAAACTACAAGCAAAAGCGAATGTACAAATAAAAGAAAAAGTTGTAACAAGCAAATAGGTATTCTTAAGAGATGAAAAATAGTTGTAAGCAATTTTTATGAGTTAATAAGCATGCAAAGTGTGAAATATACGACAAAATACAACCTTAAACGAATATACATGTCATTTTGCAAATGTCCGAATTCGAATGATCCCTGAAAAATATGAATTTGTCAAAACTCGATCTGCAGACAAAACACAAAACTGATCCATATCAAACTAATTATTAATACAAGGTTTTTTACATAGATTACACATTTTAAATTGCCATATTCTTGGGAATATTTTATGATGATGTGAAGTAAATTATCTTGTCTATTAGCAAATGGGCGAAGATGAAGCGTTTTTAGAAAACGCTTCAACTTACTTGCAACTCGTAGCGTAGAACACCATATATTGTTACGTCAAGCCCTTGTTACGCCCCTGATCGAACCTTCGCGGCGTTCGGGCAAGCGTACGGCTGTCCTGACCCCGTGAGTGGGGCGAACTATATAAGGGCAATTAGAGTTTAAGAAGGAGTTAGTCTAATAAATCTATTTGTACGGTTAAATAAATAACCGTTACAAATTCATCGTGTTGTATTATTAGTGGTGTAAGACTACAAATAAATTGAAATGAACATTACAATATTAATTGTATTTTATTTTAATTTTTTAAGTTCTCTGAAAACACTGCATTTCACATTAAAGTTAATCGAGGAAGAACGAGTTGACTTTAATTAATCAAAAACTCAAATAAGTATTGTTCAAAATATAATTTAAGTCAAATCATCATAAAATGTATTTTAGAAATTGCAATTTTCGTTACAATTACAGTTTGGGTTGCCGGTATATATCTTCAATGTAGTTACATATTATGTTTTCCTCTCCCGAAAGTTTATTTAAGAAGACGGAGTTTGCTAAATATGCTCACTAGCTGTTGTTGGTGATATTTTATCTAAATCTTATTTTAATATTTATAAGATGGAAATTATAAACAGTTAATAAAACAGCAACAAGTCTAAATTTTGAGTTTCGCTTTCTTACGTTTTACTTCATTACATCGCTGCCAAGAAAAGTCGCTTTACAAAGACAAGAATGGAAAGGTAATAACAGAAGAAAACCAAATAATGGAAAGATAAAGAGAACATTTCAAAGAGCTAACTCATACAGACGTAGACAACATAGTGGAGATACAAGAAATAATTGAATAACAAAAAGTAACATAACAACAGAGGAACTAGAAAAAGCAATTGAAAGAGTTAAATTAGACAAAGCACCAGGCAAGGATCATATCACCCCGAAAATGATAAAATTCATGGGAATAGAGGGAGTGGACAGCATGAAAGAACTAATGAATGATATCATAAAGAGAGCAGAAATACCACAGGACTGGAAGAAAGACATTATACTACCAATACACAAAAAGGGCGACAAGAGAAACTGTAATAATTACCGAGGTATTCCTATATCAATATATTATACTATATCAAGTATTCCTGGGAAGATATTCGCAAGAATAATATAAACAAAAATAAAAACCCAAACAGAACCAACTATAGAAAATACACAATGTGTATTCAGGAAGAACAGAAGCACGCAATACCACATATTCACAATAAGACAAGTAAGTGAGAAAGTAATCAACAAAAATAGAGAAATACATGTATGCTTTATTGATCTGGAAAAGGCGTTTGACAGAATCTAAAGAAAGGACCTATGGAGGACATTAAAGGAAAGAGGAGTTGACAGGATAACAATTGATGTAATAAAGGATATGTACAATAATAATAATACAAATACGGTGAGAACCAATAACGAGGAATCCGAAGAATTCACTACAAGTCAAGGCGTCAAACAGGGATGCGTGTTGAGCCCACTGCTGTTCTCAGTGGTACTGGATGAAGCAATAAAGAAAGCCAAGAGAAGAATGAGAAAACTAACATTAGGATACTGGCAAATGAAACAGACTCAACTATCAGAGCTTCTATTTGTAGACGACATGGGTTTGATAGCAGAAAACAGAGAAGACCTACAGAACAACCTTGAAATCCTAGAAGAACTGTCAAACATAAATATGAAGATAAATACAGACAAAACAAAACAAAGATAATTTCAAATAAGAGAAAGACACACGCAATACAATTAAACGGAAAACAACTACAAGTGGAACATTTTAAATACCTAGGAGTAATAATTGAATCAAACGGTAAACAAGACATGGAAATAAAT
The DNA here is from genome assembly GCA_918026665.1 of Diabrotica balteata. Classification (NCBI taxonomy): domain Eukaryota; kingdom Metazoa; phylum Arthropoda; class Insecta; order Coleoptera; family Chrysomelidae; genus Diabrotica; species Diabrotica balteata. Next base: position 13,137,587 of record OU898283.1, on the reverse strand, counting down.
GATAGAATGGGACGAACAGGAAGCTTATTTAACACTATGAAAACAACATTTTTGGGAGAAAAAGAAATACCCGAGAGAAAATCGTTAAATCAGTAGTTAGACCTACAATCATGTATAATAGCGAGTCATGGACATTGACTGGGAGACACAAATTTCCAGTCAATGCTATGGAAATGAGGTTCCTGAGGAAAATAGCAAACAGAAAGAGGACAGACAAAATACGAAACGAAACAATCAGACAAAACCTAAAACTAGAACCAATAAACGAAAAAATAGTAGACGGACAACTAAGATGGTTCGGGCACGTGTGTAGAATGTCGAATGAAAGATTAACAAAACGAGTGTTTGAAACGAGAGTGCAAGGGAAAAACATCAAATGAGGAAGACCAAGAGTTAGGTGGGTAGACGAAATCAGAAAAGAAGTTGAGAAGCAAGGATTGACATGGGAAAGTGCACGAAATTTAACAGAAGACCGGAAAGCGTGGAGACAACAGTGCAAAACTTAACTCCACCAGCCTTACACCTATAACGGTAGAAAGGCTTAGGACTAAGTAAGTAAGTAAGTACATCGTTGTCCACATATTTTTAAATATATACATAACTCATTATAGATGATACTCTCCTTTGCGCCCGATAAAGACATTGTGCTCAGTATAATTTTACAGATATTACGATAGCCTTGAACGTGAAAACACAACTTATTAGGAATTCTTCAGTACAATGGACGAAAATGTGTCCGTTTAAAAGTATATAGGGTTGGCTACTCTTAGCGAATTACCAATACCTAGAAATAAAATGTAGGATAGAGAAAGCAAGAAAAAAAATTTCTAAGTTATTCAAATGCATTTGGAGGTCATGCTGTCCTGTACCATAGAGAGGAAAGGACAACAATAGAGGGCATGTTTCCAAATGTCACCATGGACCATCCGCCCATTCATTCACAACCAGTATCCAGAGCAGTTGCGACGATATGCCGCTATCATGCCTTCATATTCTACAATAAAATGTAGAGGAGGCAAATCCAGCATTCATGACAACTGCTGGAGGTGAGTCAATTGGACCTTAGCTGAAAACAGTCTAGCCCGGGGCCACTACACAACGGCCGCATACGTCAGTATAGAATATATCATCTTCTTCTTATGGTGCCTATCCGTTACGGATGTTGGACACTGCTTTATTGACTACTGCCCTGAAAAGTCCGGTAGTAGTTAAGTTAAACCATTTTCGAAGGGTTATGCAGCCAGGATATTCTTGTTCGTCCTGGACCTCTTTTCCCATGTACTTTACCTTGAAGTATGGTCCGAAGTAGGTCATATATGACCCGACATTTGCGACGTTATATGGTTACGACTAGTTCGCCCTCTTTATCCATTCTACGTAGTACTTCTTCGTTGGTAACTTAGTCTATCCAGGAAATCCTCAACATGCGTCTATAGTACCACATCTCAAATGCTTCGAGTCTCTTCAGTGATGCTTCAGTAAGGTCTATGACTCCACGCCATATAAAAGAACAGAGAATACGTAGCATTTTAGTAAACGAACTTTTATTTCCAATTTTATATCGTGGCTGTTAAAGATTTTTTTTCATTTTGACGAAAGCTGATCTTTCCCTCTCGATCCTTATCTTAATTTCCGTCGATTGGTCCCACTGTTCATTTAAGTTTGCACCCAAATAACAAAAGTGATTTGTGTTATAGTTTGGTGGTTAACTAGTAATTGACCAGGTGGTATCCTATTTTTGCTATTAACCATGTATTTGGTTTTTTCTATGTTAAAATCAAGCCCAAACCTGCTACTTACTTCTGCCACTCTGGAGACAAGTGTCTGCAGTCCTTCAAGACTTGCAGTCCTTCAAAAATGACAGTATCATCAAAGTATCTTATGTTGTTCAATCGTTCTCCGTTTATAAGTATTCCCTCGTCTATGTCCGTTAGCGCTAAGTTCATAATGTGCTCTGAATATATTGTAATAGTTTTGTTTTTATTATTTTTATGTTTTATTGTTAATAAATATAATTTTAATTGAATTGAAGTGAATTTTGAAAGTATGTAGTTCGTTGTTAATATACTATACCTCGGCTAGCTCAATTATTTGTTCTAAGCAATCTGTCACTGTGTGACGTCAACTCTGTAGTCTCCTGGTAGAGTTCAAAAAGAAATTAAACCAAAATTTACTTTATATTTTTGATAAATTAACCCAAATGAAGCACGTTATTTATTAATATTGAACAAATTTAATATAAACAATAAAATTCGTCTGCAACTTGGGTTGCCTTTAAAAATTTACAAAAATAGGAATCGTGTAAACCTTAATGTGTCGTGAAAATAGAATTTGATTACAAAATGTGAAAACTCTCTACAATTACCTTAAATCTAAATGACTATTGCAACTTTATAAAGTGTTCAAATGAAATATAAAGAAAAGAAAACTGAACACTTTATGCCGCTGACTTATAACTAGCATTAAAATATAATCAAAATTTCAAATGATCCCCAAAATTATTATCCAAACTCACTTTCAAACAGTTCTGATTTTTTTTTTTAAAGAAAACTAACTACTCGCAAAATAATCGGTGATACTGGAATATCTATCCTCTCTTCGGAAGTTAAAGGTACGTACTATTATATTTTTATTTTAATGATCATTAATATTTCAATTTTTAAGGCCTATCGCAATTAGTTAATTCATGAATTTTTACTTTTTCAATCTAAATGACATTTCTGCACTCCAATTATAATTTATAAGTCAAAATTTCTCTTACTCTCTGGAACAAATTCTGGATATCTCTATTTGAAAATGTGGAAAAACTAAATTATAATTAAACGATTTTAAAGCACTCCCGGACTATTCCACCTTTTTAGGGCTCTTCCTCCAAAATTTTCGTCGCCTCCAACAACCTATTCTTCCTTGTTAACCGCCATAGCTAGCACCAACCACCAAAATTATTCGTTGCTAACAGCAACCCACTTTCTTTTTTCATTCCGTCTTCTATTTTATTCAACCATAAAACTGTCCTGTTTTGACATATTTGTCAAACCACATTAATTTCTCATAAGCACTTTAATCACATCTAATTTGGGAATTTAAAAAAAAAATTCAGATATAAAACTTAACAATACTAATATAATTTATTCTTTTCATCTCCACATCATTGTAATTTATTTAACAAAACCCCTATTAATTTAGTTCCCACAGACTTTTGACAGTTTATTTTTCTGACGTTTATTTTTAAAATTTCTATGTTTAAATAATTTTTTAAGAATTCTTCTTTTTTTATTCCTTTTAAGGTTTAGACGATTCACCTATACACTAGGCAACTATACTATTCAGAAATTATTAACACTATACCAGGTAAGTCAAAATTAATTTATTTAGCAATTTACTAATCTTTTCTCCCTTTTATTTCAGAGTCGACCCCACATTGTGATGGCTTCATGAAATTCATGAACAACAAACTCATATAAAAATCCCTTTAAGTTATATCCTCTTTGACCTATTGAAATCATTTCAACTTCCCCCCAATTTGGATTTTGTTCAGTGCTAACTATCAGCACTTACTAAATCTAAATTCTTACCGATAAACTTAAACATTTTATTAATATTAACATAACAATAAACTGACTTTTATTAATAAGCATATCTCTTGAATATTTTTTTTTTTAATAATTTACTCTATGAAAAATACAGACTTCTCCAAACAAAATCTACAAATCTTTCACTAATTATATCAACTTCAGAATCAAATTTCCAAGTACTTTCCCAATTTCATTACTTCTTTTCCTGTACTATTTATTTCTCGTACTAATTTCGTAGAAATTCTTATAATTGTTCCCCTCTTTATTTTATGTTTTTATTTATTTATTTATTTCCGCATATACTATTTCAGTATCTTTATTCATTGCCGCATTATTATTTATTCTTTTTATATCCCCATATAATATTCATTTCATCATCTCTACATACAACTCTCTATATTTCATATTTCAATATTTCATATAATTCTATTTTTCATCTTATTTTCGCATATACTATTTATCATTATAATATTCCCTATTTCCCAATTTCTACAAAATATCGATTTGTCCATAGTACTTTGCTTATTTATTTATACTTGTAACTCCTATAAATCTACTTGAAAATAAATCAACCTCTTTTTTTTTTATATAAATTCATCATTATTCTGTACATCTGTTCCCAATAAATTATTTGAGTCATGTTATTATCAAATTTATCTCAAGATATGCTTATGTATTAATTATCCTTCTATTTACAAAACTTATATCTAATAATATAAAATTCGTGTCATAATATTGCATTATTTAAATTATTTACAATGTTTTTGTTGATTAGAGTTACTTCTGAACCTGTATCTATAATAATAACTTGTATACTGAATCTTGTATGTACCCTTCAATAAACTTTAAAGTATTAGTGTTATTGTTTTTATTTAATTCCCCAGTATCTCTAATAAACTCCCTTGGATGTTCATACTTTGATAAGTAGACAATATTATGCACATAGGAGCGGTCTAAGCAAAATTTCTCCCTTCTGCATCAACACTTGCTTCCCCCCTATTCTCCTCTGTTCTAACTACATTCACCTGTCTTCTCTCCTCATTTTCCCCCCTATTATATCTTGGATTCCCTTCTCTGTAAACTTCCCTATTTCTCGTCTCCTGTGGATAATTTCCCTGGTTCTGTCTCCAATTATTGCCTCTGTCATTCCCTTGTCTCCAGTTATTCTCTCTATCATTGTTTGGATTCCCTTGTCTACGTTCCCAGTTATATCGTCCGATATCTCTCCTGACATTGTTCAAATTCTCTCCCCTATTTGTAAAATCCCTGCTTCTATTTTGTCTCTCAAATTCTCTTTCCCTATAATTATTCCCTCGATTCACATATCCCTGTCTATTTGCTGTGTTATTCCTATATGTCACTTGCTCTTGTCCATTTCGATTCTGCGTCCCTACACTCCTCTCAATCCTCTGAAGATATCCTGTCAAACTTTCCATCGTCTTTATATTGTGGAGAGCTATTGTTTCTGCCATGTTATGGTTATATTGCCTGGCAATGTATAGGACAATCTCCTCTTCTCGCATAGCCGGTTCTAAATATTGTGCTGTCTGGAATAACTGCATTGCGTACAGATTGTAGTTGGTACTTTTTTCATAATTGAATTTCCCAAAATATAACCGCTCCCTGAAACTAGCCTGTTGGTTTTCTCCCCAAAAATAGTTAATAAACTTGGCCTCAAATTCCTGCACATTATTTATGGAATTTTCATTATTGCAAAACCATAATAATGGCATGCCCACTAACATGTTTCGAATATTCAATTTCATTTCTATTGGATCCCTTACATTCTTTACCTTGTTTTTGATGATATCTACAAATATTCTAGGATGTAAGTGATTCAGGTTTCCATCAAACTTTATTCCCCCATCATTATAACTTGGCACCACAGTACTCACTACTCTTATTTGTCCTAGATTTGATTCCAAACGCTGAATCTCCTCACTTGCATTTTTAAATTTCTCTCTCAATTCCTCAACTTGTCCCTGTAATACTCTATCTCCCTTTTCCGCCTGATTTGCATGCATACCCATTTCCAGTTCCAAATTCTGCAATCCCTTCTTTATATTATTTTTTATAATGGTAATTTTTTCCTCATAATCCTGAGTTTGCCTTTTAACACTTTCTACCTCCCTAACAATCTCTTTATTCTGCTTATTAACTTCTTTGTTTATTTCCATTGGTAAATTCTCTTTAATGGCTGTTCCCAACTCTACAAATCTGCTCCCAATTTCCTGTCCTATTTCCGCTCTAATTATGGCCTTTTCTCTGGATATCTCCTCCTGTACATTCCTCTTAAAATTCTCACTTTCTCCTCTGACCTGTTCTACTTTCTCTTCTAAACCTTGGGTAATTTGTAGCATCTCTTCCCTGACTATCTTCACTTCTTCTTTGATTTCTTCCCTCATTTTAATTAACTCTTCCCTAAGTTCTCCTTTAATATTATTTTCCATTTTGTTCATATCCCCCCTAATATTGTTAATATTACTATCCATTTTGTGCATATCTCCCCTAATATTATGATCCATCTGTTGTAACATCCGCATTATTTGCCTCATATCCATCTGTGTCATCCCTGACTCTCCAACATCTCCTTCCCTACGTCTCTCCTCCTGCACTCTACATTCATTCACACTTTCATCACGTCTATCTCTCACTGTCTCATCCAACTCCTCTCTCAAACTATCTGTTAGACTTCCCTCTCTATCACCTTGTCCTGCTTCTTGTCTGCCTTGCTCTAAATATTGTACTACAAATTCTCCTGATCCTCCTCTGCTTTCTTCATCTACCTGTATACCCTGTTCCTGTTCTAACACCTGTTCTCCTTCACTCTCTTTCGGTACGATTTCTTTTCCATTTCTTAAAGTCATTCGGTCTGCCATTTTATTCTAATCTCTATTTATTCTCAAATTTAACTTTAACTACCCCAGAATCTCTACAACTCTAATCACACCAATTTGTTTTTATTTTAATCTGTGTATTATTAATAAATCTGCTTAAAAAAAAACACCCTTATTTCTGTTTTCCCAGAGGCTCCACGTTGTTAGCGCCAATTGTAATAGTTTTGTTTTTATTATTTTTATGTTTTATTGTTAATAAATATAATTTTAATTGAATTGAAGTGAATTTTGAAAGTATGTAGTTCGTTGTTAATATACTATACCTCGGCTAGCTCAATTATTTGTTCTAAGCAATCTGTCACTGTGTGACGTCAACTCTGTAGTCTCCTGGTAGAGTTCAAAAAGAAATTAAACCAAAATTTACTTTATATTTTTGATAAATTAACCCAAATGAAGCACGTTATTTATTAATATTGAACAAATTTAATATAAACAATAAAATTCGTCTGCAACTTGGGTTGCCTTTAAAAATTTACAAAAATAGGAATCGTGTAAACCTTAATGTGTCGTGAAAATAGAATTTGATTACAAAATGTGAAAACTCTCTACAATTACCTTAAATCTAAATGACTATTGCAACTTTATAAAGTGTTCAAATGAAATATAAAGAAAAGAAAACTGAACACTTTATGCCGCTGACTTATAACTAGCATTAAAATATAATCAAAATTTCAAATGATCCCCAAAATTATTATCCAAACTCACTTTCAAACAGTTCTGATTTTTTTTTTAAAGAAAACTAACTACTCGCAAAATAATCGGTGATACTGGAATATCTATCCTCTCTTCGGAAGTTAAAGGTACGTACTATTATATTTTTATTTTAATGATCATTAATATTTCAATTTTTTAAGGCCTATCGCAATTAGTTAATTCATGAATTTTTACTTTTTCAATCTAAATGACATTTCTGCACTCCAATTATAATTTATAAGTCAAAATTTCTCTTACTCTCTGGAACAAATTCTGGATATCTCTATTTGAAAATGTGGAAAAACTAAATTATAATTAAACGATTTTAAAGCACTCCCGGACTATTCCACCTTTTTAGGGCTCTTCCTCCAAAATTTTCGTCGCCTCCAACAACCTATTCTTCCTTGTTAACCGCCATAGCTAGCACCAACCACCAAAATTATTCGTTGCTAACAGCAACCCACTTTCTTTTTTCATTCCGTCTTCTATTTTATTCAACCATAAAACTGTCCTGTTTTGACATATTTGTCAAACCACATTAATTTCTCATAAGCACTTTAATCACATCTAATTTGGGAATTTAAAAAAAAAATTCAGATATAAAACTTAACAATACTAATATAATTTATTCTTTTCATCTCCACATCATTGTAATTTATTTAACAAAACCCCTATTAATTTAGTTCCCACAGACTTTTGACAGTTTATTTTTCTGACGTTTATTTTTAAAATTTCTATGTTTAAATAATTTTTTAAGAATTCTTCTTTTTTTATTCCTTTTAAGGTTTAGACGATTCACCTATACACTAGGCAACTATACTATTCAGAAATTATTAACACTATACCAGGTAAGTCAAAATTAATTTATTTAGCAATTTACTAATCTTTTCTCCCTTTTATTTCAGAGTCGACCCCACATTGTGATGGCTTCATGAAATTCATGAACAACAAACTCATATAAAAATCCCTTTAAGTTATATCCTCTTTGACCTATTGAAATCATTTCAATATATTGAACAATAATGGGGAGAATATACATCCCTATCGCACACCTCTTTTTATCTTTATGTGGTTTATTAACTGATCCCCAACTCTAACAGTTGCAGTTTGTTCGTAATAGATATTGTTTATTATACGGCAATCTCTGCTGTCTAGACCAATTGAATTTAATATTTTCATCAGTTCGTCATGTTTTATTTTATCGAACGCTTTCTGGAAGGAAGTGGTATTTGCTTTCATTTATCCAGCATACCACGTAGTCCGGTACGACATGGCGCCCACCTTGCGGATTAAAATCCGAACCTACGACCCGCCTGCACAGAAGGCACACAGATGAATCCACCACCGTGAGCTGGATTCAAGAAAACAGCGGGGAGAAGCATCGGATGTTGGCATATCAAGCCAACATGCCGATATCCAGGTCTTCTGCAGCCCTGAGGCCTTCGATGTGCAGACACCTTCGACGAGCTAGCCTTCTTCGAAGCTAGAAGCCCCATTTGCCCACGAAAATCACGGAGTAGGACCAGCTAGCGCCTCCCTAAAGTATGTGGTACGATACACCACGCAGGCTTAGGCCCCTGACCTACGAAACCCCGTTGATGTGGTAAATGGGATCCGGACAGCCTAGAAGAAGACGAACCGCCGAGGGAGTGAGTACATCGACCGATGATGGACCTGCAGATGCTGTCACTACCACCGACCTCCTCCTGTGTTGTGCTTTTTGTGTAGTGTTGCGATTAATGATATTTTTCGAGTAATATCTTTTGAAAAACTGTAAGTACTTTTTATTTCACATGTTACTGTGCATTTTTACTTTGTATTGTGTCACCTTTTTCCAGCCTCAGAGTCTCCAAAGGGAGGGGGATGTCGCCCTGGTGCATATAGTGACCAACTAATACGCACCTTGGCGCGCATCGCCCGCCTTCTCATACTTTATTCATGTTTTTATTGGACGAGAGATCCGAAAAACTCATATAAATATTAAATTGTCTTTAAATATGGGATTATTCGGATCTCAAGTCAGTCGAAGTCGGCCCTTCATGGGCTCTCCTAGAGCACTTCGCTCTATTGGCGATGCTCCGGTTTTCTCAGACTCTGAGGCTGAGCCTCTTTTTCTACTGCAACCTTTGTGTTTTTATTCAACCTTATTACCTATTGTCGATGTACAATAAATAGATTTCGTCCTTTTCAGGACGAAATCGAACAACAGAGCGCACGGAAGTGGTATTTGCAATAATTTATCCAGCATACCACGTAGTCCGGTACGACAATATATTCATTTATGTATAAGTTTTAAAAAAGTTTTCAGGAGATGGCTAAAAAGGCTTATTATTCGATAAACTTTATATTTTTTGGCAATGGGTTTTTAGGGATTGTTATAAAAGTTGATCTTAGCCACTGTTGGGGTATTTTTCCACTTTGGTATATATTGTTGAAGATCAAGGTAAGTCTTTTTACTTCGTCTTTATCCACAATTTTCAAAAATTCTGAGTAGAACTCGTCTGGTCCTGCGGCTTTTCCCTCCCTAATGTTGTTTATAGCAGCTTCTAGTTCCGCTTCGAGAATAGGTGGTCTGGTATCGTCATTTTTATTTTGTGTGATGGTGACATTCCTATCGTCTTCAAATGTTGTTGTCAGATAGTTCATCCATGTTGTTTTTGTTTCTTCAATATCAACTATTGGATTTCCTTGAGTGTATGTTAAGTGTCTCGGCCTTTTTGATTTATAGATGCATGCTGAAGGGGCTGAGGTTGAAGGAATCGTGTTTACGTTCCAATATCTCAATTTCTTCACACTGTTCTTCCAGATTTCTATTTTTAGCTTCTCTGACAGCTTGTTTTATCTCTTTGTCTAGAAATTGATATGCAACGTAGTCTTTCCGCTTGGATTCTCTTTTTCTGCCCATCACCTGTAATATACCGTCGGTCATCAATGGTTTTTTCTTTTCTGTCTTTTTCGGTCACAGGTATTGATCTAATATTTCCTTCTCAACGTTTTCTAAGTGGTTTATTTCTGTGTCAACATCATTAATTACTTCTGACTTAGATATGTCATAGATATATCATGGATTGGAATAATGTTCGGCTGCAGACCCTATTTGGCTCCGAAAGCTCTTCTGCACGCACAAAAAGCTGCAGCGGCCTTCTTTAACTGGGCGTTGAGCTGTTCCTTCTATAAAAGTTTAGAATCCAGGATCACTTCTAGGAACTTTACTGACTTAAAAAACGATAAAGCTTTACCATAGAACGTAAGCTTTCTGGTAGGTCTGATGGCCCCTATCTGAGTGAACGGAACCACAGCAGTCTACAGGATTAACCCCGAGTGGATGCTTCCGGTACCATCGTTCAAAGAGCCCGAGGCTCACCTGAGCGACCTCGTGCACTGTTCCCGGGAAGAGCCTCTCAACCAGAGAACAGGTATAGGAAAATAGAAAAGAATGTCTTTAAGAGAAGATAAAAAACAAAAATACAAACCAAAAATTTTAAAAGCAAAACTCAGAATGGAGTTATCCTGCTTGTTTCCATAAATAACGTACAACTTGTTTGATAATGATTGTTTTTATCGATTTTAAATATATTACCACCCGCTTTGCTTTATCATTCTAATAAATGAGAGGCAAATTTACCAAGTCATGCACTTTAATACACAAAACAAAAAACAATCGAGTAATTTGATACTCATAATACAATCAAGTAATTTGATACCCATAATTATAACCAACAGTGTTCACACCACCGAGACCAATTTTTTAAGTAATATCAAACTTAAAATGAAGTTCTTAGTCTAATAAATGTAAATGGATTGTATATAGTTATTTATTTATCATCCTAATTGACTTAGAATATGATTAATGAGACTTAGAAACAATACTCAACTATTGCGAATAAAAAACAATTACATTACTAAAAGAAAAATAAGATTTAGATAATAAACTGAAACCAACTAATAAAACAACGAGTGAACGCAATCGTGTTCAGTGAACTACTACTAAGTCAGTCACATTGATGGGGCTTATAAACTTTTTCAAATAAACTTTTAATCATTATACATTATAGTATAGTACTACAACAAATGTTTTATTTACTTTATTCTAAATAAAAATAAAGGTGTCGATTATTGTATAACATTCATCAAATTATACTCCATTTCCATCATATTGATAGCACATTATGTATGCAAATCCCTAAACTGTTAATACGGGTGACTCAATGAAAAATAGATATTTGTCAACAAGTTTACAGAAGTATATAGGAAAACAATTTTAAATTGAGTATGACCACCAGGTATAAAGGTTGAAGCAGAATAGAATACAATAGTTTTGAGGGTTACTAATCCCTAAATAAAGTTACCAGTGTCGGAGTAATGGAGATTAACAGGTACTAGTGAATTTGCAAGAAATGTAAAATGATTATTTTATTGGTTATATATAAAATAATTTTTGGCCGTAACAGGGGCCGATTTGTAAATTAATGAATATTATTTTAATCAAATTCCATTTCAGATTCACTGCTTTCTTCAGAATCTAAGGAATCTTCAACTCCAATGTTAATTATTACCGGTTCCAGCAATGCATCAGTCATATTATCCAAATTCTACATTTTATTTTCTTCCTTGTGAGCATGACTAACAGCATTTTTCCAATTTTCTGGAGTTACTTTTGATAAGGAATGTTCTAAAAATTGTTGTCTTCTTCTTCTTCTTCAAGTGCCCTGTCCGTTGCGAACGTTGGCTATTAACATGGCAATTTTGATCTTGTTTGCGGCGCTTCTGAATAGTTCGACCGATGTGAGCCCGAACCACTTCCGCAGATTTTGGAGCCACGAGAGTCTTCTCCTGCCTGTCCCTCGCTTAGGTACTGTCTATTTTTCCCTGGACAATCAATTGCAGCAGACGGTACTTATCGTGTCTCAATATGGGGCCTAGATATTCATACTTTCTTTGTTTAATTGTATTCACGATTTCTTTCTCCTTTCCGATTCTTTGGAGTACCTGTATGTTGGTGACATGTTCGGTCCAGGATATACGAAGAATGCGTCGGTACACCCACATTTTGAATGCTTCTAGTTTTCTCGTTAGCGTCTCCGTCAGCGTCCAGGCCTCCACGCCATACAGTCTTCTAATTTAAAAGTTTTGTTGTAAAAGTTTTGTTGTTGTAATAATTGTTGTAAGTTTTCTAATTTAAAAGTTTTGTTGTTGCGTCCGACTTCAACCTTTACTTGAAACCATATTATTATATTTCCTATCGGATTAGCTGCTTTATGTTGCCTTACAATAAGTAATAATTCCTTTTTTGTCGAATTCTCCTTGTACTCAATTGCGTGTTTGTCCAACCATTCGATTATCTGTCCTTTTTTAGTCTTGAATGGTAACTAGCATTATCCATGACTATGACAGAATTTTTTGGAATTAAATCCAACATTTGCTCAAAATATTCTTCAAAAACGTCAGCAGTCATTTCCTCGTGGTAATCTTTGGTTGATTTTGAGGCAAAACTTAATAATCCACCATTGACAAAACCGTATTCGTTTCCAATATGGGTTATTATGAGTCTGCGTCCTTTTCCAACGGGAATATTGTTTATTAAAGTAGATACACCTTCGATGAATGCCTGACGGGAACTTTTCACATTTGCATCAACCCATATATATGGTACAGTATGACCAGTATGGTACAGTAAGCGTCTATATTCTTTGGTATGACCTTCATTTAGCCAAGTCTCGTCCAAATAAAAAATTGTTTTCCCTTCTTCTCGGTACTTTTTAATAGTTCTTAGATAACCTCGTCTCCAACATACAATGTAATCTTTTTCCATTCAAACAGATTTTCTTCTATTCTTTTGCCAACGAAATTCCATCTCTCTCAATAGTTCCCATAATTTCTTGTTGCTTATGATTGGTAACTCTTCGTTTTCTCTAATTAATGTTTGGATTTTGTCCAATGTTGGAAATTCTTTGTTAAAAAAAAAATGAGTGGACGCTGCGTCTTATCATGTTTTTATATATTTCTTCAATTTTCAAGGGTTTACTCCCTCCACTCTTCTTGGGAAATGAAACAGTTCCTTCTTTTCTTTCTTTAAGGAATCTATAAATTGTTGCTTCTCCAACCCCTGTCATATTTGAACACATGTTAACGATTTCACGAACATTACAAGTGCTTCGTGTACATTTAATATTATATTTTTCTCTCTTAGACTGAAGGCACCTTTAAAACTACACTTAACCGGGATAAAACCTGTTGTCGACGTCATTTTTAAATGCAAATAACAAAATATCGACACCAAAAACGTAGGTAGGTAAGACATGTACAATATACATCTACAAACTAAATGGAAGATGCAAACAATTTCTAATTTATATTATTGGAATAAGCTGTAATGTGGCATCTTCTTCTTCAAGTGCCGTCTTCGTTCCGAAGTTTGGCTATCATCAAAGCTATGCGTATTTTTGATGCTGCAGATCTAAACAGTTGGTAATTGGTGCAATTGTACCATTCTCTCAAGTTTTTCAACCATGAATGCCTTCTTCTTCCTATAGATCTCTTTCCCATTATCTTTCCCTGTATAATCAATTGCAGCAACTGGTATTTATCTCCCCTCATAACATGTCCCAAATATTGTAGTTTGCGCTTTTTAACAGTAAGTATCAGCTCTTTCTCTTTCCGTACTCTCCGCAAAACCTCCACATTTGTTACTTTCTCTGTCCAGGGTATTCTTAATATTCTACGATACATCCACAACTCAAATGCTTCTATCTTTTTGGTATCGATCTTTTTCAATGTCCATGTTTCCATCCCGTAGAGGAGAACTGACAACGTAACATCTCAAAAGGCGAATTTTAAGTTTTAGACTTAGATCTCTTCCGCAGAACACCTTTTTCCATTTAGTAAATGTGGCTCTAGCTTTCTCTATTCTGGTTCTGATTTCTTCAGAGCAATCATTATTTTCGTTGATAACAGTTCCCAGGTAATTATATAAGGTAATATATATAGGTAATGTGGCATAAACACTACTTAAACTATCATAAGTGAAGCCTTATCAGTAATTCCAGTTAATCGTTCAAAGAAGGTATTATTTTTGTGTCAGGCGATAACTTGTATAGAAAACAATAATCACCTTTAAATTACTGTTTAAATTAATTTATTTCGTGAAACATTGAATTCTCTCGTTAATCACCCGTGTATAATTAAAAATAATCGTGTGGCATATATACCGACGTTTTTTACGCACAAAAAAGGTATAGTGAGATTAGTGGACATTTATTTTACAGAAGATTTTTTAAAAGATAATGAATTGTTGACGGCACCTTAAAATATTAATTTTTTTTATTTATTTCAAAACAAGTATAGGGTGACGCCTATGGTTTTTTGACCTGTTCAGGATTTGCATACATAATGTGCTATCAATATGATGAAAAATGACTATAAAGCATTTATTCAAACAGATCCACGTTTTAGAAATATGTTTGTCTTATCTAATTTAAGCAGGTAATAATTTTGTTACGTCATGTTTTTGTTTTGATGAACAATTTTTAAGTGATATATCGCGATTTCTTCACAGTTTTTATAGCAATAAACACTTCAAAGGATATTTTAGAAGTTTGAATATCACCAAATTCATCTTAAAACATGCGAAAATGCTTTAGGACTTCATCGCATTAAAAATGTAGTTCATAAAATTGCTAATTTACCAATGATTAAGAGAAAAATACATATCTATATATGACAATAATAACATAATTATTTAAATTATTTATGGTGATCTCAACGCAAAAATAGGAAAAGAGCAACAATACCTACCAACTATAGGTAAGTACAGCCTTCTTGAGGTATCCAATGGCAATGGCAACTTCCCTTAGCATGGTCATTGCCAGCACATGCTTCCAACGCAAAAATATTCATAAGGGAACGTTGAGATCTCCAGATGGGGTTACAGTAAACATAATCGATCATGTTATTATTGACTCTAGACATCACTCAGACGTAATAAACGTATGCAGCAGACGAGGGGCAAATGCAAACTCGAATCACTACCTAGTGGAAAGTAGAATGAGAGCCAGAATCTCAAACATTAAAGATGAAAAGGGATCCAAAATTGAAAAATATGAAATAAAAAACTTAGCAGACAACAGCCCAAGGATATAAACAGAGAATGGGAAGCGTGTAAAAACATCACACAAGACGCGACCAAAGAGACCCTGGGTGTAGAAAAAAAGCTCAAATCAACTGAAGGACAGTGGTTCGATTAAGAGTGTCGGAACATAACAGAGAGGAAAAATAATGCATATCAACGACTACAACAACATAAAACACGAAAGACAGAGGAGGAATATAATAATGCTAAGGAGGGAAGAGAAGAAAATACATCGCAGAAAGAAAAGAGAACACATAGAAAAAGAACTCCAAGAATTGGAAGAACTAAATAAACCATCAGAAACCAGAAAATTCTACCAAAAACTTAACGAAAGTAGAAAGGAATTTAAACCAAGAACAATGATGTGCAGAGACAAAGAAGTAGATATAGTCAACAGAGTGAAATACTACAAAGATGGACAGAATTCTTCAAAGACAAGTTTGAAAAAAACGAAGATCCACTATTTGATGGAATTATACTGGATCAAACGGATACCAGAGAAACAACCTCCCAAAACAGTAGCTGAAATGCAAGAAGCAGTTACCAGATTGGAAAACAAGTCACCTGGATTAGACAACATTAGCGCAGAATTAGTAAAGGAAGGCGGAGAATCCCTATTGAATGCGATACACGAACTAATAGTGAACATATGGAATAATAAACAACTGCCACAAGACTGGAATACCGGAGTAATTATCTAACTACATAAAAAGAGAGATCAGCTTCAATGTAAAAACTACCGGGCAATAACGCTACTAACTGTGACATATAAAATACTGTCAAATATTGTGTATGACCGATTGAGACCATAGACCCCACAAATAGGTGGGGGATATCAATGTGGTTTCTGCAGGCAGGAGTCCACAATATATCAGATCTTCGTCTTGAGGCAAAGACTAGTGAATTTAATATACACATATCATCTTTTCATTGATTTTGAGAGTACCTATAACAGCATCCATCGAGACTTTCTGATTCATGCACTGAAATAGTTTAATATTCCAACTCATCTCATTGATATAGTAAAAGAAACACTTAAAGTACAAAGCAAAATTCGAATTCAAAACGCACTAACAATCCATGTGAGAACGGGCTTACGACAGGAAGATGCCCTATCCTGTTTTCTATTCAACATCACATTAGAAAAAATAATTAGAGAGTCAAAAGTCAACACCAGAGGAACAATAATAACAAAAAGTGTACAAATATTGACATTTGCAGATGATGTTGAATGTTGAATAATGCAATAGAAAGAGCGGCGCAAAACAGTGGCCTCAACATTAATGAAATAAAAACCAAATATATGAAGGCCAGCAAATCGACAGGCCAAAGAAACCTACAGAATCTGGCAATACGAGACTCTAACATCGAAAGCGTGAAAAGTTTTACATATCTAGGTTCACTAGTTACCGCAGATAACAATGTCAGTGAAGAAGTTAAGAGAAGAATACATATCGCTAATAATACATAAAATGTACTAATTAAACATCTAAGATCTAACAACCACAAGAAAAACCAAATGCACAATATACAAAACCTTGATACAATGGTCCTTGTATATGGATCAGAGACATGGACACTGTCGAAAAGCGATGAGAACCTATTAGGTACGTTTGAACGAAAAATACTTAGACATATATAAGGGGGTGAAAAACAATGACATATGACGCAGAAGATATACTTTTGAACTATACACAGCATACAATGAACCCGAGATCATAACATCCATAAAGATCGGACGTTTGCGCTGGATGGGCCATGTTGAACGGATGTAGGAGAATGAAACATCAAAACTTATAATGAGGCAAACACAGACTCTTATTACTAAAAACTGTAAGAATAGTATAAAGAAAGTATATCTTATGGCAAAAAGAGAAATCATACGATTTCTACCTAGCGAAATCGAATTCAAATATAAGCCGCGGTGCTCCCTAAAACTTGCGAAGCAAACAGCTTTATGAATGAATCGGCAAGGGAGTCTAAAAATTGCACTCCAAATGCCGTTCATCATGGCCTATATTCGTAGTGAATTCGATTTCTGGTACTCCAAATGAAGTAAATAAACAAAACAAAATGACAGTATTAGATTTTGATTTGATACAGAGCAGCAACAAGCCAGCAACGAGCCAAACTCAGTACGGTATAGCTACTACTCCATATCAAACCAAAATATTTTCCCGTTTTTACTGAGGAGATCTAAAGAGATCGAAATACGCATAATATGCGGCTTGTTTCTGCTCTGTATCAAATCAAAATCTAATACCGTCATTTTGTTTTGTTTACTTACTTCATTTGCAGTACCAGAAATCGAATTCACTACGAATATAGGCCATGATGAACGGCATTTGGAGTGCAATTTTTAGACTCCCTTGCCGATTCATTCATCAAGCTGTTTGCTTCGCAAGTTTTAGGGAGCACGGCGGCTTATATTTGAATTCGATTTCGCCTGGTAGAAATCGTATGATTTCTCTTTTTGTTCTTAGATGGCGTAGTTACGTCCGTAAATAGTTATTTTTAATAACTATAATCTACGACGGGAAAATATTTTGGTTTGATATGGAGTAGCAGCTATACCGTACTGAGGAGATCTAAAGAGATGGAAATACGTATATGCGGCTTGTTGCTGCTCTGTATCAAATCAAAATCTAATACCGTCATTTTGTTTTATATCTTATGGATTTACGTGTTATGATTGGGACATTTCAAAAGAATTATAATCTCAACCCATTCGTGTGTACATTACAACCGTAGTAGTTCACTATTCCTTAGAGAGCATGCATTATATTTCTTGTCATTTCTTGTAATGCAACTTGAGATACGGTAACATTTGAAAATGGACCAGTTAACATATAAATAACATTGAATCGTTTATCCCCCATTCCTGAACTGAACAAATCTAACCTGGTATAAACGATAACACCTTATCGTTACAAAAATCCCTATTATTACAACAGTCCGAAGACATGGCAGAGTATTCGGGATTATTGTTAACGCCATTAACGCTATCATTGCAATATTGTGTACTTCTGTTTGTATTCACGATTACCTCGGGAAGATTGCGAGTGTCCAAACATCTATAAAAAATACTAGGGGTCAGAAATACAAAGCGCAGCAAAATGCAAAATGACATCTCAAATGATCTATAAATTGTTAAATATACTGTGTATGGTACATGAACGACTTATTACTAACAATATTTACAAAGAATGGTTGAAAAGTACTCGGTTGATAGAATTATTAATATTTTTATCATCACAATAATAATTACTAATTAATCAAAAGACTCATATTTTTTGTACACACTTATGACAAGTCGAACGAAAATGTAAAAAAGTATTTTTGAAGTGTGTATATTTTAGGCAATTCCTAGCTGAGCGCTTTCGGCTTTACAAAGCCATCATCAGAGCTATGCTACAATAAAATGTTCTTATAAGTACTAATTGGTAAAGATTATAATTTTTTAACTTACGTCAATTTTTTAAATACCACTACAAAGGAGAGATCTCATTTCCTTATATTTCAGAATTATGATTTTTTTAGTTGTTGAAATTCTTAAAACATATAAAAAACATATAAAAAGCCGACACTGGACTTCACAAACACGTTAAAACAATTGAAAAAAATTTTTTGTCATGGTACGGGTGTAAGAACCCGACCATTGATTGATGTGAGGAGGTAGACAGAATAGAACTAATGAAATCAAATGTCGGTCCTTTTAAACGATTTTTCAAAAGTGACAGTTGACAAATGTCATATATAGGAAATAGAGATTGTTTTTTAATTTCTTACAAAATTATTTAATAGTTTGGAATTACTAATAGTCATCAAAGACTTTCTAAAAATTAAGTTTTTAAATTAAATTTTATGTGTTCATCACATCATACAGAATGACATTAGTTTGTAAATTCACTCAAGTCATTGCTCAAGGTCAATGTATGTTCAATCTGACAGCCATCCTTAAGAAACAAGGGCTCAAATTGTTCAACAATAATATAAAGAAGAAACATGGTATTAATGTTACGTTATCTGATACTTAAGTGTATTGAGAATTGTATCTCTTGATGGAAATTTGTAAGAAATTTGCATAAAAAATTTTTTTAAGAATGTATTTTCATGTTTCAATTAAGAATAACTGTCAAATGAATTACAAAATGTTGTAAATTTCTAATAAAGTTTAAAATTTGTTTAAAAATATAAAAGTATGAAAAAATATATAATAAGATTGCATGAGGTCACCCTTCTTCCTCTAAAGTCTCCCATAATAATTTAAAAAGAGGTTTATAATTGCAATTGAGGTTGATTTGTGTGTTTAAGCAACAATCAGGGTTTAGTTTCATTTCTTTGGATATCTGAAGATCTTCCAAGAGATTCATGAGTCTAAAGTTTTTATTGGGAATGTTGTGTAAAATTTTACTGTTTTCAGAAGGAGAAAAGGAATGATTATTAAATTTAATGTGATATCCAAAGTTTGATTTTTCTGGGTTATTGAGGTGTTCTTTGATTCTTTGATTCAGAGTTCTCATTGTTCTACCTACATAAGTCATATTACAGTCACCACAGGACAGCTTGTAAATACCACTTCTGTTTAGTTTGTCAACTTTGTCTTTGGTCTTGCTGAAGATGGACTTGATGTTATATTTGGTTTTAAAGGAGATGTTTAAGTCACTGATTTTATTAACAAGTACCCTTGAAATTTTTTCTGAAATTGGTCCTAAGTAAGTTAAGGAACCATATATGGAAGTAGTGTTGGATTTTTTATCAACATTAAAAGCTTGGTTTAGTCTCTTTTTGAGTATAGATTTTCTAATGACTTTATCAACAGTAGTAGAAGGAAAACCATTGTTGTTTGCTATCTGTTTAATGATGGAGATTTCTTTATTGTAATTTTCTTGAGACATAGGGATATTAAGAAGTCTGTGGACATAACATTGAATAGCTGCCATCTTGTGTTGAAAAGGGTGATTTGAGGATGTTGGTATCATATGGTCAGTTTGAGTAGGTTTTCTGAATATTGAAAATTCTAGTGTAGGCAAAGAAGAAGAGGAGGAAGCATTCTTTTTGATAGTTAGGTCTAAAAAGTTGATAATGTTGTTGCTTTCTACTTCTAAGGTAAAATTAATTGCAGGATGTAGATTATTAATTATTGACAAAATATTGTGAGGTTCTGAAGGTGGACGTTCTATAAAGGCTAAAATGTCATCCACATATCTGTACCATAGGATTATTTGTGGTTGAGAATAAACAAAGTTAGTTTCGAGAGAATCTAGAAAAAGATCTGCAAGTAGAGGAGATAAAGGATTTCCCATTGCTAAACCCTCTGGTTGTCTATAAATTTTATCGTTAAAGATAAAGAAATCTTGGGAAAGGCAAAATTGGAGTAGAGAAGTAATTTGTGAACATTTATTTTGGTCAATGGTTTTTCTTTGATGGGCATTTGGTCACAGTAACTCAACTACTCAACGCAGCCAGAGGTGAAAACCAAATGCCAGGACAGGGATTCACGTCCAACAGCTCAGAACACTAACGCGTCTGAGCTGTTGGACGTGAATCCCTGTTATGGTATTTGGTTTTCACCTCTGGCTGCGTTGAGTAGTTGAGTTACTGTGACCAAATGCCCATCTTGGTAGTTAGTATTCGCCTCTGGTTGCGTTGACTAACTGAGTTACCGTTGCTAACTACCCATCTTCCTGTCTTTTGTTTTCTTTTTCTTTGTTCTCCTGAAGAAGCTACATACAATTGTAGCGAAACGTCGAGATGAACCCACTTTTGGGTCACTCACAAATGACACGGTCCAAACCCGGAAGACGAATAAACTATAATTCTGACTCTGTCCGTGGAAGCCTACGATTTCATTTGAGCTTATAGTAGTTCATTTTTAGAATCAACACTTCAATATATCACAAGAAAAATTGAAGACATGAAATCTCAAATAATAAACATGGAAACTAATAAAAACTCTTAGAACATACAATAAGGAACATCGAAGTATTTCGCCAATTGGAGCAGATAAATGGAAGGAATATTTATATTCCTTCCATTTGTCTGTTGAATGGTGATTTGACGTGGACCTGTTGAATGGCCAGCGAGGTCACCAGATTTCAATCCTTTGGATCATTTTATGTGGTGCCATCTGAAGAATGTTGTGTATCAAACGAAACCAGCAAATATTCAAGAATTACAACAGAGAATTCGAACAGCAATAAACAATATTTCTCAAGAGACAATAAACAAGGTTCAACAAGAATTTGTACAACGTTTGGGTTACTGTTAAATACAGAAAGGGCTGCAGTTCGAACATTTATAAAGTCATATATTTCATCATATTCTGTCCGCTAGACAATAAGTATTTTTGATAATATTGTGAATTTAACTAGCGCGTTACTTTATCATCATTTCTGTTTAAAATTTGTCCAATAATACAGTTTCGTCATCCTGGTAGTATCAAGTTAGGAATACGAATGACTGATTGTATTATTCATAAATTATATTACTAATTATTCCAACATCTTTTATTCGTAAATCATACAGTAAAACTAAAAATTGTTGTTTTGCAAACGTTCTGCTCACGTTAAACAAACATTGCAACATTACACAACTTGAAATTTCTTTTCTGTGACTAAAACATTAATTTCTATTATAATGTTTGAAGAGATAAAGTTGTTTGTGTGAATATTTTAAGTATGTTTGTTATCTGTATTGCCTATACGATAGCCGGTATATATTCGCATAGTAATCTGTATTCGTTTAAAACTTAACGATGTTGATTAGCAACTAATTACACTTCATTCCATGATTTTCGTATCCGGTCTTGTTTGTCTGTAGGGACTGGACATTGAAATGCTTTTATAAAATTGAGTCTTTAACGTACATAGGGAAAGAATGTATCACTTTGTTTTTTCTAATCGATTAATCGAAGTCTTTGGTCAATTTAAGATTCACTATAAATTTCTTAGGTATTCTGGCCATAGTCTTGAAGTCTTCTGTTTACTGGTTGGTTCAAGCGTTACCTTTTCATCCTAACCTTATAAGATGTATTTTAAGCCTGAAAACACCATCTAGGTATTTGTGTACAGCTGAATGAATCTCGGATTTTTTTTTGCGTCAAACAGCGTAAAAGTGTTATTTGGTACTCCTAGGTTTTTCATTGCTTTGAACATTTTTCTTCTATTTAAAAGGTTGTTGTATAGTCATGCTACGGAAATACGGGAAAAAATAATTGATAAGTGGAAATATGGGAAAATAATTGATAAATCATTATTGAAAGAAACGAAAATAAATATTCAAAAGGTACATACTTATTTACTTAGTTTTGTTATTACTTTGTAGCACTATTTTCAAGTGCTAGGTTAAATAGAGTAGTTGATAGCCAATCTCGTACTATTATTTTTTTTTGCTCTTATATAAAAACATAAATACATAAATAAAGATAAGAGCGATATTTTGAATCATAAATTGTACCGGTTTGAAATGGCAACTTACTTCTTAAATAAAGTACTTTTATTGGAGTATTCAGTGCGTAATAGAAATATCGTAAAAAACAGTTTATTACTCAATTAAAATTTATTATTATTCAAACAAAAATATAGATAGCTCATGATGTGTCGCTATTTAATTGTCAAACATAAACAACGAAAAGTGATCTATGTAGTTTCGATTTTGTTTGTATTTATGGGTGCCATTTATCTTAATTAAGTGATTTAATCTATATTGGCACAAGATACTTAAAGCAAATGTTTGTTTTAAAATTGGTTTAAATATAGATTTTAGAAAACTATTTTATAATTACCATCATTTTGCTTTCGATTGTTTGGCTGTTATTTTTTCACAAGCGAATTTAGTTTGTAATTTGTTTTGTGAAAAATCAAATTACAGAAAAAATTGGTTTGGTTCGCTTTCTGATTTCTGTAACGCTTATAATGTCACATGTTATTTTTCTTCAAATAGTACTTTTATTAAATTTTCTTTCGATTTTATTCATTTGTTAACCTTGTGTTTTGTTTTACTATTTTTCTTCTAAAACTAGTTGGTGCTCAACTTTTATATCAAGAAAATATTCTCTTCTTCAATTTAAATTTTCAATTATTTTAGTTCAATTCCCATTTATTCTTTGTAAGTCCCTAATGGTGCTTATGAATGGTACTTATGTGTCCCTATGGTGCTTATGAAACGCACATGGTAATTCAGTAAATTTAAACTGTAAAGTGATACTAGTAGGAAAGTTTTGGGGAAATTCTGATTTTTTCATTCCATAAGTGTTTTGGGGTGCTAAATCTGAATCTGAGGTTTACGGACAAAATTTCGTGACGCAACATTTAAAAAACCAGAAGACATCGTTTTTTTTTTGCTTTTTTCCGTTTTTTTGCTTAAAACTCGAAAACTGTTAACTTTTAGTAAATGGTCTGTTTACAGAAATTAAAGTACTTAAAGTTCTGTACACCTACTGAACAGACTGAGTTTAACGATACAAAATATGTCATCGACGGGGGTTTTTTGTTACACCGGGTAAAATGGCGCCAAGGTCAGACATATGCAGCAGTTATGTATTATATGACAAATCAAACTACAAATCAAGTGCTATTGTCGTTTTTGATGGCTACCCTGACGAGGCGTGTGGTAGCACCAAGCGTTTAGAACGATTGAGAAGAGCACAAAGAAAACAATCTACTGCAATATCATTAACAGAAATGATGGTGCCCACTGTGTCGCAGGATAGTTTTCTTGCAAACCCAAAAAACAAGAGCCGGTTTATATCTATGTTAATGGAGAAACTTCATGATGTAAAAATTCATTCAAAGCAAGCTGTGGAAGATGCTGATATCCTAATTATCCTAACAGCTCTTGAGATGGCCCGTCAAATGAACATGTGACAGTGGTGGGAGAAGATATCGACCTACTGGTCATTTTGATTGGCCTTTGTAGCCCTGATATAAAAAATGTTTTTTTTTTGAAGCCAGGAAAAGGAAAGGTTTCGCAAAGCCTCTACAACCCTCATCTGGCTGCTGAGAAAATCCTATTGGATCATATTTTATTCCTGCATGCGATGAGTGGTTCTGATACTACTTCTGCATTGTTTAATCAAGGGAAACTGAAATTTCTTAAAGTCCTGCAGAAGAACAAATATTTGCAATCGCTAATTGAAGCTTTCAAATACTCTAATTCAAGTCAAGATGAGATTGCTACAGCAGGAAACATGTTTCTCACGGCTCTATATGGAAAAAAGAGACAAAACTAAACGATTTAAGATATAAACAATACGTATCTTCATCATTCAAAAATAAGACCAACATTTCCTCATTACCCCCATCTGAAGCTGCTGCACGAGAACATTCACTGAGAGTTTACTATCAGGTGCAGCAGTGGTTATCCGATCAAGCCACACCTAACGAACAACAAAAAGACCCAAGTGAGTGGGGATGGCAAAAAACTAGTGGTGGTCTTGTGCCAGTACCAACTACTTTGGACCCTGCACCAAACTCAATAGTCCGGTACATTTCACGTAAATGTAAAAAAAAACTTTCAACGAAATTGTGGATGCAGGAAGGCGGGACTCCATTGTTCTCCAATATGCGCATCATGCGAAGGACTGTGTAACAATGTTGAGCCCCCAGAAGACAGCTCTGACATAGACGTAGAAAAAACTGAAGAAAGAGGGAGAGGTATGTTGGATCTGACAAGTTATTTTGTAGTCATTCATATCTCCTTGATATATGATATGTGTCTCTCCTCTTTTTATTTTCCAGGAGAACGATTCCCGACGCGGACGATGGAGCAATCAGACCCTGAGCCAGGACCCGATGCCATCGAAGAACCTCACTACGATGCGGAAGGTATGTTTAATCTCACAATCTGTTTTGCAATCTTCATCTCTTCTTGATAAATGACTTAACTTTAAACTTTTATTTTCCAGAACAAGCAGAACCAGGACTCATCGTTATCGAAGAACCTCAGCCAGGGCCTTCCAAAAGACAACGGCTCAGATAAATTTTGCATATTATAATTTATAATCATAATAATATATGATCATAAGTAACGAGATTTTAAGTTTTATTTTGTTACGAGTTCTACCTACCTACTGAATTTGCATAATTTTTCCCTTTTTTCTTTTTAATTACTTAAAAAGTGGGTTTTGCATAAAATGCTAAAAATTTACAATTTTCAACTCGCACTAGAAACCGAACGATTCTTCTGAAAAAAACTAAATACTGGTATTTGTAGAAAATTTCAAGTACTTTAATTTCTGTAAACAGACCATTTACCAAAAGTTGATAGTTTTCGAGTTTTAAGCAAAAAACCAGAAAAAAGCAGAAAAAAAAAAACGGTTTATTCTGTTTTTTTTTTAATGTTGCGTCACGAAATTTTGTCTGCAAACCCCAGATTCGGATTAAGCACCCCAAAAAACATATGGAATGAAAAAAATCAGAACTACCCCAAAACTTTCCTAGCAAAAATACAATTTAACTGAACTATGGGGCATCATAATGGCCTTCACAAATTACTCTTTTTCAACTTGCCTTGAGTGATATGTCTTTAATCTTTACTATCAGCCTCTCTTGGCTAACTCTTGTTTCTTCCGACCCCGAATGGCTATTAGGTTTCCGAGGGCAGACGGGTCACTATATTTCCTTACACCTCATACTGTTCAATTTCAATATGGCGAGTCATTCACCGAGCGGTTGCCGGTATAAGCATTCCCCTACTTACTGACCAACGGATGGGCTTCGGGCGATTGAGTTGGCAAGAGGTAGGGCGCCCTTTTTTCCCGAGGTTGTGAAATCGGCCTCGAAGAAGGATGAACCAAAGATTTGATCAACAGTATAAGGATCGGAAAGCACAAGTAGGGCAAACACTCCATTAAAGATCCACAGCGATACACACTAGTCAATCAATCATGGCAATGGTCAATACTAAAATAAATTCTGGAGTAAGTCCTCCGATCGGGTCTCCGATCGGAGGACTTACTCCAGAATTTATAAGATAATTGCCGAGATTTTCTGCCGAGATAATTGCTCGGCAGAAGACTCAGAACTAGTTGTCACCAACACATTCTTCCAATTACCACCTCGCAAGGTGTACACGTGGAAATCTCCCTCAAGACAGACCCGGGAGTCAGTGGCGCACCCAGGGAGGGTTTTGGGGGTCAAACCCCCCCCCCTCCCAGACCCTATTCCGACACTGTTATTTACAAATTTTAAGGACTTAAAATGAAGAAGGTAGCATAAAAAAATTTCGGATCCCAACCAAACCCCCCCCCCAGAGGACAATTCTAGGTGCGCTACTGCCGGGAGTATTATTAGAAATCAAATAGACTACATTTTAGTAAATAAAAGATTCCGAAACTGCTTTACATCTTTCAAGACTTATCCTGGAGCAGACTTGGAAGTGAACAAAGTGTACACACGGATTATGTGAAAATCATGCGTGGAGTGAGGCAAGGCTGTATTTTGTCGCCTCTAATCTTCAATCTGTAGTCTGAAAGAATATTTATCGAAGCTTTGCACGAAACTGAAAAAGGTATTCTACTAAATGGTTACCGGCTAAACAACATCAGATATGCAGATGGTAGCATAGTATTTGAGGACAATTTACAAGACCTACAAGTTCTTGTGAACAAAATCACGTATTACAGGACTCAATATAAACGTTAAGAAGACAAAGCTTATGATAATTATATATCATAACAGAAGGTGAACTCTAAGTCAACCAATCCCCTATAGAAAAAGTGACGCACATTGCAACTACCTCCATTGCACCATAATAAATGAAGAATGGACCAACAACCAGGAGATTAGAGCACGCATCGGAAAAGCTAGATTCACCTTCAATCGGATGGGGGCCTTCTTCAAGAAACACAACCTCTCTCTTGATACTAAAGTAAGAATGCTGCGATGCTACATCTTCTCTGTCCTTTTTTATGGTGTTGAATCGTGGACCTTTAACCAAGATATGTGCAGAAAACTGGAAGCATTTGAGATGTGACTATATCGGAGAATGCTTAAGATACCGTACTCACCGAGTCACAAATGAGGAGGACCTCAGAAGAATGAATAAGAACCGAGAGGTACTGACCATTATAAAATCTCGAAAGTTATAGTTCTTCGGATATATTATGCGAAATGAATGCAGATATACTTTTCAAGCCATCCTGCCATGAAAAATATTTGGAAAACGAGGTTCAGGAAAAAAGAAGAACATTTTGGTTAAAGAACCTCAGAATCTGGTTCAATACAACATCTGTGTAGCTTTTCCGCGCTGCTGCAGATAAGATAAAGATTGCCATGATGATCGCCAACATTAGTAACGGATAAGCACATCAAGAAGAAGAATGTCCCTACTAAGCTCAGGTTGGTCAATGCCCTTATTTTCCCATAGCTACATACGCAGCCGCAATATGGACTCTCTCCAACACGATGGGCAGACCAAATGAAGACTCGGGTGGGAAAATCCCTACATGAAGCCGTCCATATAGCACAGGATCACACCTAATGGAGACAGAAACTTAATAAATTAGTGTCACGGCGCCCTGACAAGAACTCAAGGAATGAGGAGGAGGAGGATGCTAGCTTTCATCCACAATTAGCTACAAACTTGTTTTTACCCATTTTTATTAGTTTAATCTTCTCTTGGGTGAGTATTAACCTAATAAAGTGTCCTAGACGTAGTGGATGGAGTTAACACTATTGGAAAACGACAATTGTTGGTTTTAGGACTCTTATACATTAATAATATAAACATATTAAAACTCTAATGCAGTAACAAATACTCCAAAGATCCTATTGGATAACACAAGGTAAAATAATGGGAAAACTTACAAAGTTTCCAACATGCTGATAGTATGAAATGTTGATTCACTGTGTATATGTGGAAATTACAATGTTTAGCTCATTTGAAACCATTAATGACATGTCTATCTATCGGAGTACCTTTCAACCAAAAAATTATTTGTACATCTAAATTCAATCTTATCCATTGATTGACTAATGCATAATTTGTTTGACAACTCTATAATGTCGTAATGATAATTTGGTTTCCGAGCTTATAGGCAGTTCATGAAACTTCTGCGACTGCGACAGATAGTATCTGAGACAGAGGCTAGCACTCATCTATCAGGCACCACTCGGATGATAGCCCCGTCCAGTTCCGCATCGGTTTTGATGTTTGTCGCAGTAGCAGATGAAATATTGGTACGAAAAATTGCCCACCACGACATATAAGCACGAAAACCACCAGCCGTACACAAGGTCAACCAAAATAACCTTTCGACTACGTCTCAGGTAACCGAGATTATGGGCTGAAACAGAAGCTTCTTGGCCGACACTACCGGCGGCACTGATCTCCGACTCTAAGACACTCCAAGATACGTTGAATAATGGAGCTCGAATGGGTAACAGATGTAGTCTACACTTATTATTTAGTTAAAAGAAAAAATTTTAAATATATGATTTTGGGTGCATCAATTTATTTTTCAATTTCCTGCAAACGTCTCTCTCTTCGTACGAAGAGCTACTCGACATTCTGAACCATTGTGACATCATCCTGCGAGCAGGAATTACTCTAGAAAAATACATCAAGCAAATATATCACTGTGTCCGTTTCTTATGACAACATTTGACAGACTGATTATGAAAACCATGGCATACTGAGAAGCGCTACCGCTGGATAGTACGTTGAGTCACCGATTGTTGACTATATAATCATCTCGTTCTAATCAGTCTATCACAAGTATCACACAAATTGCTTGATGTGAACTTATTATTATCGAAATCTAACAGTGCCTCGTTGTGTGGGTGCAAACTAATTTTTCATCAGTTTAATTGTTACTCGCATGGTGGTGTCACGAAAAGTTCGAATTTCTTGCAAAGTAGCGATTAGTTCATTACATGATGGATGGGATACCCGAAGGAAATTGCAAAATTTGTGAAGATACAAGGAATAAAAACTAGTTTACGCAAGTAAAACAGTAGGTTACATCTGCTAACTCTTTGACTTCCATTATTGAACTAGACTGGGAGCTGTGGATTGGTAATTTCCAGTGGTATCAAGTAGTTTGAACCAGATACCACCATCAAGGAAGTAGTATCTGTCAAATCCCTCTATGATATGATAAATAAACGTCTTGATATTAACCTGTACTTGTAGAAGTTAACTGGAGTATATAATCCAGTTACTTCGCATATTATGGACAAAGGTCCATCAAACTAAGGAGTCGAAAAAGACATAAGCTGTAAAATTCGTGAATTACGTTAAGAATGTCTGAAAATTTGAAATTGGGTAATTTTCCTTTGAGGCGCTGGGAAAAACATCAGTTTGGCAATGATCATAAATTATATTATGAACAGCATTATATTTTTACGTCCGATTGGAAAGTAATAAGTGGGAAACTGGAGGAAAATGTTGACGGACAAAAGTATTTTCGAAATTGATGGATTCGACCGTTACTTGATGGAAATTCATTTTATGTAACAATAAAACACTGAAAACTTTGTTTTCAAACTTCCACAAAATTTATTTTAAATCTTATCACTACAGCTGTTTCGGCAAATTGCCTTTCTCAAGTGATCTATTTTTGGCTTGGGTTTACAAATTTATAGTCTCTAATGAAATAGGTTGAGGAGGGGGGAACTGTTTGTCTCAAGTTGGTCATTCAGAATTATATCTGTGTTTTTTAATTTGTTGATTTCCATAGATTCTAACAAAGATAGCTTAAGGCCTTTATTTTGAATGTGAAGTGCGTATGTCGAATCTGTTTTTCTATTCTTGAAAGCCCTTTTATGTTCTGCTATTCGTTTATCAAAGTTTCTACCAGTTTGACCGATGTAAGTTTTCGGGCAGTCGCCACATTGAAGTTTGTACACACCACTATTTAAGTGTTTTTTATTTTTGCTCTTGTTATTTTTAATATATTTGCCTAGGTTGTTATTTGTTCGGAAAGCTGGTGTTATTCCTTTCTTTTTTATGTGTTTGGCAATTTTTGTTGTTATTTTGCCTGTATATGTAATCGAGCAGAAGATACTGGGTTTTTTCTCTGGTGGTGGAAATACTAATTTTAGGGCTTTCTTGTGTAGTTTTTGATTTAACATTTTATTAATTGTTTGTTCATTGTATCCGTTGTTTACTGCTATTTTCTTAATTATATTTAATTCTGTCTCAAAGTTGTATTTTGACATCGGAATTTCTGTTAATCTATGTAACATACTATGATAAGCTGCCAGTTTATGTTGTGTTGGATGGGATGATGAATTGTGTATAGTGGTGTCAGTATAGGTAGGTTTACGAAATATGGAGAAGTCATGTTTGTTTTGAAGTCTGCTAATTTTTAAATCTAAAAAATTTATGGATTGATTTTGTTCTGTTTCTATTGTAAATTCAATATGACTATGAAGTGAATTAATATAAGATAAAAATTGGTCGAGTTGCCTGTTAGTTCCTGTGAAACATACCAGTACGTCGTCTACGTATATCCACCAATATAAAATATACATCTATAGAATACAAATTGTACATCTTCTTGAAGTTTGCATAAACCAGCACTACTTTGAATTTAATAATAAAATATATACAAATAACAGTGCAGGACTTATAATGGGTAATCCTCTAAGTCCATTGCTATCAGATATTTTTATGGATCATCTAGAGACAAATATTTCAAAACATTCCGTATTCAAACAGTTTTTATATTGGTGGAGATACGTAGACGACGTACTGGTATGTTTCACAGGAACTAACAGGCAACTCGACCAATTTTTATCTTATATTAATTCACTTCATAGTCATATTGAATTTACAATAGAAACAGAACAAAATTAATCCATAAATTTTTTAGATTTAAAAATTAGCAGACTTCAAAACAAACATGACTTCTCCATATTTCGTAAACCTACCTATACTGACACCACTATACACAATTCATCATCCCATCCAACACAACATAAACTGGCAGCTTATCATAGTATGTTACATAGATTAATAGAAATTCCGATGTCAAAATACAACTTTGAGACAAAATTAAATATAATTAAGCAAATAGCAGTAAACAACGGATACAACGAACAAACAATTAATAAAATGTTAAATCAAAAATTACACAAGAAAGCCCTGAAATTAGTATTTCCACCACCAGAGAAAAAACCCAGTACCTTCTGCTCGATTACATATACAGGCAAAATAACAAAAATTGCCAAACACATAAAAAAGAAAGGAATAACACCAGCTTTCCGAACAAATAACAACCTAGGCAAATATATTACAAATAACAGGAGCAAAATAAAAAACACTTAGATAGTGGTGTGTACAAACTTCAATGTGGCGACTGCCCAAAAACTTACATCGGTCAAACTGGTAGAAACTGATAAACGAATAGCAGAACATAAAAGGACTTTCAAGAATAGAAAAACAGATTCGACATACGCACTTCACCTTCTAGATCATAATCATTCTTTTAATGACAAATTAAAAATTCTTCACATTCAAAATAAAGGCCTTAAGCTATCTTTGTTAGAATCTATGGAAATCAACAAATTAAACAACACATATATAATTCTGAATGATCAACTTAAGACAAACAGTTCTCCCCTCCTCAACCTATTTCATTAGAGACTATAAATTTGTAAACCCAAGCCAAAAATAGATCACTTGAGAAAGGCAATTAGCCGAAACAGCTGTAGTGATAAGATTTAAAATAAATTTTGTGGAAGTTTGAAAACAAAGTTTTGAGTGTTTTATTGTTACATTTTCGAAACTATTAATTAAATTAACTAATGTTCTGAAGAATCCTTCATAAAAAGCTTTAAATCGTGATAGTATGCGGGCAAGAATCAGGGGTAGTTTTTCCTGTCGGAGACTGCAAAGTTGTAGATATAATTTTAATTTTGTTCGTTATGACATTAATTTGTAAGTAAATCAGGCCTTGCTGTTTTCGTCGACTTCTTAGTTTGATGCACTGAAGACTATTAGAGTAACCGATATAGCTTCTAAAACATTCAAATAAGTTGTTATCTAATGTTTAGAGGATATTTTGATTACCCTATATTAAGAATCTTAACCATACTTTAAATTGAGGATGTTCCGATTGTGAACAGATCACAATAATGGAACTTATTCTTCTAAAAGTACACTCCAATTGTTCAACTAACTAAATTGAACTAAAAAAAATAAATACACTTTTAATAAATACATATACTTACTTGCTAACAACTAATAAATACGACAATAATTATAAAAATAACTATTATACTAGGTGCATCAATTTTAATGTGGCAACTCAATATCTTTACTTAAAGAAATCATTTTTGGTTAATTTGTTCATTATAGACCAGTAAAAGAAAAAAAAGCTGAAAAAAATATTATACAGGTTTTTGAAGATTCTAAAAGGTACATGAGGGATAACTGATGCAGTGGCGCACCCAGGGGGGCTTTTGGGGGTTAACCCCCTTCCCCCGTAACTATTCCAACACTGTTACTCACAAATTTTTTAAGGACTCAAAATGGAGGTAGCATAATAAAAATTTCGGTGCCCAACCAAAACCCCCCCTCCCAGGAAAAGTCTGGGTGTGCCACTGAGCTGATGACAACTACCTGAATATGTACAGCTGATTTTGATGCCCCTAAAACATTTTTTATACATTTTAGAGAAAAATTATTCAAATAAAAGTTGTAGATGTTAAAAAGGTATTTAATTTTGCGAAATTCTAAATTAAAATACAGAAACAATTGACCAAAAGATATGCAGAAAAACAATATTTTTGCAGTAATTTATACATGATATTAAATTTGTTTTTTGCATAAAGACATAATACGAATACTTAAAGTTATGGCAATTAATGAGTTATTGAATTGTGCTCAATTTCAGCTAGATCGACCAAATAATTAATAAGTTCAAAATTAATGGGAAAATCCCAGTAGTTGTCTGTATACCATAGTTAAAAAATTTAGAAGTAAAAAACTTCAAAATTTGTATATTGGTATAAAAACGTTTAATTTAAAACTTGTTAAAAGTGTCGTCCAAACTTTATAGATACATAACGTTTTCGATCTAGCTCAAATCATCATCAGTGCCTTCTTTTGGTACTTGTAGCTAACACTAAAATTGCAGCGGAGACATTGGTTGAAGATGTTAATACTTAAAGAGCAACATGTTTCTTTGCTCGACTTGAACACGTGGTTCTTGTCAGGTAGGACGACACAGATCAACTGAACTCAGAGTTGGCGAAGGCAACAAACTTACAAAAGAATCCAGACATCACAGAAAATATAGCAGAAAATGTGTGTGGAAAAACGTGAACCTAAGGGCGAGCGCCCACCAAAGTGGCGTGGCAAGTAGCACGTAGCAAGTAGCACGCGTCTAGCATGTTTCTTAAAATGTAACCAATGAAACGCTCCCACTAAGGGAGAGTGCCCACCAAAGTGGAGTGGCACGTGGCAAGTAGCACATAGCACGCGTCTAGCATGTTAAATGAAATGTAACCAATGCAAACGAATGATTAGATCGAATGATGTCACTGTCATTTTGGTGTGCGCTGAATCATTCGTTTTCATTGGTTACATTTTAAGTAACATACTAGACGCGTGCTACTTGCTACGTGCCACGTGCTACGCCAGTTTGGTAGGCGCCCTCACTTACGGAGCTAAAAAAATTATTTGGGTCTGTGTATGTTGCAAGGACAAATAAAAATACCATCTATAAGAAAACTTTTTACGTACGATCCATTATACTATCATCCTATATTTTCTGCAACAATGAGTGGGATACGATTCGAACAGATTTTAAGATGTTTTAGTTGTGAGACAGAAAATAGAAACGGTAGGCTACATAAAGTAGAACAGTTACATGGATAATTTTTATAACAGTGTAGGCTTATGCAAAAAATTATTAGAGAGACGAACACATTGCATAGGAACTTTACGTCCTAATAGACGAGACAATCCAAAAATTGTAATTGGCGCGAACCTAAGAAAAGGACAGTATATATGGAGAAGACAAGACCGTGTTTATCTATCAAAATGGAAGGATAAGAGAGATGTCTGTAGTA
This sequence comes from Diabrotica balteata, assembly GCA_918026665.1. Taxonomy (NCBI): domain Eukaryota; kingdom Metazoa; phylum Arthropoda; class Insecta; order Coleoptera; family Chrysomelidae; genus Diabrotica; species Diabrotica balteata. The sequence continues at coordinate 13,103,269 of OU898283.1, read as the reverse complement.
TATCCACTCGTTACCATCCGACAATGATAGAAACATCCAATAGATTTAACCAGCTCAAAGTAAAAAGAAATAAATAAGACTTACTCACAATCAGTTTAATTTAACTACCAAGACTTAACCAATAATTAACTTTATACCGACTGACCTGAAGATGCTTTGCAGATTGTAGAAAGCGAAACCGATCGTCTTGGTAGTTAAATTAAATTGATTGTGAGTAAGTCTTATTTATTATTTCTTTACCTATTTGAAATGGACTCACACAGGCAACACATTCATGATTTAAAACTAAAAGATATAACTGAATATAATTACAATATGTCTGGTGTTGATGGAACTGACCAACTAATTTCATGTTACTTATGTCCACGAAGGACCATTCGCTGGTATAAAAAAGTGTTGTTTCATTTGTTTGACGTAACAATTGCGAATGTCTACTTTAATTATCAAAAAGGAAAAGAAGACCTCCAAATAAAAAGTTTTATTGATGACTCTTGCCGTCACTCTTGACCAGACTGAAGACAGGAGTTATGTAAAAATGGGTCCTATATAATATGGAGGTAAAGGAAATGACTAGGAGAAATGTCGTCAATGTTCTAAAAATAAAATTTAAAAAGAAACGTCTTGGTGATGTAAGGATTGTAAGGAAAATCCACCATTATGTCCTGGATTATGTTTTCAAAAGTGGCATCAGGACTTAGACAAGCAAATAAGTTTTTAATTTTGTTTTGTACAATTTCTTATAGTATGGGATGTGTTCGTATTCATTATATTACAGAATTACCGTATTTCATTCATTTATTATTCGTAGTTTATGTTCAATAAATGCATTTTCATAACATTTAATACGACGGTCATAACCGTCTTGTCCAATAAGACCATTTATATAACTCTAATCGGACAAGACGGCTGTGACCGTCATGAATTTTTGTTTTAAATATGAGGTATTTTGTACCATTTTGTCCCAATAGATTAATTTTTAACCAATGTTAACAAAGTACTGATAAATTTGCAAGTGTGTTTTGATCATTGTGCAAAATTTTTACGGTGCCCGGACATTATTCCCATAATATACCTTATAGAACCTTCAAAAACCTGTTTACGTGAAATAGATGATTGTTTCACAATATTAAGAGATATTCGCTTCACCACATTATAAACGTATATCTAAATGCGTCTGTGTTAGGCAGGCAGTGCTTTAAAAGAAAAAGAAAAAGTATATGTACAGCAAAGAACTAGCAGAAATAGTCTTCTGTGTGTGCGAGTACTACGACAATTTTACCTTCTGGTCTTGGTACCGGCGGTACCAATCGCATGTTGCAGAAATCTTCGTTTTTGCAGCACTCCATTATATATGTCGTATTTAAAGAATTCTGATGACAGAACATTGGATTATGTACGGGTAGCGATAGACTTGGAACCAGGCACCTAAATTTTATGAGGTTCGGTGTTGAACGTATTTCTTTATTTATACATAATTTATCGAAAATTTTGAATAAATAATAATTAATACATTTTTAGTAACAATAAAATTCCAATTCTGGCTTTAAAATTTTGTGTTTTTTATAACCAATTATTCCGAAAATACTTTGTTTAGTTGATCGATAGTTGAATAACTAAGATTTATTTTATACCTACACTGTTGGAAATCGAAAAAGTGTACATATTATATTTAACATGTGATTTAATACCATATTTTTTAATGTAACCACGTTACGATGCGTCTTTTTGAGCATACAAACAGCATACAGGGGGATATAAACAACAGATGACGTTTCGTCAATAGACGTGAACTAGTGTATAATGGGTATGATTTTTTTTATAAATTACCTTAAGCAATGTCTTAGCACACACTTGTCGCATTTTTTTGTTTACAATATGAATTACACAAAATAAATTTTGAAATCGACTAGCCAAATTGTATATGCGATAAAATGCTCTATTCTCTGTTCACAAATTGTTGATAGCACGAAATATGCCTCAAAATCATCAAACGGTCGTAAAATTTGTATCATCATAGGCGTTCCTGAGGTGTTTATTCATTAAAATTAATATTAATATTAATAATGTTTTAATACTGATATATTTAGTAAAAAACAATTAAAACTTTCACGGCTAATGTTGGTTATTATATTATTTTAATAAAAATAATAATTTAACCATTAACAATTTTGTAAATAAGAATACCTTATCTCTTTGCATATTTCAATACTAATCTTCGCATTTAATCACTTTACTAGAAAACCTGGTATTTATATCCGAAGGTACTATCGGTTGCAAGATAATTAGGATGGAATTCCCCAGATTTTTAATAATATAATGGGTATAGATGCCGGATTTGGCCACGTATCTCGTCTGTTTAGTTTATATTCGAAACTTAACTTAAGGGTGAAGTTATTACGAACGAAAACAATTTGTTTGTTTAGTACGTTTTTGATCGCATGTAATTTACGGCTCGTCGGTGTTTCCGCTTCTACGACAGTAATTAGCGTCTCGAATATTTCTTTTGCGAATTATATGCAGTGCGTGAGTGATTTTTTATTCCATATACCTACGAACATATACGTACCTTTCGCTCGTGCTCGTTTTGTTGGATTGTTTGTGATGGCTTCATCATCATCATCAAGTTTTACACCGGTACTGTTGCGTAAAGTCAGTAAGTCTGTCTATTCACCAAGAGAGAAGACTATTGTCCTGAATGTTCACGATGCTCTGGTTTCTCAGAATCCCACAAACACTGTTCGCAACATAGTCGAAAGTCGTGCCAACATGACTGGCGTAGAGGAGTCAACTATATATAGGTTCCTATCAGAAAGAGAGACTTCCAACGACTGCGTGGAAAAAACAGGATATTCTTGACTGGCTGCGGAATAAGTACCTGCCTTACGAAGATGGAATGGTAAAAGCAGAACTTTTAAAAATTGCCCGGCAACACAAATCTAAGTTCAAGAAATACGTAGTTGACAAAATGGCGGAAAGGAGAAACATCACAGTCCTTAGACTTCCACCCTACCACTGCGAAATAAATCCAATTGAACTCATTTGGGCACAAATGAAAAGTTATGTGGCTAGAAAAACTACGTCATATAAAATACAAGCTGTACGTGAATTGTTACGAGTCTTTACAACACATTACAGAACAAAACTGGAAAGATGCAGTAAGACATGTAATAGAAGAAGAACAAAAAATGTGGGATCTTGATAACATAATTGATGCGACCGTAGAGACACAACCGCTAATTATTAACCCTCAAGACGACTGGGATTCCGAAGTTGATCCTATTTATTTTGAATTTGAATAGTTTTCTAATCTTAATTATATAAGGTAAGTGATAGTAGTTGTAATCGTAAGGTATTAAAGGGGAAAGGCGCAAAACGTCGCCTGTCAAAATGTTCAATGTGTTTTAAATGTATCGATTTTTTTTCAAAATCCTGAGAAAACTAAAAAGCCTTTTTGGAAAAATTTAAAGGCAGAATAAAATATTTATTAGAATAAATAAAAAGTTTCTTTTGCATGCAATATTTTCAATTAAAAATTATACTATATTCTCTCTGTTATTTTCACCTATGTTGCATAACATAATAAAATAAACATTGTAGAAATTTTCAGGGACTTTCTGTAATATACATCAGTATACACATATATAATACCCTCAGTAATAATGTAATCTTTCATTCTGCTTTTAAATTTTTCAAAAATATTTATTAGTTTTCTCCGAATTCGAAAATAATGGATAAATTTAAAACACATTTGGTGCCTTTCCCCTTAATTAAATAAATGTATCTTTTACAAATGGCAAAAAACTTTATTTTTGAATAAAATATTTTATTATAAGTTTTATTAAAACAAAAATACAATTTAAAAAATATATTTATTTAGTTCAAATAAATGTTTCAATCATATACTCTACGACACTGGTCGGCCAAAATACGTTCCTAATCGGATTATAAGCTTGACCGCTGTATTGTATTCCGGCAGATACAAGGTGGGTTAGTCGAAAACATCTTAAATCGTCAGTTTCAGGTTGGTTTTTACTATTATATCGTATTACTTATCCTCTCTGTATTTCAGTTCTCTAATTAAGATTAAACTTGTAGTGAGCTATCAACAAATTGTGAACCGAGTATAGCTTTCTTATTTTCTATTTTATTAAATACCGAATTAAAAGAGATCAACATTCTAGCGATCCCAGCGAAATAATCAAACTTCTAGATGATAAAAGCAAATATAATAAATTTAAACATCATCAATAAAATATACGAAACAGGGCGGCATATACCAACAGACTGGCTACTGTCAACATGTGTAATGATCATCGCACTATCAGTCTAATGAGCTACATATATACTGAAAATTTTCTTAAGAATACTGCACTAGAGAATTTACAACAAAATCAAAGTACAACTAAGCGGAACACAGGCACAGTGTGGTTTCAGAAACAACTTTGGAACAGAGAAGCATTATTCAGTTTGCAAGTCCTGGTTCAAAAATGTAGGGATATAGAACAGCCAGTATGTATGTGGGAAAAGGCCTTTGACCGGGTTACCCACGACAAACTGATAGCATATACAATTTGAAGCTATTGCGACAGTACTGTCATTGGACACAACAAGAAAAATGTGCTCCTTTGACTACTGCTTTACGAGGTGATGCTGCGGATATCCCAAGATCGATTCCTAAGGGTCAAGAAAAATGACCAGATTGATGACTTTTACAAGACAATTACCAGTTGTTCACTCGACTAGAAAAAAGCTATAGAGATGCTCATATACAACAAGTCTACGAGGTACAAATAAGAATTAGAATTCAACAAGCAAGTGGGAATTTGAAGGAGATGTTATTTACTTATCCGGAAGCTCCAGACAACATATTGGAAGCAATTACGAGCAAGACCGAAAGTTTTAGATGAAACGCTCGCCATTGCCTTGGAACACGAAACAGCTAGTCAAGCTTCACAGGGCTAATGACCACGAACCTCTGAAGAGAGTGACAAACAAAACGATTAACGTCTGGAGAAAATCGTACGGAAAGTAGTTCGTAACAGGATGCCGAAGAGACGCGAGCCTAGGTGTCAGAATGGTGAAGAAGTATGCCACATTCACCGTTAATTGCAATCAAAAAATACAAGACTTGGAAAAGTAGAACAAATCGAAAACAGGGCTGAAAAAGTTGATTAAAATGCTGATGCTCCTTCGAGACGGCAATTCAGTTCAGATTGTAATCGCAGTATTAAATTGACTTTGCCCCATGAGACAAATCACCATCATTAATGATCAATGGCAGCCTCAACAGCTACAAGACGTCCAAGCAGATGATCCATGTATAAATAGAGTATTGAATTGGATGCACCTTCTTGACAAGACATTAGTGCATGTAGTCCAGAAGTCAAGTCCTACTGGAGTCAATAGAACCTTTGAGAACAATTATGGTACAGGATCTAAGCTTCAGTACCTATCAGAAAAGTGCCAGAAGTATTGTGTCAGCTGCATGATCGTACATCAGGTGGACACATGCGTCAGTTTCATGACGGTGCATCAGATGGATACTTTTGTATTACGAAGACAGCAAAAGGTTCGAGAACGGTTTGCAACATGAAAATGTTGCAAGCGAAGGTGACAGAATGAAAGATCAATATGATTCTCGATGCAAAAATGAAAGCTTATGAAGCCTTCAACATGAGATCAAAGATGATCGGCGACAAAGCTTTAAAGCATTTATGTCAAATTACATAGAAAGAAAGAGTGCTAGATGAGGCGTGACCACAGAAGTTCAACATGATCTTTTTAGCGTCCCAGAAAACATCTCTGCAGCCCACTGTGTTGCCCAAGACATCAAGATGACTAAAGGAATCTGGTCCGTATTCAATAAGAAATTCGGTCACTTACTGAACCTGGTGTCCTCCAAAGTCAGTAGAGTGTTATTTCTTCTTGAGGGGATTATGCAGAGCTGGAGAGTACTGTAGATTCAGCCATTCTGTGCCTACATATAGTGTTGCTGATCGGGACGCTCAGATCTAAGAGGGGAGCAGCGTAACGAGAAAACTAATTTCGACGTATCCTATATTACCAGAATTTTCGAGACGATGATCGGCAGGATATATGACCCGGCCAGCGAGATGTTCAAAATAGCGACGATAGAGATGAACTATTCTAGAAAAGTCTGGAATCCTGTATTTGTATATATAAAAGCCACGATGATATTAGTTAGTTTATTTGATATTATCGTATTGTAAGCTTGAAAATAAATAGATTTTTAAATTGAAAAAATTTAGAAAACAATCATTTTTAGCGTTGCATTCATTTTGTTTACGTTTTGATAAGATTTTGGTAAGGTAATAGTTTGGAACGTGATACATAGTTGGTACTATGATAGAATCAACAACGTACTTGAAAATACTAAATTTGAATTAGATTTTATCATTATATCTCAGAATATGATCGAATAAAATCTTGTTTTTTACCAAAACAATAGCTACTACGCAATTTTTAATGCATTGGGTAAGTTCAGGTGTGTAAAAACAACTATCATCTGTGAATAATTTAGGCAGATAAATAAATTGATTACTTAAGTAGATTTGATAGGCATATACCATTTTTATCTCTAGGGTATACTAATTAAATACCTATATATTAACGCGGCACAGAGTGTACCGTTTTGACCTTATGAAGGCCAATCCGTCAAACTTTTGGCGCCGATTGATAACTATTGATAAAACTTGGATCCACTGCTCTCCACCAGAGAACAGAATTAACGCATGGTAGTGGACTGATACTGACAAAAGTGCTCCGAAGCGGCAAAAAGTGGCTTAATAGTTACGGTCATTGTATTTTGGGATTACAAAGGCATACTTGTGATTGAAAATCTTGAAAAGGTAAAGGTAAAGAGAAACTAAAGCAGGAACTCAGTGAGAAACGGCCTCATATGCAAAAAAAGTGTTTTTTCTCCAAGGCAATGCATTTACTCACAAATCTAAAAATGTGGCTCGAAATAAAACACACCATGAGGCTGTTACAAAATAAACTCCTATTTTGCAGAGTTTCAGAATCGTATTATTCTGATGGCATAAAGAAGTTGAAAAATCGCTGGAATCGTTATATTGATCTAAAAAAGACTATATCGAATAAAATAGAATTTTTTTTAAAACATGTTTTTCATTTCAAAGGAGGTTATTTAACAGACCACTCGTAGTGGTTTTGTTAAATTTTATCAGGATATTCGTCTAGATATTATGTCTACATAGTATCTAGTCAGTCGTCAGAGATTTGATCTATAAAAATCATACGAAAAAGCTGTATTTGTATCTGTAAAATGGCAATTTTGGGAACCCAAAAGAGACACTAAAATACCCTTCGTAGGGGGGGGGGGAAGGTGTAAACAAAAAACATCGATTTACCAAGAATTTGTATCAATTACAACGTTAAAAATACTAGACTACAAGTCCATGAGACATTTTTAAAAGGTTCTAAAAGTCCCCTTATTTTTAGGTGCATTTAACATGAGGTCAAATCTAAACATTTTATTTACCTTCAACGACTGAAAGTAGATATAATATATTATATCTAATATATGTTAAATCAGGTGAAAGAGAATTAAAAATGTAAACAAAAAATGTCAAAATATATAGGGTGTCCCATATAAAAAAAAACATAAGTTGGTATCATATTTCTGTCCTTAGACCCCTAAAAAAATTATTGTACGCTACTGAACCCTGCTATAATTTATATATCGAAAATTTTAATAAAGTTTTTAAAAAATTTTCTTAATAAAGAAGAGATTTAACCCAGCTCTAGATTTCGGTGTACCCTGCAAAACATATCAATTTGGGACACCCTGTACAATATTTACACCTTAAGTAGGTAATACAAAAATAATGACCTGCGACTTAATGAAGTACAAAAATACTGGTACCAGTCATCATCATCTTGGTGCTACAGCCCTTAGAGGGCCTCGACCTTCTCAAGCTTTCTACGCCATTCTGTTCTGTCCCTTGCTTGCATTTTCCAGTTGCCGACTCCGATCTTCTCAGCATCTTGTGTTACCCCATCTATCCACCTCAGCTTTGATCTACCCCGTCTTAACTGGTACCAGTAGTGGGGACAATATTTGATTTTCGGAAAATTTTTTCCCTATTTTCGGCAATCTGATATAGTACGGCATTCATACACACAGTTTCGGATAGTTATTTAGATTATTTTTCTGCAGTGCCGTGCATATCGGCTGGTACAGGGGTAAGAAATCTATGGCGCAACCCATGATTTTTAACCCCATTCGTTGAGGTCATTGTAAATATTTGGCATATATACGAGAATAGATTGATATTAAACTAGCCTTTGATAGATGGCGCTACTTGATACCGAATTGGTTTTGGTGTTGACATTTGCCATTCATGACATGACGTCTGTCAAAATTTTTAGTTTAAAAAACAATTAGTTTGGTTTTTACAGCCGTCAAAAGCAAACAAATTTTGTGTTTTCGGAGAAATGGAAAAAGTCGAGTATCGTTTGGTGATTAAGTTCCATCAAGATAAGACAAAAAGGGTAAAACGAATGTGCAAATCAGAGGCGAATTGGACGAAGTTTATGGTGAGATTGCACCTTCATTAGCAACAGTAAAATTTTGGAAAACTGAATTTGTTCGTGTTCGTACGATTGTTTTTGATGATGAGCGTCCCGGGAAGCCAAATGAAGTCACCACGCCGGAAATTATCAACAAAGTTCATGACATGATTATGGCAGATCGTCGAATGAAGCTCCGCGAGTTAATAGAGATACTAAACATTTTCTACGAACGCGTACACAACATCATTCACCATCATTTCTGCATGAAAAAACTATCCGCGCGATGGGTGCAGCGTTTGCTGACAATAGATCAAATGCAAAGACGTGTGACTTCTTCGTGTGACACTTCGGAAACGGTTTTAGCGATGATACGCCGCGATCCGAATGATTTTTTTCGCCGATTTATCACCGTTGATGAAACCTGGGTGCATTATTACACACCGGAAACCAAAGAACAGTCGAAACAAAGACGCAAATGCGGCGAAGGGCCACCGAAGAAGGCAAAGAGTGCACATTCGACAGGCAAAATGATGGCGACTGTTTTCTGGAATGCGCAGGGGATATCCATATCGACTACTTGAAAAAAGCGGATGAACTACTGTACAGCCTAGACGCCGCTAGAAGATAAAAGTGGACCGAAACAGTAGAAAGTCTAAATTTCCAGAAATCAAGCAGACAGGCATGGTCATTACTAAGAAAATTAGGGAGTGGTGTCCGTAAGAAACGCCAAGAGGCAGCCGTAAAGCCAGATGCTATAGCATCACATATAGTGAAAACATCCAGAGCACCAAAGGATAAAGCACACACTATCTACGTAAAGAGAGAACTTAAAACTTTAAAACATGTAGCCACAGAAACGGAGCATTCCCTCCCCTTCACCAGCGAAGACATATCAGAGGCTCTAAAAGATGTTAAGCCAGCAAGCACCAGGATTTGATAATATTCACCCTGAATTCCTACTAAATTGTGGCAAGTATACAAAAGTTTGGTTGGCTCGATTTTTCACAGACATCATGGAAACTGGAAATATCCCACAAGAACTAAAGCGCTCTAAGATAATAGCCATACCAAAGCCAGGCAAACCCGCTGACAACCCAAAAAACTACAGACCAATTGCGCTTCTCTCTGCTATCTACAAATTATTAGAGAGGCTTATATATAATAGAATCAGTACAGAACTGTTCCAGGTGATCCCAGTCGAACAAGCGAGTTTTCGACCAGAACGAAGCTGCGCGGACCAGGTCATGTCACTCACCACCTACATCGAAGCGGGTTTCCAAAGAAGACTTAAAACTTCAGCGGCATTTATTGATCTCTCGGCAGCTTACGATACAGTATGGAGAGAGGGCCTTATATACAAAATTCTCCGTGCAATCCCCTGTAAACAAATAGCACGTTTAATAGATAGCATGCTCAACGACCGAATGTTTCAAGTAGTGATGGGCACAGATATCAGCCCACCAAAGAAACTTAAGAATGGCCTACCACAGGGGTCAGTGCTCTCTCCATTACTATTTAGCTTATATTTAGCAGATATGCCAGAAACACAATCAAGAAAGTTCGGATACGCCGATGACTGGGCCCTCACTACACGATGCAGAACACTAGAAACATCTGAAGAAGTTCTGACGGCAGACAATATATATATATATATATATATATATATATATATATATATATATATATATATATATATATATTGAGCAAATATTTTCGCAAGTGGCGGCTTCAACCAAATGTATCTAAAATAGAAGTAAGTTGCTTTCACCTGAACAATAAACTTGCTGGAAAGGAACTTAACATACGCTTTGAAAATACCACACTTTCTCATAACAAAACACCGAAGTACCTGGGCGTAACACTAGACAGAACGGTATCATTTAAAGAGCATTTAACAAAAACTGCCCAAAAGTTGAGTACAAGAAATAACATTATACAGAAGCTCTGCGGTACCACCTGGGGAGCATCGGCTTCCACTCTCCGCTCTACTGCTTTAGCCCTTGTTTTCTCGACCGCTGAATATTGTGCCCCAGTTTGGCTACACAGTCCACACGTAAAAAAGGTCGACACTCAGCTGCACAGCACTATGAGGATGATAGCTGGTACAATTAAATCAACTCCCACCCAATGGCTTCCAGTATTAAGTCACATTCCACCTCCATATTTACGACGAGTTGATGCACTTACACGTGAATAGAAAAAGATCATGAACAATATAAACCTGCCGATCCATCAAGATACCGACGATGCACGAAATACCAGTCTACGTTCTAGAAAACCACCAATGAAAACGGCAAGAATGATACATGAGGAGTTCAACATCACGAATGCATGGTCCCAAGAATGGAATGCATGGCAAAATAACATGCCCTGTATTACCCACAAGCCACCAGGTTTTGATCTTCCACGTAAAACATGGTCCACTCTAAACAGGATCCGAACCAGACAGACATGGCAGATGTGCATACATGCTACATAAATGGGGATAGAATTCGTCTCCCCAATGTGACTGTGGGAAGGACCAAACGATCGAAGACATTATTGAAGAGTGTCCCTCAAGATCCTATAACGGTAGCCCTGAAGACTTCCTGTTTGCAACTTCAGAGTCAATTGATTATGTTAATACACTTGATGTTTGTTTGTAATTATTTAAAGTTTGTCATATACCTATATTACTAGTGTTTGTAATTTTGTTCTAAATGTGTTGTAATTGCCATACGATAAATAAATACTTGAAAAAAGGAAAAACAATCAATGCTGAGTACTACGCAGCATTATTAGATCGATTCGACGCCGAATTGCGTCGAAAACGCCCCGGTTTGGAACGCAAAAAAGTGCTTTCACTAAGACAATGCACCGGCTCACCGATCGGCCGTCCCCATGGCAAAATTACACGAATTGGGCTATGAATTGGTTGAACACCCATCGTATTCCCCAGAACTTGCCGACAGCGATTTTTCCTGTTTCCAAACCTAAAAGAGTGCCTCGGAGGACGCCGTTTCGCAAAAAATGATGAAGTCGTCGCTGAATCTTCGGCCTATTTTGAAGAGCTCGAGCAAAAGTAATATTCGGACGGGATAAAAAAATTGGAACATCGTCTTACTAAGTGTATCGAGCTGAAAGGGGACTATGTTGAGAAAAAAATTGATTTAATTCCAAAAACATTGTTTTTTCTATCAAATGCTAGTTTTATATTAATTCACACTCGTATATATAAATCTGTTGTTTTTTCGGTAAGACAATTATTTCTTTGCTAAAATAGCCTTTGATGTATGTTATGTTATATTTTAAATACTGTGGCTGTTATAAAAATAGACAAATAAAAAACAATGTCGTACATTTTTAACTGATGTGACTATAAGTGATCAATTTTTTTGATCTCATGAGAATTGTAAAAAATGTCAAAAATCGGGTATTTATTTAATAGCTTTACAGAAACTGACTTTATTTGCGACAAAATTCAAATTACATGCGCAAGCTGTACTCTTCACCTTTAAAACACATTTTAAATTTTATCAATAGGACACTCTGATCAATAGATATCGAATTTTTACCGTCGAGTTGATACAAATTTTATTTAGAAAATTTATTTCACGCGCGTAACTGGTATTCAAAGTCACCGGTCGCTTCAAGCGTTGTTTCTGAGAGAATCGTTTATTCTACAGAAAAAGTGCTAATAAAGATTTTTATTCATAATTATTTCAGCTACATTTCTTGTTTGAAACATTTTTTTCTACAGCGTACAGATTCTTGGCAAATCGATGTTTTCTGTTTTCCTCCCAACGAATGGGCTTTTAGGGGGAATCCCGGGGAGTGGCAAACTTATCTGCATCTTTTTGAGGTTCCAAAATTGACATTCTCGGCAAAATTCAGCTTGTTCGTATTATTTTTCGTCTCTAACGAGTGAAGTAACAACTCTCCCGATTGGAGTCGGGTTTGAAATCTTCCTCACCATCGATACTTTTAGGCAGATTGTCTAAATGTTTTAAAATATCAAAATACTTTGGTTACCGATAATGTTAGAAGTTGTTTAGTCGTCAGGAGCGTTCGTGATATGTGGTAACATTATCATTTATTCTATTTATACAATACAATATTTATGATTTACACAATCATCATCATCATCAACTAGCCTCTAACGTCCACTGCTGAACATAGGCCTCTCGCATGCTTTTCCACTTAGTCCGATTTTGCGCCATCTGAATCCAATTTGTAGTCACTCTTTTTATGTCATCTGTCCATCTCGTTGGGGGTCAACCTCTATTTCTGTAAGCTTGTATTCGGGGTCTCCATTCCAAAATTCTTTTTGTCCACCGGTCATCAACTGATCTTGCTACATGACCTGCCCAGTTCCACTTTAGTGTTGTTATCCTTTCAATAACGTCTGCTACTCCTGATCTTTTGCGTATAGTAGCATTGGGTATTCTATCACGTAGAGAAATCCCTAACATAATTCTCTCCATTGCTCTTTCCGCAACTTGTAGTTTACTCACTGTTGTTCTTGTGAGCGTTAGGGTTTCTGCACCGTAGGTCATCACTGGCAAAATACATTGATTAAATACTTTTCTTTTCAGACACATTGGAATCTTAGACCTAAAAATATCCTTCATCCTTCCAAATGCAGCCCAAGCGAGGTTTATTCTTCTTTTCAGCTCGATTGTTTGGTTGTCTCGACTTATTCTGATCTCATGGCCTAAGTATTTATAGGAGTCAACTGGCTCAATATCTTTGTCTTCTACTGAGATGTTTTTGTTGTGGACTAAATTTGTCATAAATTGTGTTTTTGAAAAATTTATTTTAAAACCAACTCTTTTTGTGGCAGTATGGAGTTCTTGGAGCATTATCTGTGCCTGATCAAAGCTGTCTGCAATAAGAATGATATCATCTGCAAATTTAAGGTTATTTAAAAATTTTCCATCTACATTGATGCCCTTTTCGTTCCAATCTATTGTTTTACAAGCGTATTCTATCAAAGTTGTAAATAATTTAGGAGACATGTTGTCTCCTTGCCGAACGCCTCTTTCAATACGAAAAGTCCCAGTATCTTCATTAAGTCTTACACAGGCTGTAGCATGTTGATAGATATATCTGATGAGAGATATGTATCGGTGATCTGTTGTACATTGTGTTAGAGCTTGGAGAATTTCACTTTGATTGCCCGTATCAAATGCTTTTTCAAAGTCGACAAAGACAAGTATCAGGGGTCTATTATATTCAATGGTTTTTTCAATCAACGACTTAATGGTTTGCAAATGATCATTTGTTCCGTATCGAGCTCTAAATCCTGCTTGCTCGCAAGGTTGATAGAAGTCTAGTTTTGATGTCAACCTATTAGTTATTATCTTCATAAACAACTTATAAACGAGAGATAACAAGCTAATAGGTCTATAGTTCTTTAGCTCTGTTATATCTCCCTTTTTGTGCATGACTACTATAACAGCTTTATTCCACTGAGATGGTGTAACCTCGTTTGAAAGGCATAAGTTATATAATTGCGTCAATGCTTTCAATACTGTCTTTCCTCCTGCTTTAACTGCCTCAATAAAGATTTGATCATCACCAGCTACTTTATTGTTTTTCATTCTATTTAATGACTTTAAAAGACTTCTTCGATTTTTATTTCTGGGATATCCTCTAAACCCACATTCTGGACTTTTCTCAACTTGGAGCCGTCTTTCTTCCCCCTTTCTCTATATAATTCTGTGTAAAATTCTTCAACTACCTTAATTATCTTATCTTTATCTGTTACCACTTTTCCATTTCGATCTGCGAGCTTAACAATGTTCTTCTTACCTAGAGCTTGACATCTCTTCAGCACCTTTAAACTTTTATTTTTCTCGACAATCGTTGTAATCTTTTTGGTGTTATATTGTCGTACGTCCTTTCTCACTGCTTTATTAATATCTTTATTAAGTTGTTGTAGTACGCGTGCATTCGTATCGTTTTTGTTCTTAAGTTCTCTTCGTGCCTCCATAAGTCTTTTTGTTTCTTGACTGAGCTTTTCCTCCTTATCTCTCCTAGAATTTGTATTGCACTTTTTCTCTGCGTTCTTAGTAGCTTTTATTAAGTTATCATTTAAGGTTTCGATATCCATAACGTCTATATTTGTTGTCTCTAGACATCTCAGAATTTCCTCTTCGAAGGACATGGTGTTTTCGATTGGATTCCATTCTATTGGGTGTGTTTTTGTTATCATTTTGTATCTTTGTTTTTGGAGATTTAGCACGATCTTCGCTCTTACCATTCTATGATCACTTAGCACTGAACAGCTATTAAGAACTGTTACATCACGGATCATGTCTTTGTTGTTGGTTAAGACAAAATCAATTTCATTTTTGGTGACTTCATCTGGACTTGCCCAGGTCCATTTTCTTTGGGGACTTTTTTTGAAAAAGCTATTCTTGCAAAGAGGCCATTTCGTACCAAGAAACCCAAAAACATTTCGCCTCTTTCATTTCTTTGTCCGAATCCATAGGGACCTATTGCTACTTCGGTCCCGTCTAGTTTACATCCCAACTTAGCATTAAAGTCACCCATTACTAGGTTGTGTGTAGTAGGCGCTAGTTTTACAGCATTTTCTAGGTCTTCATAAAAGGTTTCCACTTCCTCGTCCGAGTGTGTAGATGTAGGTGCATAGGCTTGAATTATTTTAAGGCTGGTTTTTTTATTAAGCTTCAGTATGCAGAGTATTATTCTTGGGTTGATACCTTTAAGTTGTTGGATATTTTTAGTGTGTCTCTTATGTATAAGAAGTCCAACTCCTCCTATTTGTTCTTTGTTTCCCATATAGAAAAGTTGATGCCCTGATTTAAGAGTTATACAGTTTTCTTCTTCACGTCTTACTTCACAAAGACCTATAACGTCCCATTTTATGTGTTTTAACTCTTCTTCTAATTCCAGTAATTTTTCTTCAGATGACAGTGTTCTTACATTGTACGTGGCGATATACATTTGTCGTCGTCCGTGGTAGCCTGATCTGACCCGGGGATTCTTCGCATCCTCTGTTTGCTGTCTTTCTTGATCGCTACCTTGACCAAGGATCAGCTCACTGCCGGGGACTGAGGGCCGTGTTTTTGTCGTGTCAAACATGCTTGGATTTTAGCCATACTCTACCGCGCTGGCCAGTGTGAGTTGGTATAGGGTAGGATGAAGGTAGGAGTTTTAAAAGGGGGGAATAGGAAAAGGGTATGAGGACCTGGTTCCCTCAGGCAAGGAAGGAGGGAGAACCAGAAGCTAGCATAAGGCAGGGTCACTAATCCCTGTAGCAGCCTGTCTTCTACTGGGATTGTAGAAGAGTGCTACCTGCCACCTCAATAATTCAATAAAAATTGCATAACTAAATAAAAAAAAGATACCCTTGTAACTTTAAGGGATAAACTATTACTAGTAGATCGTCTAAAATACTCTTACCGATAATTTTATATTCTATTGGAAGAAAGAGACAATGAAAATAATTTGATTGCGCAAAAAGGTTAGTATTAAAAAAATCAACGCTGTTAAAAACACAAGTAGAAAAACAGTAAACGATTAGGTTTGTTATTTAAACAAGTGCAAACCAGACTAGAGACCAGTCAGAATGGTTACAGAAAAAAATGCTTGCATTAAAACCATTTCTACAAAAAATATAAATAATAAAAGTGATTAATATTTGCAATTTGATATGATGTGTGTGTGAATTGCAAATATTAAAATATAAATATTAATACATGATAATACTACGTCTAAATTGTAAGTTACGTTGATGATCGTATTGACCTTTATACCACACTCAGAGCCTTCGAGTCCCTCTGAAAAAACATTCTCCACATAGAAGTTGAACAACATAGGAGACAAAATACACCTCTATCGTACCTCTCTTAAAATTTCAAATTTATCTGTGTTCATCGATTTGTTCAGCATAAATCATGCTTTTTGATACCAATAGAGATTCTGGATTACTCTTAGCTATGTCTTTCTCGTCAATGTTAGAGTTTTTTAACATTTTTATCAGTGCATCGTATTTTACAGTGTTTTGACATAATCGAGGAATGAGATGAATATATCCATTAGTTGGTCCATGCAGTTTTGTACAAGAGTATTCAAGCAGAAAGCTGCTTCACGTGTACCCAATCCGCTCTTGAACCCAAATTGTGTCTCGCTGCTTAGCTCTTCCAGCTTTCTGAATATTCCCGTGTAGAGGATGCAAAGAAATATGTTAGGGATCATTATAAACTTTGAATAAAGCCAATCCGTTAGAATGGGGCCGGTTTTATATATGAAATTGAAAATTGTTACCAGCATGTCGATATTGTCATCTTCCAACAGTTGTATGGCTTCCATAGTAATACCATCCGGTCCAGGGGTCTTGCCCAGTTTTGCTACTTTTATAGCATACTCATCCTCGGCGCAAATAATGAGAAGGCTGGATAAATTATCCGTGGGTATGTTAGTAGTTAGCAGATTCGGTCTATTATCCATAAATAGGGACGAAGCATCATAGTCTGTCCAGATTTTAACTATTTCTTCTTAAGTAAGTACGTAGTCTCCTTGATCCTTCTTTAGGCAAGTCTCATGGTGTTTATTGTTCATGGTTAATCCCACCCAACAGAGAGATCTAAATAATACAGTATTGTGCGAATTAATGGAATCACTGTGAGTTTTTTTTCATTTTTTCAATATTCACAGTTGGCAACACTACCTACCCAGTTGACAGCTGTCCAAGCATTGAAAACATAACCTTACTGTGTGTTGGTGTGTTTGAGTGTGTTTTAGGTCATTTCTTACCAAGCTTGTGTTGTTTTGGGCGTTTTTGTACTATTTTGTGTTGTTTTTGGTTTTATTCCAATATGGATATTACGCCTAGGAAGCGTGAAAAGATTGTCACGTTGAGTGAACACACTACTATGTCACAAAGAGAGATTGCTAGAACGTGTGGAGTAAGTCAGGGGGTAGTAAGCAAAATTTTGAAGCGTAAACGAGAAACGGGATCAGTGGATGTGAAAAGGTTAGGAAAATGTGGAAGAAAGAGAAAAACAATACCAGCAGATGATAGATTTTTACTTCGAAAGAGCAAATTGGACCCAGGAAAATCAAGCCAAGACCTACAACAAGATCTAGCAGCATCAGCTATAGTGATTCATGACTCAACTGTTCGTAGAAGACTTTTGGAGAATGGTAGAAGGGCAATTCGTCCACAGAAAAAACAGCTTCTAACTGAACGAATGAAGAAACAAAGGCTACTGTGGGCCAAAAAATACTCTAATTGGACTGTAGGCGACTGGAAAAAAATCCTATTTACAGATGAAACCCACTTTATAGTTCAGGGACAGCGGTCGAAATTCGTCAGGAAGTCTGACAATGAAAAGCTTACACCATCTTATATTGATCAAACCGTAAAACATCCAGTCAAGAAAATATTTTGGGGATGTTTTTCATACATGGGGTTGGATCTTTGGTGCCAATTGAAGGCATGATGAACAGCCAAAAATACAAATCCATGTTGGAAAAGTATTTGGACAAACATCTCCAAAAATGTCAACCCCAAGGAGGAGCGATTCTTCAACAGGACTCTGCTCCCTGTCACAAATCAAAGGAAATGATGGCATTTTTTAAAAATAAGAAGATTAATGTTTTAGATTGGCCCGGTAATTCGCCCGACCTCAGCCCCGTTGAAAATGTATGGGCCATTTGCAAAGCTAGACTGCGAAAAATCGACTGCACCACTAAAACAAAAATGATAGAAGCGGCCATTCAGGTTTGGTATCGAGATGAAAGGATATCTGACAACTGCCAGAAACTCATAGAATCTATGCCAAAACGGGTAAAATCAGTAATTGCTGCCAAAGGGGGACATATTTTCTACTGAATGATGTAAGTTTACCTTTATAGTTTTGTCAAAATATAATTTTTTACTAAATAAACTGTTTTTCATTAAAACAGCCTATGATTCCATTAATTCGCACAATACTGTATATATCCACATTTTCAATACAAGTAAAAAAATACATGATAATCTCAGCAGAAAAAATCAAATGCATGACAAGGTAGGAAATGTTAGAAATGCTAGAAACCAAACTAGTGTTGTAGAAGAAGAAGTTCTACAAACTTGAGTGCAACTCTTAAATGCAAATAAAGCGTCGAGATCTCTTAGTGAGAGCGCCCACCAAAGTGGCGTGGCAGTGGCAAGTAGCACGCGTCTAGCATAATGTAATCAATCCTAACGAATGATTAGAATGAATGACGTTACTGTCATTTTGGTGTAAACTGAATCATTCGTTTTCATTGGTTACATTATGCTAGACGCGTGCTACTTGCTACTTGCCACTGCCACGCCACTTTGGTGAGCGCTCTCACTTAGGGACACAATCTGAAAGAACAAACACTGAATAAAAGAATCAAAAGAAATAATCCTTAAAACAGCAATATTGTGCCTATAATGACATATACAGCGGAGTCGAAACCAGAAACATCCAAAACGAAACGACTGCTACAAACGACAGAATAGAACACTCCGATTAATATAAGTAGTATATATAGGGCACTATAAGACAGGGCGTGTTGACGACAGAGGCGCATTGGAGGCATTAGATATAAAACGTGACAAGACATTTGACATAAAATATGGCATTTGACATAGAACGTGGCAGTTGACATAATCCGTTATACGTCAAATGTCAGGGATTATGTCAAATATCATGATTTATGTCAGATGCCACGTTTTATGTCACGTTTGCCCTGTCGTATAGTGTCCCACATCTACTAATATAAGTAAAAGCCTACTGGATAGAGGAAAAAGCAAGAATATAAGAAGGGTATGTAATGCAGGAGACATAAATACATCGGTAACAAAAGGAACACATTATCAGAATGTATCCGAAAATAGGAAAGTAAGAATAGCATGAAACAAATTACCAAGTGGTCGAAGAAGGGTGTGGAAGACCAAGAAAGAAATGGTGTGATAATTTGAACAAAACAATCTTTTTTGAAAACGATTTCCGGAGTTGAAATCCAAATGTCAAACACTTGTTAATTAAAAATGTGATTTTCATTACATCCAATAATTGTGGCTTAATCCCATAAGTAGAAAGGGTCTTACTTCACCCCACTTTGACCTTTGATCCCATTTTCGGTGAGGCGTGTATTATGTCACGTTAGGTGTACGTCAGGTCACGTTAGGTGTACGTCGGGACACGTTTTATGTCGAATTTCGTGACATTTAACATCGTACGTGACCCGACGTACATCTAACGTGACCTGACGTACACTTAACGTCATCTTACGCACACCTGACGTGACCTTACGTACACCTAACGCGAAAAACGCCTCCACCGGAAAATAGGATCAAAGGTCAAAGTTGGGTGAAGTGAGGCCCTTTCTACTCTCATACAAAAATAATATCTAATTTAGATAGGTATTTCATTATTAGTGAATGAATGAAAATGAAGCATTTTTATTATAAACCAAGTTAAATGGGTCACAAATGAGTAATTACCCCCCTAACGTGATTTTGACGCTACAACATAACATTATATCGAAGAGAAATAAATGAAAAACATTTAATTTCAACATATTTTTTGTTTGTTACTTTAAACATTAAAAACAATAACAATTTTGGTTTTAATGCAAGCTATTATGGCTGGCCTATTGAGGGGCGTCACACAGTTACCTGGTCTGGATATATCATTCAAAGAAGGTAAAATAGGTTGATGACTTTCTTCTGCGTTACAATAGTCAAACTGTTTGCAGCATTTTTGTGCTTCTGTTGCAGTAGGTTTCATATGACACCATCTGGGTTCTTCGGGTGGAAAAAAGCCACCTTTGTCCAAACAACTAACGCATTTGTTATAAAAATAGAAAATTAAAAATGAATTGGACCGAAAAAAACGCATTATTAAAATTATTATTTTCGTTAATAAAATCTTTCTGATACCCGGAGATTTCTACGGGTCTCATCAAGTAACATTAGAAGTAACATTACAGTGTGGAAACCACTTTTGTGGAAAATTTTATTCCATAAGTGGTTTCCACACTGTAAATGTAAATAAACTCACTTTCCCAAGGAAAACTACAAATTCTTGAGGCCATCTTATATCGACTTGTCGTAAATTACTTCAATTAAAAAAATCAGATATACTCCAGTACTGATCATAGTTAAGAGTCTAAATTCTTAACTGTGAATATAAGCAACTAATTTTGAGAAGTATAAGAATTTTCTATTCTTATTTTGCGTCTTAAATAATAATTAATCATAAAAAAATCGTAAAGGTTTATACGAGAGTAACATGGAGGTGCTACTATACACAGCATACAATGAACCCGAGATCGTAACATCCATATAGATCGGACGTTTGCGCTGGATGGGCCATATTGAACGGATGTTGGAGACTGAAGCGCCAAAACATATAATGAGGGAGTAGTAATTTCACTAGTAGGGAAAAGGTCAATGGGAAGACCCAAACACCAGTAGGGAGAAGGTCAAAGGGAAGACCCAAACTTAGATACATGGAACAAGTGGAACAACATCTAAAAACACTAAGATTACCAACTGGAAAAACAAAGCAAAGAACAGTACAGAATGGCGGAAAATCCTAGAACAAGCCAAGACCCAGAAAGGGTTGTCGAGCTACTGATGATGATGATGATCATGGAGGTGCTAAAAGTAGAAAAAAAATCACCAACACTTTGGAGAGATGTGAACTATAATCGAAAAATGTACAACTGTAAAAACGGCAAAAAGTTGAAGATATTATAGAGACTCACAGGATACAAACCAAAACCGTCTAATACGACTACGACTAATATTGTAGATACGGTTTTGGTAAATAACTACTTTCGAAAAGTATTTCCACACGAAAAGGTTTCAAAAATGGTATAGAAAACGCAGAGCAATAGGGATGCCAGTACAAGAGAATATATTACATTCACTAATTTTTGCAGATGACCAAGTCCTTTTTTCACAAGACAGGCAGGATATGGGATATATGATAAGGAAATTAAAAGAAGAATATGAGCTACCGGGACTATTAGACGCGGTAAGACCGAATACTTATGTATTGGATCAGAGATTTGAGGATATAAACATGAGTATATAAAAGTTTAGAAGAAGAGACTATTAAGATTGGCAAGACTTTTAAGTTTTTAAAGTAAATGATAAGCAGAGATGGTAAATGATGCATGAAAGATATATAAATGAAAGTAGAGCGGGGAAAGCAAGCCACGAAAACACTTCATGGAGTGATATGGAACAAACTCTAACCAAAGAAAACAAAAAACGGATATTTCAGGGCATACTGCTGAATACTTACCCTATATGGAGCGGAAGTATGGCCAATGACAACAGCAATACGAAATAAAATAAGAACAGTTGAATTTTACTTTATGAAAAGACGTCTGGTGATGTACAAATCACCAAGATGATAGAATAAGAACAGAGGAAATATGGAACAGAATGGAAGTAGAATGTAGCCCTGCAGTGGTACGGGCATGTACAAAGAATGCTAGAGCGCAGATGGCCGAAAAGAATATTGAGCTGCGACCCGCCGGGAAGAAGACGGAGAAATAGACATGCTTTAAGATGGAAAACGTAGAGAGGAAATGCAATGATAGATAGAGACCACAGAGAAAATGACTGGGAGAATAACAGTGCTGTGGAGGACGAAAACGGCGAACTCATAACAAGAAAAAACCGAAGAAGAAGAAAAGTAATTATCAAAGATCAGCAACATTTCTCATGCACAGGGTATTAAAATAAATTCGATAATTAATAAATGCGGGCGTGTTCAAAAAAACGCTTGGAAACATCTATTGGTATTTTTAGTTGAGCATATTTTACAATAAAAACTTTTTTATAATATTTTTTATAATAGTTTTGTTTATTCTAGTGTAAAACGCCTGATAATTGGAAGAGTCCATTTATGCGAATGGCAAGTCCGTTATACAACATGTAAATTTTTTTGTTTTATTAAAATTATAACAAGGATATTAACTAACAAGATTTTATGTACTTGCGAATGTACATAAAATTGTTAAGATTAATAAAATAAATTTGGAAATCAGAAAATAACTTTTTTTACTCGATTTTAAAAATATTATTTACTTAAAATTTAAAAATTCGGAAAACATAGTATGAAGCTTAGCGCTAGCCTACAATACTGACTACTGTACCACCTTTTCTATATTGGTTTTGTTTATTTTCATCTAAAACACTTGACCTTAGTAAAATGTTTTCAGTTAACATGACAGCAGTTGCAATATTTCCAAATAAGGTGGATAGGGAGGCGCAGTTCGATAGAACGGCCAGTACGATGTCCTGATCTGACACCATTAGACTTTTTACGGGATATAGAACATTTTTTACGGGAATATGTGAAAAATATTTTATATAAAACTAAACTCCTCGACTAAGCTGACAAAAAGACTAATAAAGCTTGCGATTAGATCGGTCACCCCTAAGATGTTAACGTTAGAATAAATTTCTATTCTTAGATTAGAATGTTGCCAAGGCAGTCGCGACGAGCATTTTGACATTTATCCTACATTCACATTAATGTATTTATTTATTTTTTTATATTATCCAAAGATAAACAATATCACTAATTTGTTTTTCAGTGCGTTATAGCAAATTTATAGCGTAAATCTAAAAACACTTAATATTTCCAAACCAATTCAAGATAGGTACAGGCAGTGTACATGAGGTATATCTAGAATATTCTGGGGAAACCAAAAATTAAATAATATCCAGGATAATGTATTTGAAATAACAAAGTTGGCATTGGCCACTGTTACATGACGCGTGCCTTAGTCTGTGGACCAATGAGTGCGTCGATGCGCATCGCTTCGCCTTTCTACCTCCTATTCAATTTACCATTGGCCGATAGACCTAGAAATGTACATATCGATACGAAATAAAGTGTATAAAAAGAGCCATGGGTAGTCAAGTCTAGCCTTACTCCGGCTCCCATGTAGGATCTCCTACCTACACCCTGGAAGCATCCTTCACGGGGGTTCTGCTCCCCACTCGTTCTTAGACTTTTTTGCTAGGACCTTTTTACCACCAAATTGCTTTTTATTTGTGATAGATAACCATAACCCACCAAATTGAGATAGAAAAGCTGAGGAAACTTCGATTGGCAAGAGTCGAAGCCCTGTATAGAGGAGCTATATGAGTTATTTCTTGTGAAGATCCAAACCTCCCTACCGTGACAACACAACCTGTATGAAAAGTTTTTATTGCAAAATATGCGCAACGAAAAATACCCATCGACGTGTCCAAACGTTTTTCTAAACACGCCCCCATTAATTATCGAATTTATTTCACTTGGCTGTTCCACCCTGTATATAATATACAAAAAATATCCAATACATTTCCTAAATAAGCCCTTTATAAATACAATTGGAAGGTCGTCTGAAAATCAGGCAATTGATCACAATCCTGTAATTATGATACAGTGAGCATCATCCACAAAAAAAATTGTCAATTGAATTAATTCTAAATTAGATAAACACGTTTGACGAACTCTAGTACCATTAGCGAGGTATTTTTACATTAAATCGATATAGAACAACCTCTAGACTTTGTAGTTTTTTGTTGTGAAAAGAGTTTGTGCAGTCGCTATTGCAAAATCATTTGCTTCTATAAAAAGTTGGAAAATACCTAATTGTATTAATAATTTTGATTTAAAAAAAAAATAGTAGGATCTGTCTACAACAGCTATACGTTGTATTACTATTGCAGTATGGAACTTTACTAATACCAATAGCTCTAAGCATAATTTAGTCACTAATAGTAATGTAGCCATATAACAAGGATACATATTACGAAACCTACACTATGCGAAGTGAAATCAAAAGTACATTTTATATGAAAATACAATACAATGAACAACTAACAGTGCAAAATCATATCATAATGACCGCTTTGAATAAACAAAATTAAAAATCGTTTAATAAAACCAATAGATTTATATAAAGTGGTATAATTACCACAAAACCATTCACTAACGAATTCAGTATGAAGAGCTGTTTCTATGCAGCTTCAATAACGACTGCAAAACAAAAAGAAGACTAATTTTGTTTTTTCCAGAAATACAGAGATGTAAAGAAGGTTTTTTATTATTGAAAAGTGGTAAATGGCCGGCCTAAAAATACTTGTATTTATATGCATGTCCTCTCTGTACGTTCTCTGTCTCTCCATATCTCAGCATATTTCTTCGTCAAATTTTCTCGTGCACATCGCTTTTCTCATGTTAGTTTCAACCTGCTACCTGTCTTCGTGGCTATATCGTTTCAGTTATCGTTTTTCTAAACATTTATTATCTTAATTATCATTAGTTTAACTGCTACATAAGGTCCGTTTAGAGACTATGACTACGGATCAGTAACCCTCATTGGGAGTTTACTTTGCCATGAAGTGAATCTACTTAAAATTTTAACATCATACAAAATTATCAGCGGGGTTTTAATGGAGTAGTGATGCGCATCATAAGGTGTTGCTTCCAGATAACACCTCTAGCCTCTCCTACTCAATTCCGATCCTCACCTCCGAGAAGTGTGATCCGGATCACACGGGTGAACCCCGGTAAACCTGAGCAACCCTACTGGAGACTGGGTAACCAACCCCAGTGGAAGGTAGGGTCAGGGCTGATGAGGAAGGGAGAAATGATCCTCCGAAAAGGGGGTTGGGCATGAGGCTAACTCCCTCATCCCATAAAAACCTATTGTTACGACATCTCGAGATAGAAAAGCCGGACTGCATTCAAGACGACGACCCACGCACCGAACTAAGGACAATGATTTAAAGATCAGTACTTGGAATGTAAGAACGCTGTATAGGACAGCGGGACTGAAGCTGCTGCAAGATCAACTCCTAAAATATAGAATAGACATTGCAGCCATTCAAGAGATGAGATGGACAGGAACCGGCATTTTGCAGAAAAAAGAACATGATATATATTACAGCTGCAACCCGAACCGACATGAGTTCGGAACCGCGTTCCTAGTATCAAAGAGAATCAAAAATTTTATTATTGGTTTTAAAGCCATAAATGATCGGTTATGCATCCTTCGAATAAAAGGAAAATTTTTCAACATAAGCCTGATCAACGTGTACGCGCCAACCGAGGAAAAAGACGAAGAAATTAAAGATCTATTCTACGAAGATCTCGAAAAAGCATATGATAATTGTGCCAAAAACGATATTAAAATAATCATTGGAGACATGAACGCCCAGATAGGAAAAGAGATATGCTACCAAGATTATATTGGTAAACATAGCCTTCACGACGTTACTAATGACAATGGTTTAAGGCTTATTAGTCTGGCAGCTTCCAAAGATTTAATTGTGGGAAGTACCTGTTTTAATCACAAGAATATCCATAAAGCCTCTTGGATATCACCAAATGGACACACCACAAATCAAATCGACCATGTTATAATTGACAGAAGGCACTTTACAAACCTAATGGACGTAAGAAGTTATATTACTCAGAGCAAATATTGACTCAGATCATTTTATGGTAGGGGCCAAGTTACGACAAAGAATTTCCAATGCCAAGAAAGAAAGGGGCACTAGACAAGTAAAATATAATTTACATGGGCTAAAAAATGAAAACAAGGAGAAACAGTTCCAGTCACATATAAAAGAAACCCTAGAACACACCTGGGCAGTCGACCAGTCAAGCACGGAAATGTGGAACAACTGCAAGGAGGCTCTGAAATTAGCAGCCGAAAGCACATTGGGAATATCCCGAACCCAAGAAAGAAACGACTGGTTCGACCAAGACTGCAAAAAAATAACAGATGAGAAGAACGAGGCATTTAGGACCATGCAACATCGAAAAACTAGAACAACAATAGATAGATACAAAAACTTAAGGAGAGAGGAAAAACGCATACACCGAAAAAAGAAACGAGACTCGGAAAATGACATGTTAGAACGGCTCGAAAGCCATATGAGTCACGGAGAAACAAGAAAGTTCTACCATCAAATAAATAGTATTAGAAAAGAATTCAAACCAAGAATCAACTATTGTAATGATAAGGAAGGCAACTTACTTACCAACAAAGAGGACATCCTTTTACGATGGGTAGAGCACTTTCGAGAGTTGCTGGAAGGGGAACCTACTAACAATATAGAGCTGAAATACCGAAATGAGGAACTCGTGGAACCCCCCTCGATAGATGAAGTAAAAATATCTATAGAAAAACTAAGGAACCATAGGTCCCCAGGTAGCGATGGCATCCCAGCAGAGTTATTTAAGCACGGTGGAGAGCAGCTCACCAAGGTGATGCGAGAAATTGTTTGTAGAATTTGGTCTGAGGAGCAAATGCCAGAAGAATGGAGCTTAGGCTTAATTTGCCCGTTACACAAAAAGGGAAACCAACTGGAATGCAATAATTACCGCAGAATAACTCTCCTAAATACAGCATACAAGATATTATCAAATATTTTGCACGAGAGATTAAAGCCTTACACTGAAATGTTTCTAGGGGAATATCAGGCAGGATTCAGGCCTGGACGTTCAACCATTAACCAGATCTTTACACTACGGCAGATCCTCGAAAAAGCGCAAGAGTTTAACATAGATATGTATCATATTTTTGTCGATTTTAAAGCGGCATATGACAGTGTCTTAAGACCAAGTCTTTACAACGCTATGAATGAGTTAGGAATTCCAAAAAAAACTCATATGTTTGATAAAAGTGACAATGGCGAAGATGCTATCAGCAGTAAAAATTCAAAACGACTCGTCAACCCCATTTCAAATACATAGGGGGTTAAGGCAGGGAGATGCGCTGGCGTGTCAGCTTTTTAATGTCGCCTTAGAAAAAGTTGTACGAGACGCTAATTTAGATAGCAGGGGAACAATATTTAATAGATCAGTCCAAATTCTAGCATATGCAGACGACGTGGACATTATAACAAGAACTAGGGCGAGAACTGCGGAAATCCTAACCGAGCTAGTAGCAGCAGCAGAACGAATGGGGTTACATATAAATCAAAATAAAACCAAATTCATGGCGACTAACACAAACACAAGAGCTGGAAATGTTGACACAAATTTAATCATCAATGACCAAACTTTCGAAGCAGTCAATGAGTTCATATATCTAGGGACATCGGTTAACCCCAATAATAATACATCTGAGGAAATAAAAAGGCGAATAATAATTGCAAACAGGTGTTATTATGGTCTATCAATGTACCTAGCTAACAAACGTCTGTCTCAAAAAACTCGTATAAGGCTGTATAGAACACTGATAGTCCCCGTTCTCACATACGGATCAGAGGCATGGACGCTAACGAAAACAGATGAATCCGCTCTATCCATTTTTGAAAGAAAGGTGCTACGCAAGATATTTGGAGCGATCTGTGAGAACGGAATATGGAGGCGTAGATATAACTTCGAACTGCAGAATATCTACAAGCATACGTTTGGTGGTAAAGATATTACCACTATAATTAAGCGAAACCGCCTGCAGTGGGCAGGACATGTAGCCCGGGCCCCTGAATCGAACATGATAAAAAAGATTCTAACAGCGCAACCTGTGGGAATGAGACGACGGGGTAGACCAAAGCTGAGGTGGATGGATGGGGTAACACAAGATGCGGAGAAGATCGGAGTCGGCAACTGGAAAATTCAAGCAAGGGACAGAACAGAATGGCGTAGAAAGCTTGAGAAGGTCGAGGCCCTCTAAGGGCTGTAGCACCAAGATGATGATGATGATGACAAAATTATCAGCAACCATGTAATTTAATACCAATTAAACAACGTTTAAAGGGTTTTCACCCAAATATTTAGTGGCGTTAAACATATATACCTAGTAGCAGCACTGAAGATGGAATATTTATTTCGAAAACGTTCTGTGATTTAGCCCGAAAGAGTTTTTAAATAAATATACCGTGTATAATTGATTTTATAATAAAAATGTGACATATGGTGTAAAGTGACTACAAGAAATAAACTTTTTTTTTGAGGATTTCTGTATAAGTGCTTTTTTGGCCTCGATGGTTTATTTTACTTTTTCTTTTCTAACTCTGTCTCATCTACATATTCCATCAAGATCTTCGCCATCCCACCTTTTCTTTCGTCGTCTGCTTTGCATTTTTCCTCCGTAGTGATACTCTTCCCTTGACTCCTATTGTGTGAATTATAAGTCTGCCTAGATAGCTAAGAAATGTGTGTATCTTCCTTTGTGCGAATGAAATTACAAGATCCCCATTACAAAATCAAAAAGTATTGCGAAGGAAAAACTGGCAAACCGCGAAGTCTTGATACGTCTAGTACAGCTCCTCTGTACACAGCCCGAATTGACGTTAAACTGTAGGAGCCGTATATCTGTGTACACTTAATCATACACACCACAGATATATCTTCTTCACGTGCCATATCAAAGTTATCCGACGTTGGCGATCTCCACTATGAAGTCTTCTCAATCTTCTGCTACATGGAATAATTGTCCTGCATTTAGTCTCAGTGCATTCACGAATGTTTACTAACCAAGAAACCTGTTTTCTTCCTACATCTCTACAGCCTTCTATTTTGACTTTAAGGATCAGTTGTAATATTCTATATTACAATTGATCTGTAATATTCTATATTACAACTGATCTGTAAAAAATCTTGAGAATTACCAACACCCCCAAAAGTTGCCTTCTTCATCGACCTCTAAGCCGCAATCCTCGCCCTGTCGACAAATCGATACACCGACTGTGCCAAAACAATATCTTGCCGCGTCCAACTATCGAACTTGATGGAAAAAGGGTGGCTGATTACTCTACAATGGATCCCTAGTCATGTCGGTGTTGAAGGGAATAAAGCGGCGGATGAACTTGCAAAAGAAGGCACTACTCTTCCCAGCCCCCTAGCTTCCAATCGTACACATCAGCAAAGTCCACCATTAGAAGAGGAATCAAAGCGAAGATAAAAGAGCAGCAAATGCAAGCCGTTGCTGGAAAATCTTGGGCCTACCTAATAGAGTCACCAATCCCTCGCAACTTGCCGAGACCCATTAGTGTAGCCGTGTTCAGAACAACTACGGGGCATGACTACCTGGCCTCCCATCTACATCGCATCGGCGTCCGCGAAAATGACAACTGTCCACTATGTGAACAGCCCCAGATGGATGCTGCTCACCTTCCAGAGTGCCGAGCCCTGAAAACAGACCCACCCGAGGAGGAAAGAAGATCGCCTACGAGAAACGGCTCGTCTATACTGGTCAGCGCGCCACCAAATGGCTAACATGCCAAGGGTGGGCGTTGGCTAGTAAGTAAGTAAGTAAGTAATATTCTACATAGTGGCCCAAAAGTCTGGAAACGGCTAATTATTTCGTAAAATGCTAATCATAATTGTACAAAATTTGAGGTACACCTATTTTGGGATACGGAGATTCCATATTTGATATTTACAATGTTGCCAGATTTGCCGTTTTTCTTATATTATTAGTAACTTTGGTTTTTCAAATACATTACCCTGTATATTCAGTCATTATTCGAATCTCCTATTCAATACGAGTTCAACCATATCTAACACTTATGATTTTATGTAATCTGGAAGGTCATAAATACATAAAACCGAAGTCTGGCAACGCCTAAATTGTTTCAATAAATTTTTTAATACTAACTATTTTCAAATACATTAAAACGTAACAATTGATAGTTTAGAACATTTTTTAACATAGTAGTTACGTTATTAAGTGTTCAAAATGTGCTCAATTTGTGAGTTGACAGCACCCTAATCGATGGTAGAAGGCGTCTACCACATTTCTCCATGATTGTCTAGAAATTATTCGAGATTCATTGATAATTCGTTGCCTTAGCTCTGCAAGACTTGCTGGTTAAGTTTTGTAAACTGAATTTTTCAAGTATCCCTAATAAAAATAATCTTTAGGATTGAAATCGGGTGAACGTGGAGGCCATTCAATTCTACCTTGTCTACCAATTTATCGTCCAGGAAATATCTCATCTAAATATCGCCGAACATTTACACCAACTATCTGACGTTAAATTTCTTTCGACAAAAAAGACCCAGTTGAATAAGTAACTACTATATCTGACCATACATTTAATTTTTGTGGTCTTTGAGTATGGTTTTCATGCATTCAGTCTTCAGTGTGAATTTACGTCACACCAGTACCTTAAATTGTGTCGATTTACACTTCCACACAGTGTAAAAGTTGCTTCATCGGAAAAACATATTCTGTTAACGAAATTTTAATAATTTTCAATTTTATCCATCATTACCTCAGTAAACTCTAATCTACGACCAAAGTCATCTTCAGTTAATTCTTGCAATAAGTTAATGTTGTATGATTTAAATTTATTTTTACGTAATAAACGTAATACTGAAGAATGACCTACATCATGTACTTGTGCACCCCTGCCTGGAGATGTATGTGGATCTTCAACAAAACTTTGCTTATATCTGAAGTTTTGTTGTCATTGATAACTCGTTTCGGTCAACCTGATCGGTATCTATCTTTTACTTCTTATGAATAGTCGTCTTATGAATAGGAGAATGGTTTAGAGAACGGCATTTTAGAGAAGCAATTTAAATTGCAGAACTTTTTGAACCACAACTACTGTCAATTTTAGTTCATAATTTAAATGGTGAACAAATGTCAAAATCACAGCATTCTCCATTTCATTATTTAAATTTATTAAAATCTACATATTTTGCACTGCTTTATGTATTTAAGATCTTTCAGACTACATAAAATCAAATGAACATATGGTTGAACTCGTATTGAATAGCTGAACTCGTGTGAAATTCACACTAAATGCGTGAAAACCATACTCAAAGACCACAAAAATTAAATGTATGGTCAGTAAGGTACTTATTTAATTGGGCCATTTTTTATCGAAAGAAATTTAACTTCAGATAGTCAGATAGTTAGTGTAAATGTTCGACATTATTTAAATGAGATATTTCCCGGACGATAAATTGGTAGACAAGGTAGAATTGAATGGCCTCCACGTTCACCCGATCTCAATCCTAAAGATTATTTTTATTAGATATACTTGAAAAATTCAGTTTACAAAATTTAACCAGCAAGTCTTGCATAGCTAAGGCAATGAATTATCGATGAATCTCGAATAATTTCTAGACGATCATGGAGTGCTGTCAACTCACAAATGGAGCACATTTTGAACACTTAATAACGTAACTATTATGTTAAAAATATTCTAAACTATCAATTGTTACGTTTTAATGTATTTAAAAATAGTTAGTATTAAAAAATGTATTGAAACAATTTAGCCGTTGCCAGACTTCTGTTTTATGTATTTAAGACCTTCCAGACTACATAAAATCATAAGTGTTACATATGGTTGAACTCGTATTTAATAGGAGATTCTAATAATGACTGAATATACAGGGTGATGCATTTGAAAAACCAAAGTTACTAGTAATATAAGAGAAACTGAAAATCTGGCAACATTGCAAATACCAAATATGGAATCTTCGTATCCCAAAATAGGCGTATCTCAAATTTTGTATAATTATGTCTAGTAATTTACGAGATAATTAGCCGTTTCCAGACTTTTGGGCCACTCTGTATATTGATTTCCCCTCACTGCATGTCCCAGATAAGGCATTTTCCGGTCTTTAACAATCTTTAGCTATTCTCTATGTTTATTGACTTTCTTTAGCACTTCCTCATTAGTTTTTCTTGCTTTCCAAGGTATCTTCAGCATTCGTCTATGAATCCACATTTAAAATGCTTCAATTCTGTTCATACTTGATACTTTGACCACTTTTCTTCTCCATACAAAAGCACAGACCAAATATAGCAGTTAACCATTCTTTGTCTCAGTTCTAAACTGAGATGATTATTGCAAAGAAATGTCTTCATTTTCATAAACGTAGTTTTAGTAATTGCTATTCTTCGTTTTATTTTTATGTCTAGATATAGTTGGTCCGTTATGACAGTTCCCAAATATTTAATTTTGTGAACTTTTTCAACTTGGATTTCATTTAATTGAAGTTCTGCATCTGGATGTGGGTTACGACTAGACTAAAAATTTGGCTTTGTTTGAGTTTATTTTAATGTCCATTTCCTCTCATACTTCTTGAATACGATCAAGCAGAATTTGGAGACCTTCAATATGTTCTGACAGAAATACTGCATCCGCGTATCTAATTACATTAAGTAGTTCCCGGTTGATTTGATGGCTGTCTCTCAAGTGTCTTGATACACAGATATCCAGGGGAATTACCTACCCTCACAATTGAATAGCACAGTAAGAAGTTATAAGTAACGATAAATAATTTCAGGTGATTAGCACCAACAGGAACAGTTAGCACAGGCACAAGGAATACATAAATTACATTTACATAGTTCATATAGATGGCAGTAGTCCACTGCTAGCAGATATTACTGAGTCAAATAATAAGCAAACGCTGGCATGTTTTTGTATAAATGTTTCGATCTTTTTAGTGATTCTTAAACCACAGTGCAACAAATCAGTTAGGCTTCACACAAGTGTCACACACCACCAAAAATCACTAAAGTTACCACAAGATCA
The DNA here is from genome assembly GCA_918026665.1 of Diabrotica balteata. Taxonomy (NCBI): domain Eukaryota; kingdom Metazoa; phylum Arthropoda; class Insecta; order Coleoptera; family Chrysomelidae; genus Diabrotica; species Diabrotica balteata. The sequence goes on along the minus strand of OU898283.1, from coordinate 13,070,211 downwards.
AAGTTCTGAATAGGTGAGAGTTTAAACAGTAAGTAATCAAAATGACTCTTCTTCTTCTTATAGTGCACCTATAGTGCGTTGGCGAATTATCTTAAGGCCAGACGCCGGTCTTTAGCGGCATGCAAAAGATCGCCAGTGTTATTTATGCCTGTCCAGTTCTTTATGTTCCGTAGCCACGACATTTGTTTGCGACCTACTTCTTTCTTGCCTTCAATCTTTCCCTGGACGATTAGCTGAGCGATTGTGTATTTTCTACCTCTCAAAATATGGCCGACGTATCTCATTTTTCGTACCTTGATCAAATCGAGTAGTTCTCTCTCAGTATTTGCCTTTCTTAACACTTCCTCGTTTCTCACCCTATATGTCCATGGTATGCGGAACATTCTTCGCAACGTCCACATTTCTAAGGCCTCCAAATTATTAATAGAAGGTACTATTGACGTCCATGTTTCCATGCCGTATAACAATATGGACCATATATAGCTTTTAAACCATCGTGTAGCAGAGATTGAAGGAAAGATTGCGGTTATATAGTAGCGGTTTAAATTTAATAAAAGCTTGTCTTGCTTGTTCGGTACGGAATTTTATTCTTATTGAGGATCCCATTGGTCATTCATTATCATTCCCAAGTATTTAAATGTTTTCACTTGATCGATTGGAGCATTATCTTCTTGCTGTTGTATTCTTAAGAGTGCAAAATGACTCATTCAACATGAAATGAATAACGTTACACTTGGCTTGTATCTTCAGAGTTTACATTTGGTTACATTGTGCAGTTGAATTACTGCGAATGGTAAATCCACAGAATTTTCGCTTAGCAGTATAAGAATAAACACGTTTTAAAAGATATTGGAATCAATATACAGTATTTAATTAAAACTAAAAACAGTGCTACAATTTTATCAAACCAGTCAGTCAGAATTTTGGACGCTTGGTAAAAGTAAAGTTCACATTCCCGTCGAATTCTAACAAAACTTCCCCGTCGTCCTTAAAACTACACCAAAAATTTTTAAACCAGATTGAAATTTTATTGTTCATATAAAATTTTGGCAAATAAATAATTGTTCGGTAAAAAAATAAATTTAGATAATGACAAGTCAACATCTGACTTACCATTTTTCGATTTTTATCGATTTCTATACCACAGACAAAAAAATTACAAATAAAGAAAACAAAGAGTAAAAACAGTATCAGAATATCTAAGCTTTTTTGTATATGTATTAGCTTTTATTAAATATACCAATTTCAGCAACAAACAAGATTATCATTTTTAAATAGATTAAATATTAAACAAACAGTGAAATTAGATTAGATATTTAAAGAGAAAAGTTCTACCCACATCAAATGAAATTCGCTAAATGTTGAAATATTAAATTAATTTGATTTATTTTATTTGTTCAATGAAATTACAGAAGTGAAATAAATGTCATATGAGGTATAGACTTGGCGGGATCTGTAGAAATTCAGACCATAATGGACATTTTCCATAGGAAGCTATTTTTTTTTTGTTGGAATCCTTCAGGATGAGCCCAATACCGATAATCACGATATGCGCCAGTCGCAAACCCTGTGCTAAATTTTTTATTTAACAAAATCTGAAAACAATTCAAAATTTCTCATTTTTTGCTCCTATTTTCGTTTATAATTCGGAAAATATTGATCCTAGAGAAAAAATTATACGAAGTTAAAGTTTCGTTATTCAATTTTACACAATATTTCGTTAGCTAGAAATTGAAAATTTAATGTTAATTATTGAAAAAATAGCAATAATTGGAAAAAAAGTACAAAAAATGAAGTCAATCCTTTAAATGTTTTCGACTTTCTAAACTTGACTTACAAGCTCCATATTCCGCCTAGAAAAATCGACTTTCTAAACTTGACTTACAAGCTCCATATTCCGCCTAGAAAAACTTTTTAATATGTTTAAAACGTGTGTTAAATTTTGTCAAGATCGGTCGGATAGGTTTTGCATAATAATTTTGCAATCCAGCCTACTGGAAAAAAATCGCAAATTTTCAAATTTATAGTAGGCCCTAAATAAAACCCTCAGATAGTTGCAAATTTTTTAACATATAAAGGAAGGCTCAAACTTTTAAACGCTTTTTGTAAAATTCAAATCGGTTCACTAGGAGAGCCTAGAATTTTTTTAAAAGTTTTAAACATTTTTTAGGCTTATAAACAAATTGAATAACTTTACGAGCTTTAAACATATCAATTTCAAAATTTATACACTTAAAGAACATTACAAGACGCTTCTTTAAAAAAAACATATATTCGGCTTACTGGTTGCCGAGATATTGAAGGTCAAAGTTGGCATACATTTGCCGTGTAACCATAAGTTATAGAGGGCTCGTTTTTAAACAAATACCCTCGTCTTGTCAAGTACTTTTTATATGAAAAGTTTTACGTAATGCGCTTTATGGCAACATTCATAAAAAAGACAAATAAAAAAACGGTTTTAGCGTAGAATGTCGCTGGGAATGCATGATAGGTGGTGGTGGGGGACATTCACTCGAAATGTGAATCGGCGAGTTCAAAATCATAGCGCGCGCTAAAAATTGCATTATCTCGGCTTCTTGTCAACTTATTTTGCTCTTGTTTTTTGAATCGATGTCTCGGACGACAAGGATTTCAAATATCATATTTTCAAATACCATTTTTAATTGCAAATTGGGGAATTTGCAATAGACAATTGTATGTTAAACAAGTAATTGCATTTTTTCTTCATGCATTTTTTTGAGCTTGCAATTTATACATTAAAATAAATTGTTACTTTTAGTAAACAAATATGTATTTATAAATTGTTATTAAATAATTTGAACTGTTAAAAACAAAGACGAACGATTTTTTTTTGTAAAAATCAAACTTTTTAAAAGAATTAACATTAAAAATAATTTATTTCTGCAGTTTTATCATAATAATGACATTATTTGATTTGAGAATATATTTTGATTGGAAAATGACGTGTATATTGTACGTGTTATTATACTGCTGTGTAATGCTCGAAACTGTTTTTTTTTTGAGCTTGCAATCTATACATTGAAGTAAATTGTTACTTTTAGTAAAAAAATATGTAAATAAATTATTTTTAATGTTAATTATTTTAAAAAGTTTCATTTTTACAAAAAAATTTTTTTTTTCGTTTGCCCTTATTTTAACAATTCAAATTATTTACTAACAATTTATAAATACATATTTGTTTATTAAAAGTAACAATTTACTTCAATGTATAAATTGCAAGCTCAAAAAAATGCATGAAGAAAAAATGCAATTACTTGTTTAACATACAATTGTTTATTGCAAATTTCCCAATTTACAAATAAAAATGGTATTTGAAAATATGATATTAGAAATCCTTGTCATCCGAGACATCGATTCAAAAAAAAAGAGCAAAATAAGTTGACAAGAAGCCGAGATAATGCAATTTTTAGCGCGCGCTATGATTTTGAACTTGACGATTTACATTTCGAGTGAATGTCCCCCACCACCACCTATCATGCATTCCGAGCGACATTTTACGCGAAAACGGTTTTTTATTTGTCTTTTTTATGAATGTTGCCATAAAGCGCATTACGTAAAACTTTTCATATAAAAAGTACTTGACAAGACGAGGGTATTTGTTTAAAAACGAGCCCTCTATGACTTAAGCATAATTTACAAAACTAGCTTGTTCAAGTTCAAAACCTGGACCATAAAGGCCAATGTGAACCGATTGGAGGCCTTTGAAATGTGGATATTTAGAAGACTACTTAACATACTCTGGACAGATCACACAACAAATGTCGAAGTATTAAATCGAATGAGCAGAATAAAAGGAAATAACAAGAAGAAAAACTGCTTATCTGGGTCGTGCCACAGATAGTACGTGGACTCTTGAGTGACCAATTATATTTAGTGCAACTAATTTAAGATTTCAACAAATTCCTCACAACTTTTTAATAGTATTTAATGTATAATACTTAAAAATGTATTCTCCATATTGAAAGGATATAAAAAACAATAATTTTATAATGACCAATGCCAAGAAAAAAACGAGGGAAGTTGTAACTTTAGGAATGATTATACAATTGGTAAAATTAAAACTGGTTCTAAATCTGAAAGATGATGATACTTTTGACAATTTTCGCAGATACAATAAGTACCCACATTTTAATAAATATCTTAAAATAGACAAAAATACGTAATCTTTTAGGTTTTAAAAAGCAATTACATTGGATTTAATTTTTTTAATTCATAAGGACTTTCTAAAAATGTTTCAAACAGTTGCTTTTAATGTTTTATTTGTAAACTAAAATTCTGATAATGTTTCACGCTTTTATATTTTCTTTAAACGCTTTTTACCCATACAGTTCTTACATAGCACCCAAATACTCTTAAATTAACATACCTGTAGCTATATAGGACGACTCCTGCTTTAATGTATGTAGAGGTGAAGCAATAGCCATCAGTTTCGCACGTAAAATTCGTGTCTTTGCATATGTCACACTTGCATTTGAGTGCCCAAACTCCTGAAAAATGTATTTACGTTAGATCATGCAAAATTTGCGTGGGAATAAATATACATAATAAGCAATCGTCTTTGTAATACTGCGACTAAGAAAAAATAATGTTTAACTGGCACTTTTTGCCTTGTGCATCTATTTTCCATTCAAAGGACTAATAGGCCAGGGAAGATGAGTTTTGAGACGAAAAAAAAAATAGTAACAAGATAGAATGCATTGTAAAAGGAAGAATATTTAACAAAAATTAAAGGAAACATAATTTACGGATGATCTGAAGTAGGGAATAAGTTTTTAATGGCAAAAACCGGTTTATCACGATTTTCGACCAAATTACAAGTTTAATGGCGAAATTATAGGTAATAAAAAGGTCTACAATTTTAGTATTTACAGTTTTCTTTTACGTCTAGGTTTTTCAGAGCCGGAATTGTACCTCAAGTCTTTCAAAAAGTTAGTAAGAGAGCATCTAAGCTCGGCTTGATCAATAATGTCTTGTGGTAGCTTTTCCAAAACTCGATTGGGGTTGAATAGTGCAATGCCACATGCTTCAAAACCAGAAAGTATTTCTTTTTACAGCACTTTTCTCTCCGTCTGGATTTTTAGGTGGTACTTTATTCATGATTTTAAGTGTTTGCTTTAACAGCTTAGGAAATTTATTTTTCGGAATGCCAGAGGTTTTGGAATTTTGCATTTTCCATGATGTTAGAGTTTTCATCCAGCTTTCTTTTAAGGGCCTGAAGAATGCGACATCCAATGGCTGGCAAATATTAGTAGAGTTGGCTGGTAAACATGCAAATATTATATTATTTTCTTCACATTGTCTCAGAACATCTGGATTATACTGTAAATAACTTAAGTTTTTCAAAAACATTGTCATCTTATGTTTGTGATGTTGTTGACTATATCGCTGGGTTTGTCGTTAAGAAAGTTTAGAAAACATTAGATTGTGATATATGTTTGTGTGCAATTAAATGTGATAATTTACAATCTCCATTCATAAGACACAAAAATTATAACATATCAAAAAATTTTTTAATTCAACCTTCTAAAGACGTCAATTCAAAAAAAATTAAACGATTCCAAATTAATGACAAAATTGATCTTAAATGTCATGAGTAACGTGCATGGTTCTGTTTAACGCATACAAAGAACCATCACAAAGAACATATGTTTGATCATGATTTTGAAACAAACCATTTGTTTAATCTAATAAAGATAATTTGTTTCCATTATTGCAACATTAGATTATACCACAAAGGTGAAAAACTAAATAATGTAATAAGACATCTTTTAACATCTCTTATTAACGTCTGTTTCCTTGCAATTTTTAGAAGGCTCAGATTATAAAGCAGAAATCTGAATTGTGTTTCGAAACTATTTTACGATTGTTGTAATTAGATGTCGCTATTGCGTCCGTATTGAAGCCATGTTATTGTTGCTTCTTAAAAGGCAGAAAATATTGATTTTTCACGTTGAGAAGCCCTATGAATAGCTCTTCTGACGAAACCTTTTAGGTCGAAATACGTATCAAGAGATACATAGGATTTGTTTGCGTGAAATCAAATATTTGCTGCCTTTTCTCATTTTAATGTAATAAGAGTTAGAAGTAAGTTAACAAAAGCTATTTTGTTTTGTGGTCAATAAATTAATAGATTTTCCTACATATTTTTTTTGCCTAACTTGAAGCTTCCACCCAAAAGAAAATCTCCTTTAAATTTATTTTTGATTATCAAACAAGAAGAGATATACCTACCAACGATATATATATATATATATATATATATATATATATATATATATATATATATATATATATATATATATATAATAAGAATATATGTAGGTATGTACTTACAAATAAAACATTTATTTTTACAATTTAAGTCAAAATATTGAAGTTATATTAAAATTAATCGAAAATTGGGTAATTTTATTAGTGCTTTGCTAAGAATCCAAGCGAGCTCTTGCCGTATTGTGACGTCACTTTCGCGGAAGGTGTTTGCTTCAACGGTTCGGTACAAGGCATGTCTATCCGTTTTTATGGTCTAATGGAGGCCATACACGTTAGGGTTTGCATGATGGTTTTAACATTGCATGCATAACCGACAGGTATAACCGAGTTCCACATTACACATACATGTTAGGGTTTGCATGCACAGTTTTGCCATTAACACGTGACGGTGTGTGCAGGACGCCTATGGTGCTTTGTGCGGTATATACCTACCAAACTACAATGGACGACAACGATGTGATAGCTGTACTTGGCTTAACACTTATTCTTCAGAAAAGAAAAAAAAGAGAGATCGTACTGAATGGTCTAAACGCTGGGTATTAAAAAGAAATCATTTCTCCCACGTAAATTTGATAAATGAATTGAGATTTAAACCAACAGATTACAAAAATTATTTACGAATGGATGAAAAACTTTATTTGAAACTATTATCATGATTACTCCGTTAATACAAAGACAAGATACTGTTATGAGAAAAGAAATATCAGCACATGAGAGACTAGCAGTAACATTAAGACTTCTTGCAACAGGAAGAACATACGATTGTCTCAAATATTCTGCTACTATATTACCTCAGGCTTTGGGCCGAATAATACCTGTAACATGTGATGCTACAGGCTACTACAACTATGGCAGGCAAGCTCGCTGGACACCACACACGCTAGGGCAGGGGTGCTCAAACGGTCGATCGCGATCGACTGGTCGATCGCGAGTGCTTTTTGGGTAGTTCTCGCTTCCGTAGCGAGTAGCTTCGGAAGAAAAAAAATTTTAATAAGTAGGTAGGTAACTAAACTACTGTCAGCAGAGTTAAACGTTTTTATTAATACTGAACTATACAAATACATAGAATGCTTGACTAAGCATCATTGCAATTCAAAGAAGTGGGGACAACAAAATACTGTCCACACAGCATATTTTATACTTACATATATTAACTAATTATTTTATTAATTCAATATTTATTATAATTATTAATCAAATTTGGGATGATATTGTATCAACTACAAAAATGTATTACGTAATAAAATAACACTGCTTGCGGCAAAAGGTGGCTTTATCAAAGAAACGCGCGGCACTTGTCAAAGAAAAGCCGTGTTGTTTCTAGACGAGAGACAGTACAGTCTAGTTTCGGGCGGCGCGTATGACGGGAACATTCGAGACTTTCGTTCACGCCGATATAAATGTTGCGCCTGCAGGAATTGGAGGTATTCTGAATTGTAACTTGATAGCGATCCTACGTCGATACAAAGTTTATTATTAAATAGTGGAAAATGAGTGCAGTGAAGAAATCTAACACGTATCATTTTAATAAAGATTGGGAGGAAGAATTTTTCTTTTCTATGGTGAAGGATAAGTGCATTTGTGTTATTTGTCGTGCGTCAGTTGCAATACCTAAGCGTGGTAATTTAGAGAGGCATCATAAAACGGTTCATAAAAACTATGAAAAGGATTTTCCGCCACAGAGTGAATAAAGAAAACGAAAAGTTTGTGATTTGATATCTTGTTTGAAAAAAGAACAATCCATGTTCACAAGACCAGCCAAACAATCAAAAGCTGCTACGATCGCGTCATTTAAAGTATCTCATATTTTGGCGAAACACAAGAAACCATTTGAAGATGGATCGGTGGTGAAGGAAGCATTTATTGAAGCGGGTGAGAATTTATTTGGAGATTTTAAAAATAAAACAGAAATCATGTCTGCTATTAGAGAACTTCAGTTATCTCGTCCGACATCATATCAGGCATCGCAGATAAACTAAAACATGATATCATGGAATGTACATACTTTTCTTTACAGTTCGACGAATCCATCGATATGACAGACACTGCCCAGCTGTGTATTTTTATTCGGATGGTATTCAATGACATGTTGGCTAAGGAAAAATTTTTGACAATCATTCCTCTGAAGGGGAAGACCCGTGGCGAAGATATATATGACGTTTTCTTAAATTTTGTAAAAAACTACGAGCTACCAATATATAAATTAATGTGCATTACAACCGATGGAGCACCAGCAATGACTGGAAACAAAAACGGTTTTGTGGCATTGTGTCGAGCTAATGAAGAATTCCCTTCATGTTTTTCATTCCATTGCATTATACATCAACAAGTTTTGTGTTCAAAAGTTTTAAACACGGAGGAAATTATGGGCATTGCAACAAAAATTGTGAATTCCATCCGTGCACGTAGCTTGCAACGGCGGCTCTTTCAGTTGCAGTTGGAAGATAGGGAGTCAGCTGAACACACTGATTTAGTTCTTCACACGGACGTCAGGTGGTTGAGTCGCGGAAAATTCCTAGAAAGGTTTCAAGAATTATTGCCCGAAATAACAGCTTTTCTAGACGAAAGAGGTGATGACACTCAGATTTTGAAAAACGAAAAATGGCTAAATGATTTGGCATTTTTGACTGACATCACAATGCACTTAAACACCGTTAACTTGGAGCTTCAAGGTAAAGGAAAAACTATTATTGAGATGATTAGCGCAGTAAACGCATTCAAAAGTAAATTGCAACTTATGATAGATCAACTGAAAAGAAAGGATCTGAAACATTTTCCGTCTTTGAAAGCAAGGATTTCTCAGTTGAATTATGATACGTATGAGGCTGATTTATCAAATATTTTGGGACAATTCGAAATGCGTTTTTATGATTGCAGTAAATTGGAAAATATAGCATTATTTATGAGTTATCCTTTTTCATGTAAAAACATTGAGGAATTAGCTACTGAAATAGCAAGTCAGTTTAATATGAACTCATGTTCTGTTGAAAATGAGTTGGTGCAGATTATATCAGATATACATCTCAAAGCTACAGTATCTGATACAAATTTCTGGCGTTTTATATCTGAAGATAAATATCCGAATGTAAGGCAAATCGTCCTTCAACTGACGGCATTTTTTGGGTCAACTTACTTGTGCAAGTCTGCATTTTCTGAAATGAAGATAATTAAGTCAAAATATCGCAATCGACTAACTGACGATCATATGACAACATGCTTGCGATTAGCAGTCAGTGGTTACGTACCATCTTATGAAAAGTATGCTGAGGACATGCAGGGCCACGCTTCAACATCCAAAGCCACTCCTTAGTTAAGTTTAACACCGTATGTAACTCTTTTGTTTTGTAACAACAAATAAACTCGCAATTTTGAATAACTATGAGTTTTTTCATTGATATTGTAGAGAAGAACCTAACTAAACCTAACCCAAACCTTGACTAAAATAACGTACCTATATTGTGCAGAAACCTAATATTTATATATGCTACGGTACGCCCTACCTAGGTATGTAGGGTGTATCGTGTATGTACGACAACCCTGCAACACACACACTTGCAGTCTCTCAGAGTCGATCGTAAGTAGTCTAAAAATATTGAGGTAGATCGCCAGCAGTTCAAGTTTGAGCACCCCTGCGCTAGGGTATGCTCGCAGGCAAGCAAAACCGAGCAGCATAAAATATGAATTTTCATATTTGCTCGGTTGCATGTACATAGATGCACCGATAACTGTACAGTTTTATCACATACACGCTAGGGTTTCCCTGTCGATTATGCATGCAAGGTTAAAACCATCATGCAAACCCTAACGTGTATGGCCTCTATAAGGTTTATAGCCTCATATGTTGAGTGGTTTTTCTTGGTCCACCTGTTGTCATAATGTGTGATATAATTAGCGAACGTTAAAGCTCAGGTATTACAAACAAGGGGGAAATATTTTTGAGTAAATATTAAATATTTAGTTTAAATAAATATTAAATGTTGATTTGTAGTTATCAGATTTTTTACGTACAGTAATCAATTGGGATATTTAAAAATATCAACATTATTACATTGTTAACAAGCAATAAAATGTTATTCAAACAAGGTTATAATTATAAACTTTAGTCTTGGCTATTACAATGATACCAAAATCAGTATCAATAAAAAATCTACTCTCTAGCTTTCGCAATCTTATTTCGTAAATTGGTTTTGATTATTGGCAATGATTACCCAATATTATGAAGACGCGAGCTACATATCTTATCAAATATTAAGAATCTTTATAGTGTTTTAAATAGATAAGAACAGTTACTAAAAACACTTGAGCTATAATAAGCACAGAAAAATTACATTTTACACATTATTGTGATTGTTTTATAAACAAAACAGAATATATATACAAAAATCACCATCTAGAAACAAAGTATGCAAAGGAACAGAACCAGTTAAATAAGACGTGGGTTTCAAAAGGGCGATATAATACATACAAAATTGTTCAAGAAGTCGCTGGACGATGTCTTCAAGAAACTATACTATGAGGAATGAAGCATTAAAATAAACTGGCAATACCTGAATCATATGAGATATTCTGACGATGTAATTCTACCATATCAGATCTAAAATTGATGCTTAAAGAACTAAATGGCTCATTATTTTTCAGCTTCAGCATTTGGTTTAAAATTTCCGTATAGTATTGACAAAAAGTCTCGATACCAAAACTTGAGCACATAGTCTGTGACTAGCATGTGACTTATCAGTAGATGCAGGATATTGAAGTTATGCTGTTGTTTTATGAAACTGAGCGAGAGTTTCTATAGTGTAGGAAAAAGTTTCTGGCCGGTATGGACCTTACGTGAGATGGAGTGAGAAACATATGTTTAGAAAGAGAGAGGTATATTAGGTCCGCCCTTTATATCGCCGAAGATGCAAGCGTGGAAATAATAAAAAAGGGGAAGTTCAACGTTGCCAAACTTATTGGTTTTATTTGACCTGTTGTCTTTTTTGCATTTGAACAATGTTCTAAGATAATCAAATTTGGGCGAAATTGATTTAAATGACAGCTTACTGTTTTTTTTTATTGGGAATATGCCACAAGTTTACTTTACAATAAGTGTAATATAACATTTTGATTTCCACGGTAATCGTTTTATATAAATAAAATTTATTAATGTTTCGTATTTTAAGTACGATTTCCGAATTAAAAATCTAAACATCAAAATAAGCTTATTTTAAAGTCACATTGTGCCTTATTCCCAATATCAAATAATAAACTGCATACAATAACGCCACATTAAAAAAATATTCATACACAATAATTATTTGACAACGTCTGTCTGGTCAAAACAACAAGTAGCGAGTAGTAGAGGTGGGTCGTGATAGTTTTATCGTTAAGAACGTAGGCACAAATTTCGGGCCAATATTTTTTAAATGCATTCATTTTTTTCGAATCCTGAGAAAACTAAGTATTTTTGAAAAATTTAAACGCAGAATGAAACAATACATTATTACCGAGGGCCGAAAGACTCTAAACTAAACAATACAAATAGTAAATCGTTCTTACATTTACATTACACGTTATTATTAAATCGCGAATAGTCTAAATTGACATTAAAAAACATAAGTTTTTCTACTTTACTTCTTATTAACCGTGTTTTTTTTATTTAAAAAAAAAACTAGATTTTGAACATGTGTTCACATTGACAATACTTTATGAATATATTGGTTAAGTTAGGATATACATGCGATGGTTTTTCCACCGTTGTAATGGACTCTCGATACAGGTGTACGTGTAGATGAGTCATCTCCAATTAATTGATCAAAAATACACCATGGACTTAAGTCATCTTTATTGGTTTCTTTTTCTTGTACTGGATGATTTTCAATAGTACTATCTTCTTGTTCGTTAATTATAGAAGTAACCAGCTTCTTAACTTTTTCTTTTATTTCTTTAGCTTCATTTTTATCAGAAAAACCCTGCACTTTAAATGGTGAATCCATAAATGTACATAATGACAATGTGCCACTCTGTTCTATCCCTTTAAATCTTTTTGCTAAAACCGATATTAGTAATTGTACTTCGTCAGATACTATGGATATAAGGTTACCGTTTGCTGAAATTTTATTGCAAGATTCTTGCAGGCAGCGTACCATACTAATTACTGTACTACCCTTCAAGAATTTTTGGTCACTCATTGTACTTGTTATTTCTTTAAACGGCCGTAAAATTTGGGAAAGTTGAGAACAAATAATCCAATGTTCTTTATTTAGATTTGGTCTAAGTCTAAGTCTGTATTATTTAATACCGATGTGGAACGGATTGCCTCTTCTAACTCGGTCATTCTTTTTAACATGTAATAGGCGAAGTTCTACCTAGTTTCCACGTCATGGATTGGCCGTTTGGGAACTTGGTTATGCTGTACTTAATACTTTAAAAGCCTTTCTGAAGATAAGGTACTTTTTTTGTGGGGGATCTCTCTCAAATAAAGCACTGGGGCGGATATGGATACTATTTATTTTTTACGTAAAAACAGACTACAGAGTACATAACAGTATGCATTCATAACCTAATCATAAAGCGTGGTGACTTACAACTTAACTTTAACCTCTCCTCCTAAAAACCCGCCAATCCCTGTCCTGTCAAAGTAAGGGACAGGTGACAGTTCTTCTTTTTTAAATTGGCCTTCTATTCATGGTGTTACTGAATAAAGGCCTGATTCCTACATTTTTAAATGTTTTTTGCAGAATTGTCAAAAAAAGGGCTTTTTATTTTATCTATTTGTACACGACAGCATTTAAGTGCGTCCTCCACCAATAAATTTAACGTATGAGCAAAACAACTTAAATGTTTTCATTCTAAAACATTTGTATTGTTTAATTTATTTTTCAAGTTATAGTAAATATATCCTTCGTTAGGTTCTTTCACTTCAATACTTATACACATAAACGATAATAGCCAATATGTTTGTGTACTCGCTAATTTGAATACTGGTAAACAATCAACTAGTTACAGTTTACGAAAAACGGTTCCGATAAAAATTTAAAAAACGGGAGGACCCACCTCTAGTTTTTAGGTATATTAGGATCGGAACCAGAAAATATGTAAAATATGTCTGATCGGAACTATTCGTCTCAGTAATGGGCAATGAGTGTTAAAAATATTTATGGAGGGGAGACCAAGGGGAAATATGATTGTTATCTTTGTCTATTCGCTGAAAATATGATTTTATATCTGCGTTAGATATCCTGTTAAATTTTACCATACCGACCATAAACTTTTACCTACACTGTAGATTTTGAGCAATAGTTGTTACATGTGTTTTGTTATATAAAAAACTACTGGAGAAATTTGTGGATAGGGAAAAGATTAACTTTAACCAATACTAACTGTTTTCATCTATAGTTTACATGTCTGGACACTTACTTGGTGTTAAAGTTTCACATAAAAATTAATGATCAAAAAAGAAAGATGCAAAAGGATTGGAAAAGTAAAAATAAGTATACTGATGGACTATCCATAAAAATTTTTTCAAATCTCCCAAAAAATGTGTTAGAAGTCCTGGTCTCACTCGGCAATAATTCCTTTGAAAAAGATATATTTCATTTACAGAGTGCCTAAAGACAGCTATTATAATTCCTCTTCATCATCATAAGTGGCTCGACAATCTGTTGTGGATCTTGGCCTGCTCACAAAGAAGTCGCTCACAAAGAAGTCAATTCTTGGCAACTTCCCTCCATCTTCTAACCCTTAGAATCTGTAGGTCTTCTTCCACATCATCAATCTATCTCATTCGTGGTCGTCCCCTGCTTCTTGTGCCCTCTGGTTTTGGAAATGTTTCGTGATCTGACATCCTAAAAATGTTTCCAACCCATCTAAGTCTCTGCACTTTAACGAATTTCACACTATCTGGATCGGTGTATAACTGATATAGTTCAAAGTTGTATCTTGGACGCAATAGCCCATTTTCATTTATGGCCCCAAAAATCTATCTAAGAATTTTTCTCTCAAAAATACCAAGAAGTCTTTCATCATTTTGAAATAAAGTCCACGTTTCAGCCCCATATATCAAACCGGTCTTATTAAGGTCTTGTATATATTAAGCTTTACTGCACGTTTTATATTTTTATTTTTTAAATGTTTCTGGAGACTGTAAACAGTTCTGTTTGCTATTGCTATGCATCTTTTGCAAGATATGTAAATTCTTTGACTTGCTCAAAGGTATGGTTGTTAATTTGAATTCTCTGTTGGATATTTCGAGGGTTTTTAGAAACCAACATATGTTTGGTTTTTTCCTTATTTACCACAATTCCTAATTAACAATGCTTATTGTATTAACTCAGTGTGTCAACACTACTGTGTCATATAACACGGTAAGACATTGACATTATGTGAACGTTTGAAACCTTCCCTAAGCTATAACATCTGTTTTGCATTTACTTAATAGATGTGCAAGACTGACTGAGAGTTGATCTTTTTACAACTAAAATCTTTTTGGGAACAAAGGACACAAAACGATAATTTGTTATAGTTTGATTGATGATTTAGATTGCGACATTGTCAGTTTTTTGAGAGCAGTCAGAGATTTGCAAAAAAGCTAGAAGTGTGAAAAAAATTATGGAGAAAAATATGCGATATTTTCGTGGCATATAAATCAACGTGATAAGGTGGTAAAGAGAGAGAAAGAAGAAGAGATTCGGTAAAAAATATAGTAAGCTATTTCCGACGAATTAGCCGTGCATTAGCTCAATTGAAAGCGACAGCAGAGCGAATGGACATACCATCACTAAAATTAAAAAATGATGTAGTTCCGTGATGGAATTCCACATTTGATATGATTAAGAGAATTTTACAGATGAAAAATGCAATTATATAAATATTGGCATTTTTAAATAGTTCAGCTAAAGAACTTGTTTTGTTGCGTTAACCTAGATTTGAAATTTTTTATGTAGCTATCTTTATTCTTTCTTTAGCGTTTAATATCTCTCCACTGATTTTTAAGTTAACTATAATTATTTAAACTATAACGAGTTTAAACAATATTTAAACATAATTTAAACAATAACAATTTTAAATTAAAATTTTTTGTTTTTTGTTTTGTTGTTTGGACCTAGATTTGAAATTGTATTTAATTGTTTTTTTATAATAAGTTTTTTTTCTTTATTAGTTATTTTATCTGCCTAAACAGAAATATATTTTAATTTATTTTTTAAGATTTAAAATTATCTGTAAAAATATATAAATCGTGGCAACCAGGTAAAATACAAAATAGTCAACGCAGTTGAAAGCGTTGAAAGACACTGTTGTTTCGGTGAGATTCGAAAATTTTAAGGCACATCTTTCGTGTTCTGTCTCTTTTTGTTGTATCTTATATCAAATCGCACCATTGCGGTAAATTGCATTGCTCAGACCTGAGCAAATTGCAAAATAACACTCAGGGTGTTACCACACTGTTACTGTGTCATGAAACTTTATTGTCGCGGTGTCAATACACATCACGCACCATAAAGTATCAGCACAAAAGTGCCATACCACACAGTGTTACACATGACTAGTCCTAATTCACTTGCTGTGTCTGCAAGCCTTGGAAAACACTACACCATGTCTCTCATACTTCTGCCTACTATAACTATATCATCAGCGAATTCGAGAATTTACTTGATCTATTAAAAATAGTTCTATTTTATTCTAATATTTAATTGTCTTAGAATTTAGAATCTAAAACTTTTAAAAAAATATTTTAATATTAAAGTTTCTTTTCTGTAGTGCAAAGACTTTCACTTTTTTTCACTTAAGATATCCAGCAAACTACTCAACTAAAAATTGGTATGCGTAAATGTTATGTACTTTCAATTGTCCTATTTAATTTTAATAATTATGTTCATAACATAATCTTAAAATGGAAGATTATAGATTTTATGTCCTTGTTTTACAAGTTTTAGACCTTTTTAATGAAGATTCTTGTAGAAGGAAGAGATTTCTATGTTGTTTCAATAATTTTTTGTTACAATGCAAAATGCTTTCAGTGTTAACAAGTCTTCTTAGATCACCTTCTACTTCATTGTCCACATTGTTCTGGGTCAGCCCCTTCTCTGAAAAGCTACTCTCTAAGTAAGTGGTAATCTACTCTCTAGCATCCTCTATATGTGTCCTAGCCATCTTGGTCTTTTTTATTACTCCTAGTATGCTGGGCTCCCCACGTGTCTCTCAGATCTTAATTTGTCCTTCTAATCCAAACACTGTTCTCTATTCTTCCTCCAAACATTTTCCTTAGTACTTTACATTCCCTTATCTGCACCATTCTTTGTTGTTTTTTATTTAATATCCATGTCCCTGATGCATAAGTTACTATAGGCCTAATAAACACACTATATATTCTTAATTTGCACCTCTTGATAGGCATTTATTTATTAGTAGCCTATTTAATATATAAACACACTTGTTTGCTTTCTTTAGCCTATTTTGGATTTCTTCCTCTATATTTTTGATCTTCAAGTTATATTTGTTCCTAGATAAATGAACCTCCCAACTTGGCAATGACGAATGCCAAAGATTGATCCCTTGATTGATCCAAGTAAATAGATGAAAGTGGGTTATCTTGCTTACTTTATTTACTAGGAAATTTATCTATTTATAAATCTAACAATTTCTTTTCTCCTATATTCTGAAGGTGTGTCAGATAATTTTTTGCACTTACAATTTGTTCATTGTTGGACATTTTCTTTGTTTTCTTTTACACCATTACTATTATGTTTCTTATTCTTTAAGGTGTTGCTCCCTTCATATAGCATTAAACAATGCTTTAAATAAATTGTAAATATATCAATATTACTATAGTTCTGTATCCTATATTATTTATAAATTTCATAGTGTTTTGTCTTAAGCTTGAATTGTATTATACATGATAATGGAGACTGGTTCTATTGTGGAATGTCAGATTAGTGGAGTGGTATCTATTCACCAATATTTTGACCAGTGTTAATCTCATCAGGCATCAATAGTTATTTTGTTTACATATACTATATACTTACAAGGGTGATATATTACAATATGGTGAAATATTGCATACAGATTTGCCTAATTTAAGTATTTGCAATGTTATCAATACTCTTAGCAAGTAGGCAAGTCAATAAAAAGCATTAAATATATACTTACTGTAGAAAGGCAAATATATTTTCTTGGCAATTTTTGTACTGTTGTTGGTTATACATTGTGCTGTTGTTTTAGATAGTTTAAATCTTGTTTTTCATAAATTCTGAATTTTCTCATTGGGATATTTACAGACTTATCTCACTATTTCTTATTTTAGTAATCAGGACAAATTATATCAGTCATATCTACTAAATTTTTTGTAATGGACACAAATAACATTTTTCCTCAAAATTAGATATCACATCATAATTAATAAATGCATGTTTTGACAAAATATTGTACACATATTATCAAAATTTCTGCTAAATAATACAAACAAAAGTTCTAGATCAAATATATAGAGTTCAATGTCACATCAAACAAAAATTTGTCCCCTGGAAAATTATCTCAACATAGTTGATATTCTTGGATCTGAAGGAATACCATGAAAGTAAACAATCTGGTATTAACTTCCACCTGCTGGTTGGACTTCAACCTCTGGTTTTACCCAATATGCTTCTTTTATTTGGCCCTATTCACTGGTAGGTTTTAAGCTTTTAAAAGGTGATATTTTTTCTTGTTACAGAAATTAAACCAACTTCAGAACCAGGACCTTTCAAAAAGAAATTTGAAAGAGTAATTGTGATGAAACAGTAATGCACATTAACTCTTTGTATAAAGCAAAGTATTGAAGTAAGAAAATAAGGAAATAGAACTAGAAAAACTTACATAATGTACTTACATAAATAAACAGATTGAAAATTTAAAAGAAAAACAAAATACATAAATATAATTTAAGTAGATCAGCAAACTACCTGCCAAATCCACACAAACTTAAATGTATGTAAGTGTACTAAGACAAATGGTGATGCATGAACTAAGGAAATTTAGACATGAATTTCATATACCTGGTAAAAAGATTACAAAACAAGTTCATGAAACTAAATCAATGGTTAAAAACAAGAAAGGATAAAAGAAAACCAATTGTCTCTAGTTAGTACTCCACTTCTATTTTAAATCATTAAATTAGTATATGGTCAATAAACTGGTTTAATTAAATTCATCTCCCAATTTGCGTCTTACCGTTTATTGTCAAATGAATAAAAAATTGAAGGGTCCTGTATTATTGTTATTAAATTTAAATCTAATCTAAGTACTGTACTCACCACTTAAATTTTGGCAAAAGAAAATCAGGCAACTAAGTACCAATAAAGTTTTCGAAATACCGCACATTTTTGACGAATATATATAATAAAACATAATCACAAACACTGATTTTAGTAAAAGTATTTTATTAAAAATGGTCTGCCATTGCGACTTTAATTACTTAATCGGTGACAATACAGCACAGGACATCTTAAAGAATAGGATTTCCTTGCAAAGTAAATTAAACAAACTATATTAAACCGAATCACGTTAAACGTTCACTATTTGTTAAAATATAACAAATTTATAAACAACTTCCACTTTCTAGGATCCACCATGTCATGTCTACTTTTTTTGACAAGATGATTGTCACATATGACAGATCTCCCAATAACAGGAGAACCACTACAAAAAATAAATCATAATGAAAATTATCTCTCTAATGGGCTTTGCGACTTTGTGAGGTAATAACAATAATTACTAATCTCTTAGTGAAACCACATAAAATTACATAAATTGTATAATTTGTGGTTTCACTTAGAGATTAATAATTGTTATTACAAAAAATAAATGTAGATCTCAGACAACTATTTTAATCTATGCCATAGCCTAATTTGTGATCAGTGTTCTGTGATTTTGTAGTATAAAAAAAATTTAAAAAACTTTTAAGACTTGATCTATTAATTTCAAATAATTTACGATACTACTGTTACTTTTATTGCATATATAATCTTGTTTTTATCTCTTAATTTGCTATGAATTATTGGTAAATATTTGGTAGTGTCTAAAGCTCCAATCGTCTGCCTTAATCTGTGAACCAGAAATCAAGCATATGGGAGCGTTACAGTGTTAAAAGCGATTAATTAAACCATCTATAGGATTATTCACTTTAACGACCGGAAAAATGCAAGTGTGAACAAGGCAGTATCAGTGATGTATGCACGTCCCAATCAAAATTAATAAGAAATAACTGTACCTACTCTGTGGAAATATTTTATTAATTTGAAATAATTTTCTAGATAATGAATAACACCAAGGACAAATCAACACATAATCTTACTTAGTAAATGTTTAATGTCTTTTCTGAAAACATTCCAAAGACAAGGCATTAGCAAAGTGTTGCCAAACAGTTTAAATGTTTCCGGCCAAAATGATGAAGACTACACAGTAGTTCTAGCTTCTAGTAAAGAAGATCTAAAAATATTTCTTGACAGTGTCGTTGGAGCAGCTGTAAAGAAGCAGATCTGGATCTGAACATACAGAAAACCAAAATACTTGTATATATTGTAATAAGTAAACGACAGAATATAAAACCGCCTGTATATATGTAAATAGTAGAAAACTTACGCAAGTTGATTAAAATGTATACCTTGGATATCAGTTAAATTATAACGCAGAGAGTCACGCTGAAATTAGATTCAGAAAAGAAAAGACCAGACAAGAACCAGAAGACAGTTAGTTGGTGTATAATAATTGGATTTATTATTATTAAGAGAGCTCTACACCACTATGCGGTGTAAGTGTTTTTGAAAAAATATATAAATGTATAATATATTATCAGGAGATATTTTTCAATAACCCGAAGGTTGCTTATACACTCCAAAATTATTTATACCTAACCACGTGACCACGTCTATAATTGACAATTGACACTGACGTTTGACATCTAAAGCACAATGTCATGATAAATCGGCAATATATACTTGAAAATGTGAAATTTTATAACAAATTTTGAACTAAATGTACCACTCTATATTTTTTAATACTGCGTCAAAATGGTTAGTAAAAGACGGCCAGTTCACGCAACGAATTTAAATTTTCGGCCTAATATAAATAACTCAAATAATATAGAACAAAAAGGGACGAAACCCACAAGTGAGCCTACATCAGTAAAGGAAATTTTAACTTTAATGGTTTTATACTTATGCAAGAAATCACTATTTTTTGACACAAATTTGAAGGTGGGAATATATTTAGCGTGTTTGTTTCTTATATCATTAATAGCTGATGTATTAATGATACCAAAAACCTATTTGGCAAGATCCGATAATATATTTAATAAGGTGTTTGTTAAATTTGCCTGGGGATGGAATTTGACCCTCATCGTGCCTTTTCTTATTTTGACGTCAGTGGTATATTGTTGTGGAAATAAACAAAAGATTCTTAAACAGCACTTCCCAAGAATCCTAATAGCAACATTTTTCTGGTGGTTATGGACAACAGTTTTCAACATAATTGAAGCATCCCTTGGCAGATGTGCAACTCCAGGTTTCAATAGCAAAATGGTATGTTTACATGAAGGCCATGTTTGGAATGGATTTGATCTGTCCGGCCATTCATTTATTTTAATTTATGGTAGCTTGTTACTTATAGAAGAGACAAGGTGTATTGTAAACTGGGACACAATAAAAGACTACATAAGACTAGAAGAACATCAACGTTTAGCAAGAGATGCAAATGAAAAACCAAATCCTTTACGCAACCTATCTGACATGGAGTTAAAAGAAATGAAGACAAACTATGAAAAGTTTACACCATATATAAGACTGTTGTTTATAATAATTGCTATTATTCAAATTTTGTGGGATATTATGTTGATCAGCACCATGTTGTATTACCATATCATGATAGAAAAATTCCTTGGGGGAGTAGTTGCTATTGTTACTTGGTTTTTTACTTATAGAGTGTGGTACATCCAGCCATCTCTCTTGCCAAAGCTTCCTGGTGAAGGGAAGTTCAAATACATGAAAAAACAATCAGCTCAAACTCCACCCACAGTTAGAATTAGAAGAAGGGAAAGTTTAACAGATCAAGTACCAAGGTTTATGGGCCGGCCCATTTATACCAATATAAGACCAGAAGAAAGTGCCACAGTTAGCTCTTCGAGATAACATCATTTTTTACATTTAATTTATTTTTTTATTTTTATTTTATTTATGGAAGGTGATTGGTTTGTTGATAACAAAATGGAAAAATGGATAATGGATTGTTATTTAAATATATACTTGTTTTCATATTTATTGTTTGTTTATTACTACCTCCCACATGTTTTCTCAGTCATTAACACTTTGGTTATTGTGTTTGTGCTAAAAATCATAATTGTGAATAGCATCTTGAAACAATAACTATCAATAAAAATTAGAATCTTTAATACTGATAAGAACCTGTTCTTAATTTCTGCCATTTACAACTTTTGAGACAGGACCATTGCAAAATTTAAATTTAGAAGACATACAAACCAACGTCACATATTCGAGTGTTCTTACATAATGACATTCATGAATACACTACTGCGATAGGAAATCTAGTGCAACAGAAAAACATAATATTTGCTTCCTACTTCCAGCAATTGTATATGCATTTACTGCGTCAATATTGACATTGTTAATACACTACTTAAAGCACAAAAATATGTCATTCAGAACAAAATATGAACGAACACAAGTTAAAACCTACTACCCACTTCCTTGTAGCAATTCTTGTTACTGTCTTTGCAACACTGCAGAAGTGTTTCGGAACAACGAATGGCATTGATGAGCCTTGTTTGGCCATTTAATCTGCTTTTTTACTGCCCTTATGAACCTTGTGCTCTGGTATCCAGCCTACCATAACTTTGCTATGGTCTCCTAGTTTATTTAGGACACAAAAACAATCCCATACTAGCTTTGAATTGACCTCTACAGAATTGAGTGCCTTAAGCGCTGCCTTACTATCTGTGAAGATAGTAATTGAACGGAACATCCTTTCCTGTCTTTTTTTTTTTTACGCAGTGATGGATTGCCATTATTTCTGCCTGGAAAACTGCCACATCCTTAGATAGACTTACCGGGAAATGTTTCCCTTGATTTGTCCCTACTTTATGAAATTAATCAATGCTACTGTCCCACAATTCCATTCCAACTCTCTAATAAAAGATCAACTAAAAAACTAGGACTTCAACCAGTAACTCGATTAACTTTTTTGAGATATGACAATACCAACTTATTTACTTGATAAACTAAACTTCTTTAAGTATGTGACAAAAGAACACTGAGCAATATATTCTCCATCACATGAAGAAACAACCCCTAAGATAAATATTCAATCCCCACTATAAAAAAATATTCTTATCTATAAGCCAATCTCTTCCCACAGATAATAATGACTATGAAGAAGATCAAAATCATAATTCTGAAAACATATGAATCCTGTGGAGACAGAAGTAGTGTCACAAAAATCAAAAGGTGGATATCTATCTCACCCAAGCTTCAACTGCTACTAGCATTACAAGTACACTGTTTAGCACTAAAAAACCTCATTATCTGAATTTATTAAGGAGCTGTGTCCCCAAAATTCCGTTTTGGTTTCACAATTATCTATGATGCCATACAAAATGCTTTAAACTCAAAATACTCCAACTCCATTGTACAAAACTACACAACTGATATAGCCATGTTTAAAGATATTTGCAAACAATCATATTTTAGGCTGCGGTATAAAATCAGAAAAATTACAACTCAACGCCACTAAATCATTAGATATAGAAAGCGTTACTTCTCTTTCTCAAATGGCAAACTAAAATGTTATAAAACATTTATTTTACAGTGGAATCTAAATGAATACTGTAACAATACAGAGTCTCTTAATTAAAAGATTTATTTCGTCCAGTATTCCTATTTACATAGCAAACATATCATAAAACAAACACTTTATATGGAAAGTATTATCCAAAAATGGAAATTAAATTTGATAAACTGGAATCTATATCTCTAATTAATAAATAGGCACTTTATAAACTACGTTCCCTAACTATAGATACCATTTAAACAGTTATTGTTTAACTGAAATTATACTAGAAAGCGCTGGGAAAAAGATTGCAAACGAAAACCTGTAACTTGGTACGAAACTTGTACACTTGCTATGAAAACTAGCCAACATGCATTTAATATTTTGAAATGGTATATTTAGTCACACAAAGTGTGGAGCAGACCCAAATATATCACTAATCTTCTACAGAATGCGAATACGTTCAGTGTTACAAGTTGGTAAAATTAAAAAATAAGTGTTTATGACTTTGTCTTGGTTTAAAAAGCACACCAACAAATATTTTAGAAATCGAAGCAGCAGAGCCTCCTTTGTATCTTAGACGACAATTTTTATGCCAAAATTCTTAGTACAAAGATCTGAAAATACAAGGACCCAATTCCAAAATAGATAGTTCCTTCTGGCGGCGTAAAAATCACCTCAAAGTGATAACAGTTATCAACAACTACCACCAGCTACAATTTAATAGCGAGTCTTACGGAAATGACATCCTTCCCTCCTATAATTGCGATTATTATCTATTAGAATTACATATCCCTTACTATTATCTAAATATTGACACATACGTAAATTCATTTAATATAGATGTGGAGGAGTGTTAAGAAACTATTTAGGGCGATTTTGAAGCCTATTCAAATAGTCGATAGACCATTTTTTCCAAAACACTTGTTAGAGTTTGGACAAATGTTGCCATAAATTTAATCTATTTTTGGGAATGTGGATCACATCTTTTTCGGGGAATGAGGTGAGAGATTGTCCAATCAAGAAGTGTCCAAGAGTAAGATATGTAAAATCAGAGGGGTCATTTGAAAGAGAACAAAGAAGCAGGGAAATGAGCACAGCTTCAATTTGAACGAGAACTGTGGTGAATTCTTCGAACGTAAGCTTAATATTGCTCAGGAGCCTACGCATATGATGCTTTGCGCTCTTACTAGCACTTTCCCAAATACCACCATGGTGGGGGGCTCGAGGAACTATAATTTTCCAGCGAATATGGGACGAGGCCAAACATTCTTTAATAGAACGGGAGCTTTCTTTTTCCTTTAAAAATTTATACGAGTTCAAATAGCTGGTTACGAACACCAAGAAAGTTTGTGGCGTTGTCACTGAATATTGTCTGAGGGAGGCCTCTACGGCTAATAAAACGTTTTAGGTCGAGAAGAAACGTCTCTGTAGATAGGCCTGAAACGACATCCAATATGAACAGCTCGAGTCGACAAGCAAACAAACAGCAATATATGATTTTATTAAAGAAGCCTTTATCTGAAAGGAACCGTGAAAATCTAATCCAACATGAGTGAACACTCGAGAGGAGTTTAAATGTTCTTTTGGTAAATCTGCCATAATCTGGATAGCGGTTTCGGCACGAAACTTGAAACAAACCATACATTGGTGAATGACCTTGTTAACTCCTCGTAGTTCATTTAAATACCAATATTTGTAGCGACAACTGTAACAAGATAAATAAGACCTTGGGGATCAAATATTGGAGTACTTCAATATCACATTGACAGTATTTCTCTTAGTGTACGAGTTCTTTAAGGTGAAATCTGGAAGAGAGATTGAAAACGTGTCAAGAACAGGATTCCATCATAAACCTAAAACCTTATTAGAGTAATTATCTGGAGCTATGACAGAAGAAGAGTTCGAAGAAATATTTTTTAGAAACAAGTCCGAGTTAGAACACCATTTATGTAGAGAAATACATGCTGTTTCAAGCAAACTAGTTATTTCCTTGTGAGCTTTGAGGACAGTTTGCTCATCATTAGCACCGTAGAGAATGTCATCAATATAACAACTATTTTGAAAATCATCACTAGCCAGGAGATATTCAGTTTGAGTAATTGCCAGAACCATTAAACAGCGAGTACTCTGAAAACTGGCGTTTTTAGTTTCATATGTAACTGTTTGCAGTTCCAGGCACTCAATATATTTTTCCAAGGAGCCACGCCAAAGTATGTTTAACAGAAAGGTTTGATCAGGATTGATTTTAACCTGTCTGTACATCTTTTGTATATCAGTTGTGAAACCAAAGGAAATATAATGGAAAGCGCAACAAAATGTCAAAAGGTTCCGGTTGAAAGGTAGTACCTTTGAGTAGAATATCATTGAGCGAGTAACTAATAGAACTTTTCATTGAACCATCGAAAACAACTCTAAGTTTTGTTGTTAAGGATTCTTCCTTTAATATACAGTGATGCTGGAGAAAATATTTATTTTCTAAATTTTCATTAGTAAGAGAGAGAGAGAGAGAGAGAGAGACTATTCTAGTATGTTCAAGAAGATATTCTAGAGCTATTTTAAAAGATTGACCTAATTTTTTATGCGCATTTTCACAGACAAGTGGAAGATTTACTTGAAAACGACCCGATTTAAGATCCAAGCCAATATTTGCGAGAACGAAAAATAAACAAAAATTAATATAAAATGTTTTTACAACATTGCTTACATCATCATAAATGGCGCTACAACTCTTCGTGAGTCTTTGCCCCGTTTACTATTGCCTTCCATGTTTGTCGGTCCTGTTTGTAAAAGTACAAGTTGAAAAATAATTGCACACCCACACAAGTTGTACATCTAAACTTATTCATTGTCATAAAACTGTCACCCTCATAAAACAATTACTCAATAAATAACACACATTTCATAAATATATCTCTCGAATAAGTATAAATAACTTTTAAATAATTCAATGGTATATAACATCACTTTCATTTAACAAACAATCACACACATATCTCTGCTTCATTGGATCAAATCTATCTCCTCAAGAACTTCCCGTTTACTGTCAAACAACTACAATAGCAGAATTGAGTTCTCCATTCAACAATACATAGTAGATTCAACCATGTTCTACCATCCATCAATTAATAGAGAACCGGCATGTAAGTAATGTTTATTTATTTGCTCATTTATTAAAATCTAATATCTAACTATTTTATAACAATTTGTGGGCCTTACCTTGTCTGTTTAAACTTTTAAAACTTTTTATTCAACTTACTCATTTTGAAATAAAACCAAAGAATGTAATATTGGCATAATTATTGTAATTTACATCTAATTTGTTTATCTTTATATATACAACACCCTAATATGGGTTTTTATCATTTCAGCATTTATTTAACTTTGTATCGAGACCTGAAAATGCTTTGCATATTGTAGAAAGCGAAGCCGGTCGTCTGATAGTTAAATTAAATTGATTGTAAGTCTTATTTATTATTTCTTTACCTATTTGACTAGATTTTCTTTTCCGAATAGACTCTAGCTCGTTATTGTATCTGCCCCTCCATTCGTTTGTCACGCTGTCTCTGCAAGGGCCATATATCATTCGAAGAATTTTACGTTCCCACAACAGCAATTTATTTATTTCTCTTTTTATTAGCGTCCATGTTTCGCTTCCATACGCGACTGCTGGTCGTATTATGGTCTTATATATCCGGATTTTTGTACCTCGTGAAAGTTTTGATTTCATTAGATGTTGCATTGCAAAGAAAGATCTGTTTCCTGCCATTATTCTCGTTTCAACTTCTCGCTCTAATTTGTTGTCATTTGTGATTGTTGCTCCTAGATATTTAAATTCTTTAACCACTTCGAAGTTGTGATCATTTATAGTAATGTTTTGCCTTATTCGCCGTCGTTCTTGTTTTGAGACGACCATGTATTTTGTTTCGTATTTATTTATTTTTAGACCCATGTTTAATGCAGCTTCTTCAAAGCTCGAGAAAATATTCTTAATTTCTAATGTTGTATGATTTTTGCTCCCCGAGCAGTTATGTCTTCTTTGATTTTTGGAATTAATTTTCGCATGACATATTCTAAGGCCAGGTTAAAAAACAATGGGGACAACGGATCTCCCTGTCTCAGTCCAGAATTTACGCAGAAAGCATTTGACATTTCCCCCCTATTCTAACTTGTGCTGTAACAACATTGCTCACGACAGTGGCGGCCGGTCAGGGTCGGCAGTGCCGACCCACATCTTTATAGATATTATCCATTTTTTTTAGTATTTAATTTAATCAGTATTTCAATAAATAGTTATGGCAGATCAGTTGATGTCATTTGTTTTTGTGAAACAAAAAAAATATCTGTGAGATAGTAAAGACTAAATTTTATTCATGGTTTTTAAAAGAATTCGACCAGACTAAATTTTATTCATGGTTTTTAAAAGAATTCGTCCACTCTGAGCGTTAAGTGATCCCTGCGTAGACACTTTTCAAATAGATGATTCGATATCGGAGACCCCCATCCGCCTATGAATTCTTAAAAAGGCACGTTTTGTTTTTTCGGCTAGCCGATCCCAACCTTGACTTTACTTGTAAAAATCAACGGAATATTGGCTGATTAGCAACCAAATATACATTTCTTTCCATATGAACTTAATTACCAAATACGGCAAATTTAAATTTGCCGATGTTTCATTTGGATTGGTGATTGGTCGCGAACTGTACATTGCAAGCGTGGGACGAAATGTTATTTCATATGTAGAAAAGTAAAGTAATATTCAGTGCACGAACTAGCCTTTCTTTTTGTGATTCATTTTTATTTTCTAAAGTAATACTGTGATACGTTACGTCTGCCGTTAATATTTAAAGGTTAAAAGGTTTTTTGACATATTAGAAGTTTTTTTTGAATTAAAGTGTACACAAATTCAGGTAAATTAACCTAAAAAATGCAAGCGATGGGAGAAACTGTAAGTATTGATAAGTCTGATATTGTAAATTATATTTTGCATAATGGGTTTTCATCTATTCCATACGAAGAACAAATTGTTATTAAAAATAAGGGGCGTCCTTTGCCTAAAATGTCCTGGCTTATAAATATTAGTGCGGGTAAGGGAAGTAATAGATCATTTTCAGATAGTTGGTACAGCAAGTACTCATGGCTTACCGGGAGTGAAATAAAAAACAAACTTTTCTGTTGGCCTTGCATTTTATTTTCCACAAATAGGGGCAAACATCAAAATCCGTGGTGTGAATCTGTTTACGATAATTTAAAGGAATTATTTAGGGCTTTACATAAACATGATATTTCGAAAGATCATACTTACAGCCAGATTAAATTAGATTTATTTGGAAAAGAAAATATCTATGTTTCATTAGATAATGCAAAACGTGAAAATGCTATTAAACATAACGAAATTGTAAAAAATAATCACGCAGTTTTACGTCGTTTAATTGATATTGTAATTTTTTTAAGTTGTCAGGAATTATCTTTTAGGGGACACGATGAATCGGAACATTCGTTAAATCAAGGTAATTATAGAGAACTAATAAAAATGTTTAAAAAATACGATTTGGAATTTTTTAATTTACTTTCTGATTCGAAGACATTTAGCGGTGTATCTAAAACAATCCAGAATAAATTAATAAAATCAATTAGTTACATTTTAAATAACGTTATTGAATCTGAGATTCAGGAAACCATTTGCTTTACACTAGAAGTAGATGAAACTACCGACATATCATGTCATTCACAATTATCAATTGTTGTTTGATACGCGTTACGTGGTAATATCTATGAGAGGTTTTTAGGTTTTACAGACGTGAGTAAAAGCCATAAGGCAGAATATATTTTTGGTGTTTTAAAGGACAGTT
This sequence comes from Diabrotica balteata, assembly GCA_918026665.1. NCBI lineage: Eukaryota > Metazoa > Arthropoda > Insecta > Coleoptera > Chrysomelidae > Diabrotica > Diabrotica balteata. The sequence goes on along the minus strand of OU898283.1, from coordinate 13,041,274 downwards.
TAAAATTTTTTGATATCAAAAATAAATTGGTAGGGCAAACTTATGACGGCGCTGCCGTGATGTCTGGTGAATTAAATAGTCGCCAGGCAAAAGTTAAAACTATTGCACCGCAAGCTTTATTTAGTCATTGTCATGCGCATAGAATGAATTTAGTTTTGCAAGATACATGTAAAAAAATTAAAGAATGTCGTCTTTTTTTTTGCCAGTTTAAGCGGATTTGCGTCATTTTTCTCAAGCTGTCCTAAACGGACTAATGTTTTAGAACGGTTTGTTTCGAAAAAAATGCCAACAGTTTGTCACATGCGATGGAATTTTAAATCTCGGTTAGTTTTCACTGTAGCAGATTTTCGTGAACAGCTTTTGGAAGTTTTTGATTTTATTATTGAATGTGACGATTTTGAAAGTGATGATATCTCGATCTGTGAAGCAATCGGTTTGAAAACTTTATTAAATGATTACTCTTTTAACATACTTTTAAATATTTTTAAGAAAGTGTTTACCCAAACCGATTTGATATTCAATGTTGTTCAAAATCAGCTAACTGACATTATTCATTCCAAAAATAGAATAACAAGACTGGTGCAAAATCTCAGAGATTTTCGTAATGATAGTAATTTCCAGTATATCCGTTTTGGACTCGCTTGATATTTCCGAACCCCAAAAAAAAGACAAAGGCATGACACAGAAACAGATCTCGAAAAACGAGTAGGTATATTTTGAAATTTTGGATACTATTATTATGCAAATAGATACTCGTTTTTCGAATTTTGAAGATTTGCAAATTTTTGACCTCTTTGACGATTCAAAATTTAAAAGTTACGCCAAAGAATTTCCAAGATATTTATTAGACAGGTTAATTAAAAATTATTCACCATTCTTTAATAAAATAAAATCAGAAAATGAATTTAAAGTTTTATATGCTGATCCAAATATTTTCGGAAGATGGGATAAGTTACAAGATATGTATAATTTTATATACTGCAATTCATTACAACAAAGTGTTACCGAAATTAATAAATTATTGTCATTAATTCTCTCATTACCACCAACGTCTGCCTCAAATGAACGAGATTTCTCTTGCCTCAAAAGAATCAAAACGTTATGTCGAAACACCATGAAACAAGAGAGAATTTCAAGCTTGTCTCAAATGTCAATAGAAAAAAAAACTTTTAAAATCTCTCCAAAACTCTAATAAATTTTAAGATGACATTATTACCCATTTTGCTACTTCCAAACAACGTAGACTAGAGTTAATTTATAAACATGTTTAGGTTCTAAATTTATAGGAAAAAAACAAAAAACAAAAAATCTCCTATGATGATTGAAGACCTTATATCTCAAGCCACGAGCCGCCACTGGCTCACGATAAGAAACAAAATTCCCATAGGGGTCTCCAACCTCAACACATGAGGCACTTGGGTGGTGGATCTTCTAGAATGTTATACACAATAGAAACAAAACAATTAAAAACAATTTTTATATTTTCTATAATAAACTTACATATAAATAATACGTATTAAAAAATTTCACAATTCCTTTCCGGCCTACAAATTAGTGAAATAACGGTACTAAATAATTTTTATTTAACTCATTTTAATTTTTCATTAAATATAGAATATAAATCAAACTTAGCAACTCGCGGGGTGAATAAAATTTTGTCTAAAATCTAATTGTGCATGACAGTTATACCGTTCTGAGGTAGTTAATTTAAATCTGTTGTAGAAGAAACGATTCAAAAAGTTAAAACAAATGCAAAAGCAATTATTTACTTACAACAAAAAATATTCTAAAGATAAATAAATTAAAAGACAATCTTGAACTTTTGATTTGAATCAAATTATGTGCTTGCTTTTGGCTTGTGTTTGTGTTTTGTTAATAATCATTAATTCATTAAAATCAGGGAGCTCATGACCGAAAAAGATTCAAGTAGTTGCTGTTTATACAAAATAAATCTTATCATTTCCTTCATTGCGTTCAAACTAATAATTCTTGCATTAATTCAGTATCATCCACCGAGAACAATCGCAATTGGAGTCGGTTGTGAATTTGACAGTTATAAACGCTTTAAAATTCATACGTCTTGTAATCAAAGTCATTGTAAAGTAAAGAGTGATACAATTATGTAGCAATTTAGTCCTCTACGACCTATCGAGACTTCTGTCTTAAATTATTTTGTTTTGTATGTGTTTCTTGAGTAAATGCCTTGTTACTATATGAAGCGTGCATTTCCATAACGTTGTAAGTGCCAATATGCCTCATTTGGTTTTTTAAGTTAAATGAGTTGCAAGTGCCATGTTCCATCGCCTAAAATTTATTTCATGTCGATATGGCTAGCGACGGCGTGAAAAGTGGGGATAAAGTAGCGGTGCAAGTCATAACGTTGTAAGTATCGTAGTGCAATTCTGTTAAATGTAGAGTGGCGCATCAGTTACTAAATTATTTTTGTTTGGACGTGTTGGGTTGGGTTTAAACATAAGTATTTGGAACGAATATGGATGAAACTACAGAAAAACGGTCCAAAAAGAAAAGAAGAGTTGTTGATAGTTGGAAAAAAAAATAAAACCAAAAAAATGAGAAACTCTGGCGAAGGATATGTTTCTCTAGTCAATAAAAAGACCGTTACAAAGAAAATGCCACCAGCTGATGTAAGTATGGTTTAAAGAGATACCTATCTAAATAGACGTTTAAAACATAAATATTTTTTTTTGTTTAAATCTATCTAAATAATCCAAAATTGTTTTAGGTAAAATGCAAGTGTCTACTAGCATGTAGATCCATAAGACTGGAATACCTTGTTGAGTTGTACAATCATTTCTATGAAATGGCTGATTATAGTAAGCAGCAAAGTTACCTACAAAGGTTTATTCATCCCCAATTAATCAAAATGAGACGTCATGGTCAGTACTAACATCCCAGTGAAAGTAGGAGAAAGCACTCTTTCACCTACCATTTACTTTTGCCTGGAGGATCTGAAATAAGGGTTTGCCTCAAAACATTTTGTAGTACATTTGCCGTAACTCCAAGAAGAGTGCAACTTTTGGGAGAAAAAATTCTTGATGGTAAAATGGATATGTCAGAAAAACCAGGAGGGGCTCGACAAAATATTTTCAAGACTGTCTGGACTAACAAGATTATAAAGCATATCGAAAGTTTTCCAAAAATTGAGAGCCACTACGCAAGGGCGAAAACCCCGGATAAGCTCTTCTTGTCACCGGATTTAAACGTAAGTAGAATGTACCGTACATTTTTAGAGAAATATTGTGCGGATTATCAGCCGCCTAACAAACCACCAGTGACTAGACAATGGTATAATGAAATTTTTATATCAAAATTTAACTTATCTTTTGCAAGGCCTAAAGTAGATACATGCTCCACATGTGATAGTTTGGCTGTTCAAATAAAATCAGGAGATAAAGCTGCTGTAACAGAACAGGAGCTTCACCATCAGAGAGCAGAGGCTGCTACAAAAGCAATGTCAACTGAGACCAAAAATGCATGTACAAGTAATTGCTATGTTCTTTCCTTCGATATGCAGGAGCAAATGTACATTCCCCAATTAACTCACTCCGAAATGTACTATTCACAATAGCTTGCAGTGTGAACTTAGGAATTCACGATTCCATCACAGGAAAGGGATTCATGTGTTTATGGACTGAGGACTTTGGGGGAAGGGGTGCCTTGGAAATTAGCTCCTGTTTATATACTTACCTTACTAAGGAAATTAACAATCACGGAAAGAAAAAGCTTATTTTGTGGTCGGATAATTGTGGGGGTCAAAATAAAAATCAGTTCATGATCGCCATGTATTTGACCATACTAGCAAATAACGTTTTTGAGGAAATTATTCATAAATTTCCTGTAAAAGGACACACTTTCCTTAATTGCGACAGAGATTTCACAATCATAGAAAAACGTAAAAATGTGTGTAAGACTTATACATTGATGAATGTTGTTAACATCATTACTAGTGCGGCCCAGAAAAATCCATTCTCGTGCATGGTGGTTAAGGACTTTTATGATTTCAAAACCGTTGCCTGTGATAAACTGAACACAAAGAAGTTAGGATTTTCAACAGCTACGCAGCTTCGTCTTACAAGAGAGAAATTTGGTACGGTGATGGTGGCTAAAGGACATAGTGAGCTCGCTGGATGGAGTGAGACTAATGTACTCAAATCTGGAGTTACATTAGAAGACTTTAAAATCATAGACCTTCAAAAAACTAGAACTCACTTTGGTATCCCGGAGAAAAAAAGAACAGATATTGAAAAAATGCTCCCTTATCTTCACGATGATGTCAAGAAGTATTTTAAAGAAAAATTAGGTCAACCAGGGCAAGTTTCTACTGTAGGAAACAACGGTTAAAAATCTGGCACTTAAAACGTTTTGACTTGCAAACCTGATGGTACTTACAACGTTTTGACCTTAGACAGATTTTTGAATTTTTTTTTAAGTAAGCTTTGTTTATTGTTCCTTTGCGATATATTTAATACTTTTAAACTAATTTTTTTCAGTATGTTTCATTATAAGAAATAAACATGTTCGATAAAAAACTGTTTTTTACTCCTCCTGAAAAATTTATAATTTGGCACTTACTACGTTATGGAAATGCACGCTTCATATAAAGTCACCTTCATTATCTTTCAGCTACACATATAGCAACCCTGTATAAACGGTTACTTACAAGATAATATAAAAAATACACAAAGCTAATGTTACCACACATTCCTATTTCGTAATTAGGTATATGTGGTTAAAACAATTAAAATTATACTACAATTAAATTAACTACCTCATCAAGATAATACATTTTCTAAAATTTAATCGAAAAATACCGAAAATAAATATTTTAAAAATCAACAAACCTAGAAAAAGCTTGCAATGTCACTTTATAAGCGTACTCCAAATTCTGGGTCTGAATATATTTAACACTGGGTATATGAACAAAAATAAAAACGTCTAAATTAAGTTTTACATGAAAAATGATTAGGTTTTGGCAAATATTTTCAGCTTGAGCGGGCTTGGCAGTCAGGAATCGTTGTGTTTTTCATAAAAGTGATTTTATCGGTTTTAGTGATGTATATTCTGAGTATCTTGGCTCGTGGATACGTTGAAAGAAATGAAGAAGGAACCATAACTGATAATTTACAAAAAAAGGTTTACTTGTAGGTTTAAACAGGTCAAAGATCCTAAATACGTAAACCATTAAATATTACTTTTAAAGGTAATGGTATTGTCACCAATTGTCAATAAAAGATGCGTCCGATTTAGCAAAAATTTGGCGCCAGAGATTGAATACTATCATCGTGGTCAGTTTAGAAAAACTAAATAAACCAGGAAAATAGTCAAAGTTAGATCATATACTCAAAGCTGAGTAGATGTTAATAAAGTCGAGGATCAGTAAAACAATTCAATTTGGAACCTTTTACCGATTAGCAATAGCAAATTACTAAAACACAAAATATTAGCATGCATGCAACTAAAAAAGCTACCAGAGTAGGGACTGCGACGGTTTAGATGCTCTAACACTCAACGGTGACGCCAAATTTCACTGCCACAATGCCCTAAGATGGCGGTGACATCTTTAAAATGTCTACCGATGCCTGTCTATAGTCAAATGTTTTCTGTAAAAACACAAGGAGTGCTTTTGATCTGTACAAAACTACGTTTCATAACAGATATACTTAATAGGCACAAACTCTTAGAAAAAAATTGTTTTTTTATAAACCATGATACATTAATAGATAGAAATAGCACGAATGCGCAACAGAGGTGAACCAAGGCTGTAAACTTTATTACTAGTAGTAGTATACACATTTGGAAACATAGGATTTTTAATACAATTACCGAGATTCTCTGATTTGCAATTACCCAGTGTAAATTTCAATACAACGTCGCGATGTTTTATAATTAATATGTTTGTTCCACTGGATTGCTGCTCTTTCGCGATTTGTAGCAGCATATTTGGCAGGTGTACGTCGGCAGTGTTGTATCGTCTACCGATTTTCTGTGTTTTTGTGCAAATAATAATGTTTTATTAGTATTTGGCAGGCGTACGTAGACAGTGTTGTATCGTCTACCGATTTTCTGTGTTTTTGTGCAAATAATAATAATGTTTTATTAATAAAAATTTTGTTTGTGTTCATTAGATATTATTTGAATTGGTTAATGTATACTTTAATACATTTATTATTTCAAATATTGTTAATAATTTAAAATTTGAAGGAATGTATATGATATATCGAAATCTACAGATTTTTGCCGAAGGTATCTACAGATTTGGCAACAGTCCCAAGGAACATCGCGGGCCGAGCAAACCAAATACCTTTGCTACTCATTATAACGCCATAAGCTGAAATTAAAGTAGTGTTTCTAACCATAAATTATGTATACAAACGAAGAAAAAGTACAAATTTTAAAATGGTATTTTGGGGGCAACTCGTACGGTGGCATTATAAATTTATTTACTTGTACCTTGATTGTTCTAAATACAATCTATGGGCCTACATGAAGATAGGCCAATAGATGGTTGCGGCACAGAATAATAAACAAACAGAATGCCCACTCTCCACGGAAAATTAAGTACGCGCATCTCCTTCGCGCAGACGTTCCGCCATGTTTTACGAGGATTTTAAAGGGAACCAGTGTTGTTTATGTGGTGTGCATGAAAAAAAAAACAGGTTTATTTGACTTACGGCAATGATAGACATACTATACAATTATATTAACAGTTTTAAATATGATAACATAAATATAATATAATTAAACATAAATGTAAACAATTGCATAACCTCACAAATCATATGTTTGTGTCCTCCTAAAACATGGCGCGCGTGCTGAAAAACTTCAAAGGCGGCATCTGAGAGTGGCCCTTCTGATTGTTTATTATTCTGTGGTTGCGGCGAGATGCGAGATTTTATTAGACGATGATCGTTTGCGTTTGGTAACGTGCGCAGTAGTCGAAAAATATCGACTGGAGGGAGTCCAGTCGAACAAATGAATTAATTATAAAACATCTCGACGTTATATTGAAATTTACACTGGTTAATTGCAAATCAGCTAATCATTGCATTGTTATAAAAATCCTATGTCCCGTCAAACAAATTCCCAATCCGTATATACTAATATATACTTGCTTCAAAGACTTATTTACACAAGCACTTGCTGGAATGTAAATGGTGTTGCACAGAAGGGAAAGAGACAAATAACTTGTTCGCCATTAAGGGAGAAAGACAGCATATTTGGGGCAAATACTCAGAAATAAAAAGTAAGAGTTGTTGCAGCTGATTATGAAGGGTAAAATCGAAGGACAAAGGGGTCCTGGCAGACGACAAATAACCTGGCTGAAAAACATTCGCGACTGAATCGGGTTAAACAAGAGACGATTTTGAGAAAAGCAAAAGATAGAGACTATCTTCTGCTTTTTGCAGACGAATTTGCAATGGTTACAAAGACAAAGCCAACGAAGACGATACATTAATTAAAGAAGTGGGAATTTATTACGAAATTATCTGTTAAGTAGTAAGTGAAAATGGGCCATAATACATTTTCTATATCGTAGTATATTCTTTGCATGCAATGATTATATATTTTAAGTAATATTCTAGGCTTCAGATAATTCTAGCATTTTCTTCAATTTAAATCTGGAAGAATCTGTTTTTTTGACGAAAGCAATAAACTTGGTTGATGACTAGCGACGGCCCAGATGGAAACCACCGTAAGGTCCGGCCTGTAACCAACGACATGTGATGTACTGGATCTGCTAAAAATACCAGGTTCTTCAGTAATCTACTTCTTAACTGGTAAGAAAGCAAACCAAACAAAGAAATAAAATGTACAATACAATTTCTTAAATATTGCCGTGATGTATAAAGCTGCAAGAAATTCATTTTATTGCTTTCAAATTTTTCTATAATATGTTCTGTCCTCAGTTCATTAATTCCTTTTCTTTCAGATTCTTCTTCAATCCCATCAGCAGATGTTAATTGAATCTACCCCTTGTTTTCTAAATTAGTGACTGCTTCATACATTTCTTTCACGCAGATAACACATTTTAAATAATAAAGTGTAATATATTTGTATTTAATGATGATACGTTTAATAACAAGCTCAAGCCAGTTCAAACAAACATTTTGATTATCATATTTCCCCATTTCTAATCATTTTTCAAAGTGACATCGCTCAAGCCAATACCGTTTATCATCACTTTTTCTTCAACGCAGAGCCCTAAAAATAATCTTGTAAAATACAAAACAAATATAAAAATTGTAATAACATTTTTTGTAATACTTTGTAAAATAAAGGTATCTCAATTGGAGGCCCTGCTAATGACAGTTATTGTTATGGATGATTACAATAGGGATGTTCTGAAGATGTGTCCTTGGAGTTACGAGCCATATAACCTACTACGACTCCTAGTATTAAAACTACAAATAAGGTCACCATTTGGAAATATTGGGTTATTTTCACAGACTGTCGCAACTCTATTTGCGCGGTTCTTATCTCGGAAATCGTCGATGACAATTTACTGACGCTGCTTTGGTCGGTTTCAGCAACAGTTGGCGCAGTCACAATTACGTTGCCGTTCTTGGTAACTTCTCCACTTTGGATGCATTTCAGTCGATGCTGGTACAGTTTCCTTCCACTGGTATTCTGAAAGCATAAATACATTATAACATCCTATATATTTAACTTATTTTCGTAAATTTATTGGATTTGTATTATAATAGAAATATTAGTTTATATTTGATTTTATAGTAATTATGTCATCAAATTTCCACTTCGATTCAGATGATAACATAACAGACTTGGATTATGTTCCATCAAACGAATCAAGAAGTAGTGATGGCAAGTATTTGTCATTATTTAGATAATAGATCCGTGTCTGTCCCAACTTGTGTGGAGGAGGAATTCTGAATTAAGTAGGGACCCTTCTGTACCACGGCGCATTCCACTGGCTGATAGAGAAATGTCCTACAGATATGTAGGATAGGTGTGAATAAGATTTTACCAAATAAGCAGCCACGGACAAACTAAGGACATGGCATAGGGCAGCAGCTATGACATTAGTTCATTAAGGCTATAGCGGAATGATTTCTACTGTTGACTTGATGACATGAATGTATCGAATGAGTTAGATATGCTTAGCGATCCGATTAGCGATCGGCGCTCAGTTGGTTTCGGGCCAACTAGTATCAAATGGGCTACCGGGCATGTGTGTGTGAGCAACCAAGCAAGACATGCAAAATTGGCGCCTGGGAGAAAATCAGATTTTCAGTTAAAAAAAGCAATGGGAATAGCAACCTGAATGTTCGAGGATTATTGCAACCAGGCAAATTGCATATACTAAAACGAGAAGTCGAAAGAGAGGATATAGAAATATGCGGACTTTTAGAGGCCCATTGGAAAGGACAAGGACATTTCTGAACGGCAGATCATGTTGTATACATATCGGGAGCAAATAACACAGGAAGAAATATTGTTGCAGTTATGGTGACTAAAAATGTTTCACAATACGTGTATGATTACCAACCGATAAATGATAAAATAGCCTTACTAGCATCACCAAACAAAATGCCCATTCTTCAGGTCTATATGCCAACCTCAGACGCGTTAGACAATGAAGTGGAAGACGTATACTCCATTATTGAAGACACAATAAGAAATATTTCATCTAAAGAACCACTCATAATGGTAATTTATATGGGTAAATTGTTGATGCATAGTAGAATATAAATATTCCCAGCATCGCTCTGAATGACTTGATTAAGCTTGGGTATACAGTTTACTTTAATTACTATCGATACATTTAACTTCATCTTTCCTCACTAGAGGTCTCTAGTAGCATACTCTGGTAATTATTTTCCTATAATTGCCAGAGTAGTCGGTGCGTTTTGATTTAGTTTGAGTCTTATTACCAACTCTCTCTACGGGTAGACCCAGAAACACGTGTTAGGTGAAAAATATATGTTGATTTTGGTTGATCCTATATTTCCCGGCAAGTGAAAACTATGTAGTTATTCATGTTTCGACGAGCTACCCCAGATTAAAAACAAGGGGCTTCTAGCTGCAATGGAAGCCGAGATAATGTCGGTTAATAATAACTCGGTTAATAATATTTCCTACGTGTTTCAATTTGAGTTATCCTCGCCACTTTCCTATATCGATCTTTCGAAAGTACCTTCGTTTCTTTTTTGCCGTGAAATCGATTATTTTTGCACAACCAGACTGGGCTATAAGTCATTTGAGAGTCTAATAAAATCTTCATTATTAGGTAATACATATTATGAGCATGACCATCATATTATACATTCATTTGTCTAAACAAAAAACAAATTCCATAAAAACTTTTGTCTGTACAGAGTTTCTAGTAAAGTACTAGTTTGCTGAGAACTTGATTATTTGACTTACACTACTTTTGCTCTCAGCGGCTCATTTAATTTAAACATGCCACAAAAACAGTTTCAGAATTCTTAATGATCCAAGGCAATCATGATTTTCAACTAAATCTACTCACTGACAGCCAATAAATCGATAAATATGTTCAATTTCTTTTTAAATAAATCCTGTGTGAAAGTTTTATTCTAGTACCAACTTTGGAGGATCTCCAGTACATATTCGACAGCAATGACGTCATGGGTAAACAGTAAAAGTTAAACTCAAATATGAAAAAACACCACTGTCAAATTTAAAAATGGGGAAGCAAATACTAACGAATATTAGAACCAAACTTCAAATTAGAGAAATAGTCACGGTTAATATACTTCCAAACACTCCTGTAGATGGCGACTGCATAAACTTTATTATATTATTTGTTGATTTCTACACATTTAAATTACAAATTTGAATCACAATATTATTTATAATACTAAATATATTCGTAATATAATATTCGTTGCAAATATTATATTTTTAAACTAATTTTGACTGGTGTGACATCAAAGACGTAGCCACCATATTTCGATAAGTAAAGACTACCGACAACGTAGGACTAAACACAAGGCACAAGAAGATGTGTTTAATTTCTAAACATTATAATATTAATACGAAACTAAAACTCACCTTCCACAATTCGGGTAAATCTAAATTATCTAATTCACTGGTTTCCATTGGGGTACTCATTACAAGAAATTTATCACGTGATAGACCTCCAAGTTGAAATCCGGGTAATAGCGTTACATTAACAACGGCAGTCTCACCAGGGGCCAAACAACCTGTGCTTGGTTTAACCCTGAATTTTTCGGGGGAAGTTGTTTTAAGCTGAAAAGAAGGTTATCATATAAATACAAAGTTCAAAATTAAAATACAAAGTTCAAAAGTTGTCAAAATATCCTCAAAGTTCAAATATCAATAGTTAAGTTAAAATAATAAAGAAACAGGCCAAAACACTTAGTTATTGTAGAATAATCTTACGTATTGATTGACATAGCATATTCGCTGTGTGCAAGTACTTGGAGGGGATACGAGAAAGGATCGTGCGCGTGCAGCGGTGAAATCGTGCAACTTTGTATATTTCATGCATATTTCATGAGTAGTTATTAAAGAAAATGTAATTTCGCCAATGCTGTGTTATAAATTGTAAAAATACAACAAAAAATAATAAATTCAAGTTCTATCGGTTTCCAACTTCTAAGCACAAATTATTGCAACGAGAAAAGTGAACTTATATCATAATAAAGCAGAAGTAAGCAACATAACCCAAAGTCTGCATTCTTACACTCAATTTCGTTATAAGTTTGACGTGAAAATTAAATTAAAGTTCACTTTAAAGAGTAAATTTCAATAATAATCATGTTTGTTCAAGTTTGTTTACATTTTTTTTTTCGAATTTAAAAAAATGCTAAATATTTCTTCAAGTTCGGATTACGCCACCAAAAAGTTGAAAGGAAAAAAATTAATTATTTAAACCAATGATGTACGTTTCTTTGAAAGGTTTGGATTGGTAAAAGATACAGTTATGCAATTTAGTCATGAACATTAGTTAAAGTGTACTTTAGGTTGTCATTATGAAATCAAACGCTAATGTCGCTACATAATATTGACACGATATGCAATTAATAATTATTGTATTTTACAGTGGATATAATATAGTCGGTTCGCTATATTTACGCTATATTTTCGATATTTCGAATTAAAAATTTTATTGTAAGTACCCAGTTTTAATTACCTGCTCTTTGGGGAAATATCAACTGGTCAAATGAAATGAAAAATAATCCATAACTTTTTTTAATTAAATAATAATGGAAAATCTTTTATATAATTGACAGTATCATAAGGAGAATTACTTCATTAATGGAGTCTAATGTGGCTAATATAAACCTAATAATAATTTTATATTACACTTCACACAGAAAATATGGTCTATGTATATTTGTTCCATGGAGAGAATTTCTAATGAAAAATAAAAAATTTAACTGCAAAAAAATAAAAATCAGTCATTATCATCAAAAATATCATAATCGTCATCATCATCACTGTCATCACCATTAATTGTTATTATGATTGGACTTATTTCGTTTATTTTATTTTCACGAGTCCACCAATCTTCTATTAGTTTCTCGCACTTGAATATACAGTTGCACCACACTTTGGAGTTACAATTGAAAGTGCCTTTCGCCAAGTTTCCCGAACTGCGTCGTCGCTATAACCGTTAGGCCCAATATGGTTGTCATAATATTGTTTTGCTATTCCCCATATATATTCGATGAGATTAAACTGGCAATGATACGGTGGCAGACGTAAAACTTGATGACCGTAACTTTCAATATTCTGATCCACAACAAAGGTTTTTGGTTTTGCGTGGATATTTGCCAAGCGTAATAATTCTGATTTTAAAATATGTTGTGTAAATGGTATATGTTCCTTTGTCAACCATTCTTTAATTTTATTAACAGTCCAAGAATTCGTTGGACTTTTGTTTAATACTTCAGAATGGTAAGGTGCATTGTCTAAAATAATTACGCTGGGCTCACTTAAACCTGGGAGAAGTTTTTCATGTAACCATTTTACAAACATTTCTGTGTTCATATTATCGTGATAGTCACTTGATTTTGATTTAGATAAAAATATTAGATCAGCACCTTCTATAAAACCCGATTTCCCTCCTGCATGTAAAATTATGTGTCGCTTCCCTTCTCCATCAGTATGTTTGATAGACTTTACGTTATCATCTTGCCATATTCTCTTGGTTGCACCCCTAGAAAATATCCATGTTTCGTCTAAATATATAAAATTTGCCCTTTCTTCTTTTAATTTAGAATATTTTCTTAGAAAGTTAATTCTTTTATGCACAACAGAACTTCGTTCACAAAGGGCTTTTCTGTTATCCTCCGTTTGAAATTTGAAACCCAAATTATGTATCACTTGCCATAGATTGTCCATTCGGTCATTTAATTCGAGAATTGTATTTAAGGTCACATGTTCCTTGTTGGCTCGCATTCAATAAATGGTATCACGAATTTCAAATTTTTTTCCATCTGGAATATCTTTCGTTTTCAATGATAGGCGAGTTTTTCGGTGATCTTCTTTCGGCCGTTCATTATTGCGATTTTGTAATACTCCTCTTAGTTTGGTTTCACTAATTCCTAGAGCATCACATACGCGTTGTTGAACAGACATTACCGATTTTAAAGGATCGCCATTTTCTTTTTCATCCGTAAAATACTTATGTACACTACAAATTAGACTATCTACATCTAACACACGTTTAGGCATTTTTAAATATTTCCACCAAACATACAATGTCAAGACTGGTAAAGAATCAATTCAACTGCAATATTGTAACAAATTTATACCTACCCTAATGTTATTTTAATGTATTTTAAAATATGACCATTAATGCAGTTTTTACCTAATTTTCTGGGAAGTCGTTTACTGCAACTGGTTATCAATGAGTCATTAGCATAATTTTGTTAATCCGAAACCCGCGTAAATATAGCGAACCGACTATAGTTGGTTGAAAAGGTATTTTGTGATTTATTTTTGGAATCCAGTTTTTATTATTGCCTCTATATTAATACTAATATTGCAATTTAATAATTAATTTGATTTACCACATACAATATTTACCTTTTAATAACCTCATAACCTTCGCTGATTTATGACACTAGGTGTCGCTCTTCGGAACTTGCACATAGCGACTAGATATATCATTCTTTAATATTTAAGGCAAACTTTAAAAGTCAAATTACGGAATAGATTTGAAATCTGAATTTGATTCTGAACTAGAGTGACTCAAATTATATAGTGGGTGTACACTAAAATACATACCTTATAGGAGACATGGATACTATCATCTGCATTTTGAAGTTCCAAAGTACTAATGAGTTCATTTCCATCTTTAACGAATGTGATGATACCTGATGGAGAAACTTTGAGGTATCCTCCATCTAAAAACAAATAAAATGTTAGCAATAAAATCTATCTATAAAAATCAAGGACGACAAGTCACGCTGTTTGTCCGATATGGTAACTACGCCACCTAGGAAAGATATCCGAACTATCAACATCTGAAATTTCAATCATATTTTGTTCTTGAAACGATACGGTTTCAAAACCAATAAGAAATATTTATTAAATAAATATATTTATTTAATAAAGAAATAACATTGTTTATAAAGAAACAAAGGCTTTAGAAAATTTATAAAATAATTTGTATTGTCTTTAAATGATTTAGAGCGTGTATTACTGTTACATAGTTCATAACGGCATTGCTTAGTTGTTCCCTTTTTGGTTCCAAACGGTATCAAACTGACATGCTAATTTAGACACTTTTTTTTCTTTATTTGAGTATTTCTTTTTTTTTTTCAATAACTAGACTTTTATTAGTAATTTTTATCCCAACTATGTGTTCACATGCACTTTATTGTTACTTATATTACTAACCTAATCACCTAACATGTTTGGTTAAAAAAAAACTCCACGGAAAAAATGGCTGACACTATGTTATAATAAAAGTCTTATTGATGAATCAAATATTTTTTAGTGTATTGTAATGGGTGTACTTGACGTATGATACATCATTGGGAAGGAATGAGGGTAGTGAATAAGTAGAGACAGAAAAAACAAACATGGCGGCATTGCTAAAAGGGCAATATATCATATCTCCGTTGTTATTGGTCAGATTGGAGTGTGTGATGTGTTAAATGGAAGGGGAGGAAATAACGAATATATTAAGATAAAAAAAAACAAACAAGGCGACTACCAAAAGGTCAGTACACAGTACTGACTGTAACTTCATTATTAATGAACATATAGAGATATACGAAATATTATAGGGTACTATGGATAAAAATAGAATTACTATAATTCAAATTTTGATTTATTAACTTAAAGAAGGCCTCTGGCTGAGTACAAAATAAACAACTGACCAAATCCTAACAATTAAACAAATAAACAACTAGCCGAACCTAAAATATGACACATAAAATAAAACGACGTGAGACTTATAGTAGATATAATGTATATAGCGTGCCATCGAAAATATACATACAGATTGAAAGAATTTAAAACGGATCATACAATTTAATATATGTCTGTTTGAACTGCATTTGAAATAGTGGACCAATATAAAACTTGGACAAAAATAAATCCATACCTGGGTTTAGACATTGTATAAAATATCGTTCAACTATCTGACTCGCAACAATGTTGTTTGCGTAACAATGTTGCCAATCGCCGTGTAATAATCCGATTTGCGGATCTTTTTGAGAGTTATATCTTCTTTGTATCTTTAAATAAATCGGATATTTGCCTATATTTTTCATTGTATTTACCAATCTACTACAACAGACTAATAACAATAATAAACTTAATGGTTTGTAGTTATTTTCTTTTTTTCTTGTCAATATTTTATGGGTAACACCTTATTTGAGAAACATCTAAAGGCATGACGTTGGCAACACCGCTCAAAGAAGGGCTTATCTAAAGAAACGATAACTGATTTGACAGCATAATAAAATCGTAGATTTATGTGTAGCTTTCAATTTTTATGATTTCAGAATGCAGCAGCCCGCTGAAGTATTTGATTTTTATAATATAATTATTTGACAACCTTTTGTTGGCCAACCACCTACAGCAAAATTGAGCCGAAATACATAATATTTCGTATGTTCCGAATTTATTTCGTTCAATCTGTATACAGGATATAGTAAAAAAATGATAAGAGTCAGAAGAGTACCAGATAATATTTTATATTTACTTGGTTTACATGCAAGAAGTTTATTATTTTAAAAATTTAACGAGTAACTGTAGATGGCAATTGATTGGACCTCCCGTCGCATGCTACGGCAAAGTTACTAGGAAAAATATAATAAAGAAATGGTTACATTACACAATAATATCAATTTTGATAATTTTAATTTTAAAAATTCTATAATATATTAAAATACCAAATAATAGCGTAGCAATACATATTAATAAACCTGATTAGCAGTTTGATTTTTCTGAAACTGCCCAAAAAAATTACAACCAAAAAAATTACCAGCAAAATTGAATTACAATAAGCAACAAAATTACCAGCAAAATTGAATTAGCAAATGAACATGAAGGCTTCAGATCTGAAGATATTTGAATACAAGACTTGTATTTGCGGTGAGACAAATCGTGAAAAAATCATTGGAATATAACATCCCCGTCTATGGTTGCTGCGGATTTATAGATCTAAAAAGGTATTTGGTCGTGTGGAACATGATGATGACACGAAATTAACAACCTGTAAAGGTAGAGAGAGCCATACGTTAGTGAGGCTCATTAACCCCTCTTATGTTTAACCTTATTGTGAACGAAAATTCGAAGTACAAAATAAGATATAAATTGGATGAAGAAATTATCTCTGCTCCCCACATGGGCTCCCACTTTTGCTTCCCTCTAACCAGGGGAGCACCATCAGATCGGAAATTTGGAGCACCATGATGTTTTTGCTGGGAATTAAGAAGACCAGGACCATACTGTTTCATCCTCAGTCCGACAACATGGTAGAAAGACATAACTGGACCATCAACAACTAGCTGTCACTGTTTGTACATGAAAACCAGAGAAACTGGGACTAATTGTCCCAGTTTGTTTTTGCTATTCCGCCGAAGCCCCCATCATGAAACAACTGGTTACACTCCAACAATGTTATTGACTGGTCGAGAGATGAAGCTTCCCATCGACTTCCTGCATGGAAATCTACCAAACGGAGAAGCGGACCAAGAGAGACACCCAGAGTACGTCAGCGGCATAAAGGATCGACTAGTTTCGCCAGGAATAAGCTGCAACTCACCAGTGACCGGATGGAGGTTAGATTCGATCAGAAATATCTAATCACTAAGAAGATAAACGACCTTGTATAGCGTGCGACTGACGCAACGAAGTAAGCCGAAGGTTGTCCACCTGGACAGACTGTGTCATTATGAGAAACAGAATCTACCGATCTAATATATTTAGGTACTATTCGGGGCGAACAGTATGAAAGAAGGAACCGATATAAGTCAGAATAAAATAGGGAAATGAGAGAGAGAGAGAGAGAGAGAGAGAGAGAGAGAGAGAGAGAGAGAGAGAGAGAAAGAGAGTAGGTTTAAATCAAGACAGATAAAATATGTTCATATACTTCTTCTAGGAGTATAATCTCACAAAATGGAATGGACAGATCAGAATCAAATGCTTGTGTGATAATAGATGTTTATTTTCTACATGTAAAAGTTTTTAAGAAATATGAGTAGAAATTACAAATTTTACAAAGAAACATAGAGAAAAGCAGGGAAAGATACAATCGAGAATTTTGTAGAGAGTGAACATCAACAATGTATAAACAAATAGGCCGATGAAAAGGAAATCTACAGATTCTTGCACGATTAACATGGCGTCCTTTACAATTATCAATAAATCGCAGTCTAGTAGTTACAACAAATGCTAATGTTGATATTTTATAAATGTCTTTAATAAACGTCCAAAATGACCTTAGAGATAATGTTGTTTCTCTATAATGTCCGTGCCGATAAAAATTTCGAGTTTATCTAATACATAAACATAAGGAATTGATTAATTCGAACACGCTAAACGAAACTTTTATCGCATTGTCCTATTATCAAAATTAGATACCTAAAAAATCAATATACAATGCTTATAAATAGTGTTACAAGATTGTATTGCTATGTAATTTATGAATATGGTAAAAAGTATATTTGTGGCTTATTTTAAAAATATTCCACACTACTTTAACCTTCATCTGACAATACCAAGTTAAAGTGCGCGAGGTAGAATCAAAATACAGTACCTAGAGTACGTATAGGAATTTGACCGAAGAAATGGAATCTAAAAAATATGTGGCTCATTGGTTGTTGCGGTTGCTCACAACGAAACAAAGCCTTATTCTTTGGAGTCCTTTTGGCGATCTTTTGGAACGTTTTCTCTACACTCTGAAGAATTTTTTGAATCGTTTGATAACAATACACAAAAACTGGATACACCATTAATTACCAAAACCAAAGAACAGCCCAAACATTATCTTAAACAATGTACCAGGTTTAAGGGTGTGTAAGGTTTCTCCACATCAAAGACGTCAAAAACTTTTTGGCATAAAGAAAGTTATGGCAACTGCGTTTTACGATTGTCATAAAATTATTTTGATGCGCACCTTAAAAAACCCAACATTTTCTTCAAACAACATCACAGAAGGCTATACAATTGAAGTTCACCAGCAGACAGAGAAGGTATAGAATTGTTAGCAATCATATTGACTTTATTTTGATCGACCACAACTTTAAGAAGTACCTAAAATCTACCAAAACATACCCTGGAAATTACAGTAATCACAATCCAGTTATGATGGATTTTAGACTAAAAAGTTAACAAGAAATTTCACTTCAGGAAAGATGCGGGACTTTTAACGTCCATTAGAAAATGAAAGAAATGACAGATAGACACAAAAAGCGACCAGAAACAATTTTAAAAAATAAATTACGTTGAACAGTCACTAAAAGATGTCAACGTTTTCTGCCACTGAAACTTTCTCAAACAATTTTTTATAGAAGGAAACTTGACTGGTGACAAGTACTTAGATTTACTAAATAATCAAATTATATTTCTGCACGACAGATTGGCCAGTTACGACAAAATTTTTGGTTTCAACAAGATGGAGCGCCCCCCATTATTGTCAACGATTTGGAGATTTTTTTAATGCGATTTTCCAAATCGATAAATTTGACGTAGAGGATTCAAAGAGTGGCCTGCTCGTGCTTCGGACCTTAGCCCGTTAGATATTTTTTTGGGCTATCTAAAATTACGCGTTTACATCAGTAACGTGATTGCAGGAGTTGAGACAAAGAATTATTGATGAATGAGAACTAATCCGTGGACAAGTCCTGAAAAGAGTGACACGAATTTATTATGCGCTTATACATTGTCAGGTTGTGAACAGATGAAACTGATAAAACAAAATGAAACATTTTGAACATTTGTAATTTTTTTAAATCAATACTCTCATTGGTATTAATAAACAAATATACCTATTATTTTAACTAAAGCTATTTATTTCTCGTTTTAACAAATTTGGTCTACCAAACTTGGTATGTATGAATTAGGAAATATTAGACAAATAAACATTGGACAGACAGAATTGGACAGACATTAAAACAGCGTTAATGAAACCAAGCATAAGTCACCTCCATAAAAGTAAAGAATATAAAAAAGAATGGATGACAGATGAGATACTGAACTTAATGGATGAAAGAAGAAAACAGAAAAACAAAAAGAACCAGAAGTATAAAGAGATACAAAAAGAAATTCGTCTAAAAATACGCACAGCTAAAGAAAACTGGTACGGGGAAAAATGCGAAGAAATCGAACAACTACAAAATAAACACGACAGCTTTAATGCACATCGGAAGATCAAAGAGTTGACGAGGAGACAAATTAACAGACACAACATATTAGTAGACGAGAGTGGAAACATTATTATGGACACAGAAGAAAAATTAAGAGTCTGGAAACAGTATATAGAACAACTGTTTAAAGATCAAAGAGACAATGTAGATAACGAATACATAAACAGTGACACAGGACCAGAAATAACAAGAGATGAAGTGGAATATACGATTAAAGAAATGAGGTCGGGGAAGGCTACAGGCCCAGATGAACTACCAATAGACATAATTAAACTCATCAAAGGCAACAACTTAATAAAGATCGTGGAACTATTTAACAGCATTTACAAATCTGGTATCATACCTAATGAATGGCTAGTAACAACAATAATAGCCATACCCAAAAAGTCTAATGCGAGACAATGCTCGGAACATCGCACCATCAGTCTCATGTGTCATATATTAAAGGTCTTCTTAAAAATCATTCATCGGAGAATATATAAAAAATTGGAAGTTGACATCGGACCCTCTCAATTTGGCTTTAGAGACGGACTAGGAACTAGAGAGGCACTGTTTGCTTTTAATGTTCTAACACAACGTTGCTTAGACGTAAATCAGGACATATTTGTGTGTTTCCTAGACTATAACAAAGCATTTGATACAGTAAAACATAGGCCACTGATGCAAATACTGGAAAATAAAAATATTGATACAAGGGACATGCGTGTGATAAGGAATCTATACTACAAACAAGAAGCTACAGTACGAATTAACAGCTCGATATCAGATAGAATACAGATCAAAAGAGGTGTTCGGCAGGGCTGTGTGTTGTCTCCAACCTTGTTCAATGTCTACGCGTCTAAGTTATTAAAAAAGCTCTTATGAACGAAAAAGCCGGAATAAAGATCAACGGTCACCCCATTTGCAATATCCGATATGCTGATGATACCGCGCTCATAGCAGAAAATATTGAAGACCTACAGATATTACTAAACAAAGTGGTAGAAGCAAGAGAAGAATTTGGTCTGTCACTGAATATAAAGAAGACCAAATTCATGATAATTACAAAGAAATGTATCAATAATATCAACTTACATGTAGGACAGAATCTCATTGAACGAGTACAAAATTACAATTACCTCGGAACAAATATTAACGAGTCAAACGAATATACCAGAGAAATAAGAATAAGAATAGAGAAAGCCCGCAGTGCCTTTATCAATATGAAACAAATGTTGTGTAGCCGTAACCTAAGCCGAAAGCTGAAAATACGAATGCTTAAATGTTATGTTTTCTCGGTCCTGTTGTATGGGGTGGAGGCGTGGACACTAAATAAGCAATGTATGGGTAAGCTGGAGGCATTTGAGATGTGGGCGTACCGAAGAATGTTAAAAATCTCCTGGAAGGATAAGATAACTAACCAAGTTGTATTAGACAGGATGAACAAACAAAAGGAGGTCGTATTGAGTGTTAAAATGAGGAAACTACAATACCTGGGACATATTACACGTGGGAATAAATATCAACTGTTACAACTAATTATGCAAGGAAAGATTGAAGGTAGGCGCAGCATAGGTAGGAGAAGAATGTCGTGGTTGAGAAACCTCAGGGAGTGGTTTGCTTGCACTTCCATACAATTGTTCCGAGCGGCAGCCTCCAGGGTCAAAATTGCCATGATGATAGCCAACCTTCGTAGCGGAGATGGCACGTGAAGAAGAAGAAGAAGACAAATAAAAAGGAAACACTGGCAGAGCTTCTCAAACCTAATGAGAACATCAAAAACTGGGAAAGAAATAGAATAGTAGAATGAAATGATCACATAAGCCGAATGACAACAAATACAATAGTAAAGACGACAAGATATGGTTCCCCCATAGGAAGACGATCAGTAGGAAGACCCCGAAAACGATGGTATGACAACCTACTGGAGGCACATTGAAAAACAGAGAGAGTCACGTCTACGTAAAAAGAAGAAGTTATTTTAAAATCTACAAATATATACAGGGTGTCCCAATTAAATTAAATATGTTGAGGATATTTCCGGTAAAACCGGAAGTATAGTAG
Source organism: Diabrotica balteata (assembly GCA_918026665.1). NCBI lineage: Eukaryota > Metazoa > Arthropoda > Insecta > Coleoptera > Chrysomelidae > Diabrotica > Diabrotica balteata. Next base: position 13,019,369 of record OU898283.1, on the reverse strand, counting down.
TAACAAAAAACATAGCATAAGATGCGTTACAAGTCATTCTACTTGCACGCAAAGTTTCATAAATATATAAATATAGTCTTATTGGTTCCATACTTTATCCCAACTACTTTTATTTACTAAGAATATAAGAAAATATTTTGATTGTTAATGGGTGTCGAATGTGACACCGTTAATTTAATCAGTTGACTTATGATTAGAAATTAGACAATTAGAAAAAAAAATCTTTATTGACATTGAAAAGTTTCTGAATCTCCATTCATTGTACTATTTACTTAAATCTAAAATTTCATCGATAACATTTAACCATTAATCCAAGAGACTTTAGAAAAATAATTCTATTCAGAGATATAGAGAAGATAAATTGAAGAAAAATTTACAGCAAAAAGCAGAAACGAATTAATCGACAAAAGTAAGACGATGTTTTAGCGATTAAGAATACTTTTATCTCTCTGTGGCAGAAAAGAACTAGCCCAACAAAAGATTATTGATTAATTAGATTATGTTTTGTTTGTGTACAAAATATTTGTTCCAATACACAAAAAGATATGAAGCAATTTGTTGATTTTGTTGAGGAATCATGACAAAGTTAGAAATAATTCACGTTTAAAGCTTAATATCACACTAATATTTCGCAAATTGTTTTGAAATATGTAATTTTAAACAATTAATATGGTTTTATAAAAAGAAATTGTGCATTTCTTACACAAATTTTTGTTTTTATGAATTAATATTACAACCTGAACAATCAAAACATATCGTATTATATTCCTTTCGGAAGACGGCAGACGCGATAAATCGGGAGTAAATACAAAATTTATTTCCGTGCATTTAAATATAACTAAATTAAGTTTAAATATTGTTTATTTTCATTACTTACCAGATTCTTTTTCGGCGTTACCAGCAGCTTGTTCTGACATTGAACCATCGACAAAGTGAACCTGCCACAAATGTATTGATTAGTGTTGTTGGCGGCGTTGTGCAGCGTAGCACAATTTCTTGTTCCTATCAGATTACAGGGTGAACTGCGTGGGAAGTTTATTATTATGCTTTTAAGAAAGACAGTGGAGGGGAATAAGGTGGGCGTATGGTGATATATGGGTATTATTTTAAATTAATTATATTTTTAATATGTAAATTTTTCACAATTTCTTTTTTTCTATCACTCTTTAAAAATTGTCTCGGTAATTAAATGTAGAAGCTAAAAAGGGGAAATTTTTTGTGGGCAAACGAAACAGTATAAAAAGTTCAAATTTGAATCTTTTTTTAACTGGTAAAAGCTTTAAAAAAAATATAAATACTTCAAAAACAGTTGTAAGGTATCGGAAATTTATACCTCAAAATTTAAGAAAAATAATTACTATTTAAACGGGAATAAGCCACAATTAAAGGTTAAAATACGTTTATTGACGTTTCAATTTCCACTTCGGAAATCGTTCTCAAAATACAAACATTAGTACATTAAACAAATTTTGTTTTTTTTATGCTTGGTGAAAAATTCTTATAATTTAATGTTATCTGACTCATGTATATTGGCAAAGTAGACGACTTTAAAATGATATTGCCAATATTGCTGAGTTGCGTTCCTGGGACGACTTTAGTTGTAAGATAGTTTTTAAAAATAAAAAAAAATCATAGCATATGATTCGTCTTTAAAAAGACAAACACATGCCATGATGACAGTAAAATCCTCCTGTTAGTGATTTCATAGTAAATTATGAGGGAAAAAATCTCATAATATTATCCCGACAAGTATTTGGTTGTGCATTTAGTTTACCATCAATAAACACCAAATTCCGATTTTATATGTTTGTTATTTTAAAAACATAAATTATGTATCCTCTATATGTTACTGACTTAGTAATATTGGTATTTTCCTTTTAATAACTTCATATTTTAATATGGGTAACCAGATCCTACTACATTTTGCCGAGGAATTTGCGACACAATTGCTCTCATTTAGCATAATTAGAGCGGCTTCCTATGTTTATTATCCCATCTGGTTACCCATATTCAAAGATGAAGTTATTAAAAGGAAAATACCAGTATTAGTAAGTCAGCAACATATAGAAGATACATCATTTATGTTTTTAAAATAAAAACATATAAAATCGGAATTTGGTGTTTATTGAAGTTAAACTAAATGCACGACCAAATACTTACCAGGTCGGGATAATATGAGGTTTTTTTCCTGGTTTTTCCCTCATAATTTACTATGAAATCACTAACAGGAGAATTTAACTGTCATCATGGCATGTGTTTGTCTTTTTAAAATCGAATTACATGCTATGATTTTTTTATTTTTAAAAATTATCTTACAAGTAAAGTCGTCCCAGGAACGCAACTCAACAATATTAGCAATATCATTTTAAAGCCGTCTACTTTAAAATGTATAATGTATATCTGAATTGTCAATACACATGCGTCAGATAAAATTAAATTATTAGAAGAATTTTTGACCAAGTAACAAAAAAAAAACGATAACAATTTAAAGCTGTGAACGATAGGATAGTACTCATTAAACTGGATGGCAAACCACATAAACTTAATATCATACAAGTTTACGCGCCAACCAGCACATCAGATGACATAAAGATCGAGAAGTTCTACGAAAAACTGGAGACCACAATAGCTAACATACCAAATAAAGAACTTACTATAATATGTGGCGACTTTAATGCAAAAGTTGGCAACACTACACAAAATGACAACTTAAAGAATGTACTGGGAAAGTTTGGCATAGGGCAGAGAAACGAAAGGGGAGACCGTTTAATCGAATTTGCTTTCACAAACAAATACTCTATCATGAATACTCGATTTAAACACCATGTACGTCGACTTTATACTTGGAAAAGTCCTGGAGATAGATTTAGAAATCAAATAGATTACGTCCTCACCAATATTCGCTGGAGATCGTCCATTCAAACAGTCAGATCATATCCAAAGGCGATATGCGGATCCGATCATACTCTCCTCGTAGCTAAAGTAATGCTTAAACTTAAAGCACCCAACAAACAAAGAGAGATAAAGAGGATAGAACTAAGAAAGAAAGACGACCTTCTACAGGAAGTACAGAAAAGTATGCCCTCTGTTCGTAACGGAACATCACAAGAAATATGGGAGACTGTTAAACATTGCGTAACAACACCAGTGGATCACTCAAAGGAAAATAATCCGGTGAAACGGAAACACTAGATAACAGATGAAACTCTTAAAATAATTGAGAATAGAAGAAATCTTTGTAAAAGTGGTGTACATAGTGAAAGGGAAAAAGCTAGTTTAAGAAACCTCAATAAAGAAATAAAACGAAGATGTAAGGCCGACAAAAAACAGTACTATCAAAGTATATGCAAAGAAATTGAGAGACATGGTCAGAATAATCAGCCGAGAGCTCTATTTAGAAAAATACGCTACCTGACAAGAGACTTCAGAGCCAGAACTTGGGCCATTGAAGATAACACTGGAACCCTGAGAATAAACAGAGAAGACATAGCAGAGACATGGAGATCGTATTGCAGGGACCTATATAAAGATGATCAACGCCAAGAGCTTGTTAGCCAAATCTCTGACGAGGTGGAAGAAGAACCTGATAAACTCGAAAATGAAGTAAGACAGGCTATCAACAAGCTCAAATATAACAAAGCATCAGGTCCAGATATGATAACAGCAGAAATGCTTAAAGCCACAGAAGAAACCGGCGTAAAGTTACTTCATCTACTCTGTAACCAAATATGGCATTCCAAACAATGGCCTGAAGACTGGATCTACAATAACGACCATACATAAAAAAGGCAGCTTCCATAAATGCGACAATTATAGAACTATCTCTCTTATATCCCATGCCAGCAAGATAATGCTACATATAATCAATGAGAGACTGAAAACATTCCTTCAAAGAGAAACTCCACAAGAGCAAACTGGATTTACCAAAGGTAGAGGCATTCGAGAACACCTGCTGAATATAAGACAGATAATCGAGAAATCCAGGGAATTCAACATCTCACTATACATCTGTTTTATAGATTACCGTAAAGTGTTCGACAGGGTCAAGTGGAGACACTTATGGCGAATACTAAAAGAAGTAGGCGTACCACAACATCTAATTACGCTTATAACTGAACTATATGAACACACTACTGGATCAGTTAAAGTACTTGACACACTTTCAAACGAGTTTCATCCAGAACGGGGTGTCAGACAAGGATGTATACTATCTCCACAATTATTCAACATATATGGAGAGTATATTATGCGAAGAGCACTTGAAGGATGGGAAAAGGGCATCTCAATAAATGGTCATAAACTAAACAACCTACGTTTCGCAGATGACACAGCCCTTCTTGCAAATAGTCAAGCAAAGCTGGTGGAACTTATACGACTGATCGAAAACGAAAGTCAAATATTTGGTCTGCAATTAAACATATCAAAGACAAAGATCATGATAGTGGATAGACTACACAACAATCATCCACACATAACCACAATTGACCGGTTCGAGGTTGTGAGCTCATACTTATATCTGGGATCATTAATCACAAACACAGGGTCATTACAAGAAGAGATTAAACGTAGATGTGATCTAGCAAAAGTTGCCACAGCAAAAATGACCAACATATGGAAGGAATGTCAAATTTCAAGAGCGATAAAGATGAGGTTGATCAACTGCTTAATATTCCCAATACTGACCTACGGATGTGAATCTTGGACTCTGTGACAATCGGAGAGAAAAAAGATAGACGCCACTGAAATGTTCTGTTGGAGACGAATGTTACGAATTCCTTGGACCGACCGTAGAACAAATAATTCAATTTTAATAGAGCTAAAAGTTAGCCAACGACTCTCTAGTAAAGTCCATCTCCAACAATTAAAATATTTTGGGCGTGTTATGTGAGCAAACACAGAAAACATGGAAAGACTCATAATACAAGGAAAGGTAGAAGGCCGAAGATCACGAGGAAGATCCCCAACAAGATGGATAGATCAAATTACAGGAATATGCCAAAGACCTATGCATGAATTAAAAGAAATGACCAGAGACAGAGATCTCTGGAGACGGACAATACACGACATCACGTCGACCACTACACTCCCCCTGGGGGGTCAGGATTGAAGAGAACAAAAAAACAAAATTTGTTTAATTTACTATTGTTTGTATTTAAACACGACGAACAAAAATGGTTGTTAAACGACGACATAAAAAAACGATATTACTGTCATACCGTGTTGCCACGTTTAGTAATTGAATAGAAAGATAGAAATAGCTAACAACTACACAAAATTATCTTATCATAAATATGTTATTCTCCTTAACACGTTGGCTGCGATACGGCGAATATATACTGATGGCCAAAAAATGCAACACTTTGTATACGGTTATTTATTTGGATCAAAAGTATTTCTTTGAAGATGATGATGATGACGACGATGATGATATTGTGTTTGGCATGGAAACTAGTCCATATGCCACAGATTTTTGAATGATTTATGTTATGTTTATGAATTAAAACTTGATTATGCATATAAGTGATTACATATGAGTTCGTATATTGATTTCTGATTCGGTGATAGTAGGCGAGTTATGTTTACTGCAAGTTTCACATCACTTTTAACCAGGTTTTTATAAAATGTAGATGAGAGTCCTTTATTTTTAAAACACCCAAACAGGATGTGATTAACATCACAATGGGAAATATTATCGAATGGGCATTTTCCTAATTCTATAATGTTTAATCTAGCCAGGTGAGCAGGAAAAGTACCGTGACTAATTTTTAACCTTGTGATAGTTGCTGGCGATCGTTTGGATATATTATAATGGACTATGTGTGGTAATTCTGTTAGGGGTGGTAACATAGTATAAATCTTGTAATAATGATTATTTGATGTGTTCGCCAATATTTTCCATTTGTCTTGACAGTTTTAATTAATTTTTTTATTATAAAAATTGATTAGATCTAATACTGTGTATATATGTTCTTGTATACCGGAATGAGTAGAATCCTTAGCGAGCTCGTCTACTATTTCATTGCCTTTATCCCGGTGTGACTTTTTGCTCAAATAGTTGTTACATCTTTGTTTTTCATTTTTTTTTAATGTCACATATCAGCTCACATGTCTTATGATCACAAATAACAGAGGAGAGGAAAATGGTGTTGATTTCATAGCACCCAGAGTTAATCTCAAACTTTTAAACTGAATACGATCTATTTTTAGTAAATGTGTATTGTTTGCTGATCCGTATCTGTTAAGTGAAACTTCCATGCCAAAGATGGTGATAAGGGAAAGAGTGTTTAGCTAAGTTAAACTCGTATTTTATTGCGACAGAACGTCCATGATGACGGTAGTTTCTAAACTAGAATTGATTTACGTAAAACCCCTAAATAAAGACAACAAATGTTCCGTCAATGGCACGTAGGTGTGTGTCTATGTGTTCTATTATTATAGATACACTGATTTTCAGCCAAGTTTATGTTGGCATTCATTGACATTGATTTCCCATAGACCCATAAAAAAGGAAAAGAAATTACATAAAAGACATTGTAGCTGTCCTCAATGAGAATCTCGCTTAATTAGTTTGAATGTTAATGAAATTTGTGAGGGTTGAGATATTTTTTGTTTGTAATCAAAGTAATAACCAAAATTAAAGTAATCATAATTGGCCAAGCTGTTAAGTTTTAGTTTGATATGTAGGGAGTATTTGTTAATTAACCGAGACGCTTTTTAAATGTGAAACGAGCTTTTTCTAATCAGTATATGTATTTAATAATTAAATATTTAGCTCGCCTTCTCCAATATAAGAAACATTATAATTAAATGATGGCTATGTAGCCTGCTAATGAAAATCTGGGAGCGAGAGGAAATGCCGGAAGTATGGAAAGAGAAGGGAGATAAAGCCGTGTACGAAAACTATAGGGGTATCACTCTTTTGGATATAACATAGAAGGTACTCGCCAGAGTCATAAGAAGTAGACTGGAAAGGCAGTTAAAAGACTAGTTTGCTGAATACCAGTGAGGATTCAAAAAGGGCAGATCCATCATAGATCAATTATTGGTGTTAAAAATGATTTAGAGCAGTACGTACGAGCAACAGTTAAAGCTAAACCTCCTCTTTATAGATTTTAAACAAGTTTACGAATCTGTGATATGAAGACGTTTGTACCATGCCCAAGAGTACTTGGAATTCCCGAAAAGATTATCAGACTAGTAAAAATCACCCTAATGAAGACCGACAATAGAGTAAGGATAGAAGGAGGCCTAACAAATTATAGGTTTATTATAATTTGTAAGCATTATAAAATTATAAGTGATTACAGTAATAAATAAAAAAGATGTTGACCTTGACTGGAAGCACGTGTTGTTCACTATTAAGTCGAGGTATTGATTACATAGCTCAGATAGACGTGTGAGAGTTGTTCGAGGGCCAAGAGAACGCTATGCACAACGTAACATACTACCTATTACTTTGTTCAATGGAGAATCTGTAATGGTTTGGGGAGGAATATCTCTTACAGCGCGAACCCACCTTGTTGCTTTATGAAGAGATTCCTTAACAAGTGAAAGTTATTTTTTTTAACCTATTCTCTATCCTTCTATTGTTGGATATCGGTCTCCCCCAGTTCTCTTCATCTTTCCCTATCTTGAACTGTTCTCTGCCATGTGGGACCTCCTTGTTTCCTGATGTCATCTTTCCACCTCATCTGTGGTCTGCCCCTTGATACCTTTGCATTGTATGGACGCCACTTTCCGATGACATTGTTCCATCGTCCGTCTTGGAGACGTTCATTGTGTCCAGCCCATTTCCATTTCAGTTTTGCTGCTTGTTCTATTGCGTCTACTGTATTTGTTCTAGTCCTGATCCACTGGTTACGTTTTCTATCTTCAAGTGATATACCCAGCATTTGTCTCTCCATCGCTCTTTGTGCCTTCCTTATCCTATCCAAATTGATCTGTGTAAATGTCCATGTCTGTGCTCCGTAGTTGAGCACCGGTATTATACAGGAGTTATATACCTTGCTACGTAAGTATAGAGGGATTGTTTGATCTTTTTTGAACGTAAGAAAGTTTGCCGAACGCTGCCCATCCCATTGTTACTCGTCTCGATATTTCGGCTGTTTGATTTTCTCTGTTAGCTCTGATTGCTTGTCCTAGATAGATATACATACTCATTTACCTGTTCTATTTTTTCTGTTTGTATTTTTATTGCCTCTTGGTCTTCCGTGTTTGTCATTACTTTTGTTTTGTTGAAGTTAATTTTTAGGCCTTTTTGCAGTGATTTTTCATGAAGTTCATTCAACATTAATTCCAGTTCTTGTCGTTCCGAGGAGATAAGGAGTATATCATCCGCATATCTAAGGTGATTTAGGTACTTTCCGTTAATACATATTCCTCTGTTTTCCCAATCTGTTGATTTTATTATATCTTCGAGGGTCAAGGTAAACAGTTTAGGTGAAATTATATCGCCTTGTCGGACTCTTCGTTTAACTTTTATATTATCCGCTATTAATTTGTCGTCCAGAATTACGGTCATATTCGTGGCGGTCTTAGCTTGAGTGGAGGAGGAGCTCTGAACTGAGTAGGGGTTCTTCTGTACTTCACGGAAGACAGACTGGGCGGGGGATGTCCTCAACCTCGGCACGGCACGTCCCATATGGCTGATAGGGAAAGTTCCTGCAGATATGCAGGACAGGTACGAATAAGGCATTGCCAAATAAGTTCCCGCGGATCAACTGAGGATATGACATTAGGCAGCAGTAATGTCATTACTGGATTAAGGTTATGGGAAGTAAAAATTCTGTAGGCTTAATTCCAGATACTCACAGGCGTCACTCACATTATGAGTTAAGCGGGATACTGCGACAACAGCAGCGTCTGAGCCAGAGCAGGCGGCTGCAAACAGCGTCTGTTCCCAGAATGGGCGGCTGAAACACACTTACCAACCCGTCTGGCCAGCGTGGTGCCATTTGCTCCTTACATGGGAAATAATTTTCTTTAGTGCATGATAATGGTTGATCAGGTGTTGCACTGTCCTTGATTATTTGGATGAGGTGGGAATAAAAACTATTAACTGGCCGCCCTGCAATCCTGATCTAAATCTCATAGAGAATTTGTGGGATATTATCGATCGCCAACACTGTAGGCGACAACCACCACATTACAAATCAAATCATAACATCAATATTAAAAAAGGGATCATGAAATCATTATACGATAGAGCCAAAATTACTCGTTTTAAAGAAAATTCTTTCTTAAAGGAACATTTTGTTAACAAGTTTTATTAATAAATGATTACCCTTTATCGGAAAATGAACATAGAGTTCAATGGAAAAATTCAAGTATAGTCCTGAAAGAACCCGATGACAAAAAGGGAAAAATCGAAAAAGCGGAACTTTTTTTTTATTTGGTTTGGATTGCTTGATCCATTCAACCACACAAAACTTAAATAAATTTATTTTAAAGTAAAATTGTGGCTTATTCCCAATAAAACTAGTAATCATCTGAACTACCCACATACACCTACATATGTATAAAATTCATAAAGAAACTTACCTTTTTATTATTATTTGACACGACAACCTTCTCTTTTTCTTGATCCGGAAAGGTTTCGGGAACGAAGCTAAATACATAAGGGTTTTTACCACCCCAGCTTGTAATGATATGTTCAGTAGGCACAAAGGTACTTATATCTTTCTTAGATATAAATTTAATTTTTTCTTTAGCTTTTTCAGGCAATAAAGTCTTAACTATTTTAAAGGCAGCTAGAAAAGAAAATCAATTATGTAATATAATCAATAGTTAGAAATAACAATACAGAATACAATAATTATTTTGGCAGAATCACATTGAGAGACGTGAACCATTTATTTTTGAATTCAATAATATTTATTCTTATCATGAACAAAATACCTCAAAAATAAACAAAAGAGAAGACACTACTACATGGCCAAAAATTAAGATCATTTATCAAAAAGCAGTACTCTTGTGAAATTATTTTAAAAATTATCGAACAAATGACAGAATTCAAATGCCTGAATATATCTCTGTCAAGTCATGTAAATATCTAACTAGATATAAGAGACACGTTCTATTGGTTGCTGGTTGTACAAAAAATTCTTCTTCTTACAGTTGATAATCCAATTGGTTATTATTGTACGGGAGACTACCGCTTTGAAAATTTCAACCTAGAGGTTTGTTTCGACCGACTGACCTTTTCCCATCTAAATGATCGTAGAAAAAGGTGTCCAAATTTGCTTTTTTTGGCATATACTAAGTGTTAATCAGCCAGTCACAACCCGACTAATACATCAGTAAGCTCTAACAGTTTTTTTTTAAAGTTTATATGACGGAGCTGTAGTGTTATTTTAGAACACACTAAATTTTCACGTAAATTTATACGTAAATTTATCGTAAAAATACAATAGAACTAGTTAATAAAACAATAGAACATTTTCAATTACCTAACAACTCCAGATTAATTTCATTTGACGTAAAAAATATTTTTCATAGTATTACACCTACAGAAACTTTTGTTCTAGTAAAAAACCTTTTATACCATAAAAGCCCATTGCTATCAGATATTTTTATGAATCATCTAGAGAAAAAACTTTCAAAATATCCCGTATTCAAACAGTTTCTATATTGGTGGAAATACGTATGCGATGTACTGATATGTTTTACAGAAACTAACAGGCAACTTGACCAATTTTTATCGTATATTAATTCCCTTCATAGTCATATTGAATTTACAATAGAAAACAGAACAAAATCAATCCACAAATTTTTTAGATTCAAAAATTTGCAGACTTAAAAACAAACTCAGTTCAGAAATCGTCCAAACCACTTGGTATCATTTTACGTTTACTATTTCATTAATATGTTAAAAGTAGTTTGAATCTTCAATTTCGGTCGATAATAAAATTTTATTACGGGAATGTGCCCTATTAATGTTTAAAACGTGCCTTGTGCGTATAAACCCTGGAACTTGGTCGATAAAAATTAATTTATTATAGGTACTCATCTTAAGCATAGTAATCACTTTCCTTTAGTTTTAAGTAAATGTGCCTATGTATTGATAAACATTTCTTTTTATTCAGTTGTGTCTGATTTTTCTGACTGTTCGGGTTTAAAAATACTTATTTAATAATAATTATGTCGAAAAGAAGCAAATACATGTGTGAGCTAGCAAAACTTATGGAAAACCAAACAAATAGTGTAATGTCTAGCGTGGAATTTGATTCAAATATTACCAATGTTGAGGTAAGTCGGAAATTTTTTATTAAAAAATAACTATATGTTGTTTACTGATTATTTTTTCGTGGTTTTCGGCCAGATTGAAGAAATAACACAAAACTCTCTTTTTTTTTACGACGTTTCAATTTATTTTGTTACTAAATCTTAAAAAAAAAATAAAGAAAATAGAAGAAAATAGAGTTTTGTGGTATTTCTTTAATCTGGCCGAAAATCACGAAAAAATAATCAGTTTATAAGACACGGCTTCTAAAAGTTTATGTTGTTTACTAAATTTTTAAAATAAATGCATTTTATACATCATTACATAATTTAAATATATTGTAGAATATGGATGATACCAATGTGACAGAATTCTACCGTCACAGCGAACCATCGTCATCCAATAGTCGTATTCGTGAAATGGTTTTAAACGAGAAAACTGGATGTTTTGAATCAGCTTCTACCATAGATTCTGTTGATGATTATGATGTAAGTATTAAATCTTTGTACCTATACTGTTTAGTAAAATGCTTTATAATGCTATTCGCTATATTATTTCTATTTAATGAAAACTAAACTTTGATGTACCTATTGTTACAATCTAAAAGAAAAAATACAACTTCCTTAGGTACACACAATTTTGTAAACACATATGTATTAATCTTATTATACCAATGTTAAATTGATACCTATTATTATGATCATCAATTATTATTGATTAAAGTAATTATACAATAATGTAAAGCATATGAAAATTATTTTTCGATGAGTACCTATAGTAAACTTTATGAAAAAGATTAATTTGAATGAATTGAATTTGTTTTATTTTTTGGTACCTGGTAATTGATTAAAAGTTAACTTCTTTAATTAAAATAGACGCTTTCTATAATTTTTTGAAATTTTTATTTAAAATATTATCTAATAATACCTACCTTTTTATTCTTACAGAATATGTCAATAAGTGATGTCTTTAGTAGCGGTTCCTCTGATATGTTTATACCATCGTCACATGAAGAGAGTTCCGATAACAATGAAAGTTGTGATGATAATCCATTTTTAGCCAGTACATCAGGTCGTCCAAAGAAGGGTAGAAAAAAGAAATTTGCAATGACGCGAGCAACATCAAAGATTAATAGGAACAAAAATGAATCTTACATTGACTACAAAGGAAAATTGAAAGCTGCTAAAGAATTTCAATATGACTACAATTGTAACTGCCCGATGAAATGTTCTGAGTTGATTTCTACAGAGTCACGAAAACAAGAATTTGATCGTTTTTGGAGTCTTGGGTCTTATAATGCCCAAACTATCTTTATTGCCAATAATATCCACGAAATGCCGAAAAAAAGAATGTATGGAAGAAACACTGAAAGACGTCTGTATTCCAGACAATATTCCTTACTTATAGGCAAATGTTTATCAATAGTCTTAGAATAACTCCGTCAAGAGTAACAACAGCTCTGAGAAAGGTAAACAATCGTGCTCCAATTCTTGATCAAAGAGGTAGAAAACAAGGTGGTTTAAACAAAGTCCCTGAAAATAAAATTCAGGAAATAATCAACCAGATCAATAAACTGCCTAAGTACATATCGCACTACTGTCGTGAAAACACGTCTGCATTATTTTTACCGGCACATCTCTCATTATTAAAGATTTATGATCTATACAAATCTGAAGTTCAAAACCCTGTGAAATTTGGTATTTATAAGAGGATTTTTTACGAAAAATTTAATTTGAGATTTAATGTTCCCAAGAAGGACACATGCCAGGTATGTGATTCATTTAAAATAAAACTACAAAATGAAACGGATGATCATAAAAAGCAACTTTTACAAATTGAACTCGACACTCATCAGGATTTGGCCCAAAAATCACGAGAAACATTAAAGGCAGATTTAAAACGAGCTAAAGATGAGGATAATGTAGAGTGTTTAACATACGATCTTCAAAAAACTCTACCTTTACCCAAAATTCCAACCAATGTAATATATTATAAGAGGCAAGTTTGCTTGTATAATCTCGGTGTATTTTCAGGCAAACGTAATAAGAGTTATTCCTATGTATGGCTTGAAGGAACTGCTGGAAGAGGAGCTCAGGAGGTTGGTTCCTGTATTGTAAAATATTTAGAAAACATAGAAAGTACTGTTGAACATCTTATATTGTGGTCTGATTCTTGTGGAGGCCAGAACCGTAATATTAAAATAACACTCCTCATGGCCAGTCTTCTTCAAACCAGCCATAATATAAAAACTATAACATTTAAATTCCTGATTTCCGGCCATAGTTTTCTACCAAATGATAAAGATTTTGGGGATATAGAATGTCAACTCAAACGTCAAGAACGAATATATACACCTTTAGACTATATAAATATAATAAATTCATGTCGTAAAAAGTCTCCAATAACAGCTGCACAAATGAAAAAGGAATGGTTTTTGAGTACCCACCAGCTCGAGAAGGCCACAATAAACAGAAAAGTTGGCACCAATAAAGAAAAAATAAATTGGTTGGAGACAAAACAAATTATATTAACAAAAGAAAATCCTTACCACATCTTTATGAAACCTAGTTATTTTGGCGATGAAAGTGTATGTTTGGATATTGAGCGACGAGGACGATTAAATACAGAGAGCTTTTCGGCGCTGCTTATGCAACTCTGGCCCAATGGTAAACCCCTGTCAGAGGATAAAATTAACGATATTAAAAGCTATTTACATCTAATTCCTTCAGACGCTAAACCGTTTTATCTCCGTACGGTCCGTCCCAAACCCTTTTTTCAGTGCGTCATAGTTGTTCGAATTCTCTCTAACGCATTAAGCTAGAAGTGACAGAAAAAAACGTGAGTCGCTTATTATTATACATAAAAATTAGAAAATTAGGTATCGTTTACGGGTATTCGCATATTAAAGCGAATTCTACTTACGAACGTATAATTGGTTGGAGTTTAGAATATGCTAAATATATATCCAATCAATTATGCATATAAATATAATTTGACACAGATGATCTTGATAATGACAGTGACAGTACTTTCACAACAACTGATAAAATGATAATTGCCATGCCAGGTTAGTATTTTCAGACATTTTAACTACAGTGAAAATTAAATTCTGTATTTATTGTCATAAAAATATTTGAAATATTCCGAGATATACCGAGAATGAAAAAAGACTAATATTAAAATTATTAAATTAGTTTCAATTAGAAAATGAGGCTGAGTTATCTTTATTTCAGTTTCTGTCGCTCGCGAATCAGATTGTGAATTCCGGAATGATATTGAGGAAATATCTTAAACTAATACCTTTATGGATATTTATATGTATTAAAACGGTTCTTTTTAGAACCACGACATTTTCTTGAAATGTAGGATATAATTGATACCAGCCACATATCTAGTGTAATCATTGATTTTCAAGAATCAGATTCTGAATGGGATTATAGGTGCTTCACTATTTAAACTATTTCCACTATTTAATGACAACTCTTCACAAAATTAAACTATTGGCTGCCACACAAACTTATCAGAAAATTCCTTATCCAAATATGACTGATTTAAATCGATATTATTTTATCGCAGGAATGTTTACTTTGATGCCTTGCAATTGTCAGTAATTTTTTTTACCTTGCAGTCAACTCTTAAAAGATTCTAGGAGGAAGCGTTATTTTAAATAAACAAACCTTCCAATTCCCTAGTGTTTGTAATAAATAATAATAAATCCATAAACGAATCTTAGCTAATTAAGCACTTTCCATGGAATGTATAAAATAGAACAGAATAGAATAGAATTATGACAAACTGCTATGCATTAAAAAAAATAACCTTTTCACGTTTAGCCGATTACGATCCTGCAACTGTCAGATTTAACTAAAATGTCATGCAATAATTCTCGACATTCTTAAAATCCTATATGACGTCAAAATTAGTGACGCACTGAAAAAAGGGTTTGGGACAAACTGTATTTCATAAACCTACCCATACTTGTTACGAATATTTATTATTTGTATAAAATGTATTTAGTTAATTTTTAGTTCTATCATGTTACCCAAAATTTCCCGTTGCTACTGTTCCATAAACTATGTCAAATATAATATCAAAACGTCAGAAAACAAACTGTCACCGCTTAGGGAAAAATTTAAATAATTTAATAATTTAGCAGACAGCAAGAGAACAGTAAGTAATGGAAATTAATTAGTTTGTTTATATTGTTACTTTTATATATTGTAGGAATTTGATTTGCTTTTATGCAAATAAAACAGTAAACTACAAATCCGTCAATTGCTGGCTGTTCAATAAAGATAAATTCTCAACAATACTGACACGACTATACACAATTTATCATCCTACACAACATAAATTTACAGCCTACCATAGCATGTTACTTAGATTAATAGAAATTCCGATGTCAAAATACAACTTTGAGATAGAATTAAATATCATTAAGCAAATAGCATTAAACAATGGGTATAACGAACAACAATTAATAAAATTTTAAATCAAAAACTACACAAGAAAGCCCTGAAATTAGTATTTCCACCACCAGAGAAAAAACCCAGTACCTTCTGCTCGATTGCATATACAGGCAAGATATCAACAAAAATTGCCAAACATATTACAAAAAAAAAAAAGAAATAACACCAGATTTTATAACAAACAACAACTTAGGCAAATATATTAAAAACAAGAGCCAAAACAAAAAGAACTTACACGGTGGTGTATACAAACTTAAATGGGGTGACTGCTCAAAATCTTACATCGGTTAAACTGGTAGAACTTTTATCAAACGTATAGCAGAACATAAATGAGCTTTTAATAATAGAAAACCAGATTCTACATACGCACTTCACCTTCTAGATCATATTTATTCTTTTAATGTCGAATATCAAATTCTTCACATCCAAAATAAAGGCCTTAAGATGTCTTTATTGGAGTCTATGCAAATTAACAAATTAAAAAATACAGACATAATTCTGAGTGACCAACTTGAGACAAACAGTATTCCAGTCCTCAACCTATTCAGTTAAAAAACTATAAAGTTTTTCAGTTTTTTTCAGTATTTTATAGTTATATAAAATGAATTTCCATCAAGTAACAGTCGAATTCATGACTCGATTAAATAATTGTTATGATTTTTTTTGGGAATAAGCAAGTTTCTGGTTAGATTTGCGATGGAGTATAATTTTCTCTACACTTTGTTCATACAGAACATGATACACACAGAACAATCGTTTTAAATGCATCCACAACTTGCTTAGAGGTCGAGCAATGTTGATACTGAATGTCTTTTTGATAGACGGGCTTAACAAGAAGGCATTTAGTACCAAATCAGATCAAAAAGGTGGATTAGCAATAAATCAATGCTCACTGCTTCATTAGAACGATGATTTATTAGACAATCATAAAGAAAATAGCAAGAAAATATTCTGAAGGTTCATTAAAAGCATACTTATCACGCTTATTTCATACAATACAGTATAAATTATTTTAACGGCTTACTATAACAGCTCCTATAGGAAAACAGCTGGATGATTCATCCTATATATATATATATATATATATATATATATATATATATATATATATATTATATATATATATATATATTATATATATGGATATATTGGGTTTAGTAGTCAATATATTGGCCTTTAAGTAAAACTCTTTTAGGTTTGCTAAGCTTTCGAGTTTATTTTACTCTTTTTCAAAACATACTAAAAATTAACATAAAAAATTTACATTAGAAAAATGAAGTTCTTATGTCTTAAATAGGCTTACCCTTGTGAGAATTGTCTTTTAAAATTAGCAAAATTTTTACATTTTGTCATTATGTCATTAACATAATGACATTAAATTTGATTTACTTTTTATTTCTGTCAAAACTTATTACTAAGGTTTCCATATCTCTTCTATTTTTTTATATTTATTTTAGGTGAGTTTGACAGAAGAAGTGTCTATGTTTATGCAAACCTTCATTGCAAATTTTGATATAATATTAGTTATTAAACAAGCAACAGAGTTTATGTTATTAAGTATTTAAGAAAGAAAAAATACAAATAAAAATAAATTTTATCTCATTTGAACTTGGAATAATCCCTTTCATATGCGTAACTTTTAAGAACTTTTATATTGTTATTCATTTATTTAAAAGAAGATTACTGTATATAGCACTAAGATTTTCAATGTCTTCTCTTTTGTTTAAGGTGTTTTGTGTAGTTTTAATTAAACACATTTCTAGAAACAGTCTTTTGTTGTAATTTCTTTCCCTTCTCAATATTTCTGTTTGATCATAGTTAGGCGTATGGCCCATTGTAATACAATGTTCACTTAATGCACAGGCTTGTACTTTATTCAGATTAATATCACTCTTGTGAGATGTTAATCTTCCGGATAAATTTCTGGACGTTTCTCCAATATATATTCTATTACAATTATTACAGGGTAGAGAGTATACTACATTGGAGCTTTCTCTATTATTTAAGGGTGTTTTAAGTTTAGTATATAATTTCGATATTGTTTTTATATTTCTGGTTCCAATTTTGATATTAGGTACTTCTCTAAATGTATTTAGTAGTCTATTTGTTAAACCTGGAATATATGGTAAAGAGTGGTACAATGTATTTTGGTTGTTTGTTGAAACTTCTGTTTGATTTGTTCTGATGACTTGAGAGATACCAAAAATAAAAGTAGGGTTATAAGTTTATCACATCCTGAATATAAAACAGCCGGTCTTAAAAAACTAAAAACGATCATGTTAGAAAATTCCTTCCCAGCGAAACTTCTAAAGAGACTTATTTTTGGTATCTCTCAAGTCATCAGAACAAATCAAACAGAAGTTTCAACAAACAACCAAAATACATTGTACCACTCTTTACCATATATTCCAGGTTTAACAAATAGACTACTAAATACATTTAGAGAAGTACCTAATATCAAAATTGGAACCAGAAATATAAAAACAATATCGAAATTATATACTAAACTTAAAACGCCCTTAAATAATAGAGAAAGCTCCAATGTAGTATACTCTCTACCCTGTAATAATTGTAATAGAATATATATTGGAGAAACGTCCAGAAATTTATCCGGAAGATTAACATCTCACAAGAGTGATATTAATCTGAATAAAGTACAAGCCTGTGCATTAAGTGAACATTGTATTACAATGGGCCATACGCCTAACTATGATCAAACAGAAATATTGAGAAGGGAAAGAAATTACAACAAAAGACTGTTTCTAGAAATGTGTTTAATTAAAACTACACAAAACACCTTAAACAAAAGAGAAGACATTGAAAATCTTAGTGCTATATACAGTAATCTTCTTTTAAATAAATGAATAACAATATAAAAGTTCTTAAAAGTTACGCATATGAAAGGGATTATTCCAAGTTCAAATGAGATAAAATTTATTTTTATTTGTATTTTTTCTTTCTTAAATACTTAGTAACATAAACTCTGTTGCTTGTTTAATAACTAATATTATATCAAAATTTGCAATGAAGGTTTGCATAAACATAGACACTTCTTCTGTCAAACTCACCTAAAATAAATATAAAAAATAGAAGAGATATGGAAACCTTAGTAATAAGTTTTGACAGAAATAAAAAGTAAATCAAATTTAATGTCATTATGTTAATGACATAATGACAAAATGTAAAAATTTTGCTAATTTTAAAAGACAATTCTCACAAGGGTAAGCCTATTTAAGACATAAGAACTTCATTTTTCTAATGTAAATTTTTTATGTTAATTTTTAGTATGTTTTGAAAAAGAGTAAAATAAACTCGAAAGCTTAGCAAACCTAAAAGAGTTTTACTTAAAGGCCAATATATTGACTACTAAACCCAATATATCCATATATATTACTCACATAGTCACTAAAGCCCTTTCTAAGAATATATATATATATATATATATATATATATATTATATATATATATATATATATATACAAAAATTATAAATATTTATAGTACTTACCAGTTAGCACCCAAGGCATTTCAAAAATGAGTATATAGTTCAAAAAATAAGGATAATACGAATTAAACAGTCCTATAAGGTATTTTATCACGTCCATATCCATATTACTTAGGCCACATCCTTCCATATCAAAAAATATAGAACAAAAATCTCCTTTTGTAGCTCTGCAACAAAATTAACAAATTAACATGTAAATATGTACATAATACCCATATATACTTGTTTATAAGATAAGATAAATAGACCATATTCTCATAGATGAGAATATGCAAGTAAGGTAGCACATGGCAACAGTTATAGAACAAGAATTGGAGGAAACCATTGGAAAAAAGAGGAATCACCCAAAACTAAAATAATTTGACATATAATGCCAGGAACTTCTAAAAAAATAGTACGATCAAAAAATTGAGCAACATCAAAAAATACGAAGTAAAGACAGTGAGACAAGGTGGAAGTGTTGATAAAACGTTCTGGAAGATCAACGATATGTCAACTATTTAAGATCCGACAAATATTAGGGCAAAACTGGAGGAAAAGGATAATAAGGAGATACAGTTGAAAGATTCTAAAGGTGCCGGTGGGGGATGGCGTCTATGCGCAGCATTATAGTCGGTGTATGACAGAGAAAGTTTTCTTCTTCTTCTGGTTCCTATCCGTTTCGGATGTTGGAAATCATATTGGCAATCATAACCTTGCTCGCTGCGACTCGAAACAGCTCCATTGAGGTTTTCTTAAACCATGTTCTTAAATTCCGCAGCCATGATATTCTCCTTCTACCGCTTACCTTTGACTTTACCTTGCAATATAGACTGCAGCAGGGAGTAACGGTGTTTTTAATTTTTCCTAGAACTTCCTTGTTCGTGATCCTTGCTGTCCATGATATTCTCAGCATTCTTCTATAAAGCCACATCTCAAATGCTTCAAATTTTTTAATAGTGGTGTCTGTAAGCGTCCATGCCTCCGCCCCGTACAACAACACAGAGAAAACATAGCATCTCAAATGTCTCATTTTTGTATCTATGGATATGTTGTGACTTTTGAAGATGGCGCTCATTTTGTTAAATACCGTTCTTGCCTTTCCTATGCGGCACTCATTTCCTGTACATTGCTCCACTGTTCGTTTATAATAGTTTACAGGTAGCAATACTGTTTTACTCGCTCTATCTGCGTCCCATTAATGTATAGATGAGCCCCGTTTATATTCTCCTTGCTGATAATCATTTGCTTCGTTTTGTGGGTATTAATGTTTAGTCCGTACTGTTGACTGTACTCGTTTATTCTATCCATTAGCCTCTGAAGTCCCTCTAAACTATCTGCTATCACCATGGTGTCGTCGGCATATCTAACATTGTTTACTTTTTCACCATTTAGAAGGATGCCTTCGTCTATTCCGTAAAGAGCCTCGTTAAAAATTTTCTTTGAGTACATATTAAATACCACGTAGTATTTTTATGTGATCTGTTTCTTCTCCGTTAATTTTCATGTATGCGGTCTGATTCCAGTAGAGTTCTGAAATTATTCTGAGGTCTTTGTCATCCAGGTCTGCCTCTTTTAAAATGTTTATCATCGTTTGATGTTAAACTCTGTCAAATGCCTTTTCATAGTCGATCAAACACGCGTATACGTCGCAGTTAACGTCCCTGCATCTTTGAATCAGTACCTGTACTCCGAAAAGTGCCTCTCTGGTACCCACTGCGTTAATGATACCGAACTGTCTGTCCGATATTTGTTCCTCGCACTTCTTATAAATTCTTCCATGGATGACTCTAAGAAACAGTTTCAACATGTGGCTCATTAAGCTGATTGTTCGATATTCTTCGCACTTTTTAGCCCCCTGTTTTTTAGGTATCGCTATGAATTCTGACTCTAGCGATTTATCAGGGATGATTCCTGTATTGTATATTTTATCACAGCCGTGATCCAATTTATTTCTTCTTCCTCCAAGAGTTTTAAAAATTCAGCTTCGATATTATCAGGCCTACAGCTTTCCTGCTTTTCATCCGTTTTATTGCTTCTTCTACCTCGGATTTAAGTATGTCCGGGCCCGTCATCCTCTCTGAAAATGGATGCCTATAATCCGACGAATTATTCCAATGTTATTTCGTCCACTTTTATAAAAAAAGCTGCATATAACAAACTTTTTCATAAAAAATGTTATCGTTAAACAAAAATTATATTACAAAAATAACATTTAACGTACTACAACGGTGTACTTATAATGCGAATATGAATTATATCAACATAATTTCGTTCAAATTCCACATAGCAGACATTGTACTCCAGTAGATAAGTGAACGATATCTAATAACAATCACAGTAAATGATTGATTAAAAATAACGTTGATTACGATATTGTACTTACCTCTCTAATCTTTCAAACCAGTAGATAATACATTGTTTTACAATATTTATATCTAGAGCACCTTTTGTATGCTTATTGCATTTGAAAACTAATAATTTGCAACCATCTATATCGGTCCCATGTATCCCAAACGCTCCAGAACAAAGTAGTTCCTTACTAATGCTATCTTCACTAATTTCTAAAAAATGGGATATTGTTAAATGATTATTAAAAATGTGGGGTCGTTAGCAAATACTTTTATTTAACTATATATATTTTAATTTTTTTATGTTTTAGCCCTATTTTGATGATTTTTTAGCACACTGTATAAATTTATGAGGGAGTGCCAGAATTATAGGCCAATTACATTGCTAAAATGGATTCAGACCAAATAGAGCCACTACAGATAACATATTCATACTAAGAACGATACAAGAAAAAGCTTATGAATACAACATAGACCTATATAATATGTATTATTGTGATATTTCAAGTCTTGGTGCGCCAAGCAATAATTAGCTAATTAATTTTTTTGATTAATTAAAATTATTTAAATGATATGATTATGACTCTATCACAATTTTTAATTCTTTTATCTCAGGGTTAAATTCGTGCTTCAATATCTATGCTATTACATGTGAAAGGTAAGGTCCAAAGAATACCGGAATAATAAAAAACACATATGATCTAACACTATATATTGAAATAAAAATAATGAAATAATTCACACTCAAAAATTTTCAATAAACAAAATCTCATATAATAATTCTCAAAATTTTTTTCTACGTACGTGAACAATCAAAATTAATGGTACAAACAATATTAGTTGAAATCTCAAAATCCAAGTATTACTCTAAATCTCCTAATTAAAATATTTATATCCTTTCTAAATTAAGTGTAAAAAATTATGTTATCAATGAAAGAAAAACTGCAGAAAACAAAACTATCTCTCTCTGATGATGAGTGGTCCAAATCCTTGTTATTTGTAGACTATACTATTTACTCGTGGCCGCTCCCTAAGTAATCAGCAATCTTACAATAAATTATTGCAAGTATCTCGTCCTTAATGATCTCCTTCAAATGCACGAATCGTTCAAATTATGCTAGCTTCTTCTTCTCTCAATAAACTGAATCTCTCGTTGGCCTGAACAGTGACTCTTGGAATATAAGTAGAAAAATATGACTTACAATATTTTACTGGATCAGCTTCTGTCAGATACACTAACTACACGAAAACTCACAAACTTTCACTGCTACTGCTTCCTACCTCTGGGAAACTACCCGAGAACAACGGCCGTTCGCCTTGCACCCTTGGAAACCAACTACTCTCTTTTTCACTCCGAAATCTCGCTAAACTTTCATTCCTACATACCTCCCACCTTTTTTAATCTCCGCCAATCAAAACTCGTCACAATTCCCCATTCTTTCATTCCGATAACAAACAAATTTTTACCTATAATTATAAAATTTCCTAAAACTTATTTACAAATAATATTTTTCTATAATTCTTAAAAACTAACAAAAACCTCTTTCTAAAACATCTTCTATTGTCTTTAATCGCTGCGTTAATGTATTTGGAAAAACCCGGTTCAATTGTCTTTGGGATTTCACTTAAAATTAGGCGGGTCACTCAAATATAGTATAACAAAGGAAATAATTTTATGCTTAGCTTACATTTTGTTTAATACAGGTAATCCAAAAATTTAAATATTTTCCTTCTTCGAAATGTTTGTTGGGTATTATCCTACTTATCTGAATTATTTTAATGTTTTTGAATTTTGAAATATTTTAAACAAACCAATATTTTTCTCGATTTTATATATCATAATAGTATATAGACTTTAAACAAGCTTTTGATAGTGTGAAAAGAGACAGAATGCTGGAAGACCTTTGTAATCTAGGTATATCTAAGAAATACATCAGCCTCATAAAAATGACGTTGCAGGGTTCAAAAGCCGCAGTCAGAGTAGATGGAGAACTGACTCCCCTGTTTAACATCAACATGGGAGTAAGACAGGGAGATGCCCTATCAACCATGCTATTCAACCTAGTAGTTCTTGAGGCAGTCATCAGAAAAAACCAATATAACCGGCCATATAAACACCAAATCAGTACAAATTACTGCATATGCAGACGATGTAGCCATCATTAGTAGGAATAAGCCACGACTAATGGAAGTGTTCAAACAAATTGATCCTAAAGCAAGAAAAAGAGGTCTCAAAATAAACGAAGCAAAAACCAAGTATATGACAGTCAAAAGAATAACTGACAATGAAAATAGTATCACAATAGACAACTATACTATCGAACGAGTGGATGCCTTTACATATCTCGGCACAGAAATCAATCAGAAGAACTCCGTAAGTAGCGAAATTAATGCACGTATTTCCAGCGGGAATCGTACATACTATGCTAATAAAAGATTGATGACATCGAAATTATTAGACAAAAGAACCAAAATGACTATCTAAAGAACACTGATTAGACCCGTAGTAACCTATGGATGTGAAACTTGGGTAATGACGAAAAAAGATGAAGCCCAACTCAGGACATTCGAGAGAAACATACTGAGGAAAGTATATGGCCCGGTACAAGAGAAAGATAGCACATGGAGAATCAGGAGAAACGACTAGGTTAATGAGTTAAATGAAGGTTATGACATTGTAAGATTTGTGAAAAGTCAAAGACTGTCATGACTGGGACATGTGCAGAGACAAAACGATGCAAAAACAACAAAGAAAATGTTACAATGGAAGCCCATAGGAAGGCGAAAAAAAGGAAGACCCAGAACGAGATGGTTGGATGACGTGGAAGACGACCTGAAAACAATGAATGACATAGCCAGACAGGCAAAGAACCATCCAGGGTTATGATGCCAAAAGAAGAAGAAGAAGTGTATAAATTTATAAATTTTAATTTGGTATAGTCAGTTTTTCGATTTTTTATAGATTCAGATATATTCAGAAATTTTATATTTGTCTTATTGTACGGGGTTAATAAAAACGTGATTTTATTATCCTTAACTTTAAAACATCCTGTGCAATAATTCCGTTTGCGAATTTTTGTAAAATCTTCTTATTTTTCGGTTGCAAACCATGTCTCCTAATCATTGTGTTTTTTATTTCATGTCAAAATATGGATTGGTTCATTTTTTAGAGCCAAATGAATTTGCCACCCACAATTTAGGACTTTTTTTTAGGTCTATTAAGACACCGACTAACACTCCACCTTCGCTGGAGAAAAGCACGTCACTAAATCATTCGCAGCAAGGAGAGTTGGAGAATATTTATTTGTTTTCCGTCTCTCAAACAAAAAATAATGTTATTCCATCTTTTTTGGTGATGACAGATCGGGGAATGCAAATTGTAGATCCCCTTGTCGACTAATTCATCAATCTGTCTGCTTTCTGTATTGTAGAAAGCACAGTAAGCAAATATCTGAATTTTAGTTTCGTCAAGTAAGAAATCTTCAGATTTCTACTATGATTGTTATTATTTGCGTTGTAAAGCCTATATATTATTATTTTTATAATTATTCTTGTCGTAAAAACAACCTATTTATAATATTGTAATCGTAATATAGTTATTTTATCAGCTGAGCTGGTGCGCTCAGGTCATCACCTCTCGTGTTAATGTGTTTGCGACCCTCTCTCTCAAAATCTCTCTTCACCCCGCGTTATAGGACTTTGGACAAGGAGTGAATTTGCCTCTCGGCAAGTGAAGACGGGGTGTGTTGTCGATCCTCAAAAGTGCGTGAAGCGGAAGTCACAGATGTGTTTTGTGTTAAACCGTAAACAGTTTTGTTTCTCTCAATACTATGTATCTTTGTTGCTGCCTCTTAGCACTGTAAAGATAATGATATTTGTATAACTCTTTTTAGTATAATCAGAATTGCGATAATTATCAATGTTGAATCAGCCCTATAAGTTCGCTATAAATAAATCGAAGGAAAAATACCTCTTTGCTGTGTTTTATTGCTTCAGTGGTCCTTAATAAATATTTTGAAGCAATTAGCTGTTCAACAACGCCTCTCTTTAGTGTGGAAAATCCTCTCCACCAATTTTTTTATGATCGGATATATTTATCTGCATAAGTCTCTGAGGAGACCTAATAAGGTCGAAATGCATATAAGCGGATGGCAAGCATTGAAATTAAATATCAAACGTCTTTCTTTTCTTTCGTACAATGAATTGTGTTCCATATAGACATTAAAAACTAGCCGAATCTGTATACAACGCGTTAAAATCATAGAAGAGAATTAGAAATTCAAAACATTTACCATTGACTTTTTGTTCTTTCCTCCACGTTATTGACGACCACATCATATCGCGGGTTTTTTCTGGATTTTTCTCTTGATGTAAATAAAATCTCCGTAGCCAGTCATCATCGGTTTTTACCCTTTGTAAATCTTTAGGATGAATACCTGAAAATATAAAATATTAGGATCTTAATCTTAAATAATATTATTATATCAATGTAAATTGTAAAAATCAAAATTACCTGTATCAGTATTAATAAAATTACAAATGAATCATTATAGCATCAAACGTACTTTAAAAAACCTATTAATTTAATTTTTTTAATGATAAAATAATAATATTTAATTACACGTTATATGTATTACATATTCTTTATTACCGTATTACTGTAAAAAATTAATCGAATACACAATTATTAATTAACTGTGAAAAGTAAGATTTAGATGACCTTAAAATAGCAAAACTTATTTAAACTTTCTAATTATGTGCAATATGCGGAATAAATTTATAAATTTGTTAAAATTTCTAAAAAACTTTTTAATTATATGAGTCTTAAGATTGACTTTTACATGATCCATATACAGGTACAATATTTTTTGAGTTTAAAGGCCATAGTATGGAATTTTATTATTTATTCTTGTCGTTTTATATGGGTATAAGGTATTTTTACAGCAGATTCGCATACTTCTTTAGATCATATTTTTTTTGGCACTTCTTTAGTAAACACGTGGGGTTTTGATGTGGCTATATCACCTAGGACAGCTATCAATATGTAATGAGATTGGAAAACCAATCTACCCCTAGCCTTTGTATTGCTTATTTCGATATTCTTAAGGAGCGTTTTCAAGTTCATAGACTCATCAGGGAGATTATCGTCGACGAAGGTTGGGAAGAATGGAAAAAACCAGTTGAGGGCGCATAGAGTCCCAGTGTTAGGGTCCGAATTGTCTTCAAAACGGGTTTATTGCATATGGATGGGTTTAACCGGTATTTAATAGCAGATTTGCTTTGACCACATTCTTGTTGGCTGACGTTTAGTAAGCGCTTGGCCAGACATATTGTAAGCTACCTCGTTCCAATATCGTGCGATATTGTTTCATATTCGAAGAGAAGTCGTAAGGATGGGACTGTTTTGTCGTATTAACGGGTTGCGGGGTGCGGTTGGGGGATATTTCAGAGTGTGACCCTCCTAGGGCATACGAAGGATTTGTGATGAACGAATTTGGAGCAGATTGTGATGTTTAGTGGGCATTACAAACATAATTTTTTTGGGCGATTTTTTTTTTTAACGACAACTTACTGGAGGCACTGAAAAACAGATTCATGTCTACATAAAATGAAGAAGGAGATTTATCTATATGTCTTTAATCTGTACTTTTCTATCATCTATATCCTTACACACCCCCAATGAAGCTCCTGACTTAAGCAAAGTGGTCTTCGTTAAGTATTTGAACGATCAGCTTTTTATTCATCTACTTTTGTTAGCTTTTTCGTTTTCAAATTTTCTGGAAGTTTTTAAGAATTGGAGTAGGTTTCTGACTGTTTCGGGCCAGACTGGGGGAAAGGACGCTTCAATTTCCGGTGGTGTTGCGGATTCTGTTTTTTAACTTATCAGACATTGATAATGTGGTATGTATAGAAATTTGCCACCTGTTCTTAGGAGATTTCTAGATTGGTTGGGAAGAGCTCTGAAGAGCTTTGATAATTTGGTAGAATTTGCGGTGCTGGCAAATATTCGTGTGAACGTTCTTAATTCTATACAATATTACAAAATTAAACATAAATAAATTTTTCTGTTGAAATAAGCCTTACTTAACAATTTCCGTTAATTGCTTGTCTAAATAGGAACAAAGTACATATAAAATTATACTTTATAACAATCATTTCATTCGACCAATATATTTCATGCACACCCTCCATAACTAAGGTATTAAAGAAAATTAACTCTCCTAATCAAGACCACGCCTCTATTTATAAATACTCATATAAAAAATAAGAGCTGCCTCTTTAAGATAAATAAATCGATAGCCACATAACGATACGACAAAAATAGCATCTTTTATGTTTGACAAGAAATGGAAAAATTAAAGGAGTAGGAAAATCGATTGGATATAACTTCGTTTGTGATCTGAATATAACAAAGAAATTGCATAGATTAATACACTCTAACCACAAATAAATTCCTATGTTTGTCTACACTGAAATATACTGATATGTACCTACATATTAAACAAAATTTAAACTAAATTAACCCTTAAGTACATATGCGTAGTCTACCAGACTACGGCTGTTTAAAACTGTAATATCTACCGTAATTAATAAAATATTTAGTTTTCCGTCAGTATACTCTCAAATAGCATTAAAACATGTCGCCAGAGTGACCAATCACGACGCAGATTGTCATTTTGGCCGACCAATCACAAACAGCGTTATTAACTAATTGTCATTGGCTTCCCAGCGGAAGATTGCTGCTAAATTGCAAACACAAAGTGTATAAAAAGGCAGCACATCTTCCGAACGGAATCTAGATTAAGATAACAGGAATATAGCGGAGATGCGCTGTCCTGAGTTTTTTGCAATCGGTTAGGAAACCATGTTGGGGTTCTATTACCCAGGACCTCCACATGAAGAGAATTTGGCTGATTGTTGTGCCTCTATAGCGCATCAGAGTGCCTTAAGGGGGAAAGGGATGGTCTAGAGCATTGGAGCACGGTGGGTGACTCCTGTTTATTATTACCTGGGTAAACATTTCTTCGATCTAAAAGACATCGAAATGAAGATGATTCCAAAGCTCTTGGTGTTTTAATGAATACGAATATTTGCTTAACCGATCATAAAAATGATTTTTAGTATTTTTTAAATTTTTAGTACTTTGATAAATTAGTTACTAACACTTACGAGATAAACGAACAATGGGAAACACTAAAAAACTGCCTCCTCGCTCCATGCAAAGAGATTAAAAGAACCGACACTAAAGAAAGACAATTGGATGACCGACGAGATACTCGGCATGATGGAACAACGAAGACAAGCCAAGAACAAAGACAGTCACAATTACAAAATCATTAATAATGAAATCAGAAAATAGATAAGAGAGACAAAACAAACTTACTACGAGGAAAAATGTAAAGAGATAGAGGATCTTCAGAACAAATACGACCTATTCAACATACATAAAAAGGTTAAAGAAATGGCAGGGCTGCAAAAAAGAAACCACAACACAACTCTTCTAGATAAAAATGGAAATAACAATAAAACCGTATTGTCAGATGTCGCTATTGCGTCCGTATTGAAGCCATTTTAGTGTTGCTGCTTAAAAGACAGAAAATATTGATCTTTCACGTTGAGAACACCTTTGAATAACTGTTCTGATGAGACCTATTAGGTCGAAATACGTATCGACAGATACAAAGGCGCTTTTTGCGTGAAATCAAATATTTGCTGTCTTTTCACTTAATACAAAACATTTTTTTTTTCATAATTTATAATTTTTATTTACATTTGCAGGTTTACTTTACTTATGAAGCCACATTTCAAATTATATGATTGTTTATATTAAAATGGTCGATTCTGCCTCAAATATTATATTCTCGCACTTTAAGTTTATAAACATTAAACATCAAACTCTTCGATTAATTTATATATTATTTATTCTGTCCATTATTTTTTAAACAGTGATAAAGCCTGTTCTCTAACATTTCGAAAAACTATAAGCTAAAGGTCCCTACACGCAGCTGTTGTTCTTCTCTTTAAAAATACCAATTCTCGAGGTTGTGTTTAGATATAACAATTGACTTTAGATATAAACATGGGAAGAAATCTAGAGGTGCTAGCTCGGGTGATCGTGGTGGCCATTCTATTACTCCTCTTCGACCGATCCATCTACCAGGAAATCAGATCTTCTTGCAAAATCATGTTACCAGCCTCATCAATTTGATTTTCCAAAGTAGTCGTTATTAACGGGTTCATTATTTGTTTCAGCAGATTTAAGTAGAGCTCACCAGTTACATTTTCCTCGATGAATAAAGGTCAACAATAGTATTCCCAAGAATACCAGTCTAAACGTGCAGTTTCTTGGGATACTGTGTATGATATTCCCTAAAAAGTCGCGGATTTTCATCACTCTAGTAGCGACAATTTTGCGTGTTATCCATTATGAAAAACGTACACTCACCAGTAAAGCAAATATTTGGCGTGCAATTATTAAATCCGTCATTATTTCGCAAAATTCCTCCTTCTTCTCTAAATTTCTTTACCCAACATCGCGGATGATGCATCACCCATATTGTACCGCGCTCAAAAACGCCGCCGAGCAACTGTATAGGAATCGTTGGCTTTAAAATACGCCTCAACCATGTAGGCACGTTGAATCTTCGTCCACTGTTCCATGGTATGGTAACTGAAATCCGCATGCACATGTCGGCTACACCGCTGACGTACCGTTTCCATTGAATTTCGAACAGGGTCGGCGTAAGGTAAGTTTAAATACTAAAATCGACTCTGAGACACCCTGTATATTAAAGTTGATTATAAAACAAAGAAAACCAGAATTTTTTTAAGCAGTAGGGACTGTATATATGTAACGTAAATACTCATAATTTTCACAAGAAGGCATGTGATTTCTACATATCTTACCAATTTTGTTAATATATATAATAACGGATCGATTACGGCTATCGCCACTTCTTCCCCCCCCCCCCCCCAATTTCCATCTTTTTCGGTCATATGCAGTTGCTTCTTCTAAGTCTCTTGCCGCTATTGCTTCATCAATATCGTTGCGCCATCGTTCGTTTCTAACTCTCTACAGTTCGATCTACCGCAGCTTCATCTCAGATAATCCATTTCTGTCGTCATAAGTTTGTTTCTATTAGCTTTGGTGACGTCCCATACTTCCGAACCGTAAAGTGTAATACTTTGGACTATACTACCGTAAATGTGTTTTTTGGTTTTTCGTCGAATTATTTTTTGCCAGAGAAAAGAGTTTAAGGCACGGGTCGCTGCTCTGCCCTTGTTTATTATTTCCCCGATTTCCCTGAAAATGACCCCCAAATATTTGCAGGATTGCACGCCTTTGATTTTGTCGTCTTCCAAGACTAGGTCACATATTTCATTTGTTCCCACTCAGAGATATTCACATTTTGTCATATTCAGGTTTAGACCTGCCACATCATATTCTTCTTGCTGTTTTCTTACCATAAAGCTAAGATCGTAGCTGTCTTCGGCAATTACTACCTGGTCATCCGCAAAGAAAAGTGTATATAGCGTGTTTTCTTCCACCGTTATTCCCATGTTTCTACATTTTTTTATCCATTTCACTAAGGATCTGTCCAAATAGATTTTCAGTAAGGTGGGTGACAGACAGCAGCCTTGTCTTAGTCCCTTTGTTGTTTGAAAAGGAGAGGTGATTTCTTGTCCCATTTTAATCCTTGCAAAGTTTTGTTCGTAGTATTTTTGAGTGGCGTTAATGAGAATTGGGTATATTTACAAGTTACCCATTTCTATCCATAGTTGGGAGATCGGTAAACTGTCATATGCTTTTTCCAAATCTAATAAAGCTATATGGGTTTCTCTATTTCTCTGCACTCGTTTTTCCATTGCAATTTTTGTTAGTTAAGTTGAAGTTATTAACAAAACAATATTTTGTTAATAACTTCACTGATATTTTATCTAAATGAAACAAAATATTTTATGTGCTACGTAAAATAAAATATACTAAAACACGACATTGAGCGCTTGGAAATAGCTTTTTGTATTACAAGAATACTGAAGGAGAATAAAGATATTAATTAGATCTTAGATTAGAAACTATTATAGGATATCCACAAGACCATGGACCATGACAAGATAAAAACTTGAATCGCGAACAACCCAAACCAAAGTTCAGTATTAGATTCAATGACAACTAAATGATGATGATGGTGCATGGTGTAATAATGATAATTAGAGAGAGAACTGAACTCGTTTTTGTTTGTAATGTCACGAAAACTACAAAGTCATGTCACCACTTTTAATAAAAAAAAACGTAATAATAATTCATTAATAGAATTCAAAACTGCTATTTATCCCATTATTTACCCACGATCCTTATAATACTAAGAGAAAAATTGAAAGTTAGAACGTATTGCTAATTGATTTTTTTTTAATATCAATTAATGAAAAAATACTAATTGTTCCCATGAGGCGACCTTGTAGTAACCTGATAATTGATCATAAATTCTTTAAAAAAATTCTCGTTTATTAATAAATAAAATAAATATATTGGTTAATTGTAGGAATTTTTGTATACGTAAAAACAAGAATATTGCATGTCATATTATACGCAATTTGAATGTATTTAGCGGGTTTGTGATGTCGACGATTAGTGTAAAAATTAAATACTGGAATATATTCAATAACAAAGTCTGAATGAAATAGACTTATTCTACACATAGCCTGATCAAATAAAATAAAATCAAAATGTAATTCGGTACAGATTAGAACAAATTTTATATCAAAGTATATGTGAAAACTAAAGATATTTTCAAGAAAGTATATGATTTGTATATCGGGATCGTTGTTTTTTTTTTATTGGGTTTAATGCGTCGACAACTAATGGTCATTGGCATGGTACAGTGAATTTTTACAGTCAGGTACCTAGTGTAGAGTGTAGTGTGTGTGTAGAGTAATTGTCTTGATACTTAGCAAAGTCGACGTCATTGTCTTTGCTAAGAGACGCTGATTGTATCCGAACGTCTGCGGTCCCTCCGGTGAGTACCGATCGCACAAGGATAGAAATTATTTTCATTTATTAATTATTAATAAACGAAAATTTCTCCACCCAGGTGAGATTCGAACTCACGACCTTTAGGTTCAAAGGTAGGCGCTCTTACCACTGAGCCACAGAGGGGGTTAGGAATCGTTGTTTAAATAATGACAAATGGGTAATTTTTACGCACAATTTACTTTTTTATGAGGGTTGCGGTAATTTATGCTTTTATGAAGGCCTTTACGATGTTTTTCTACAAAGCTTAAAGAAACGCTTTGATTTAAGAGTTGCTAAATTAAATTGGACCCTTAATTTATTTAAATAATTATAAACAAACCTTGAAAAACAAATTTGCAGAATATTATTATTTGCATTATACTTAAATAAGCACTATAAATATTTTATTTTGCAGGGAAAGTTGCGTTATATTACCAATTTAAGACAAAAAAAAATAGGTTGAAAAATATTCAATAGTTTATGAGATTTTTAAGATATGAGAATCTTATAATACTAAAAGGCTAAGCCCTTTTCTTATGCGCAATACTCCTCCTAAACGGTGATAGATAGGAGAATAATTTTTTCGAATAATTAAACAGATTGTTGAGTAGATTCCCCCTAAGGTTTCAAATTTAAAAAATTCGAACTGGTTTAAAAATGACGGCCATAAAATGAATTTTTCCTATAGTAAAGTATAGGAATTTTACAGGTTTCATTCTTCAAAATTTAAAGTCCTAATTTTCAATGTATTTTTAAAATATGCCCGCGTCTACTTTTTTCTTATACTTACTGATTGAATTCAGAATTATGAAACCGGAAGTATTTACTTCCGGTAAGATATCCCGGGCGGGCATGTTTTCGACGCTGAAGCACCTGAGGGTCTTAAAAGTACCCTTGTTTTGGACGCTGCAAGGATTATCGCAGGTACCAGATATTAGATATAATTAGGGTTTAATGATGGTCATTGAAATTTACTTAGTTACTAGTTATTAGTTTGTCAGAGAATAGTGAAAAGTGAACATGGAAATTTCATCGTTAGTAAGTAATCGTGGTAAAATTTTGCTCAAAGTGAACAGTTTTACTTTTTCTCAAGATAAAGTACTAAAATCGAGAGAAACGTATTGGAAGGTGCGTAAAACGGTCGTGTAAAGCGAAGATATTCACGAAAGGGCCAGAAAAGTTAGTGATCCGAAGTAATCTAGAACATAATCACGAGTGTGATATCAAGACGCTTAATAGACAGATTGTGCGTAGCAGTGCTAAAAGGAAGGCTAAGGGTAATTTGACCGAAAGGCCGTCCAAAATCATACATAGTGCGTTGAAAGAAAATGTAGATTGCTTGAGCCACATGTCTGTTAAAGACGTTAATTTAATACGAAATCAAATATACAGTGAACGGCGAATGGCTCAACCAAAACTGCCCAAAAGTAAAGAAGAAACTATTGCTGCGGTAAATATTATGAATATCAAAACACTTAAAGACGAGAATTTTATATTTGCGGTTGAACTAAGTTCTAACATCTTCTCGTGTAACACTAACATGCGTTATCTGTGCGGCAGTGAAACGATTTATATGGACGGTACATTTAGTTACTGTGCTCAATATTTCAAGCAATTTTTTACCATACATGTATTTATCAATGGACATTATATACCATTGTGTTATTGTTTACTTCCCGACAAATCGGAACAAACCTATATAAAACTATTTAATGTTTTGAAATGCAAATGTGAAGTAATTGGTCTAAAATTCAATCCAAAAATCATTTTCTCCGATTTTGAAATTGCTATCCACAATGCTGCGCGTTTTGAATTTCCAAATGTGCACATTAAAGGGTGCCGTTTTCATCTTATGCAAGCTTGGTATCGTAATATCGGTGGTTGTGGCTTAATTCGGGAATATAAATTGGCAGACAATGAAATATCTAAATGGCTGAAATATATTTTTGGGCTGCCATTTTTACCTCCCTCAGAAGTCGAAGAATCTTTCATATATGATTTTATGGCTATTCAACCAAAGGATTCAAAAATTGAAAAGTTTTCCGACTACTTATTGGACAACTACATTGGCGACCACGCAACATTTCCGTCGGAGATGTGGGCTGCGATGAGTGAGAGTTTACAATTAACAACTAATGCTTGTGAATCGTTCCACTCGCGTTTTAATGATAATTTTTACCATGCTCATCCAAATATTTTCCATTTTATTGACGTTTTAAAAAAATTTCAAACTGAAACTTACATTAAAATTAATAGTGTCTGTAATAGTGAAAGTAATAGACTTAAAGATCCAAAGAGTAGAAAAAAAATTATGTTCGTTAGAAATAGGATACATGAGTATCAAACTAACTGTATCGATCGATTCCATTTCGTAAAATGTATGTCGTATTTATTTCAAAGTGACAAATAAACCTTATAAAGCTTAATCTCTAGAATTTTATTACCTGAATTTCCATTTACATTTCAATTACACCCAGCGTCCAAATCATGTATGCAGACACAGTTAATTTTATTTTTCAGTGTCGAATTTTAAATTTAGCGTCCAAATCATGCACGCCCGATATCACAGCCTAACCTAACCTAAACTAAACTAACCAAATAGCAAACAAAAAAATCAACTTCGAATTTCAAGTACAAAATATTTATCAATTCATTTAAGTTCAAAAATTAAAGTCAATCAAAGTTAGTTCAATACAATCACAATCAATCAAATAAGAATAAGAAAATCACTAAATATCACGGAATATTTCGTCAAATACGACGTTTTTAGTCCAGATGGATCCATCTTCGTCGGATTTTTGCTTGGAATTCGGGGTGATGTAAACGTTGACGCCATCAAATGATCGAGATCGAGACATTGCAACGTACAGTTGTCCATGAGAGAAGACCGGATTCGGAAGATCATCATCATCATCAATGGTGCTACAGCCCTATGAATGAGCCTCGACCCTCCAAAGTCTATTACGCTAGGCAGTCCTATCCATTGCCAACCGTTGCCAGTTTGCTGCGCCTATCTAATTCGGAAGATAGATCCCAGCTTTCTTGAGACTTTGTCCTTGAGCACGGTTGAGCACTGTTTACACATCCCGAAGTTTGAAAATGTTTAATGGTATTTTTAACTGTTGTAACACTTGATGGGGGTCTATTTTTTTAAGGCAACAATGAATAAATCAATTACTTCGCGTATCGCGAAAAGTTGCACTTTTTCTTGGACGATATACAACGTAATTGGCATTTTATTAATTATTTGTTTATTCTTTCAGAACTTCGTTTGGAATTTTTAATGTCAATGTGACAATTACGACAATTAGTACCTACTGTGAAATAAATATAGTGGTGGAAACGTGCCACATGTCACAGCGATTGCCATTATACTTTTTTAAAAATTATTTGAAAAACAATAGGGTTTAACCTAAAATTTGATATAAAATTCGTTCCAACCTGTTCCGAATTAAATTTTGATTTATGTGCATTGTAATTTTATTTGATCACACTAACAAGTGATAACAATAGGAATACACGAATACTAATTAACAAACAAGCATAATTACTTGTTTCTTCTTCAGTCATGTCTTTGCTACTATTTACTCCAAAGTAAATGTAATGTATTTATAATGTAAATGTTGTATAATGTAAAATGTTCGTCTTGTGTTTTCGTTAACCATATACAGTGAGTTTCTCCTATTATTTTTGGGTAACATTTTACTAGCTGGGTTTAGGAAAGGTTATGGAACAAATGACCACCTACAAGCAATTAAAATACTAATTGAAAAATGTGTTGAATATAATAAACCACTCACGTTGATTTTCATAGACTTCAAGAAAGCTTTTGATACCGTGGAATTACCGGCAGTATTAGGAGCATTAGAACAAAGCCGAGTAGACTATAGATATACAAATTTGATAAAACATACATACAACAACGCAACAGCATCTGTTAAACTCCATGACTTTACCGATAAATATAGAATTGAGCGAGGAATTAGACAGGGCGACACCATCTCCCCCCAACTATTCACTGCAGCTCTGGAATATGCCTTTAAAAAACTAGATTGGGTTAAAAGGGGAATAAATATTGATGGTGAATACTTAAGCCACTTCCACTTTGCAGATAATATTGTCATTATAGCCGAGAGTTTAAATGAAGCTCACAAAATGATGGAAGAACTAAAACAGGCAATAGAACAAATAGGCCTGAACATAAATTTTGAAAAAACAAAATACATGACCAATTTAGTTCCAAGTGATGTTATGAGGGTAGATGGGAACGAAGTACATCAGGTCTTTAGCTATATCTATTTAGGGCATGAAATTAGAATAGGAAAAGACAATCAAACTTGTGAGATCCAGCGTCGCATAGGCTTGGGATGGGCAGCATTTGGCAAGATGCGAGATATTCTAAAAGGAACGCTACCGATTTGCTTGAAGAAAAAGGTTTACAACCAATGCATACTGCCAGTAATAACATATGGTTCCGAAACAATAACTTGAACCAAACATTCTGCAAATAAATTGAGAGTAACCCAAAGAAAAATGGAAAGAGCAATGTTGGGAATAACTAGAAGAGATATGGTACCAAATAGGATAGTGAGAGAGAGGACTAAAATGACAGATGTCATAGAAAAAATTGCATAAGCCAAATGAAGATGGGCTGGACATATAGCACGTTTAAATGATAATAGGTGGACCAAAAGACCGAGGCAGACCACCAAAAAGATGGATGGACGACTTGAGAAAAACAGTCGTATTGGATACAGAAGGCGCAAGATAGAGAACAGTGGAAGAACATAAAGGAGACCTATATCCAACAGTAGATGCAAGAGGTTGAGGAATGATGATGATGAAATGATGATGAGCTTGCCCTCTATTACGCGCCTCACTTCGTTCGGCGCGTAATATCGGGCGCGTCAAGAAAAGTCATGCTTCTCCGCCTCATAAAGTAATATACTATTATAGCTACTGTTAATAAGTGTCGGAAAAATTAAATTTGGCACCTTTGCATTTCCGGATATGTCCACCATATTAAGAGGCCACTTTTATGAATTTTGGTCTCCTTTTCATAACGATTAGATTCCCTCTTTTGTCTTTTTGCTCGATGGTTATGACAAAAAAGATGAAGAACAGCTCAGAATACTTTAGAGAAAGATATTGAGAAAGATATATAATCCAGTATAAAGCCAAAAGAGGAAGAAAATAAAGTAACTGATGTCACCACCTTTTCATAGGCCAACAAAAATCATTTTGTACCTCATTAATCATTTTTAAAAGAGTCAAATGCAAATATTGTTGACGTATACATCGTTAGTTCTAAAACTAATAAAAAAACTCAAATAAAGTCTGTTGCTATAGCGCAGAAGTTACGTATACTCTGATCAAACCTGTTTCAATTGAATAATTCTAGTATTGGTAAGTAATGTATTCATATATATAATTATTTTTTATCAAAATAACATTCATTTTTGACACAAGGACACAGCACTTTTGATAACCAAACAAATTAGTTAACCTTGGCTTGAGTGTTTCCTTAGCCTATTCATATGAATATGTACCCTATATAATTTATCACTCACACGAAGTTACTTTTGTTTCGACAATAACTAATTTTTAAGTTAATAAGAGTATTGTTAATTTATAAAATAAATATTACTCATAATAAGATTTTTTTATAAATATCTTCCTTTTATTCTTCAGCCATTTTCTGTCCACTACTGAACATAGACCTCTTCTATATCTCTCCATGATGTCCTGTCCTATGCTATTTGAAAATACCTATTTCCTGCATACGTTATCTCTTCTCGAGTCTTCCGACGCTACATTATCTCTGTATTGTTCTCCAGTGTGCCAGTTTAATTATTATCTGGTTTAATCTTGCCAAGTTAGATGTCCTATCCATTGCCATTTCAGTTCTGCAATATGTTCTAACACATTCTTTGATAGTAAAGGGGCAGCACGGGAACGAGCACAACTCTTTACGTGATATTTCACGTCCTGCGTCGAATGCCACGTCATTTCACGTGACATTTTACGTTCTGTGTCGAATGTCACATAACTGTCACTTCCTGCGTCGAATATCACGTTCTCTTAGGCACTGTACGGAAAAGAAGAACAAGAATGTTCGAGCGTTGACATGGCTTCTGTGTCACCAACGCTTTCATTTGACACCCCACAAAATCAGGCCAATAGCAACGAAGATACGTTTTAGCGCCCATTTGACAATGCCGCCATCTTTTGTTTTTTGTCTCAACATATTTCCCGCCTTTTCCCCGTTCCAACGAGCCCTCGTACGTCACGATCCGATATGCCGTCGCGCCTCCACCACGAAAAGAGCCAATATGAGCAGAATGAACCTTAGCGATTTCCCATGTTAATTTCCATAAGAGTTGTGCTCGTTCCCGTGCTGCCCCTTTACTTTTGACGGATTTCTTCATTTATTTTTCTGTCTCTCAGACTAATACTGAGCATTTTCCGTTAGATCTCGGCTGTTCTTTTCTTTGCCTATTTTTATTTTAGGTTTGAAATATTAACCAAGAATATAAAGAAAAAAAAAAGAGCCTGAGTAGTTACGCCTAATACAGACAGATTCTATTTCTTTTGGATCACTGGTTATGTGCCCTTCTTGATTTCTGCATAGATTTGTTCGGGGTTTGTATCCTTCTTTTAAATTGCGTAGATATATGTACGCCTGTCTTATGTTGTTGCTTTGAAGATTTTCTTTCATTTTCTGTATATTGCCGTTTTTGTATTTTCTTTTCACTGTTCGGCATATTTTATCGGCCCTCCGTCTTGCATCTTGTTAACTTGCCCTTCTTTCTCTGGTTCTTCTTTCCATATATTTCTTGTGTTCTTCATTTCTTTTCTGTATGGTGCCGACCTTTACTTGCACTCTTAATGCCAAAGCTCTGAGATTCCTCCAACTTGAATGCTGAAAGTCATAATGTTGTAACTGCCTTATCAGTTGCAACAACATTTGCTACAATCAGTCTACGCAAAATGGCAGACTGGAAAAAAATGTAATGGAATGAAATGGAAAAATCTATTAAAAAGGTAGTAAAAACAGAGGACAGACGAAGAACCATCAGCTTGCTGTATTAATATGGGTATTCATTTAGAAGACGAAGAAATGAGTATAATGCTCTTCTGGAATGAAACTGTCAGGCAAAGGGGGTCTAACAGATAACATTCGTAATGGATATGCACATCAAGAAGAAGATGGAAAAAAACAATGTTATTAACATTTATAAATTACTTTTAAAAAAGGATTTTTGCGATTGTCTTGGTCAATTGTTTATGTATTTTAATTTATAAATTAACAAATGAAAGAACTTATTCAGATCTACAACTTTTATTTCAATCATTTTTGTCTAAAATGTATAAGAAACATTTTATAGGTGAAAAATGATTTTTTTTTAATTTTAGGCTTGTTTAAAAAAAAACAAAGCAAAATCAGATGTATGTTTTCATGGATTTGTCATAAGCTACTCCTCATATCCCTTTAAAAACATTTAAAAATAAGATTTTTATGTGAAATCGATGATTTTTTCACAGATAGACTGAACTAAAATGGATCAATGCTCATACATTAAGCATTCTTAATTACATGTCCTCCATACAGCCATTATGTTTCATTAATATCCAAATAAATTTCAATACTAATATAACATATAGTGCCATATTGTTAGTTATAGTTTCCTAATTGTTTTCAAAAACCTAATTATAATGGATTTTTTATTTTAATTTAAAATGCAATAAATTTTATTCATGTTTTACTCACGCTATTATTGTTTTGTTCATTATGTTAATTCATTCTATCATGTAAATTCTAACTAGTTTATAGTTTAACAAAAATTTATAACGCCATAAAAGAAACAACCAAAACACAAAAATTACTTTAATACATTAAGTTATTATATTTCAGGATTAAACAGGATAGAATATACAAAGTATGTCAGTTTTAGTAGTTGGTTTTACTCCCTACTCAGAGAGATTGATGATGATTCAATTGCAGACATTCTCTAAAAAGATAAACATTGTCCAAATATATGCACCAACTGCTGACAAAGATGAGACCGAGATAGAGAGGTTCTACCTCTCTATCTCATCTTATCAATCTTATAGAGAGGATGAACCTAGATATTTATTCCTGTTTCATCGACTTCGAGAAGGCATTCGACAGGGTCGGACATGAAAAACTAATAGAAGTACTGAGAAACAAAGATATAGACAGACGAGACTTAAGAATCATTATCAATCTCTATTGGAATCAAAAGGCCAATATAAAGATAGAAGAACAAAAGTACGAAAATATAGGTATAAAGAGAGGAGTAAGACAGGGCTGTGTTCCGTCACCATTACTGTTTAATGTGTACAGTGAAGCCATATTCCAGGAAGCGATAGCGGATCTGGATGATGGAATCTCTGTAAACGGAAGAATAGTAAATAACATAAGATTCACTGATGACACCGTTATAATGGCAGACACCCTGGAATTGCTACAAGAATTGGTAAATAGAATTAATGTTTATTGCATTAGATACAGACTAAAAATAAATAAGAGAAAAACTAAATTTATGATTGTCTCAAAAACACAACATGGAAATGAAAGATTAATGATAGAGCAAACCCAAATAGAAAAAGTAGAGACATACAAATATTTGGGAACCTAGGTTGATGACAAAAATGACCAAAGCAGAGAAATCAAAGTCCGAATTGAAACTGCAAGGCAAGCATTTGTGAAAATGAAGACAATGCTTACCAACAGAGACCTTCAGTTGCATCTCAGATTGAGGGCTCTAAGATGTTAGATATTTTCTATCTTACTATACAGAATGGAAGCTTGGACATTGAAGAAACAACACATAAGAAAAATAGAAGCATTCGAAATATGGTGTTACAGAAGAATATTAAAAATTCAGTGGGTTCAAAGGATTACCAATGCTAAGGTACTACAACATCAAAATAAGGAGATTGTTAAATTATAGTCTTGGTCTGAATTCAGCCTTATAAAATGGACTGACTAAGAAATGCTAACTTTAGACATGCCAGGCTTGCCACTTTTCAAGACCTTTTAATCTGGCTAGTCTAGCTCCTCTAAACATCTTTGTTCAGAGTGGATGGTAGTTGTAGGTATCCAACATCAGTATACATTTAATGATAAACAAGAAGCTGGAGTATTAGTCAAATATACAGGTTTGATTACTATTTTTTAAAAGTTTTTTATGCACTTAATGGTCAAAGTAAGTCTACTGGTCATTAGAGTTGTCACAATTTTTCAGATTCATCTCTATTCCTACTTATTTCTAGCTTTTGTTTTCCAGTTACTAGTTACTTGGTTCATATATTGTATTTTTAGCCACCCCTTGGGTAATTTTTCCCAATAACACTTGGTTATTGAGTTATGATTCTTGCTGGTTTAGAGGGTTCCACACACTCCTTATGACCCACTCATTACACTCATCTGTCTTTCAAACTTAATCAACTGTACCAAATTAGATTATCTATAAGCATGATATTTTTGAAATTTTAGTATCTCCTTCACATGCCATTCAAACATGCCAGCATGCCAAATATTGCCTTCTGTGATTGATCTGATTTTATCAATAATCTATGAGACCCTAGCCAATTGCTACTGAACCACAAACTCATAAAACAATAAAAATAAAGAGACCAGACATACTGTAATTGAGATACACTTAGAATCTATTTGCATAATGAAACAGGAAAATAGACATAAATTGATCTATCCAAAAGACTTAATATGAAAGTTAGCAGTAAACTCTAGATACACAAAATTTCAATTGGTCAACAACAGATAAGCTGGATAAGCTAACTGTAATGGTGAAGGAGCTAAAGTTTGATGACACAGGTAGTGGGTAGATTTGCTATCAGGGATCACATGATAATGAATTTATCACCAAAACTATGTTATGTATTAAAAATTGAGTCATAATTTAAAGGTTTTAAAAAGATATTGTTAATGATAATAAAAAAATACAAGTTTAGCCCCAGAATATTGTAGCAATTTCAAGTATTAAATTTTTTATTTTATTTTTAAAGCAGCAATTTTACAAACCCATTTTCCCATCAGAAATATTTATATTCATAGCAAATGGTCAAGAAATGCTTATATGTATTAATTTTAACTTGGTATTTATATTCCTCATAAATTGGAACTTTCTATGCAAAGCATAATATTAAATCAACAAAAATAAGTAAAATTTGGTCATAGTTCATTTTTATATTCATAGACCTTTTATTTAAAGGATTGAATCCAAAAACTGGACAAAAATTCAAATTTTTAAAACAAGCCACATAAAATATGTTTAAGGTACTTCGGAACGTTGATTCTACAATCTAAACAAATTACATTTTTTTAAATAATTAACAACTTACTATCA
Source organism: Diabrotica balteata (assembly GCA_918026665.1). Classification (NCBI taxonomy): domain Eukaryota; kingdom Metazoa; phylum Arthropoda; class Insecta; order Coleoptera; family Chrysomelidae; genus Diabrotica; species Diabrotica balteata. The sequence goes on along the minus strand of OU898283.1, from coordinate 12,976,436 downwards.
TGTCCTTTTGAAGAGACTTCATCCAGGAATGATTGTCTTAAATCCTCAATCTCTGTTTTTGATACTTCAATGTGTTCTCTAACCATTTTAGATATCCGTTTATTTCTAAATTAAATGTATTCTGAATAACAATTATTATTATCACACGTATTCACTCATTTACTGATTATTATAGAAATGAACTTTGTTTTCAAGTACTTCTACTCTTTACAAGTATAAAAAACAAACAAAAAACATAAAAGTGTCAACCCATCCCCTTCTATCATAGTCAAATTGAACTGTCAAATTTCAGAAACACCAACACAACAATAACAAAACGAGATAGGTTATTTGTATTTACCAAACATAAACAGATGTACTTTATTGTAAACCATATATGTGTAAACATGAATTGAACAATGAACTTGAAACGGTCATAGACAGAGTAGTTTTTGATTACATAAATAAAACATTTGAATAAAAACAATTAATTACAAAAAATAAGGGTTATAACATAGGTTCTACATAACTGTATTCTAGGTTCTACATAACTGTATTTTATAGGAATAATTTTTAATATATTTCTAATTTCTAATAAGAACTCTTTTTAACGCTTAAATTTCTAGCTCAGATATCAATAATTTCCGAGATGGAAATCAAAAAATATTAAAATATTTTAATTTTAGTCTAATGCTAATTTTAATCTAGAGGTGCTAATATAGACTTTGACCGTTGATTGAATAACCCTTTGGGTTATTAATCAACGCTTTAACCACTACCTTGTAAGAACAAACCTCATGGCTCGTATATCAAACGCTAAGAAGGGCCAGAGCACAAAATCTACGAAATATAATACTGATGTGCTAAAATCTGAAGACGCTAGAGATAACTACAGGAAAATTTTAAATGAAGAGCTGACAAGAATCGACGAAAATTTAAGTATAGAAGAACACTGGACCAAATGCAAGGAAGCTATCCATACAGTGGCTAAAGGCTTTTTAAAACCTAACCAGGCTAAATTAAACGAAGATTGGTTTGACGAAGAATATAGATCCAACCAACAGAAAAATGAGGCATATAAGAAGAAACCTGAAAGACTATGAAAATCTTAGACGAGAAGAAAAAAGGACGTTTAGAAGGAAAAAGAGAGTCATACGAAAACGCTCTAAAATAGAAAACACTCGTGAAAATTCTACCAGAAGATAAACAGCTGCAGAAAAGAATTCAAACCCAGAATAACAGCATGTAAAGACAGAGATAGTTCCATAATTAGTCACAAAGAACAGATACTAAACAGATGGACGAATCATTTTGAAGAACTGCTTAGCAGCTCTGCTAGACAGTCGTGAAGAAGACCAAATAGAAATTACTTTGTCTGAAATGGATGAAAACGCTCAAGAGCCGCCCCCACCGAAGAAGAAATTAGAGAAGCCATTTCAAAACTGAAAAATAACAAAGCCCCTTCTTCTTCTTCTTAGGGTGCCTGTCCGTTCCGAACGTTGGCGATCATTCTGGCTATGATGATTTTGTTGGTTGATATACAAAAGCTATACAAAGCCCCTGGTTTGGACAATCTTTCTGCCGAACTCTTTAAAAATGGTGGTGATACCCTTTTTAAACACGTGCATAAATTAGTAACCGAAATCTGGAAACGGAAGGAAACACCCGCAGACTGGAAATTAGTTGTAATGCACTCTCTTCACAAAAAGGGAGATATGATGGTGTGTGATAATTATAGAGGCATCGCCCTACTTAACGTGGCATATAAAGTATTGTCCAACGTATTGTACAGAAGATTGATCCCCTATGCTGAACAAATAGTTGGGAACTACCAGTGCGGTTTCCGACCCAATAAATCAACAACGGATCAAATCTTCACAGTCAAGCAGATTCTTGAGACAACGCTTGAGTTCGGAGTCGACACCCACCACATATTCGTAGATTTCAAAACCGCATACGACTCAGTCAACAGACAAAAACTTCTACAGGCTTTGGTGGAATTTCAAATGCCGCTTCATCTTGTTCAACTAACGGCACTTACACTCACAGGCCTAGAGAGTGTAGTCAGAATCTAAAACGACTTTTCAAGACCCTTTCTGAGTAAAAATGGACTGAGACAGGGAGATGGACTGCCGTGTCTCTTATTTAACCTTGCACTAGAAAAAGTAATTCGAAAGTGCCATATTAATACGAATGGCACCATCTTTAATAAATCTGTACAAGTTATCGGATATGGAGATGGCATAGACATAGACATTATTGCTAGGTCCACAGAATCTCTGATCGAAGCATTTCGATCATTATTGGCATCTGCACTGAAAATGGGATTAAAAATAAACGCACAGAAAACTAAGTATACGTATTATTGTAATAGATCAGGCAACCAGATACTTAGACTATTAATTGATGATCTGGAACTGGAAGGTGTGGACACCTTCGTCTACCTGGGCTCGCTGCTGACCCAAGACAACAATGTCAGCGAAGAAATTAAAAGAAGAATAATGCTTGCCAATAAGTGCTATTATGGCTTAAGGAAACAGATGGTCCCAAAACTACCCAGAAAAATTAAAGTTGCCATATTTAAAACACTAATTAGACCAGTGTTAACATACGGGTTAGAAACGTGGTCACTTACACACAACACGATCAAGAATTGCTTAAACGTTTCGAGAGAAAAATTCTAAGGAAAATATTGGAGGAATCCAAGAACAGGGTTTGTGGCGTAGGCGCAGTAGAAGTTTTGGGGAACCTGACGTTGTAAAATGTATTAAATTAGCACGCCTTCGAGGGATAGGACATGTAATTAGGCGAGATGAAGAAGCAACGATCAGAAAAATTTTCGACCTAAGAGGACCAGTGGAAAGACGAGATACAGGAAAACCCAAGCTTAGGTATTAAGATAACATAGAGGATGATCTAAAATCCATCGGAGTTAAAGCATGGAAAAGAGTTGTCGGAGACAGGGGCGAATGGAAGATTGTTCTGAAGAAGGCTTAGACTCATAAAGAGCTGTAATGCCACTGATGATGTTAACTAATTTTAATCCATTTTCTGCTATTTTAACTGTGGTTTATGATATTTACTACAAGAGAAAGTTAAATTTTCTGTTGTTTATAGTAGTATTTTATGATCGTTTTGCAGGACAAAATAAAAATATAAAAGTAGGTATCTGCTCCTGTAATATGTTTCATACTATATTCCAGTTATCTTCATTTTAAATAGCAACTTTTGCACTACTTTCGTGCTGTGAAATTCTACTACATATACACTTGCTTGCATAAAAATCGGTCCACTGTAAACTTTTGACTTTAACTATATTTGTTTCAAGAAATATTCATCAGATCACAAAAACAAATATACTGTTTGAAAGACAATTTAATATGCTTTAATGTGAGTATAAATTTATTAAGAAGGCTTATCGTTTACATGCGTAGTAATCGGTAAACAAATGAAACGTGTTTATGTGGTGATTGTCACGAAAATAACAAATTTGTCTAATTTTAAAAGTATTGCCTTTGCAAGTGAAATTTGCGTATTATTCGTTTTTTTTTATAATCTCAGCATTGTTCAAGTGTGTTAGTTTAATGCATACTACACCACAAAAAGCCGCCCAAGTTATTGCTCTAATCGAAAATGGACTTAGTCAGCGAGCTGTTGCTAGACAATTGGATATGACACGCGCAGCGGTTCGAAGAGTGTGTCAACGTTATGAGGAGACTGGATCCTTTCATAGGCGACCTGAAACAGGAAGACGGCGATTTACAACCGCTCGTGATGACCGCTTTATTGTGTCAACAACATTAAGAAATCGTCACCTTAATACCGTTCAGGTGCAACGACAGCTCCGTGAGGTGCGAAGAGTGGCTGTTAGTCAGTGGACAGTGAGAAGAAGACTGCGGGAAAATAAGCTGACCCCTAAAACACCTGCGATTGGTCCAAAACTTACTCCAGCTCATCGACAAGCACGCCTGCGTTTTGCACAGGATTATCGGAATTGGACGTTGGAACAATGGGGATCTGTTCTGTTCTCAGATGAGACCAAAATATGCCTCTATGGTAGCGACCGAAGAAGGAAAGTGTACCAGAGACCAGGAGAGAGATTTGCAGAATGCTGCTTTGAAGAGCGGAGTGCTTATGGGGGTGGTTCCTACATGATCTGGGGTGCAATTTCTATAGGAGCACGAACCGATCTTGAGTTCATTCGTAGGGACGACCATGTTCACGGAAGAAGAGGTTTAATGGCTGCCAGATATATCGAGGAGATTTTAGCAATTCATGTGGTACATTACGTCGACTACATTGGAGACGAATTTATCTTTATGCATGACAATGCAAGGGCACACACCGCAAGAATCGTGCAAGATTACATTGCAGAAGTCGGTTTTCAGGTTATATACTGGCCAGCAAACAGTCCTCTCCTAAATCCGATCGAACATTTATGGGATGAGCTAAAACGAAGAATTCGTGCTAGACTTCATACCCCAGACTCGATCCCAGAGCTTATTCTTGCAGCAGAAGAAGAGTGGCTTAACATCCCACAAGCAACAATAGCAAACTTGATTAGATCTATGCCTAATTGTATGAGAGATGTTATTAGGGCAAGAGGAGGTCATACCCATTATGAAAAAATTAAGTTTTAAATTGTCAATAACCCTATTTATGTTAATAATAAAAAGCTTAATTTGCTTAATGAATTCATTTCACTATGTTAAACATAGGAAGCCGAAATAAGTTTTCATAAATTTTAACTCACATTAAAGCATATTAAGTTGTCTTTCAAACAGTATATTTGTTTTTGTGATCTAATGCATATTTCTTGAAAAAAAATATAGTTAAAGTCAAAAGTTTACAGTGGGCCGATTTCTATGCACGCAAGTTTATAACTTTCTATAACAATTTTTTTGTCCTCAACCAACAGTTGTACATAATGCAGATCTTTGTGAAAAGGCGATTGTCGACATAATAACAAATTAGAGACCTTTTGCTATTACTTCATACTACTATAAGTCACGATCTACATATTCATTATTTTGCATTTTACGTACAATGTGCAATGTGTGTATGTGTGTCTTTGTTCAACTTTATTTTTAATTTGAGGGTCAGTAATATTGATAAGTAACGATCCTGATATATTTTGGTAAAAATGTTTCAATATTTACATACGATTTAGCTTCTTCTACTTGAGGTGGCACTATGTCATCTTAAGTATTTATTTCAGATTGTGCATCGAGTGCTCAGGTTCAATTTTTTCTTCATTTTAAGAAGTAGATGAAGTTACAAATCCCATGTTTTCCTATCTTAGCTCTTCAAATGCATAATAACTAATAGGTAGTAGGTACATTAAAATAGATAATTGAATAATAAACGATATTCTCACTGTTATGAGTTATCGGTATATTCAAATTTGATAAATTATAGAAGTGTATGCAAAACAGTTAGTATCTAACGCTTAACATGTTCACTAGTATAAATATGTTACTTTTAAAAACCTATTTTGATATTATTGTTTCCTAAAACTACGCTTTTTATCTCCGCCTATGCTTTTTCGGTTAAGAAAGTTTTACCAACAGATAAATTTAAAATCCCTATAAAATAATTTTCCGTTTTCCGAAGTTTTTCCTAAAATTTTTACTTATTTAATTACATATATGACTAACCCATTTTAATGCTCGTTAAATATTTAAAAAGGTTAAATAAAAAAAATGTTCAAAATAAGTAAAAAAGAACAATATGACGTTTAACCTTATTGTCCACTTGTACAAGTTGATAATTACAATACAAACAATGAGTATCAAAGTTTGAAGTGGTAATGACTGTGCATATCATTTCTACAAAATGAATTATTTTTTGCTATATATATTTCTATTTATTTTACACAATGTTAAATCGCTAGAAAAAGAAATAACCGTTTATATCGAAGCCGGTACAGAATCTTGTTTTTACCAACCCATTAAAAAGGGAGAAATAGTAGATCTCGATTATCAAGTGATTGATGGAGGCCATGGGGATTTAGATATAAATTTCAATTTAGTTCATCCAAATGGAAGAATTCTCTTAACTGATTTCAAAAAGTCTGAGAATACCCACCGAATTGATGTTGTAGAAGAGGGAGACTACAGGTTTTGTTTTGATAATTCTTTTAGTTCATACAACACCAAGACTGTATTTTTTGAATTGATAGTAGAAGGGGATGATAATGGGGAATGGAGTAGTGAAAATATGAAGTTTAATACAGAAGATGAAGATTTTGAAGTTAAAATAAGTGATGTACAAAAAATAGTAAGTACTGTGAGGATACATCTGACTAAAATTAGGTACTTACAAGAATTAATTAAATCCACAGAAGCCAGAGATAGAAATGTTGCTGAAGAAAATTTCTTTAAAGTTAATACATACTCGATGGTCCAGTTATCCCTAATGATCATTGTTGGGTTTATTCAGGTAGTTATGGTAAGAAGTCTTTTTGATGATCATTCAAGAGTACATAAGATTTGGAAAAATTTAAATAAAAGGCTAATTTAATAAGAGAATTATTGAGAGAAACTGTTGTTACTGGTGCATCAAATATACCAAACTCAAATTAATTTTGTCTTTTTTACCATGTTCAATATATTGACTGATAATAGGTACTTAATTAAACAGATCCAATGTAGTCCTTAATAATGCTCAATCGTGACAAACTGTTTATTTATCAGACTAGCCCAAATTTTACTATGAATATACAATCTTAATTAGTATAAATGACATTATAATTTTGACAGTATTTTACTACAGACTAAAAAATAAAGTATGTATCTTTTATATTGTAATACAAAAAATCTGTGTGTATATCAATAATTATTTTATAGATACGTTTTTGCTAGATTATCCATCATAGGTCAGATTTTTTCTTAACATGTTAAGCTCTATGTGCACAGCATGGTTTTTACCAATTTGGCTTACTGTATATATTATCATGTTAAATCATGTGTCCACAATTAGTCTGAAACGAAGGGACGCATCTATGCTTTTGGGCTTAACATGTTAAAATCGAGTTTATGGTAAATTAAATACACATGGTAAAATATTTTAAGCTTATCATAAAATTGTCTCCTGTAAGCTTTGCTCAATGTTATTTATAATATTTTGACAAAAATTTGTTGATACTACATAATAATTTGAAAGGCACATTGATAGATGAATATGTCATATTTATTTCTCAGTGTGCAATTTCCTGATTAAGACAGTACTTGATGTGTTTAATTTTACCGGAGTTGTATGTTGTAATATATGTAACTTTTCTATCTATCTATCTAATATTATTTGAAATAGTAGTAGTATCATCAACATATTTGTTGTTGAAGCAATAATTGATACAGTAATGGATTCAAAAGTTAAAGCAATAAAGCTTTTTCACACAGGATTTACTATTCTTTCTATTTTTTGCACTAATTCAGATGTGTATTTCATTGAAAGCTATACCAAAAGCTTTCTTCTAGTTTTATGACTGTTATCAGTCGTTGGATATTATGTTGGCTACCATATTTGCTATCGTGACATTATTTACCAAAAGATTTAGTAATTTTGTTTTGTTCTCTTTGTTTAGTCATTTTATCAGTTCATAGATATAGAACTAAATAAATAGCTAATGTCTGAAAAGAAGATAAACTTTTAAATATGTCTACTCAAGAAATATTACTGAGTAAAAATTTTGATACAATAAAAAAATATCAACAGCTGTAGTAACACTACAGTTTTCTTCATTCACTGTACCCTTTACAGTTTAAGTTTCAAAACTATTGCTGAACAGCAAATATTGTTAGTAATATATTTGTATAATGGTTTAATCATTACATTATCTCTTTATCTGACAACTTTTTAAAAAAACATGACAGCAACTACTGCAACTAAAAATTATTGATATTACTATTGATTAAAGACAGAATACTTTACTGTTAACCAGTGTTTATCAGCTAGTTTTTAACTGAGTTCTTAGAATAAAAAATGAATAATTAACAATGATTATAACTATGGGTAATTCAAATTTTTTGTTTGGTTTCACTGGGTTTTTCATCATTGTTAATATGGTGCTACAGTCCTTAAAGGGCATCACCTTTTCAAGCTTTCTGTCCCATTCTGCTACGTCCCTTGATCAGTGTTCTATATAGTCTTACATGAGTTTTTTGAGACAGACATTTGTTAGTTAAGTACTTTGATAGAACTTGATAACACTTGTTTGTAATTAAGATTCATCTTTTTATTTCCCCTCAGTTTATATTGTATTATACTTGTTGTATTATATACTCATTACTAAGAATTTCCTAAACAATCCTTGTATTTGCAAAAATAAAAACACTATCCATTATGTATTTACACAAATGTAATATTTTAATCTATCCATTATTTTTAATAAAAGATGTTAATCATTATTAATTATTACTATTAATAATATAAGTCGTTAGTTTTTAATGACAGCTATTAACATAATAATGTTTGTATTATATATAATATCATGATCAATAATTACAATTGGTAATTTGAATTTACCAAATTTGTCATAGTCCTAGCAATATGTTGAAGTGATATGAATTTTAATGTCTGAAGGTTTTGTACACCTTTACAAAGTGCCATATTATGTTCTTTACCTTGTATAATTTGTATAAATAAACATAATATTTATTTTAATGTAGTTTTGATACACCCTAATTCTTTAGAAAAAATAATCTAAGATTGAAGCTGTACAACTGAATGACAGACGAATGATAGGAAATCAAAACAATGATATGGATGAAAAGATCAAAAATTTCAGAAGGTGTTAAAAGGGAATGGAGAACTGTTTGATGCTTGAAACTTAATAAGAATATAAGAAGAAGACTTATTGACTCCAAATTCAATAAGATTCTTGAACCAAGATGAATATATGTACTATGTTTCACGATGTCTTCAAAAAAAGAAAAGGCATATGATTCAATATTTTTCTTATACTAAGAGGAACCTCCAAGAATGTCGGGGACTTTTCTTCAACAAAAATTGTTTTTCCTTGCACCAGGAGAAACATGTACCAACTTTTCAGACTTTTAGATTTTCCCTCGATCGAAAAGACAAAAATATGAGAAGATCTCATTATCATCGTTTGGCGCTACAGCCCTTTGTGAGCCTTGACCTGCCCCAAAACATTCTTCCCTGTCGACTGTTTGTCTTCTCCATCTTTTTACTTACATCTTGTACATCGTCCAAATATCTGTTTTATAGGTCGCCCATTCACTCTTTCTATGTGGTGCAATTCATCTGATAGTTGTACTCAATTGAAAACCTTTTCTAAGTTTATGAACCATGAATAGACAGATTTGTTACATTCTATTCTGTTGATTTCTTAGCTATAAGTTCCTTCGCAAATATAGCATCATTACAGGATCTTCCACTTGTGAAACATCGTCTTCCTGGTATCCCTATTTTTTCAGGTTACTAGCCGAGATCTTAATTTAGTTCATTTGGCTGAACTTGGTGGTCATACAAGGTGTGTCTTCGATCCGTTTCCTGCTTCTTTCGTTCTAGCTCTGACGTGACGTGTCTTCTGATAGCAGGTGGAGCGATTCCAACTATATGGTAGACCTCTTCGATAGGTGTCGGTTTCAGGCAACCAGATATTATGCGAACCGTTTCATTTAACGCAACATCGACGTTTTTAGCGTGAGCAGAGTTTTCCCACACTGGTACTCCAAACTCGGCGGCAGAAAAACATAATGCTAAGGCAGAAGTACGGAGAGTGTATGGTTGTGCTCCCCATTTTGTGTTTGTTAGTTTGCGGATGATATTATTTCTGATGCTTACTTTTTTTCTTGATATCGTGATAGTGATATCTCATTGATTAGCTGAGATATGTAATAAGCTCTAAATATTGGAAAATAATGGAGGGTAAAATAAAAAAGGAGAACTTTGATGGAGAACAACTGATCTACTGGCCTATTATTACACCATTATGTTTGTTTCTTAATTCCAGCGCTGTTACCATTTGATACATGAGCCGAAAACTGCTTAGAATGTGTTCTTAAACTAAATTAGTTATTTCAAGAGATTTTTTATGGGTCAAATATTATTATAAAATCACAGAGATGCTGTACATACAGTAATAGTATAATTGTAATAAGGATACAATTTGAATTTGTGGTCTATGTTGTGAAGATTTTAACTCCAGGATTTATGCAACTACATATACAAACCAGAGATATGTATCACTCATACAAACTTATTTGATGGACAAAGGTAGGCAACATTAAATTAACAAATTTACTAACCAGTTCACATTTGACTTCCATCTGCAATGTTGCCAGATTTTTGTTGAAAGTAAATAAAGACATTTCTGGCTATAGAAATATCAATTTTCTAGCATATAATAATAAATTGGAATATAATTTCATCATTTTTACATTTAAATACTTCTATGAATAAATAATACCTGACAACTTTTATTTATAATAGTTGTTACATAACAGATATTTATTTCGGTTACACAGTATTTCGGTATTTATAATTAAAATAAGAAATTTGGCACTACTGCACTTACAGTCCATCTTTTACATAACTCGGCTCGTTTCTAGGATTCTAAATCTATAAAATTAATTTTTACAAAAATGAGTGCCTGGAGAGCTGCTGGATTAAAGTAAGTTAGTAAACAAATTACACTAAATATTGTTTTTTCTGTTTATTCTATTCCTGGATATAAATGTAGCAAGAGGTTATGATGACGAATTCGTATAACATTTTTATCATTTTGAATGATTATCATGAACAAGAAATAAAGAAAAAAGTTAAATATCAATAATGTTTTTACATTAATTCATAAATAACAGAAAGAGTAACTTAAGTGTATAATATACTATTATTTTATAGAAGTCTTTAGCAGACTTTCACATGATTATTCTCAATTGTAACATGTTCCCAATGATCTAATGAAGAATAAGTATCCATTACCATTTTCTCAAAATGTAGGTATCGTTATTGGGTTAATTTTAATGCTCAATTGTAAATTAGTTGAAAATCCATTAATAAAAAAATTTCAGGTCTATCAAACTTTTTATAATGATTCAAACATAATATTTGTCTATTAAATATAAAAAATTTCATGGTGTCTAGATTTCTGAAGTAAAAAAGTAGACATACTATAGTTAGTCAATAGTTAATGTCTACATTATCCAATATTTTCTAAAAAGATATGAAAACAAGAAAAATTACACTTTTCAGAGGTTATAGGTATTGGGAAACCTCAGTGATTGTCATATTTACAAAATAATAGAATAGTAATAACATTTTTTTAATAACAAGTCTGAATAAGTACTATGTGTTACAGAAATGAAGATGAAAGTTTTTTTTGAGATACTGCTGTCCTGAATGTTTAATAGTGTTTGATAATTAGACCCTATTATAGTACCTTAAGAATTCAGGACTAGACAAAGAGAATATCAAAAGATATACATCTTCTTCAAGTTCCACTCCTATCGGAGATTGGAAATCATTCTGGCAATCATAATTTTATTATTTACTCGCCTGAATAGTTCAATTGAACTGCATCCAAACCATTCACGGAGATTGCGTAGCCACGAGATTTTACGTCTTCCTACGCTTCTTCTACCTTTGATTTTACCCTGCATTATCGATACATTTTTGGCAAAGTAATGTAAGTGACATTTTTGGCGAAAATCATGTTTTTCAATTAAACTAACACTATTATTGTTAAAAAGGTACTGCCAAAGTGTAGTAAGCCTAGAATTACTTTAAACCTTTTTTAGGACAAGTAGGGCAAGTTTTTTCAGTCATAATTTAAATAAGTTTAACCAGGTTGAATTAAAAAATTGTTTTTTCAAAAAATCATGTTTGGTGACTTACGTTACTTTGCCAAAAATGTATCGTTATATTCCTTTGTAGTTCGTACTTTTCACCTCTCATTATGTGCCCCAAGTATTTCAATTTCCTGATTTTTATGGAATTTAAAACTTCGCATTGTTTTCCTAGTTGTTCGAGAACTTTTTCGTTTGGTTTGCGATCCATCCATGATATTTTCAAAATACGTCGGTAACACCACATTTCGAATGCTTCTAGGTTTTTAATGTTGGATTTTTTAAGTGTCCAAGCTTCAACTCCATACAAAAGGGTAGAGAAAATATAACATCGAAGCATTCTTATCCGGAGCGATATATTGATATCGCGATTACAAAAAAGTTTTCTCATTCTATTAAAAGTTGACCGCGCAATTTCAATGCGGCATCTTATTTCTTTTGTCTGATCAGTATCTTCTATGATCCATGCTCCAAGGTATTTGTACCAAGATATTTGTTCAATTTCTGTATTATCTAGTACTAGCTTAACTTTGATGTTTTGTGCTTTTGTAAATACCATGAACTTGGTTTTCTTCAAATTGATTTTTAGTCCATAATCGTTGCAATATATATTTAGTCGTTCAGCAAGCTGTTGCAGTTCTTCTAGTGTTCCTGCCAGAACGACGGTGTCGTCAGCATATCTTATGTTTCTTGTATAAAGATATACAAGAAACAAGCAAAAAGAATCAATATCGTGACAATCATGTTGATATACTTAATGAAATTACCAAACATTAAAAATACAGGAGTGTGACACTGAAACGGACAACTGAACATAGTGTTGCTAAATGAATTGAGTAGAAACTTTAAAATATATAAAATGTAATATGTTTTTCACTTGAACTAATATTTAAACAAACTTTTATTTTTAGCTACATTAACTATTCCAACATTGCTGCCAAACTTCTGAGGCAGGCACTTAAACCCGAACTTAGAACAGAAGCACTCAGAAGAAACGAAACCCATATTAAAGTAACAAAATGGCAAGATGGAAAGCCAATAAGTAAGTTTATTTTCAATAATTTTCATTCAGATTTTAACATATCAGAATCATCATTGCATTATTGAATACAAAGTTCCCATCAGAACAATTCCACATATCAAATAACAACAGTATCTAGAAATATTTGAAATTCCCAGCCAAATATAGACATTTCTGTTTATTTTTGTGACTGTCTTTATTCATGTCATTTATTTAAGTTTTTTTATTTGATTAGCAAAAACTATCTGATTTTAATTATAATTCTCAGCAAGAGTAACATCTAATATTGTTGAAAAACAGAAGTTTTTACTCAATGGGGACTGTAGATGAATCTAGAACCATTCTGAGGTATCACAAAATATGTTATTAGAAGTTGCTTGAAAAGTGACTAGAAAGAGTGATAATAACAAGTAGAGAGTCCTTCAGGGGTAAACCCATACCAAGCAAATTAGTAACATTGACAGGGAGTGAAGATGGTGATGACTCAGTCAATTAAGTCTAAAGGAAGGAAAAGACATGTCATGTGTGAATGTGAAATGACTAGTGACATGAAGTAGGTATATATTGTTGTATATATCTCTATTACATGAAGTAGGTATATATAAAAGAAGTGTTGATCCAATCAAAATCTCCCCACAAGTGAGTTGCTGGTTTTTAGAAAGAGCCCAGAACTTTTGGTATAGTTTAATGGAAGATTTGATACAAAGATTCCATAACCAAGTGCCAGATACAAGTAGTTTCTCATCTGATATAAGGATAAGAATATTTAGGAAGTATGTTTAGCCCTGTGTATGAGACATAAAAAAAGATATCAAAGGGAAAGTAATATATCATTAAAATGTATTTTCTATATTTGTAGATTTATACTATATATACATAGATTTTACTTTATATTTAAAACATTTTCTCTTATAGGTGCTAGGGAATAAATGCTAGTAAGTTTTGGGTGACTTATTTGGTTGATTTGCATCCACATACTAACTTCTTAGTCTTGTTTTAGTATATAACCAAAATATTTTACAGTTTTTGTGTGTATTTTATAATGGACTTGTGTGATTTTTCTTACAAAATAATAAATATTTGGGTAAATTGTGCAGATATTCTATATTCTATTGATCCTTCATGCTTTTTAAACTTTAATCTACAAAAACAATTTTGCTGTGTTCTGATTTATCCATATTTGTGTGTTTTGACTTTAATATGCGCATTTAGTTCAGCAAGTCGTTCAATAGATAAATATTACAAAAGAATACATTCTTTAAATTCTTTTAATAAAACAATTAATCAGGAAATTGGAAGGAGTTGCTTATGATAAAATTAAAAATAGGTATTAACAGAAGATTTTAAAACAGGCAAAGTAGTGGAATTTTTAAAAAAAATTGGTAAATTTGGAATTTATTCATTAAAAAAAAAAAACTACGTAAAAATTATGATGCACAGAAGGTACTGCTTTAAAGTTGTTCTAGCATCTGGTAATGACACCTTAATCTGAATATCATGTACATGATGCATGAATATGATGTATGGAATCATTTACCACCTTGTAGAGTGACATATGCTATTGAATTACTTTTTAAGAAAATACCCTCATACTTGTTCGTATGTGCTTAAGAATAAAAGGAAAGGAATGTATTCAAATTTAAAAATTTTGATGCTAATGAAGGATTATTAATTGCACTAAAAGTTTGTTTTATTTATTTTATTATTTACTGATTGATTTTTTTCTTTTTCAGAGGAGTCCACATTTTAAATCCATAATTTAAGTCCAAGTCTATGTAGTGTTAATAATTGTTTAGTCAACTACAATTTATGTTACAATTTTGTAAATATCAGTTCCAGATTTATATCATTTGGGTATTATTCCTATTTTTGATGTAAAAATGGATTAGTGAAAAAGAAAATAAAACAATATTATACTATAAAAATGTGTTTTATTATATATTTTTTATTATACCAACAAGTTTTATTTATTTATTTACAGATGTAAGTAGATAGGCTACACGGCTCCTGGCGCAACCCCTAAATCCCAAACACTAAAATCGCAACCACCGGTCGTAACTGCCAAACGGCTTAACGTAGGATGACGTACGAGGGCTCGTTGGAAAGGGGATGAAAAATGGGGTTGAACCATCGAGCAAAAAGATAAAAGAGGGAATGTAAAGGTAGTGGGGACAAAAATATTGTTAGACAGGAAGTGCTATCTTGAGAGGCCACTTTAAACAAGGAAAGACAGTCTCTTTCCTTGTTTAAGAAGTCAAAATTAGTTTGGTTATGTTATTGTTTGTCCCAACTGTCACATGAAATTTTATTTATATTGAAGTTTTTTTACCAATTATGTCACTTTTTAGACTATTATCGTTAATATTTAATTAAAACTATCTTGTCTGAAAAATATTTTACAGGTATTGTTAACAAGTGTTGGAAAATTTAAATCCAGCGCCTTTGCATTTCCGGATATGTCCGCCATCAGAGGCCACTTTTTTGGTCTCCTTTTCATAACGATTAGATTCCCTCTTTTATCTTTTTGCTCGATGGGTTGAACGCAGTATGTGCCGTGCGCATCGGAGCATTCCGAAAGGGCATTACGTCATATCTTTGTTTCTATTGGTCCGATCGTGACATATGAGGGCTCGTTGGAACGGGGAGGAGACGGGAAATACATTGAGACAAAAAACAAAGATGGCGACATTGCCAAATGGGCGCTAGAACGCATCTTCGTTGCTATTGGTCTTATTTTGACGTATGGGGTGTCAAATGAAAGCGTTGGTGGCACAGAAGCCAACTGTTTGGCTTGCGTCAACGTTGAATATGAACATTCTTCTTTTCCGTACAGTGCCAAAGAGAACGTGACAGTCGACGCAGAACGTGAAATAACGTGACATTCGACACAGGACGTGAAATAACGTGACATTCGACGTAGGACGTGACATTTCGCGTTCTGCGTCGACTATCACAAAAATGTCACGTCCTACGTCGAATGTCACGTTCTATAGCCTCACTCTCCGACCATAAATAGCAATGTACATTTTTATAGGCTAACTTAAATTCCTGTGGTGTTAATTCGGTTAAAGTTCAATTGTAGCAATTAAGCTTAGACTTATAGTACAAGGAAGAACAGTTAAGCTGGATTTATAGTTTGATGGACTGTAGACGTAGATGCACTGGAGACGTAACAAACGGACTGTAAATATTATTTCACTTTATAAATCGACGGAGTGGAATTTTTGCTTATGAGTTTATATTATTATACGAGCTGCATAGAATTGTTTCTTATTCTGTGGCATAGATCACATTGATCCTTTGGCCACAGAATAATAAACAATCAGAATGCCCACTCTGAGCTTTGAAGTTTTTCAGCAAGCGCGCCATGTTTTAGAAGGAAACACTTAACACAGACATATGATTTGTGAGGTAATTGTTTATGTTTAATTATATTATATTTAACAACGTTAATATAATTGTATAGTATGTCTATGATTGCCGTAAGTGAATTAAACTGGGTTAATTTTTTTATGCACACCACATACCAACACTTTCCCTCGGTTCCCTTTAAAACATGGCGGAACGTCTGCGCGTACTTAATTTTCCATGGAGAGTGGGCATTCTGATTGTTTATTATTCTGTGCTTTAGGGCCGGTTCTACAATGCTAGTATATACTGAGAATAAAGTTATACTTGGAATAACTTCATTAATGGTGTTCTACAAACAAAGAATAAACTAGGAATAAGATAATCGGAGTATATCTGTAGAATAACTTTATCCCTCCAAAGTTTAGCAGATATACCCAGTATAAATTTATACTGCATTTCTATTGGTCGGTCAGGGGTTGTCAAATCTGTAATATTTTAACCTCACTTTGTTTGTTTTTATATATAAAATAAAATTTTTGATATTGCACAAACATTTTAGATTGTAAATCCAAAGGAAATTTTATTAGGCAATCCAAAAGAAGAAAGAAAGCATTTATTATTTCAATTCTAAAATTTTAGGATATGTATGTAATCTAATAACGTCTACACATATGACTAATATAGTATAGGTATAATCTTACCAAGGCAATATATTTTTTAATGTTTTGATAACAGAGACTGTAATTCTAGAATCTGTAATATATAAACATTTCTTTAACTAAAATTATATATTTTGTAATCCAATATTTATACTTGTTTAAAATGTGGAGTACCTATACATATAGATATATTTACATAATTTTGGTTATTATTATATTGTAACACTAATCTCAGTTGATGATAATAAAAAATTTAAGAAGGAAATTTTACATCTTTTTTTATCCATTTTATATTAATTTTGTAAAGTATAATAATATAAACGTAGATAAAATACCAGATAAAGCGAATCAATTATTCAATTCCTTTCAATTGTAAACAAATTTACAGTTATGGCAAATGCCAAATGTCGCTGTCAATAACAATTTGAACTAATTTTGAAGATATCAGATCTACTATTTCGTTTTACCTTAGTGTTCTGTGGTTATACCCAGAATAACTATTCCGCTGTCGATTTCACAACGTAGAACGCTCGAAAGGTTATACTTGGAATAAACTCAAGTATAAGTTATACTCAGAATAACTATTCTCCAGTTTATACCTGGATTGTAGAACCGGCCCTTAGCTGAGTTTACCGAAAGTACAAGCTGAATATAGCCGCAAATGTTAAAATATTTCGGTTTAGCAGTCATTTAGCAGTGTTGGCATGTTTTTATAATGCATGTGTTGTATGCTTCAAATATAAAGAGATAAAACTTTTAAAAAGTACATTTTGATTATACTATTTTATGAATTCTGCAATTTTTAATTTATATGAAGCAATAACGAGTAGATATTTGTCTCTTTCGAGATTAATTGCAAACGTCTGTTGTAATCTGGCAACTGCTGATTTGACGATTGCCAAATATTAACCTATCAAAGGGTAATTGCTAAAAAAATCTGATAATTAACTGCAATTAATCTCCAAAGAAACAAATATTTACTCATTGTTATTTTATATAAATCAAAAATTATTGAATTCATAACATAATATAATCAAAATGTACTTTTCTAATCTTTTTATATTTGAAGCATACATCTACATTATAAAAACATGTGTCAACACTGCCAAATCGAAATATTTTGTTTCATGGTTGACATTTGAAATAAATACCACAACAATACAGTTAGGTTATGTACACAGATTATGTATTTATTAATACATAATTATAATACGTTTAATACCTATAATTTTTGTTCAAATCGTTAAAGTAGTGTGCCAATATTGTAAAAATTTCTCTAAGAATTTTGTAATAATAGTCATGTCAAGCTAAAATTCTTGAATTCAGTTTGAATTCTCCTAAATGGTAGATCATAATTCAGTACCTATTTCGTTTGGCGGAAACATTAGTACAGAAATAAATTATATTTATTGTTTACGACTGCTTTGGAGTAATAATATTTTCTGGAGTTGCTAGATATTTAGATGTCAATCCCGATATTGTAAGGACTAGGTACTAAAAACTATTCTAAATTTAATAATGGCAGCACCTCCTCATCATTTTATGCAAAATTTGAATAATCCTCAGCCAACTGGTAAGTTCTTTATAATCTTCATAGTATATATTTTATCCATACCACATATTCCTTAACTTGGAACAAGCAATGGTAATTTGATTGTCTTTCACATTTTAATAAATTTGTTTCACTAAAATTGACTGATTATTTGGCATATGTTAAACAAGTCAATTATTTTATCCCTTTGCACCTTCCATCTCTCTATCAACAGATTATCAAAATGTCTATTATGTATGAACTATAATACAATTAAAAGCTGTGTTGTTGTATAACAGTGTAATACTTGTTATACATAATGTAATTGTGGGTGACAAGGCAGTACATTACCTTGAAAGTGTACATAAGTGTCCCCTTCCCTTTTAGGACCTGTCTGTGCTATGGAACAGTTAACATTTTGATTTGATTGTGATTAGTAGGTTGATCAGAAACCAACCAGTGGGGTTAAAGATACCAGTACTGATTTGTTAATAATCTTGGTAGAAATTATGTAAGATCATATTATAAGCATAGTCACTACATGTATAGATTCAAGATACACTAACATAATTAAAAACATATGAAAATGCCACCATGCAGATAAAGCTGGACAAAAGCACAAAAACTAATCCCATAAGACTAAAATGGGGAGTAAGACAAGGAGACACCATCTCTACCAAACTACAATATTTACCCTTGCTCTAGAAGACATTTTTAAGAAACTAGAATGGAACAAGGGTATCAATATCAACGGATCATACTTAAAGCACTTAAGATTTGCAGATGACAATAGTTTTAATAGCTGATAATATCCAAGAACTAAATGATATGTTACAATTAAATGCAGTTTCAGGAACGGTAGGCTTAAAAATGAACATACAAACATTCATAACCCACATGATGGATTCTCCACATTAGAAAAAATTATTATCAGGAATATTACTATGTTAGTACAATTTTAAAAAAACTAAAGAATTGAGCAATATTCACAGCTGGATCACCTGCAGGACAATGCACCATCACACCAAACTCATCATTCTCCCATGGTGCATTTGGAAGATTGTAATCACCAAAAACATAAATATCTTGTACTGAGTATTTCAGGACAACATTTTCCGCAGTTAACAATGTCAGTTGCATACATCGCAAGTTGATTGTGGGGGTATGTAGACACCACCAACTACAAACTTTACTTACATAAATTGCAAAAAAAAATATTTTAACTAAACGCAGAGACAATATCATGCACACATACATAGGCACACGAACACATATGAACACTCACACACATACACACATAATGGGTATTATTTCTGTGAGTTTTGGACTCAAAAAACTAGTTGATATGCTGATAATAACTATTCCCTCTTATGATAATTCCTTTAAGTTTAGTTTTTTTGCTGTTACTTTGTCCACACCTGGTGCTTTTCAAATATTTAAGTACTGTATTTCTTCTTGTTCTTGTTTTTATTTATTTATTAACAGCATAATAACATATAGATACAATTTGGTTCATTCTTTATGATTCACTCTGTATGAATTTTTGTTTTTAACAAGCATTAATTTTTAATTCAGTATTTTGTCTTTTTCTTTGGTTCAGTGCGTTTCAAATACCCACAATTTATTAGCTTTAGGTGTAGATATATGTAAGTTCTCCATATTAAATAATATTGAATACAGATAATATAATTCAATGTTGTTAATGTAACTCACAAATAATGATCAAAGTGCCAAATAAACTCTATCTAACACCATGTAAATGTAATAAATATAACCACATTTATCTGGAAATAATTTATTTTCATATAGCCATGAGGAGTTCTTTTGGACCATCACCAATGCAGACCCAAATGGCTCCAGGGGGCATGCAGAATACTATGCCAACACAAATGCCTGTTCAGTTGTCTAATCCAATGGGTAGTCCTATGGTGTCACAAATGAGCAATCCAATGAATGGAACCATGACAAATCCAATGAATCCCAGTATGAATGGAGGTTCACCAATGTTAAGTCAAATGAATCAGCACTACAATATGAGCAGTTCAATGAATGGAACTCAAATGGTACCTCATCAACCTCCTACACAAATGCCTATGCAGTCAAGACCCATGGGTAAGTTGAAACATCAATATATTTTTATTTAATGTTTGTAATAAAACAAGAATTCTATTATATGGTCTTTTATTAGTGTATACTCTTGTCTCACTGCTGAGAGAAGTACACAGATCCATTCTACACTGATCCATACCTTCTGACTAGAGACAAAGTGGATTTGAGCAGACAGTACACTCATTTAAATTTAAATAAGTGTTTGACATTTTAAAATTAATATATTTTGTTTGTTTTCGATAGATCAAAATCAAAAAAATTGTAATGAAAAATTATATTTTATAGAATTTACACCTGCTCTGAATCACCATGAAATGCCTCAACAAACTCCAACAGTTGCTCCAACTCCCCCATCAGTTCCTGTGCAACAGCAACAGCAACAAGCCAAAGAATTTAATACTGCGTCGTTATGTAGGTTAGGACAAGAGACTGTTCAAGATATTATTAGTAGAACACAAGAAGTGTTTCAGACTTTAAAACAGATACAGGTTAGTATTAATTTTTGAGATTTGTATTTGACTGCCATTTTCCACAAAGCAGCCAGTTCAGGACTAAGAGCTTTACTCTGTTATATGCACTTCTGCCAGGAGCATGAGATATCATGCCATTCTAAGTGTTATACAGCAAACCCAATAAGTTTTTGATTATGTCGATTTTCATCTGGTTGCCAGTCAACCATCATGCTTACCACTGGTTTTACCAATCCTGATGTCTATATGAAGCAGATATGTTATCAAGGTTACCACTAAGTGATCCCACGGAGGTTGATGGTTACATAAATTCGTTTAATTTAACAGAGGAACTACCCCTCACCTTTGAGGATGTGGCTAAAGTAACAAAGACAGATACAGTTTTAGTTAAGGTATTAAATTTGGTAGACAGGATGGCCTGGTGAAATTACTAGTCCAGTTATGAAGCCAGATTTTTTAAAATGACATGAGATGTCTGTGGAAGAAAACTGTCTGCTTGTGGGTTCAAAAGTAATAGTCCATGCTGTTTTGAGAAATAAAATTCTAGAATTAATTCATGAGAACCACAATGGTATGGTAAGATCCAAAATGCTTGCTAGGTCAATAGTTTGGTGGCCAGGTTTACAACAGGATATTGATGTCCAGTTGTGAAATATGTCAATTATCACAAAACAATAGTGAAAAATCTTAAATGCCCTGGCCTAGAACTGCTAATGTTTTGGAACATGTTCATATTGATTTCTTTTTTTAATAATGTCTCTTATCTGTTATTAGTGGACAGCAAATCTAAATGGATTGATGTACATGTCATGGTTAGAGGTACTAATGTAACAAATACTATAGAAAAATTTAAACTAACATTTTCTATAATGGGTCTACCAGACGTCATTGTTAGTGACAATGACCCACCATTTAATTCTAACTGTTTTTTGAAATTTTGTGAAATAAAGGGTATCAAGGTAGTAAAGTCTCCTCCATATCACCTCCAGTCCAATGATACTGCTGAGAGATACATACAAACAGTAAATGTTGCGTTCAAGAAATCTCTTTTAGAAATTTCAACATTAACTGTAGAACAAAGGTTAGTCAACTTTCTAGTATATTTTTAAAGTTAAACCAAAAGCAGTCATTGAGTTGATCAAAACTAAAAAGGGTAATTATTGCAGTTATAATAAATCATCAGATTTCAAACAAATTGAATGCTTTTTAGTAGGGAAGAAAGTATTAGTAGGAAGACTAGGTCCTTATATAACAGATAAGTGGCAGGAGGGTAGTATAATAAAACGTGTAAGTCCAATGACATATTTGGTTCAAGTAAATGATAGAGTTTTGTACAAACATGTGAGCCACGTTTCCCTTCACCGCCGCGTATAATATTAGTTATATTATCGTAATTTCTAATTATTCTTATTTTTTTAGCCTCCTAATGGAACTCCTCAATCTCTTAATACAAGCAACGAAAAAAAGGCCAAAGTTCAAGAACTTCTCCGTACAATTAGGGTACTTTTCAAAAGACTTCGGTTAATATACGAAAAATGTAATGAAATTTGCCAGCTACAGGGCATGGAATACACACATATTGAAAGTTTGATTCCATTCAAAGACGAACTGGATCCGAAACATGACGAGAAGAAAAATTCCGAAGCTTATCGAACAGCTTGTGATGAGAGTAAGGAAGTAATGGAGCAGGTCGTTTTAAAAAATAAACAACTCAAAGAAGTTATCGATCATTTAAGGCGTATTATTTGGGAGATCAACACAATGCTCACTATGAGAAAATCTTAGCACATCTCCACATAAATAAATCAATCATTACTTTTTTATTGTCGCTATTAAAAATTGCTATAATAGCATGACAGAAAAGCAATTGTTTGCTTTAAGACAGAATGAAAGTTTTGTTATTTATTGTATGAATATTTATCAAGAATTGAATTACTGATTTATATAACAATGCTGAATATAAATGGATAAATAACGTAGAGCACCCATCGGGCAAACGATTTAGTATCTGTTTAAACTTTTTAGTAGATTGGTTTGTGTTTATATATTTACATTTATTCGTTTAATTGTGTACGATGAACTATTTACTGATTGATTGGTTCCTGACTATACCGCAGAGCGGTACACTTCGTTATCTCCGCTGTCTACGTTTCTGAAATGATATCAGTAAGAACAGTGTTCAGGGTTCCAAATAGTAGATACTTTAATAATTTTTGCTCATTTTGGAGACATTTAAGACTTAGATTATGTATTATTTTAATTCTCCAAGGCAGGTCTCTTTAACGCAGTTCAAATATTTCATCTGGTTCATCATCATCATCCCGTATGCGTCCACTGCTGGAGATAGGTTTCCCTCAGCTATTTCCATAAATGCTTTTTGCCCTTTCTAGTGCTACTTTAACTCTTTATAGGGCAAAACTTTTCTTTACAGTATTAGGTCATTTTTATGAATTCATGCTGCAGATAGGATCCAATGTATGTCATAAAAATGTTTAAAATATTCCAAGCTTGATCAGAAAAAATCTGAGGGGGCGTCACTAGACTAACCACCAAACGTTTTGTGCAGTAGCAATACCAGCATAGTTGGTGATCAACAGAATAACCACTTTTATTTTAATCATTTATTTGTCATAAAGTTACAAAAGATATTGTAGGTAGCTTAATATTATGAACTTTACAATGTGTGGAATGGTTCAAAACATGAAACACACAATGCCACATCACATTCTCTACAAATAAGTGTTGATCTGACAACTTTCTTTTTTGTACAACAGTACCCACTTTTTGTGTTAGCTCATCAGCTAAATTACTGCGAAACATCAAATGAGACATTGGTTTTATATTCCTGTAGGGGAAAGTATTAGGAAAGGATTCCCTTTTTATTAGAATAATGATTAGACCAATTTACCTTCATACTTCTACTTGCACAGTAAAATATTCGTTGTCGCAGTAATCCAAAACAGTCATATATTCGTGTAATAACCTATATTCTCTGTAATGCAAAAATGTATGGTCAGTGCTGCTATATGACGTAGAGGGCTGGACACTCAAAACGAGGGATATAAACAGATTAGAAGCTTTCGAAATGTGGCTTTCGCCGTACCGTAAAAATACCATGGACAGCGAAAATCACAAATATAGATGTCCTTAAAAGAATAAACCAAGAACGCCAACTTTTCGAAACCATCAAGAAAAGGAAAACGGCGTATCTAGTATCTGTATCTCTTACTTATACAACATACATGCAATAAATTTTCTTGTTCCACTGGGTAATAGGTTTCGTCAAATGTTCAGGTATCGGTAGAAAATGAAACCTCATCAAACACTTTTTATTTACTGCAGACATAAAGTCTTGTCCTTTACCGATATCTGTCTTAAAATCACACTAAACTTCCCAGGGTACACCTTGTACAATAAACCCAGGTCATTCATGGAAATGACATACACATTTCACAAAAATATCCCATCCTTACCACATATCATCCCTCTCTATCACCAAATTCCCCATATCGACTATCTTGCAGTTGACCTACACCTAGAAAACGAAATAATCACGATAATCTCGTACTATAAACATCCAGCCGAACCCCTTTCTTTAATTGGCGATCTCTACAGCAGACATACTCAATTTGGTGATACCGCCATAAACCGTCATGACAGACTACTTTGAGACCTTCTTCTCGAACTACCTCTAGAATCACCAATATAACGATCATGTTTTAAATTACAATAAAATGTCCTATCTTCTCTTCCTCTTCTTCACTCCAAAATCCAGTTAAAAAAAGAGAGCAGTCATTCCTTGAAGATGTGAAAGCCTAAATAAGGACATCATAACTAGTTACGTTCGATACATTGTTTTTCCTGGAGCTTTGTCAATGTTTGTCCTTTGAATTTCTATTGTCACTTTTTCTTGGTTGGATACTTTATTGCTTCCCTTTATAGTAGAAGTATTCCTTCCATATTTATGTCCTAATGCATCCTATTTTGGATATTCATAGCTTTATGTATTTTTATATATGCATTCAGTATTTAGAATAATATTCATGTCAATTTTTTCAACTTTTAAACTTTTGTTATTTATTATTTTTTTCTAAAATAATATTAATACTTTTTAATTTAAGAATTTATTGATATCGAAATTTTGAATTGATAGAAGACGTTTGCGGTAAGAACGAAATTTCAGTAATAAGTAGATTCATAAATTTTCTTATTTTTTATATTAAGTTTTACTGTATTTGCCAAAATAAACAGTATCGAATTTAAAAGTCTTATTTATTTATTAGGCGGTCAGATAGCCAAGCGGGTCAGGCAGCCGAATCACTGTGAAGATCATTTCAGTGGTCGATGTTCAGACCCTGGCCCTGACCAGAAAAACAAGAAAGGCTAAAGTAGTAGTTTGAAATTCTAAATGAATCTGCTAGTTAAACTAGAATATGCTGGTGTTTGATCGAATTATGAGTGAGTCATATCTTTTTGTAAACTCAACCGTAAAAAAAATCGAAATTTCTTTTCTAATCCTGTACAATATCTAGAAGGCATCTTTAATCTATCCGTTATTTCAGCTCGCCTATCATTTAATTTCTCAATTAGCTTTTTGGGGTGGTTAAAGGTGGAGCTAATATGAGATGTTGACTCTTATATTAAAATAAAACTCTTAGAAATGTCTACCCGTTTCTCAACGAAAGGGTTGGGTGTTTTAGAAACAAAACTCGGCTCTGCCAGTAAGTCCTACTCTCACGTCCTCGAAGACATTATGTCGCGTAACCACCGGGTATATGCCGTACAATGGATGAAAGAGAGAGGGTGAAAGGCGAGTTTCTGGCGCCTTAAAACTGGAACATGTCGACTAAGGGAAGGAACTTAATTACTTACTTACTCCGTGGCGTTACAACCCTTCGTGGGTTTTAGCCGACTCGACAACATGCCTCCACTGTTTTCTGTCTTAAGCAACCTCCATCCAATTCTCCACGCCCATAGTGCTTAGGTCTCCTGTTATATTATCTCGCCACCGGAGACGAGGGCGTCCGCGTGGTCTCCTTCCAGTTGGGACTTCCTCCACACCAGTCTTACTGTTTGTTCGTCAGAATGTCTTCTGAGGTGTCCTGCCCATTGGAGTCTTCTGGACTTTATTTCTTTTATGATGTTGGCGTCTGGGTAAAGTTCTTCAAGCTCTTTATTAGTTCTTATCCTATATTGTCCTGATGCTTCATCATGCACCGGACCAAAGATCTTCCTTAGGATTTTTCTTTCCCAAACACGTAGTCTCTCTTCATTTGCCTTTGTTATCGTCCACGTTTCGCTTCCATACATCACAACGGATCGTATGATTGTTTTATAGACCTGTATCTTCGTACGTCGTGTTAGTTGTTTTGATTTTATAAGGTTTTGGAGGGCAAAAATACATCTGTTGCCGGCCTGAATCCTGTTGTTTATTTCTTGTGATCCGTTATTGTCTTCAGTTATTGTTGTTCCAAGATACTTGAATTCTCTAACGCGCTCAAAGTTAAAGTCATCGATGGTAATGTTCTGACCGATTCTGTCTCTGCTTTGGTTATTGCGGCTCATATACATATATTTCGTCTTGTTTTCGTTGATTTGGAGCCCCATCTTCTCTGCTTCCTTCTCAAACCTTACGAAAGTCTCCTTCATCCTTAATCTCGCGTGTTTCCTATTAGATCTATATCGTCTGCAAATGCCAGTAGTAAGTTTGGTCCTTCTCGATGAAATACTGTATTCGGTTTTTCGATTCTTGCACTTCTAATTATGTGCTCCAAAGCTAAGTTGAAGAGTTGTGGTGAAAGTGCATCTCCCTGTTTTAGTCCATTGTTTATTTCAAATGTCTCCGAGTATTGTTGTCCAACTCTCACCTTACATCGTAACCGTTCCATACACATCCGTATCAACCGGACTAGTTTTTTTGGAAAGCCAAGTTCCTGCATCGCTGTCCACAGTCTGTCCCTACATACTCTATCAAATACTTGTTTAAAATCTATGAACATCTGATGAAGCTCACGATCAAACTCCCAGCATTTTTCCATTATCTGTTTTATTGTGAATATCTGGTCAATTGTAGAGTGGCCCGGTCTAAATCCGCATTGATAATCTCCAATGATTTCTTCTGTGTATGTTTTGGTTCTTTCTAGCAGGATGTTTGCAAGGATTTTGTAGGTGGTGTTTAGGAGTGTTATTCCCCTGTAGTTAATACATTGCTTTTTGTTTCCTTTTTTGTGTATTGGTACAATAACCCCTTCTTTCCATTCATTTGGCATTGTTTTTTCTTGCCAAATGTCTTGAATTAGCTTGTATATCGAACTGTACAACGCTTCTCCTCCATGTTTTAAGCACTCTGCGGGTATACCATCGCTACCTGGTGTCTTATTATTTTTGAGTTTTTTAATTGCCTGTATTACTTCTTCGTATGTCGGGTATTGGTCTTTTATTTCAGCTGTATGTACCTCTATGTTTGATGTACTTCTGCTAGATTGGTCATTCAATAGTTGATAGAAGTATTCCTTCCAGGTTTTTAAGCTTTCCTTGTCATCGGTGATAAGCTGTCCACTGTCGTTTTGGAGAAAGTTTCCTGTTCTTGCTTGGTACCCGGTCTTGATATCTGAAACTCCTTTAAAGAACTGCCTCGCTTGTTTGTTCTTTCTTTTTTCTTCTATATCTCTGATTATTTGTTCCTGATACTCCCTCTTCTTCCTTTTCATTAGTTTTCTTGTCTCTGTTCTTCTTTGTCTATACATTTCATTGTTGTGCGAGGGGTTTTGTAGCATGTTCCTTCTAGCCATATTTCTTGCTAATATGGAGTTCAGGCAATCATCATCGAACCATTTTTTGTTGTTTTCTTTTTGTGTCCTAGTATTTCATCTGATACGCTTATCTACGCTACTTTGATATTATTCCAAGCTGAGTCTATGTTGTTATAGTCTTCTGTCTGTGCTAGAGCGATTTTTATAGCCTTTTGAAATTTCTGTTCTGTCTCCTTATTACGTAGAACTTCGGTATTCCATAATTGTGTTGGTGTATTCTTGTGTGTTTTTTTGGACGCTATTTTTGTCCTTATCTTCGCTTTTACAAGAAAATGATCCGTGTCTCCATTAGCTCCTCTTAGGCTTCTTACGTCTAGACAGTTACTACCCCTCCTGGCATCTACTAGAACATGATCAATCTGATTTCTTGTGACGCCGTCGTTGGAGACCCATGTTTGTTTGTTTGTGTATATTCTTGTGTTCAAACATTGTCGATTTTATTAGTAGATTGTGGGATGCTGCAAAGTCTATTAGCCTTGTTCCAAGGGAAGGAACCCCAACAGAAAGTCCTAGTCCTCCAAGCTTGGGGGGTTGGAGCTATGTACCAGTCCCTCATCATCTGGAAAAAACTCTGGACTAAAAATTCTAACGCCGAGCCTCGGAATATGGATGGAAACTTACTACGACGACACCTGGCAAAGAAAATGACTTTGAAAATTGGTACTTGAAACACCCAGGGTATGACTCACAAGACAATGGAGATTTCAAATGAAATGACGCAAAAAATGGACATCATAGTGCTCTCTGAAACCAAAAAGAAAGGCCAAGGAAATGAACAGATTAAGGACTACATTCATGTAGGGCCAGAAGTAGAGAAACAAGTAAATGCTAAATCAGGGGTCTCAATTCTTATAAAAAATATATGACTATGCTTACATCTCTGAAAAATTCTGACAATAACTGTCACATTGTACGGCATCGAAACAATAGTTGTTGGAGTCTATGCGCCAACAGACGATTCAAATCAACAAGTTAAAGATTCCTTTTATGAAGAGTTATCAAACATTTGTGATAAAAGCAAAAGTCATCAAGAAATAATACTTTTAGGAGACTTAAATGCCAGAGTAGGTTTTCAAATAGACGATGACGTGGTGGGCCGGCACGGAGAAATAGTTAAAAATGGTTCAGGGGACAACTTAATTGAATTCTGCCAACTTTTTGGATTAAAAATAATGAATACCCAATTCCAACATAAAGATATTCATAAATACACTTGAGAACAACCTTCATTCCAACAGAAGTCGATCATAGACTATATAATAATGAGTCAGAAACAGAAATCAAAATTTAAGTGCCAAGACTGCAGAGTAAAAAGGGGATCTAACTGTGGGACAGATCACTACTTTCTTTTAGCTAATCTTTTGTGCCCCTTTAAACGATACTACAAACAGAACACCGAAAGTGAGAGAAACAATACTACACAGTACAAAACGGAGAGATTAAACATCTTTTTCAATCTAGGAACTAAATGAAATGGAAAGAAATATTGATGTAGAACAAAAATACAACAACCTCAAAACGATAATAAAAAATTGTTTATGAAGTATTAGGAACAGAGAACAATAAAAAACAGCACGAACCACCATGGATGACAGAAAACGCAAAAGAAATGATACAAAAAAAAACAAAATATAGGTATAAGAAATGGCTAACAAATAAAACATCTAGCAATAGAGTAACACATTAAAGGAAAAACGGAGAAGTACGCAGTCAAATAAAAACAGCAAAAAATAATTTCTGGGAACAAAAATGTGTCCAAGTTGAAAATTTAATTGGTGGTTCTCAGACTACGGAAGCATTGAGAACGATCACTAATCTAAAGAAAAACACCCATAACTCCGAAACACCCATAAGTGCGAAAATCACTATAAAAATTTACTCAAAGAGTCCAGATTGAAATATATTGGAGAGGAATAAAGTATGGAGAGACAAACAAATATACTCCATTCGCTTAGCTTGGGCATATTTTGACATATTCATTGTCGGAAACCTACAATACAACAATTCCTACGTCTCCGTATTAATAGCTCAAGTATACTACTATTGCAGAATTCTTTCTTTGAAAAAAGAAGAATTATTCTAAATAGTGGAAGTGCATACTAAACCCATCAAATTTTGGGTAGTATATATTTTAGTTGTTATAATTTAACATAACTATTTATTATATGGTGCAGATAAATAAATATTGATTGTTGGTAATTCGCAAAGTTCTATTTTATTTACTATTTAGTTTGTTTACTATTAATATTCGGTATGAGTACGTGTGCTTGGTTGTATAGTAATTTCCAGCCACTTTTAGTCTGTCAAAAAGTAACTAACTTCGCAAAAAAATAATTACTAAATTCACTAGACAGTTCGGACTGGGAATAGCGAACCGAGTATAGTAACATTAATACTACAAATAACGAGGTTCGTACTGCGTTAATTAAAATGAAAAACGGGCAATCTCCAGGACCTGGCAATATAACTGTAGAGTTACTTAAAGCAGAAGGTCCACTGATAATAGAACTAATAACTTTTCTAATGAATCAATGTTGCCAACAAACTAAAGTACCATCTGAATGGAAAACGGCCGTGTCGGAAAGTGTCGTATCTTTAAAAAGGGTAATCATAATCGTTTGCAAAGATAATAAATGGAAAAATATAAGATGATGTAGGACATTTAATTAGCGAAGACCAAAGTGGATTTACGCCTGGTAGATCTTGCACTGATAACTTGTTTATACTCCAACAATTAATAGAAAAAAATGGCGGTTGGCACCGAAGTACTACTAGCCTTCATCGACCTAGAAAAGGCGTATGAATTGTGGCAAGCTTTACAACAACTCGCCATTATTCCATACCTTTTAGGAATAATTACAGAAGTAAACAAGGATAACACTACTTACCTAAAAATCGGAAATAGACTATTAGCGCCAATAAAAGTAACTAAAGAACTAAGAAAAGGATGCAATATCTTTGTTAACTTAATCTTAACTTACTGTTTAATTTATATATTAAGGCAGCCCTCCATTGGAAAAACCACTGTCAGGGAACGCCATAGGAAATGACGTACTGTTTTCCCTGAACTTTGCGGATGACCAAATCGTCCTAGCTCAAGATTCTTATGATCTAGAATTTATGATAAAGTGCCTATACAGAGAATATGGAAAATGGGGGTTACAAGTCAGCATGAAGAAAACAATATTTAGATAGATATTTAATAGATAACAAGAAATACAGACACAAAGAGTGGTCTTTATTTTGTGTCATCTATAGTTTATTTTTATGAACGAGAGAGTAATTAGCATAATTTTAACTGGTACCTCCGACCACTCCATGGGCGTGCTCAAGATTAATTGAAACATTACTTTGAATAATTGTAAAAAATAAATGAATTATTTCAGTGTTATAAAGTGTTATGTGTATGTAAACAAAAGTGACCTCTTTTATCACACACTATATTAGAACTGACTGCCTACATTAAAAAGGGTTTTAAAAAATTCACATTTTTTTTAATTTTTAAAAATTACAAAAGAGAAAAAGAGTTTTTAAAACCGTCTAAGGTATGTTAAATAGATGAATAAAAATATTAATATAAAACTTACAGCTACTTGTTACAAATCCAAATCAGATTCAGAAGATGAACTTTCAGAACCAAGATTTATAATAACTAGCTCGATCATTTTATCAGTAATATTGTCCAGTTTCCACATTTTTTCCTCTTCTTTAATAGTGTGATTTACTGCCTTTTCCCAGTTTTCAGGTTTAACATTATTTACGGCCTCCAAAAACAACTGTTTAACATCATGAATTTTAAAAGTGGTATTTTTTCTTGAAACTTCACTCTTAATCTGTGCCCATACCAGTTCAATCGGGTTTAATTCACAATGATATGGTGGGGATCTAAGTACTGTCATTCCACGATTTTTGGCAATTTCATCAATTTCGTATTTTTTAAATTTTTCTTTATGAAGGGCACACAACGAATAAAGTTCCTTTCTTATAGATCCGGAATGGTACGTAATATTTTTTGAACTCAGCCAATTCTGCAAGTCTTTTTTTAACCACTTGGTTGTGGGCAGTCCTTCTATAAGTCTGGAGTGATAACTTGCATTATCCATTACTATTACACAGTTCTTAGGAAGAAGCTCTATCATTTGTTCGAACCATTCTTGAAAGACATCAGCGTTCATGTCTTCATGGTAGTCACCGGTACGAG
Organism: Diabrotica balteata; assembly: GCA_918026665.1. Classification (NCBI taxonomy): domain Eukaryota; kingdom Metazoa; phylum Arthropoda; class Insecta; order Coleoptera; family Chrysomelidae; genus Diabrotica; species Diabrotica balteata. Next base: position 12,944,490 of record OU898283.1, on the reverse strand, counting down.
TTGATTCAAAAGTTAATAAACCACCTTCAACAAAACCGTCTGAACTGCCAATGTGTACTATTATCAGCCTGCGTCCCTTTCCTGATGGTGGGTTTAAACCAGTAGATAAGTTATTTACAAAAGCGTGCCTTTGACTTGTAACAGTTTCATCCTGCCAAAATTTATTTGGTGTATGACCTCGTTGATCCATGTTTCATCAAGATAAAATATTTTTCTTTTTTGGTTTCTCATTTCCTTTATCGTTCTTAGAAAATGTCTTCTCCATATGACAATATCGCTTCTTTCTAATAAAATAGACTTTCTGGGATTCTTTTTCCAGCGGAAGCTTATTTCTTTTAAAAGTTTCCATAACGTACTTCGACTCATTTCTGGGTAATCCTTATCATCTCGAACTGAGACAAGAACTTTATCCAATGTTGGAAATTCTTGTCTAAAGAAGAATTCATGCACTTTCCGTCGAAGTCCTTCTTTAAAATGATATTCTATTTGAAATTTTGGTTTCCCTGGAGCATTACGTGGCATTTGAAAACTACCACATTTCTCTTCTTTAATAACTCTGTAAATCGTAGATTTCCCAACACTAAGTGTACTGCTAACTAACTCAACGGTCTCGTCAACACTTTCACATAAACGTTTGTCTGTAAATGATTTAAAACAATTAAATATTAATGTTTTTTCATTAACTGTTAAAGGACCAATTTTTCGGCGTTTACACAGCACTTCCAAATTTTCCATAACACTAGTATACACAATAAACTGCACCTTGCAACTGAAGTACCTACTTTTAGTGAACTGTTAAGAATTTTGAACACGCCACTTGGACCTTCCTACAAAATGGAAAAACCCACTATCACATTTTCTGTGGAATAAGTTTAGAAGATCTAGTCAATTACTGTCGTAGATTCCTGGAATTAAAGAATTAAATGTTTGATTGTTGAAACCCCTTACCTTACTGGGGAATGCACTCATTTCAGATAAAATAAAACGTTTTATTTTATCTAAAGAATTAAACTTTATTTTGCAAATAAGTAGGTACTTATTAAACTTTTATTGGTTATATATAACCAATAAAATAAACATCTTACATTTCTTGCAAATTCATTAGTACCTGTTAACGTCCATCACTCCGACACTGGCAACCTTATTTAGGGATTAGTAACCCTCACAACTATTGTATTCTATTCTGCTCCAACCTTTATACCTGGTGGTCATACTCAATTTAAAATTGTTTTCCTATATACTTCCGTAAACTTGTTGACAAATATCTGTTTTTCATTGAGTCACCCGTATCAACAGTTTAGGGGTTTGCATACATAATTTATTGTTTTATTACTCTCTCATACATAAAAATACACTATAGTGTAGATTGTAGTAAAATACAAGATAAGAAAAGCAATGGAGAGAATAATATTAGGGGTTTTTCTAAAAAGATCAGGAGTAGTACAAATTATTGAAAAAATAACAACACTAAAATGGAACTGTGCAGGTCATGCAGCAAGAGCAATCGATGATCCGTGGACGAAAAGAATTTTGGAATGGAAACCCCAAATACAAGTTGACAAACACAATACACTGATACAAACAGAAACAGAAATCTCGACCCCTCCGAAGAGATGGACCGATGACATAAAAATAGTGACTACAAATTGGATTAGATGGCGCAAAATCGGATTACGTGGAAAAGCATGCGGGAGGCTTATGTTCAGCAGTGCACTTGAATGTTAGATGATGATGATCGTGAATGGATATCATATGTAGCAGACCTACTTACTCTTAATTCTACCTTTCTCTCTTCGAGTCTGTCTTCAATCTCGATCTGGCACCATGTCGTAGTGTGAACAGAGACATATTTTTTACATAGAAAAGACAGATATTCATGCCTTATGGTGCGTACTTGCTGGTTTAGAAATTTATTTTTGGAATATAAAGGTATTTTTAAAATACTTTTCTCTTTCTAAAATAATTATCATTGGTAACATGATGACACTTCTTACGTAGTATATTATACGTTACCAATTACAGCTGAAGAAATTATCACACACTAACATTAGCTGAATTCTTTATGACTATGATCATGAAAATATGGTTAGATGGATATGACCCATCTCAACAGAATGCACCTACTTTTATCTTAAAAAACCGAAGATTTTTAATGTTCTAAGCTTTTCAACTAACGGTATTTTATGATGCTTTATCCATCGACTCAAAGTGTATTATTAAAATATCAAAATAGACGTGTTTTTATTAATAAATGTGCGTTACAAATAGCTGCAATAAAACATTTTGTGTAAAAATATAGAAAATTCAGTAGACAATATAAAATAACCTAACATAATCTAATTATTCTATCGAAATTACAAAAACAAATAATAAACTACCGATCAAAAAACTCATACTTGTTAAAACTATCTAATGGCCTGATAAGTAAGCTACTTCGCCGATTAGGGCGCTGCGATCACATAAAAACACTAGTTCTAGAAAGTCTAATATTTTTTATAGTATAAGATAAGATCCTACTGCAGGAGCACTGCTTTCATAACGTCGTTAATCAAACGCACATTTTTACATACATTTAAAATCAGGATAACACATTGATAGTAGGTTGCCAATCAAAAAGTGACCGAATATATTTTGCCGCGTGCAGTCATTCATTTTTGACAGATGTTTAAATTTGACGTGTTTGACAAAGGAAGCAAAAGAAAAGCTAGATAAATATTATGGGACTAATGCTGCTTCAAACTACACCGTATATCTACATTTGATGAACCACGTACTCACTGGTACCCGATGCAGTTACACCAGAAAATGTGAAGAAAGTCCTTGAAATGGTTTTATCTGGTCGTAAAGTGAAGGTGCGTGAATTGGCAAAGGCTATAAAAATTAGTAAAGTGGATACTAGTCATATTTTGAACATAGTTTTGAATATCAAAAAATTATCCTGCCGATGGGTGCCGCATTTGCTAGCCATTGACCAAAAATATGATCGTGTGACCACTTCTCAGCAGTGTTGAGACCTTATGACGTCAGAGTTTTGGCGTCTATTGGTAATCTTTGATGAAATTTGGATGCACTACTACATACCAGAGACTATAATGAACGCACGACAGTCGACTGAAGCCGAAAAAAGTACTCCCAAGAGGCCAAGAGTGGCTCAATGAGTTGGAAAGAATATGACCACTATATTTTGGGATTGCAAAGGTATAATTTTAATTAACCATCTTGAAAAACCTAAAACTATCAGTAGCCAATGTTATTATGCATTATTGGACAAATTGAAGTAGGAACTCAGTGGGAAACGGCCCCATATGCAGAAGAAAAAAGTGTTGGTTAGCCAAGACAATGCATCAGCTCACGAGAGCGTTATGTCAATGGAAAAAATTCATGATCTGGGCTTAGAATTGCTTTCTCATCCGACTTATTCTCCTGATTTAGCTGCTTTTGATTATTAATGGTTCCCAAATCTATTGCCTCTCAAATTAAAAAATCAGCTCGAACGAAGACATAAATGACGAAACATTTTGCAGAGCTTCCAGAATCTTATTATTCAGACGCCATAAAGAACTTAAACAATCGTTGGAATCGTTGTATTGAGCAACAACAAGACTATATCAAATAGTATAATATAATTTTCTGAAAAAACATGTTTTTTGTTTTAAAGGTTACTTATCAGACCACCTAGTACCCTGTAACTGTGGATTAAATAAAGTAACCACTACACTAATTCCCGATGAAATGAGTTTGTCAGCTTGCTGAGCCATAGAGGTGATTTAATTGTGACTGTATTAAATTGTTTTCTTTTTCATGTCTAGTATACTTTCATCAATCCAATTAACAGCGCTATACGTAAGTTTTACAAACTGTAACAATAAGAGATTCATACTACGTTAATTAAAATACACCTATAAATCTTTAGGAAGACCTTCATTTGTCAATAGGTGTTCTTTAGGATCTTCTATAATTCTTGGACCATTTCCAACGGTGGTATGTATGATAAATTTAAGAAGCCCAGGTTTCTGTTGTTTTGGTTCGAATGACAATTTTAGCTCCTGAAACAAAAATACATTTTCTCAAGTTTTATTAGAACATTAGGTAATATTTGAACTGAAGAAGAGTACCGAAATATTGGGAACAAATAGTGTAATACAGTTAGACAAATTTTGGAAAAGACTATGAGTATAATATGAAGATACAGTTCCCGCCCTAAGTGATAAAATAAGTTTTACATATCAACACGTTCGCTGCCATGTTGGTCCGATGGGACCATCACTGATGTTGCTTCAATAGGCCAGGTTGGTCCAATGGGACCAACGCAAGTATTGCATTAACAGGCCATGTTGGCCCTATGGGACCAACATTTATTCCGATATGTACCGAGCCATTGGTGTTTATTTAGTATTAAATCACCATGGGAATGGACCAACGAGGGCTACAAGCTACAGTGCTGTATAGAGAATTTGTGCGATTTATGGAGTATGACAAATGTGGTCCCATATAAGTCAAAAACGTTATTTACAACTTTGGGATGATATTTATTGATACACACATGTTTTTCAACAACAGAAAAATCAAATAATGTAAAACAACCAATAAAATAAGTTATTTAAATTCTATGTAATTCATTAAAACAACCTATACACAGAAAAGGTTCCTTGTCACAGCTTTTGTAAAAGGTGTCTACCTTTTTAGTTTTGTTCATAGCATACTGACGGCCGTGTTGCTCACTATTTTTTTTGTAACAGTTCTTGCAAATCTTCCTTCGTTGATGTTTACTTCCGTCTGCCTTCTGTTCAAGCTGATGGTGATTATTTGACACACTTCGTGGTACAGTAGTGGTTTCTTTATAAGTAACTAGATGTTTCACTATTTGTTTTTTAAAATTTGTCACCGACATGTTGTTATTTGTTACAAGCTTATATATTAAAAAAGAATTTATAACTGATGTAGTTAATAATAATTCAAACCCCACTTTTTTAAACCATTTTACGCTTTTCCTTAGGGGGTTGGAATACGCTCCCATTTGGTCAGATAAGTCTACTGCCGCTTTGCCTTTATTGTAATCTATTACCACCTTGGGTTTCAGTTTAGTTTGTCGATTACAAGATACTTCGACCATTTCATTGCCGTGTTTAGTAGAAAGCATGTAAATATTTCTTTTGTCTTTCCAGTTCGTAATGGTCACTCCATCATCACTTTCCATAGAAGCAATCTGCCCTTTATTTAATTTTGCAGCTACTACTTCATGGGGTAAATATTTTCGATTTTTTCGAACAGTTCCTATCAGGTGTGTATCGACGGACAACATTTTTTTTGCTAGCGGTAAACTTGTATACCAATTGTCGGTTATCAGAGTTCTTCCTTGATGTACTAAATCCTCCATAAGATACAGAACAACGCTTTCTGTAGTGACGTTAGAACTATTTTCTTTCCCTGCATATACTTTGAAATTGTAAGTATATCCAGATCCAGAACATACTTTAAAAATTTTTACACCATATTTGTATCTTTTTGTCTTAATGTACTGTTTAAACCCCAAGTGTCCCCTAAAGGGTAATAGGGTTTCATCGATGCAGACATATTCTTCCGGCACGTATAAAGACTTAAAATTTGCAGTCAGAATGTCGACAAGTGGCTTTAACTTATACAGTTTATCACTTGTATCTGCCAATAAATTATCATTAAAGTGAAACATCCTTAACAGCATCTCGAATCGATTTCTAGACATTTTGAAATACTGGATGCAATCTCTACGCAATTACAACAAAGATTCGAAGACACCCATTTACTCTCTTTCGTCAGCTTACTAAACAAAAACAGTTTCGTAAATTATAATAAACAATTTCCAAAAAATCTCTCAGTTGTTCTAGATAAAGTATATCCTGAAACTTTTGATATGAGAAAATTAGAAAATGAGTTGATTGTAATTTATTCAGATGAACAAAAACATTTAGAACCTTACCATCTTTTTTCATAATATATTTTTGACAACGAGTTAACAGAAGTAATTTCTGAATGCTATAAGTTACTAAAATTATTTTTGACCATTCCTGTAACAACGGCCTCATCTGAAAGATCTATGAGCACTTTAAAAACAATTAAAACATATTTGCGGAATTCAATGACTACTGCTTTACTTTCCTCATTATCCACTTTAAGCATTGAAAAGGATATGGTGCACTCAATTACTCCAGAAATGAAAGAACAAGATATTGACTATTTTACTATTTTAATAAAAATAAAAAAATTGACTTAATATATAAAAAAATTTAATATTTATTGTTTAACGAATAAACATTATAGTTAAGTTTATTTTTTGTTTTAAAAAATGTGTCCATGTTTTTGTTGTGTTTACTTGTTTATGTTTATGAAAATAAAATATTTAAAAAATATTCTGTTTTATTTTCCTCACTCCTGAAATAAGGATTACTCCTTTAAAATTATCTACCCAAAATTGTTCATCAAGCTTCGCCACTGAATATATCATTGATGTAGATACTGAAGAGAATTGATCTTAAGACTGTTACCTGAGGGACTCCATTGGATATAATTCTTATAGACGTAGTCTCTAAACAGACTTTAGGTAGCAACTAATCAAAATGATATTGTACAAAGGATGCATGAACAAACAATCAATGTAATCCACGTGTTTGTTCATACATCGTTTCTACAATATCATTTTGATCCGTTGTTAAGTAAAGTCCATTTAGAAGTGAATCTACTAAAATTTTGACATGATAATTTAATCACAATTAAATAACATTTAAAGGGTTTTCATCCATATATTTAGTGGCTTTAAACATGTATATCTAGTAGAAGCACTGAAGATGGAATATTTATACCGAAAACGTTCTGTAATTTAGAACTTTTTAAATAAATATACCTTTTATAAAAGAGTTTTTAGTAAACACTTTTGTGATATATGGTATACAGTCGATTACAGGGAATTAACTTTTTCTTTGTGGGCTTATAAGGATAATATTAATAACTTTCATACTTACTTCTTTTATTATCTTCGGTTCTGTTTTTATACCTCTTATATATTCTAAATTGTTAAGATCAGTCGGTGGTTGGAAGACATAATTGATCACAGATAACAATTCATCTACCTCTGATTCCAGTAAGAATAAACACGCATTTGGGCCAGCATCAAAAGTATATGCAACCTAAAATAAAATGAGCAATAGTAACTTTTATAAAATTTTACGGATCGAAATTATTAGTCCGCGTAACATAGAGCAAATATATCTCTATATTTCGTCGTAAAAAATTAATATTTTCGACAAACATTTTCACTCCGTATTATATGACAAATTTTCATCACTGCAAGTAAAACGCTAAGGACCGGTTGCTCGAACGTTAATCAAAACTTAAATATTTAAGGTGGTATGTCACAATGTTAAAATTTATATACTTTTCAGGTACAGTTATCGTCACTATTTCAAAACAGATCTTCAAGTTATGGTTATGTACGTAAACTGTAAACCTTCTATTTTAATGATATCTAGTTAACATTTTCAAAAACAGCAGTATTTTTTTCATAACTGTACTTAAATACATCCATGTCATAACTTACGTGGTAACGTGCCTAAAAATTGGTATTGTGAAATAATTATTGAACTTAGGTGCAAAATAACTACGTTAAATGATTAACTATCCAAAAACCTTTATTTTAAGCAAATGTTTGTTATCCATACTGCCGTAATTTTTAAATTAACTGTACCTAAAGATAAAATTACAATTAAAAGCTGCAAACTAGGGATTTTGTTGATGTTACCGTAATAAGTTGGCATTTTGATAGTGAGAAATTAGTTCAGCTATCACTTAACAGATGAGAAAATAAGTTCATGTGTCATTTAGTAGAGGGCAGCACTGATGTATTAAATAGCGATAGATGCGCGTTTGCCGAATTTAAGAAAAATCTGCAAAACATTGAAAACTAGTTTTGTGGTTATTCCAATTGTCTATGAGTTATGCAGTAACTATAGTAACGAATCACGTGGTTTTGTTAGCAAGGCGGCTCCTCCCAGTAGTTAATATTGTGGCTTCGTTTGAGTTTGACTGTCTTTCTATGTTCAATCGTGATTGTATAAGGGAACAATGTCTTAAATATACAAGTATACCATTTTTTTCCTTGGTACCCTGACGTTATATAATCGTGGTTGAAAGTCAAACTATGGTCAGTAAAGTTTACTGCGGGATTATACTGGTTTTTACATAATATATAAACATAAAAACAATTCGTTTTATTAAATTTGTAACAAATTTAATTTTTATAGACAAAACAATAATATGTAATGATCGATTAAATTTTGTCGATTATTTCCGGAAGAAAATAAGATTATTGATATTTACTTTAATATTTACTTGAGTCATAATTAGAAACGAGATGAAAATCTGAAATTTTCTGAGGAAAACACTTCCCCTGTTGACATTCGATATGAAAAAATTGTTATTATATATTATAATAATTATTATAAATATATTATTAATAATAATTAATGTTATATATTTTAGATTTCTTATAAATACTGTTTTTATATATAAATAGTCGATTGAATTACCATAATCCCTTTTTGATCATTATTTACCTGTTTTTCAAATAATTGCAAATTTCTTTTCAGTTTGAAATAAATATTTTTGGGTAGATAAATAATTCAGACTTGTCGCCTGAAATATGAGTAATTAAAATACCTCCAAATGAATGAACGTTTTGTGTATACAAGGTCAAGTAACAAAAATCCCTAATCAGCACATCCAGCTGATTGCTGGTGTAAGTGTAAGGCAATTAAAATTTATGACGTCTGGGAATGTAGTATCATCTTTCATATCAATAATAATATTAGAATTGCATAGTATGCATAGATACAGTTAGTCGAATTTGGGAAACTGTATTAAAATAAAATCACACTTGTGTAATTTGATACAAAATTAAGCTTTTTGTACAGTAGACTTGCGATTATCTGAGGTAATTGGGACCGTGACTACCTCGGATACCGAAAGAACTCTGTCACTGAGATTGGTTATACTGATAGAAAAATGTGTACCTATGTTAATAATGATTAATGTGTTTATTTTAATAACTAAAAACTGATATAAAAGTAGCATAAAAGATAAAAAAAATTAATTTATAAATGTTTTAAAAAAGTCTTTGATTGATTTTTGTTTCAACTTCATTCCTCTTTTTGGGGCGGCGATGTTGCGCCAACGTTGAAAATGAAGGACGTCTAATGGTGTTGATTCTTCTTGTTGCTCAATGTATACGAGAGCTGCTTCAAGGGACTTAAATCCTTCGGAATGAGAAATCTTTTGAGTTATCCCATCTGTATCTTCTTCTTCTTCTTCATGGGTGACGTTTAGACCTAGATTGGCAATTGTATCATCTGTCAGTTCCACTTCTTCATTTAGATTCCTCCAATCGATGATGTCTTGGTTTACGATTGTTTGTTCTACTAGTAATTGATTGGCTAGGTGGGCTATAGAATCAACTTTACAGTCATCAGTTTCATTTTGAACGTCTTGTGTTTTGTTGTCTATCTTAAATAATTTTGCACTCATATTGCACAGAAAGATTCTCCCTTACACTCACAAAAATCAACTTATGAAAAATTAATTATGAAACCGAAACTAATAACTGGAATAAATTCACAAAACAGTACATAAAAGGAAAAATATTACCGTACAGATACTTAATTTGACGATCTGAACGACAGCAAACAAATCGGTAGTTCAATTCACATTGATTAACATAGAAAGGAACAGGAAGTTGTAGACAAAACACCACACAGAAATTTCTGCACATGAAATCTCTTTCACATCAGCTCGACCTAAAGCATACCTTACAAATAATTCTCTTCTTATCAATAATCCAAAATTACAAAGAACTTATCAGTCCTTAGCGTCCTCTGATGGGTTAATAAATTATGAAATTTACAGGTGTATATTATTATTATAAGTAATTTTTTGTACTTGAAATAAATTTAGTTTTTTACAAAACTAATATGCACCATTTAAAATGTTTACAAAAAAAAACAAAACAAAACAACAATTTAACTTCAAAGGTAAATGAACCTCAACGCAACACGATACAAAAATTAAAAAATGATATGGAATGATCCAATTATCCAATCCAAAAATTAGAATTTGTGAAACTTCAAATCAAATAATACGATAGCACAATTTCAACTTACATTGCAGAAGACTGCCGACCGAGAGCGAAGTATACCGATTCTCCCGATCGTATATTATATTTTAAGTTCCAGTACTTGGCAACACTGTCGCTGTTCAGATAATTAAATTTCGAGAAAATCAAAATATTAAAATATGATGCACGTGCTGCCATCTATTCAAGAAATTGTTAAACGTTAGTTTATTTGAACACCACTCATTTTAACTGCGGCGTGAATACCCCCTTAATTAAAATCAAATACGTCACATTTTGAGGTTATGTTGACCGATTTATTTTATTCAATTTTAATATTTTGCGTTTTAAATTAAAATAAACCATAATTAAACTCTTTCTGATGTTAATTTTATGTTTTTATTTACAAATCAATAATAATAAGCAATTTTTAATAATTTTGACAGCTGTTGTGCCATATTTGCTGTAATTAAATATTTGATTACAATTAAGTTTTGATTAGCGTTCGAATAACTGACCGTTAATGTCTTGAAAATTATTAAACCGGTATTAAATTTACTCTAGCTAAATGTATTTTTCTACTCAAGAAATTGTGAAACCGTAAGTTCCGGTTTCACAATTTTCCCTCGCATAACTTTTAATGCTCAATACGAATCAGTCATCAGTTTTTCTATATTTGGTGCAGTTAAGATGCAGTTTTGCATCATAACAACCCGGATAGATTAAAAAACTTCAATTAAACTTACCTTATGTGAATTCTTAATGGCATTATATTGATGAACAAGGTCGACTATAGCGTGGGATACATCGTTCATGTAGACACAGGGAGGAAGAGTATCCAAACAAATAGCATGAAATGAATTGGAATCTTTCATAGTAATTTCGGCAAACGTTTCAAAATCCTTTTTCAATATAGCTTCTTTCATAGCTTCCACTCTTTTAGGTACTACAGTATTGGCTCTAAATGGCAGAAGGTCTGAAGTTTCAACACTTTTCTTCATTCCTGAAGTTGAACTGTATTTTTTTCTTTCGTCGTTCACTACCAATATTAATATCTTCATCTCTGGCCAATGCGATAAAGGAGCTATTTGGTGTGCTATGGAATCCTCTCCAGTCGATGTTATTCCTTTACTCCATTGAACCTGAAAACATTTTACAATTTAATAATTATGAGAATATATTTTTAGAACGAACACCTTCCAGGAAATATTTTATCAACATATAGAAACCGATCAGAGGAATGTTAACATTGCAATGTTAACAATTGAATGTAACTTGAATGAGAAACGGTAATTTAGAATTATACAAAATGTTAATAATATTATATACTAACAGTAAATATCATGATAATAATTCAAACAGAAACCAATGGTTGAGAACGATTTTCAAAATGAGATTTTAAACATATACACAATTTTTCTTTTATTTTATACTGAATGTTATAGTGGATGAATAATATCATACCCATCCTCCATATAAACTTCTACACGCGCTTCCTGATCCTACTCTTGCCACCCCCGTTATATCTCCTTCTATATTGTATAAAGCAGCCAATGCAGCAACAAGACCAGCATATCCTGCTGCCGAAGAAGCTAGACCTGCTGCAGTGGGAAAATTGTTTACTGAACAAATTGCGATGTTCCAATTTAATATTGGCGACTCAGGATTGGTTCTTCGTTTTACTAAAAATAAATTCAATTAGTATTGGTACGTTTTTCTGTATTGTTTATAGCAAAGAAATTAAATCTGATTAGAGCAAGCAAATGAATATACAGAGATATAAATATCACGATTAAAATGCAGTCAAACGAAACAAAACCAATAAAAACAAACAACAAATAGTACTTGACGATCTGTTATTAAAAGAAGTGAATCATTTAAATTCCTTAGGTTATTACAAATAGAAGCATTGATAAAAAAATTGATAGGTTTCAGGATATATGCTGAACAATTCACAGAAAATTGAAGAACTATCGCTAAATGAATTTTTAAACCTATTTCATTAATGTATTTACATACATAGAATAATAAATGTCTTTATTAATAAACAAATCAACTTTATACAACATTATAGCAGTAGGGCGAGATTGTATAGCAATGTAAAAGCAGTATACAACAATAATTCCACCTAACCCCGATGATAAGATAGAGAGACTGTGTTTAAATACCGAAATATGTATTTTACCACGGATAATAAAAATATTACATATTAAATTTATAAATTTTAAATTATTGTTCAGCTACCAACTACTCATAAATGATTCTCTTGAATTTAACACCAGACAAATTTCTAATATTGTAGGACAAACTGTTTATATTGCAAGCAATTGGATAAGAAAATGAACGTCTAAATAAATATATTATATGATTAGGTACACTGAGGGTATTCGTGTGCTTAAGATTAAGATTATGATCAAATTAAGATTTCATCAAAATTGTTCACGGCAGCTCTAGAGTCAATATTTAAGAGCACTCAATGGCAAGATATGGGCATCAATATAGATGGAGAAAGATTAAATCACCTAAGGTTTGCAGATGATGTTGTATTAATCGCAGATAACTTACATGATACAGTTTCTATTATGCATTCGCTTAAAAGTCTGTCAGAAAGAGCAGGATTAAAGATAAAGTTTGAGAAAACTAAGCTTACAACAAATCTCGTAATGAGTGGAAATATAACTATTGACAATAATACCATACAACAAACAGACACTTACAAATATCTGGGGCACGAAATCAAAATAAGCAGAGACAATCAAACACATGGAATACAGAGGCGAATAGGCCTAAAATGAGCAGCATTTGACAAATTAAGCCATAGTCTAAAAAGTTCAATTCCCATGTGTCTCAAGCGAAAGGTTTATAACCAATGTGTTTTGCCTGTACAAACTTATGGAGCAGAGACTTTAACACTCACGCAAAAATCTGCGAATAAACTCAGAGTTACACAACGAGCCATGGAACGTGCAATGCCGAACGTGAGCCTTCGAGACCACATAACAAACCAACAAATCAGGCAAAGATCAGGAGTTCAAGACGTCATCGAAAGAACCACGTCGCTTAAGTGGAACTGGGCAGGGCAATTAGCCAGAGCACAAGATGGACGGTGGACAAGACGTATTATGGAATGGAGGCCCAGAAACTATAAAAGAAGCCGAGGACGACCACCGACTAGATGGACCGATGATATAAAACGTATAGCGGGAAACTGGCTACAAGCGGCCCAGTGTAGAGAACACTGGAAAGAACTGAGGGAGGCCTATGTCCAGCAGTTAACGCGATTGGCTGATTGATGAAGGTGAAGACAATACTTATCCTTTGAAATTTCCTAATGCCAAAAATCAAACGCAAACAAGAATTTTACAATTCCTGTAAGTATTGTATTACAAGGACAGATCTAAATTCGTAGAGAGGGACTAGGCTGTGGTTTGTTCAAATGCTAATCTTATGGTCAAACTTCCCTCACAGATCACCATTTTCAGTTAATAACTATATTCGATGTAGTACTTAAACTAACTTACTAATTTTAATATTCTCTCAGTGGTATCTCAGAAATACAATGTCAAGAAACTTACTATAAATTCAGGAAATAAATAAATAGATAAAATTTATAAGGATTCCATCACGGAGCAGTCTTAAAGGTTATGAAGTAACGGACAAAACTGCGCAGAGTTTAGCAACGAGCCCCGACACAGGAATATTGTATGAATGCGCGTCATCTTTTGTGATATAAATCTGTCTGAAACGTCAATGGTCTCAATAACAATCCACATTTAAAATCGATTTTAAAACAGAACATACTCTAACACATTTGTACTTATTTTCCAATAACGAACCCCAGTGGAGTGAACTATACAACGTTGCTTGGAGTACCGGATATTTATTAATTTCATTAATATAATATACTATATGGGGCCGAGAGACCTGCCCCTAAGGGGGAAGAATCAGTGGTTTGGTCAGCGTCATAAGAATATAGAAGGCAACGAGAAACCACTATATTAAAGATCCCTATGAATATCTCTAGTACAATAATAATGGCTGTACAACATAACACAAACTCGCTTACTGATCATGGGCATCGGAGACCAAGATCCGGCCAGAGAGGTGATTCCCATGACCACGGGGCCTCCCGGCTAGTTAATATGCAAAATCCCTGTGAAATGTCCAATAACACACCTATCAGAAAAAATCCACACCAATTGTCTGAAAAGAATATCGACTTGGATCGTTAGGACTATGGCTCAATTAGAAAAAATCCAATGCGCAATCAAAGAAATGGAACGCATGAAAATATCAGTAATGAGCACAAGCGAAATAAGGTATTCTTTGTTTCAAGTTAAGAAAATAACATTACGCTTATGGAGATCAGTGTTGCCAAAACTCTCAGACACTCTCTTTTGCACGGATGTCCAAGATATTCCCTTTGCTTAATTTTTGAATTTTCATTTTCAATTAACATTTAACTGTAAAGTCAGAATAACTACTAAATAAAAGCCTTATTATCATTATGTAGTCAGAGAACGACATAAAATAGCTGACATACGCACATCGTATTATTTTAAGTTGCAATTAGTAATTAGATATACGCATTCCAAGCGGTCAATATTTTCTACTGATTTCTATGATTGATGGCATATCGTATTCTCACCGAAAAACAAATAAACTGTCGTTACTATAATTAAAATAAGATAAAATAAAATTATCTTTTGTAAATACTATTTATCTAATTAAAATCATTTTCCCTACTTTTCATCTCCATGTCTCGAATGGGCACTTTTGGTCAATTACGTTAAAAAACATTATTTTAATTCATGTTTGTGGAAACAAAAATACAAATTATACAACCCTAAATTGTGCTTGTGTGTGTCGTGGCAACGCCGCGTTGCTATCGTCCATAAGAAATACATGGCCCTATCTCCGCAATGTTATTTTCTAAACGTGGAACGTAGTATATATATATATATATATATATATATATATAATATATATATATATATATATATATATATATATATTATAGCCTGACTCAAGTTATTGTGATATAGAAGAATACAGAGTATACTACTCAGGATCAGAAAATGGTAAATATGACAAGGAGTCGAAATTATCACACATAAAAGTATAGCCAAACATGTCAACAACTTCATACCATACCAGTGAATTATAGAATCCTCTTGTTACAAATAAATACGTCACCGATGAGCATTAACATTATACAAGTATATGCACCCACAGCAGACCACAGTGATGAGGAAATATAAGAATTTTACACACATATAAGCGACCTTATAAGAGATATTCCAAGACATTGAACTCTTTATAGTCATGGAAGATTTCAATGCTAAAATAAATAATGGAAAAGAAGGGCAACATATTGGTTCTTATGGATTAGGAGAGAGAAATCAACGAGGAGAAACAATGAGTATCTTTGCAGCTGACTTAATCGTGCTGAACACATTTTACAAACTATCTCCTAGTCGCCTGTATACGTGGAAATCAGCTAGAGACAACTGAGAAGACGTTATTATAAGAAACCAAATAGACTATAGACTTGTTAACAAAAGATATCGAAATAGTTTCAAAAGTGTTAAAACGTACCCAGGCGCTGATATTCAATCTGACCACAAGCCATAAGTGAAAGGAAACACGTGAGAGAAAACTGAAATGTAGTGGAGTAAAAGAAAAAAACCGCTAATGCAACAGAAAGCACAGAAGGGAAGATAGAATCCCTTAACAAAACGATGACGACATTAAAGACAATTTTATGAAGAACGAAGAAGGTAAAAATAAGACATGGATGACGACAGAGATTCTGCAGCTGAGAGCTCCAGGACCAGACGGAGTACAGTCTGAATTTCTTAAACTTCTTGATGATGAATCTTTAAGAATACTATGTAAAATCTTCAATAATATCTATGACACAGGCAATATTCCAAAAGATTGGCTAATTTCAGAATTTATTACGTTACCAAAGAAACAATATAGAGATATGACTTGCGGTATCTACACCTGCTTTGTGGACTACCAAAAAGCATTTGACACAGTTCAACACCGAAAAATGATGGATGTTCTAACAAAAGCCCCAATAGATGATAAAGACTGGCGTATAATACAAAAATTTATACTGGAACAAATTAGCCACAATAAAAACAAATCTTGGAGATGAACCGACGGAAGCGATCCAGATTCTGCGAGGCGTTAGACAGGGATGTATACTTGCACCTATATTATTTAACCTATATTCAGAGGAAATATTTAGTGAAGCCTTGGAAAATTGTGAACAGATGGCACCGTTATTTTTACAGACAATTTAAACAGTTTACAGCAACTAATAATTTATGGTCATCAGCAAAAATAAAATTAGAGACGTCCAACTGCTTATCAAGAATACATCAGTGAAACAATAGTAAATGAACAATGGGATCACTCGCAAGAAGTAAAATATAGAATAGAGAAGGCTAGGAGTGCATTCGACAACATGGCCAAACTGTTTAAAAGCCACAACCTTAATCTGGAAATAAAATTAAGGCTAATACGATCTTATATCTTCTCGATATTATACTACGGAGTTGAATCCTGGACACTCACTGAAGCGATGGAGAAAAAACTTGAAGCCTTCGAGATGCGGCTATACAGAAGAATCCTAAGGATATCATGGACGGACAAGATAACCAACGAGACTGTACTACGAAGAATGGAGAAAGAAAGAGAAGTGATGTATACGATTAAAAAGGAGAAAGTTTTTTTTTGTGGCTTTAGCACTTAGCTATTTAGCCAATTACGTATTGAGAAATAATAAAAGAAAAATTTCTAATTATTTAATTAATGTTAAAGTTAATAATAATATCAATATTCTAATATAATTAATACTAAAGAAGAAAGTTAAAATATCTCGGACACATAATGAGAAACGGCACTAAATACAGATTACTGAAAATATTCCTTTAAGGCAAAGTATTCGGAAAGCGAGGAATTGGGAGAAGAAGAATATCATCACCAAAAGAAGAATATACTATAGAGTATATTATATCGATTATTAATTTACTATCAAAAATATGATCAACGATATCACTTCGATCTATCCAACTTGTCCGCGCTGCTAGATGAAATGTGACTTATAGAAATTCTAACAAACTATAATAAATGTCTTAACTTTGTAAATAGTATGTACCAGTTCTATGTAAATTGAGTGTTCAGAGGTCACATGATTTATTATTCTGCAGTCACAAAGATTTTAAATTACAAAGACGTCTAAAATATATTTAGATATTTATCAAGAAAAACATATGTTTAACATACTTACTTTCCTTTAAACAATTTTGCAGTCTTGGATTGTCAAGTGATTGCTGTTTGCCATTCAACCAAAAAACATCTTCTTTCAGAGACGGACTAGCTAGAATAGTAGTTTTAGCGCACATCTAAAAATTTTAATTGCGTTATTGGTACAGTTTAAAAACTACTCAGGGAATAAAAAGACTTTAGGTTTTGTTTAAACTTTAACTACAGGGTAGGAGCTATTCAGTATGCTAGCCGCATTAAATTTGCCATAACATCTGATAGGCGTTGCTCACACTTGCACCTATACCAATCATTTATATATTATAAGCTTAGTTAGCTGTAAATTGATTGCTAAAAAGATGGATAAATCGAATAGATGAATGGGTAGTGACACAGATTTTATGGAGCATCAGGATATCTCAAGCAGTAACGTTTTATCCAGATTTATTGATATTTATTTATTACTATTACAGAGTTAACCATGTACCTCATATAAAGTGTCTAAAAATTCACGAAAGGTTTGAATTTGTCGCCATTTGTGCAGTGCAGTGTTAACAACAAAAAAAAGTTTGACAGCTGACAGTCTAGGTTTAGTAAAAATGGAATGTTACACGAGAGAACGAGTTGTCTTATTTTGTACCATCTTCAATCAAATTTGACCTATTGTAAATTATCAGTACTTTTTGCAACGCCATTGCTTCGTTATGTTAGGCATTAGGTACTGTTCCGAAAAATTCTCACCACTGCATTTGAAACCAGATCTACTTATAGAGGGAACAGTTGCAATACAGTAAGACGGGTATACGACAATACAATGTGATATATGTGTACTTCAAGATTTAGTCTATAAAGGATTGTTTTTTTAGAGTAAATGTAGAGCATTTCAAATATTATATTTTCATGATAAAATATGATAAAACAAATTATACTTACGAAATCCGTACTGAGGGTAGCACTTAATGAATCATTGATTGGTAAAATTAACTCCTCGTCCCTCTTTCCCCCTAAAATGAAGACCAACTCCATGATACATATACTTCATTAATTAAAATCATCAGTTATAGTATCGTATACATATATAGAAAATTTAATGAAAATTAAACTTACAATACTTAATGACTGCTATGTTCACAGGTGCCTCAACAGTTACTATCTTCATTTTGTATTCAATCTCTATCTAAAAATATATTAAAACTGATCAAATGTAAATATATATCTATGCACGAATAAAAATAAAATAAAGAGAACGATTTCCGAAGTGGAAATTGAAACGTCAATAAACGTATTTTTATCTTTACTTGTGGCTTATTCCCAGTTAAATAGTAATTAAAAATAAAGCTGTTATAACTAAAATCAGTTATGGAATAAAATGTAATAAAAGCATCAAGCATCAATACTTCAGGTGCCCTGTTCTAACAAAGGTTGGCGATGACTTCTTGCCTGTCCTGAGCCTTTCTTAATAGTGACTAAAAGTCTAAGCCAGTCGATTCTTTTTTGTTTCTTAGCGACGTCATGTCCTCTACCAGGGTCTCCCGTTATTAGCTGTGGAAAGAAAAGTTTATAGAATCTTTAACAGGAGGTGAAATACCCATATCTCAAATATTTCCAGTCTTTGAACATACAAAACATTTCATCTGATCATCAGTAGTACTTCAGCGTCAGTTTAAGATCATTTGCAATTCTTAGAAAAGCTTTTCTGACCTGTTCTCTCCCGTTTTTATCTCGTAATCGGACTCTGTTGTATTATCGATTAGACATCCAAGGTATCTAAATCTTTCCACGTGCTCAATGGAATGTCCATTCTTCTTTTTCTTTAAGTGTCATACGTTTTCAGCGTGTATACGTTCATCCGCCATCTATTTGTTATTGCCCTTCTCTGACCAGCGTAAAAATTCAATTCGAATACAATTCGAATACTGCACCAAACTCTTATATTTCGCTGCCCCGAATATTGCTTTCTTCCTGGACCTTTTCTTCCTTCTACTTTTCCGATTAAAATTAACCTCAAAACCTCATACTAATGATCTCTTCGTTAGCAGTAGCTTACGAAAAGTTCACATTTCGAATGCTTGTATGTGATTAAGTGATTTTGATCCAAGGGACCATGTTTCATCCTCGGTGAAAGACCCTGTATATTTTTATATTTTTTAAAAGCATATCTTAACGAATTATATCATGTAGGGTCTATTATGAACAGTACAGGGTGGAATTTTGTAGTTATATAGAGTTGATATACTATGTTGATAGACAAGATACCTATGTCAATCAGTTACCAGCTGTAGTCCGTTTGAAGAAGTTTACTCTCCGGACTCTGGAACTCACTTCAACCATGGGTGTATGTTACCTGAAGTCAAATTCAATTTAATATTTAACATCACAGATTTATAACAACATTATGTGCAATCTTTTACAACTATAATCCGACAAGCGAGTGCTGGCGGGTGAGCTGCGCCAAAATAGAAAAGAAATTATTCTAACAGAGATAGGAGAGGTACTCAATCGCGATTATAGGTATATAGTATAGGTACTTAAACGGTTATACACGATGTGAACTCCTAGACGACTGCAATAGAAATGAGCAATCCCTTCAACTTTTCAATTTGTTCTACGCGCAACCCGCCAGTTCTCGCTTGTCGGGTTATACATGTAATTTAAAGGGTTTTTACCCTGATATTTTGGTTGCTCAGGCATGTTAACCTTGTAAGTATAACCATTTTTGCTTTTTAACCCTAGTCAAAATCAAAAAATTTTAAACCACGTTTGTTTCAACTAAATGGTTTATATTTATTTTAGGCAATTTTAAACCTGATGATGTAATGTTTTATTCCGAAAACGTTTGTTTTTTTTTTATGTAGCCCTTTTAAGGGTTTTTTAAATATACCCATTTACGAAGATTAACCTCTTTTTTGTAATAAGTGGTATGCAGCCAGCTACAGGAATTGTTTTCCTTGTGGATTTTAAAAATAATTTCATTCCATAAGTGATTTCCACACTGCATAATATCAAAATTTCTCCATATATTATTCATAATAGGCCTGTTATACTCCGTTGATATCAGGTTGTTAATTATCTTTTAAAAATAGAAAAATATACAGGGTGTTTCATTAAAATTAAAAACTATGAACCGTGATATTATAACAAAACAAGACATGCTCACTTGCCGTTCTAATTTTAATCGACTTTGCACATGACCTCATAGCGAGACAAAGCCGGGGGACTTGTGTGTATCATACTTTAACAATGCATCATATGGCAACGGTGTTCCATTACTGTAATGAACAACTTCGAAACTTAGTTAACGGTAAGTATACCTCGATGCCATATCTTGCTCTAAGAAGTCATGCTTGCTTACTTTCTGTGAAAACGTGGTTTGAAAATTAATAAGTAATTTGTAAAATTAATTAAAGAAATATATGAATCTACGATTTGATTGTGTGTATTACAAACAAAATAAATATTGCTACAAAACATAAATTAAATATAAAAGGCCGGTAAAATGTAAAGTCTACATCTAAAAAAAGTAATTTTATATCTTCGCTAACATTTATATATTTTGCTGCTTTTATTAAGTTTTTTCAATAATTTTTTGTTATTTTTAATGTGTCGCCACCATTATAACTACGAAAAATATGTTCCAGTTCACTACATACTACATACATCCAAAGTAACTTTTTTTAAAGACCTATCAAAAATGAAGTATTATTTTATTAAGTTCTATTAAAATGGATATTAGTATATATTATTATCTATAGAAACATTTGCTCTGTTGTTAAAGTGTGTCTAAAACCAAAATACATGTTTTTTAATAAATTTCTTTTCTCTGTTTTCAGGCGATGTTTTAGCGCTTATGGATTTTATTAAATGAAGAGAATGTATGGCATCATTTCTTAACTTCCACTATTTGTCAGACAATCTCAATAGTTTTTCTTTTAAACAATAATCAGCTTCTGTAAAACGTTTTGAGCATATTCTCGCGGTTTCTACATTAAATTCGTCTCGCTGAAAACACTTGGAGACCCATACTTTACGCATTTGTTTGTCTCTAGGAAACACAAAAAAACGGCACGTCGAAAAAGTTTAACTTTTTTTTATTATTATTGTTTACACAACCCACCACTGCACAATACATTATGGTAAACAAATAATTAGTCTTCTTTATAAAGTAGCTACAGGTAGTCGAGAGGAAGTTGCGTATGATAAACAAATTAGGTGATATTAACACAGTAAGCTGAATGTTTTCACCACAAAATTTATATAACAATATAATATACTTACAAAATCTTTACTACATCAATGAATAAATAAAAATATAAAAATATCAACACAGCAACATAATTAACATGAACACTTACGAGCATTTAACTTGCCGTCATTAGAGTTGTCTCGGGCTTACGTCACAAGAACATGCGCGTTGACTTATCTTGTTTTGTTATAGTATCATGACTATGGACTATGAAATACTTGCGTGGATCACCCTGTACATTTAAATTTATATTTAAGAAGTGCACATTTATATTTAAAAGTTGACGGGTCTCAGCGTGTTTTATAATTTTTATTAAGGACACAAACAATGTTATTCCAAAGTGGTTATATGGAATAAAATTGTAAACCTTTTTTGTTTTTGTATACTCGGTTTTCGGTTTGAGTTGTCATAAACTCTTTTTAATAAAACTAAATATATAAATTTAAACACAGTTGTATTTTGATTAAAACTATTTACTCCAGTGTGACCCAAGTAATAAAAAAATGTTGATTAACTCCATTTAAAATCCGAAACAAGCACAACCAAAACATTTATATGAAATGAATATAATTTATAAACATTTTATCATAAATAGTTAATTAACGTTTTTGTTGTGAATATATTAATAGCAGCAAAACATTTGCGGTATAAGGTTCATATTAACCTTAATTGTATAAAGTTATATAAAAATTCTATAATGCAAAAAACTTACCTACTGTGCAAAAACCTTATTTTCGTATTCTGCTGATTATAGATTTTTTTAACTATTGCTCATTTGTAAAGTTTTTCAAAACCGGATTGACAATGTCATAACATAATTTTAAATATTTTTTATGTGCTTTTAATCACCTATTAAATAAGCAGTTAATAATTGAAGTAAATAGGATAATTGAGCCGTTGAAAACCAGAGTGGTCTAAGTCAAGAATTTCATGTTTCGCGTTTTCTCGGTATATAATTCTGTTTAACAGTGTTCTATTTTGCTACAAAATTTGAAAAATATTAGTGCATCCGTTCACTCACAGATGACACTACTGTAATATATGTCAAATGCTATGAAGGTTGCCGTTTTAAGGCAAAATGGTCTAAGTCTGACTTGGACTATTCTGCCAGAAATTCTGTCACGAATTTTTTATAAGTGTCACGTTTGCTTGTAGTAAAATGAGTTCTAGTGAATCTGTAAATGAACCGTTTAGAGCTAGTGATAGCGAGTACGAGCCAGAAAACAATGACGATTCAACAGATTCTGATTCTGATAGCGGTAAGTTTATTTTTTTTATTTCCTTTTATAACCTCAAATGTGTGAATAGCAGTATTTTATTTGCACGTTTGTTTCAGCTGACAAACTTTCGAAGTTAAAATTGGGCGAGTAGAAGCCAGAAAACAATGACGATTCAACAGAATCTGATTCTGATAGAGGTAAGTTTATTTTGTTATTTCCTTTCATAACCTCAAATGTGTGAATAGCAGTATTTTATTTGCACGTTTGTTTCAGTTGACGAAAGTTCGAAGTTAAAATTGGGATCAACTACCAAGCACGTCGGCAGAAAACGAAATAGAGAGCCAAGTAAACACATCAAGAATGTTCGAAAAGAAAAAAGAAACTGTGGGGAACAATATGTGTCTACATCTAATAAAGTGGTAAAAGCGAAAGAGTTTAATAACAAGGAGTGTACGTGCAAGGGCAAATGCATTCAAAAAATTTCTCAGGAAGAAAGGAAAGCTATCTTTACAAATTTCTGGAACATAGCTAATTTTTCAGCACGAAATGCTTTTCTAGTTGGTATTGTAAAATTGTCTAAACCAGCCACTCACCGTCCAAGAAATGGTACAAGGCAGAAAAAAGCAGTATCCTACACTTATGTCCTAAATACCCCGAAAGAGTCTCATAAAGTGTGCAAAATGTACTTTTTGGAAACCTTTGCAATAAGTAATGGTAGGTTAATGCGTGCATTAAAAAAGGGGGAGATATCATTTCCTGGTGAAGATTTAAGGGGCAAACACACACCTAGCAATAAAACTCCTGAAGGAAATATACAGTTAGTACGCGATCACATAAACAGCTTTCCTTCTTATGAATCTCATTATACACGAGCTCATAATCCTATAAAAGTTTTTAGATCCAGAGCTCAATGTACGTACAATGTATACCCTGTACAAAGAGAAATGTGTAGAAGATCCTGTGTCACAAAGTTTATACAGACAAATTTTCCATCGCGATTTCAATCTTCACTTTCACGTACCATTAAAAGATACATGTGTTAAGTGTGACAAATACAAAAATCAGGTGACCCAGGAAAAGGACGAGAATACGAAGAAAGTGCTTCAATCACAACACGAGCTGCATTTACGGCGCAGTGAAAAGGCCAGAGCTGCTTTGAAAGACGCTAAAATTACAAGCATACGTGAAAAAGGGAGAGTGTGTGCATTCACGTTTGATTTAGAAAAGGCCTTACCGTTTCCAACTTTGACTTGCTTTGTAGCCTACTATAAAAGAAACATGTATGTGTACAATTTGGGTATTCACGAGTTTAGCGACGAAGCCAAGGTGTTCCTGTATGCCTTGGATGAAACTATAGCCTCTCGAGGAGCACAAGAAATAGGATCTTGTATTCGAAAGCATGTTCTAGAAAATGCAAAGGACGCAAGACACATCATTGCATTTAGTGATGCCTATGGGGGGCAGAATAGGAACTTTAAACAGTGTTTGTTTTGGTTGAAACTCATTGCAGATTCCGATAATTTGGAAATGGTAGACCATAAGTTTATGGTATCTGGACATTTCTTTCTCCCGAATGATCGTGATTTTGGTGTAATCGAACAATACGCAAAGAATAGAGTGAAGTATGTGCCGTACGACTGGTACAGTGTGTTTGAGAAGTGCCGCACAAAGAAACCGTATCGTGTTTGCAAGATGAACGGAAATAATTTTGTATCGTCACAAAACCTGGAAGCAGCTGTTACCAGAAGAAAGAAAAATGAAGATAACGCGCCAGTATCGTGGCTTAAAATTCAATGGCTACAATTTAGAAAGAGTGATCCCTATAAAATATTTTATAAAGAAACATTAGATGAGGAGTTTCCTTTTGATGTCATAAACTTGCAACCTGTACGAAAAGGACGTATCGCCAATTTTCAAAATATTGAATTTTCAAAACTGTATGAAGCTCCAATACCAGTTACGATTAAGAAAAAAAAAGGATATGGAAGATCTTTTGGCGTTTATACCGCCCATTCATCACGACTTTTTCAAAAATTTATCCGTAAATGGAAACAACACTGCAGAAGTAGGTCCACTGGAAGATATTTTGGTGGCGAATGGAGACGACGATGTTTTTTATGAATAAAAATTTAATTTGTAATAATATAATACACAAAAATACACGATTGTTTGTAAGTCTAACTTTTTTGCTTTACTCCAAAATAATGAACCTATTGAAAGCCAGAGTGGTCTAAGTCAAAATATTAACAAAAAATATAAAAATTTCGACTGCTGGCTGATTGTTCCGCTGGAATTACTTAAGTTTAAGCTTTTTTTATTGAAAATCATTCTGATCAAAGTCAGTTTTTATGTTCCCATTTAACGCCAACATGTTAACTTTAAGTCGTTGTTTCTCGAATTTCAATATTTCTCACTTAGACCACTCTGGTTTTCAACGGCTCAATTGTTATAATCTTCTAGGGGACTCATCTTTTTTGTATAGGCATACTAAATTATTACTTTTATTATGTTTATTTTAAAAATATCAGTAATTTAATATACGCCCTGCCTGTATATCAAACATATGTAAATGTAAACATATCAAAAAAATCATTGTGAAAATTGTAGATCTACTCAGAAATATTCAACCACAATAGAGTGCAATTACCCCCCCTCTCTCTCTCTCTCTCTCTCTCTCTCTCTGCAATGGCGCTACGGCGCAAATCTTCTCTTGGTATTCTCCAAACTATACCTCTAACCTTGACGGTCCCATGCCGATCCCCTACATGTTCTCACTTTTAGCAAATTTTGCGCATCCACTGTCACTTCATCTTTCCACCTTTTATGTGGCCTTCCTTTTGGTCTGTGCTCTGTATTTTACTATCTAAGGCTTTTTTCAGCAATCTTTTAACTACACGATCAGCCAATCAAAGTCTCTGATGTTTAACGAATTCTGAGATCAGAGCCTCTTTGAACAGTTGGTAGAGAACATACTCCATTTGAAATTAACTAGCCTCTGTTATAATAAACAACAGAAGCTGTCAACTTTAAATATGAAATACACAGATTTCTCTAGAATCAGAACACCAGAGTGAAAGCTTTTAAGGCCAATATTCGAAATGAAAATATGTAAATGCATCGACTTTCCATGTAGTCATAACTATGAAAATCTCGAGTCATAACTATGAAAATCTGGAGTAATGAAAACTATATTTAAAACAAAATGGTATTTTTAGATAAAGTAATTTGACATTTAGTTGATGAATGCTAAACTTTTACTGTATATAGATGCATATGGCACTACAAGTTGCCCATATGCAATTGGAATCCCAAACTGAAGGTAAACAGGACTGGCTTCAAAGATTTGATTCAAGTAATTTATATTATTAAAATGAGACAAAAATATTCAAAACTATAATAAACAAAAATAAAACAAAGGTTGTTAAACACATAGTGGAATTACCTCTATAGCTGAAGTAAAATTTTTAATACTTTAACATCACCAAAAACATGAAATAAAACTTATATTTTAATGTACTTAAATTCTATATAATCACATAAAGATGATGCGTAAATATTGGCTCTCATAATATCTTTAGAAATGTGTGTTTCCCATAAAATATTGCATAAATCTTTGTTAATGAGCCTTATAAATGTTAGATTATAAATCTAAAACAAGTTAGATTATAGTTAGGTAGTACAGGAGATCAGGAAAATCTGTTTTTTTTTCATGAAAGCCATCTGTTGCAAACCTGTCATACTGGAGCCAGTTGACTTCCTGTACATGTTCCATATACTCACAATACCAATTCCAGGATTCTGGAACCCTGTACCAGCTAATACAGGTCTAGAGGATAGCTACCATATTCTTTTTGGAGTTACTTGGTAGTCTCCAAAAAGTATTTGCCACCTGTGATCTAATAACTCATGGCCATGCAAGATATTGATTAAGATCCTTTGCTACAGAATTTGCAGCTAGCTAGGAAGCCTAATATGACTTAGCTGATTCCTGCTTGTTTTATGCAGTACTTCAGCCCTAATGTTTTTGCAAAATAATCAGGTAATGAATATTTCTTTCCAGATCTTTCAGATCATAGAATACATCTGTCAGTATGGAATAGTCCATGAGGACAAACGAGCCCTTCAAAATCCATAAATAATATTTTTTAACTTTCATTTTTAAACACTTTTTTTAACAACAAGCCTAATTACAAAAAAACCAATCTAGTGATATACATAACTCTTACCAAGCCCATCCTCACCTATGCATCAGAAACATGGACAATGACAAAGAGTGATGAAGAACGTTTAAGATGCTTTGAATGTAAAATCGTCTGGCATATCTATGGAGGAGTATAGGAGGGCGGATTATGGTGTAGACGCTATAATTACGAACTTTACTGCCTGTATGACAAACCTGATATTATTAAATTCATCAAAATAAACCTGCGGTGGTTAGGTCACATAGAGAGAATGAATGATATGGAGCTGCCAAAACATATTTATAACCAAAGAATAGATTGAGAGAAAAGAAGAGGCAGACCCAGAGCACGATTTCAGGAGATTTCATGAGGATCAGATGGAGGAAGACTTGAAAATGTTGGGAGTATGAAACTAGAAAACCAAGGCGAAGAATAGAAGAGAATGGAGCCTTATCCTTAAGCAGACCAAGACCCATCATGGGTTGTGGAGCCAATGAAGATTAATTACTTTTATTATAATGATAATAAAGATCAGATAAAGGCTTCTAAACTATTTTCAAATAAAATGCAGGGTACTAGTGTAATAAGCCGGATGTTTACGGAGATGAAATTTATATCAATGAATTCTGTTTCACTTACTAATTATTGTGCAATGATTTTTATTCGGTGGAAAACGTTCTTTTTTATGTAATTTCCATTTAAAATATATTTAGGAGTAAAAAGATCGAATTTACTTAACGTACGACTAACCTTAGTTTTAAACTGAAGATGTTTTTCTCATACAACATACACTATTTAACTACAGTTATACTTCCAGCCAAGCAACTGTTATTTTGAATGAAATTTAAATATTTATATTTTTGTTTACTTTCATTATCCAAAAACAGGTGAACAGGTTAGTAGTTCACTTGACACGTCATCACATCATGCTAAGTAGTTCATACTATATGGAGTAGTTCATATAAACAATATATTTCTTATATTTTTCTGAACTTTTTTATAAATTAATAAACAATATGTTTTTAAATATGTAAGCGATTTAACTAAAATATTTAGACAATGTAAATTTAAAGAGAGGATTTGAAAACAAAACAAGGATTTCAGTTGTTTCAGCAAAGAATAGACGCATATAGACGGTTTCAAAATGACATTGACAACACCTGTCATTTTCCAATAAGTTATAAAAAGTAATAGTACATTTTCTACATTTTTTGGTTTAGTTTACTGTACCAATTTAAATTAATGTAATA
This sequence comes from Diabrotica balteata, assembly GCA_918026665.1. NCBI lineage: Eukaryota > Metazoa > Arthropoda > Insecta > Coleoptera > Chrysomelidae > Diabrotica > Diabrotica balteata. Next base: position 12,916,183 of record OU898283.1, on the reverse strand, counting down.
TTTAAACTCTTTTAAAAATGGAAATGAAAGAGGAACAAATAGAATGTATTTATACAGAAAATATTTTTGCTGAACCGTTAACTATTGTGAAATCTGAAAATGAATATGACAATTATAACTTGTCTCCCTGTATAGAAATATATTCAACTGAAATTAATATTAAAGATGAACCTCAAGACGAATTCGATACTTCCTTATTTCATAGTCAAGGGACCAGTTATCAAAGATTTCAACAAAACAGTTTGTCTCATACCAGAAACAAATTATCTAGTTGTAGCAAAGTGATCCAGAACAAAAAAAGAAAACTAAAGAAAGAGTATCATTGCCCTGTATGTTACAACAGTAAGTTTAATCTGATTATAGTATCTTTGAATTATTAGAAGGAGAATACTGTGTTACAGAATGTTTATTGAAGTATAGCGTGGAATAAAATAGATATAGCTTGGCTCATACCAGGAGACTTTTTTGCAAAGTATTCCTAATAATATAAAATTCATATTATAGTTATACTGTTGTCCTTTATTTTAATTATATTAAGTCTGCTTATGTATGTAACTTGAGTATAAAGAAATTTTATCAGAAGCACCAGTGGCTTTAGGAATATGTACAATTTTGAGAATATAAATTACATGTTCATCTGTTGGACAGAAGAGGGGACCTACCAGTAAACATATAATGAAATTTTCAATATCTGTACCAATGATATCTACAAGTTTATTACTACACTAATTAGTAGGAAGTTTGGAGTACCATCGATGACAGTTTGGAATTTTAAGGCATGAGAGACTATTTCCATAGCATTCCATTATATTTTGGAATATCAATTTTAGTATTTACTTGTATGTAAAATTATTAGGATCACTCTGTAAGATATAATTCTCCTTTTGAATAATAATAAAGCTACCATGCTTTCAGACATTAACCAATTCGCTGCGTATACCTGATCCTTGACCATCCTAAGGAGCTGCACATGATTTTTTCAATAAAAACTTTCTGTAGCGATTTTACCCGTTTCATGTATTTGTATTATAAGTATACTAAGGTATCAATGTCATAAATTATAGTTTTTATAACAAACGCCAAATGGCGTCATACGCACATACTGTAATGTTTGTGGAATTGTGCATAATGGCGTTTCTGAAGACTCATCATCTTGCTCAGGATCGCTCAGATCTTCATCAATCTCTGATTCGTACAAATATTGCACCATTTCTTCTACCATCAAACATTTTGGGGTTTTTTACAGTTATTTTACGCCTTTTTTATGCTAGATGGACCTGCTTGATTATCGTCCATGTCACCCATTTTCTAATTTCGCAAATTTGGCGAAAATTTCTTTCGAATTAAAAACTGATGGTATTATAACTTAAAATACACCTTTGACAATATGCGTACAACACCACGTCCACTTACACTGCGTTTTGATTACTGTCTAAGTAAATTCGAAAGGAGCTCTGATGCCAAATGGCGGCGTGCGCACTGGGCATCAGATCATTGCTCCGCCAAATGGCGTCATACGCAGTGAATGGGTTAAGGAGTGTGGTATAAAAACATTTTCTGTCCAAAAACGTACATGACATTTTTTATATTAACACAAATTTAAAATATATTTTTTTATTTTAGATTTTACCCCAAGAAAGATACATCAACATGTGGATATCCATTTTGGGAAACATCTTAATATATGTAAGATTTGCGGAAAGATAACCTCCAGAACATCTGAGTTTTTAACACACTATTTCATCCATCGTATAAAAGTAAAAGTAAAAAATAAGTCAACTTATAAGAATACTTCTAATATTAAAATTTTGTTAAAATCGGCATTAAGACATAATAATCATATAAAAAAATCGTCAAATAAGGTTTTGGAAAGGAAATTTGAATGCAAAAATTGTGGTGGTTTATTTAAAAATAAAATTCAGTTAAAGAAACACAAATGTTTAAAAATATGCTCCAAGAAAACAAGAATCAATAAAAAATGTAGTAAAAACAGAATTAAGCAGCCTTTAAAATGTAAAATATGCTTTAAAAAGTATAGAACCAAATTTAGTTTAAGTAATCATTTAAAAATACATAAGTTAAACATGTTAACATGTCGTTTTTGCAAAAATCTATTCCTTAGGAAAAACTTCTTGGCTCATATAAGAACCCACACTGAACATGGCACTTTTACATGCTACTTTGATTATTGTGCTAAGATATTTCAGACACAATTTGATCTGGAAAACCATTTATTATGCCATATGCCAATAAAACGTTTCAAATGTAATATTTGCTATAAACCGTTTATGGAACAGTCCCAATTAAGTAGACATTACACTTTTCATGCTAATATCCAGAATTATCAGTGTACAATTTGTAAGAAAGACTTTCCCGGAAAAATACATTTGGATACCCATATGTATGAACACACTGGTGTAAAGCCGTTTATGTGTGAGTTTTGCTCGAAGGAGTTTGTTAGAATAGACTCCTTAAAAAATCATCTTAAAAGGCACACAAATGACAGAAAGTTTCAGTGTGATGTTTGTCAGAAAAGGTTTATTAGGAGAATTACCCTGGTGGAGCATTATAGAATACACACTGGCGAAAAACCATTTAAATGTGAGCAGTGTCCTAAAGCTTTCACTCAGAGATCTAGATTAAGAATTCACATTAAAGTTCATTCTGAAGAAAAAACTATTACCTGTGAAGTTTGCGAGAAAAAGTTTTTATTCCAATACCAGCTAAGGAGGCATTTACTTACACACAATGCGAAAAAGAGGTTTGAGTGTGAAATTTGCTTTAAACAATTCATTGAGAAAAGAAATCTAAATGCTCACTTGTTGCTACACACTGGCGACAAACCTTACAAATGCGAACTTTGTTCAAAATCATTTACTTGGAAACATAATTTAAGTCACCATATGAAAGTTCATGAAGAAAAGGCATTTCAGTGTAATGTATGCCAAGAAACATTTTCTCGTTATCATATTTTACAGACCCACTACCGGATACATACTGGCGAAGTACCATTTAAATGTGACTATTGTTGTAAGGAATTTAAACAGAAAATCAGTTTAACCAATCACGTTACACTTTGCCATCCAGATGATGATTCTTCTTGAAAACCAGCCACTCTCTTGTCCTTGTATGTTCATATCTCTATAGACTTAATTTTAATTCTCCATCTCTAACAGAATTTGACTAAGGAAAGTTTCCAAAGAGAATAACCAGTGATTTTGGATATCCTACATTCAGCTGCAGCAATATATGCCTCTTAATAATTTTTCTTTTATCTAATATGTTTTCTAATATATCCACATAATATAGTCTAAATAGACAAAAAGTGGTTACTTCAGAAAAATGTGCATTGTGCTGAAGATTGGTACAAATGTTACAGATAAGTCATGTCCATAACTAAACTAAAATTGTTCACATACCTTTTTTCTGTCACTAATCATCATTCCTCAAATGTAGAGATTACGACAATTGGGTGAGTCATATTTCTTGTAATACACATTTTCCCGTTACTTATGAGGTAGTGTATTTGGTGCTTTCTTTTCATGGTGAGGTAGTGTATTCAGAATCTGTGGTGGTAAATAAAGTTTGATATGAGCTAGTACTGTTGATAATGATCAAACTGAAGCTGATGATTGTTTTGGAATAGTCCATTTATTTTTTGTCTTTCTGTGCAAGTCTATTTCTTTATCAATCTATCTCTGAGGGAAGGGATGCCTTTATTTGCTTTATCGATTACCAAAAAGCTTTTGACAATGTAAGACATGATGTTTTAATACAGGCATTAAGGAAGATTGGTCTTAATGGAATAGATATAAGGATGATCCAACAGCTCTACTCTAATTAAGGATCTTCAACAGTCTATATACAGAACAAGTAGATATAAATAAGGGCATGAGACAGGGAATAAATGGAATCCCTATTAATAATTTGTGATATGCTGATGATACATAGCTATCATAGTAGAAAACAGAAGAATTACTAGAGACAATAAATAATATTAACACGGGGTCAGGATTTAATCAACGTTAACAAAACAAAAACGATAATCAGTAGACAATCCCATACAATCCCACAATTGAAAATAAACAACTAATAGACAGAGTTAAACAGTAAGTTGGACTATGATGAAGTGAAGATACGAGTAGTAAGAGCTACAAATACTTTTACTAGATTCAATAAATACCTTTTTCAACACAAAACTCCTTGGGTTTCTGTTTTCGCGACCTAAAATGACCAATAATACTATACGCTAGCGAGACCCGTTCTCTTAAAGTAGGATCTCTAAACCTTATTGAAGCGTTTGAAATGTGTTTCAGAAGGTTGCATCAGAAGATTTAACATATGTACCAATTTTTAGCTAATTTCTTAATTAGCTTACTATCACTAATTATAAATGCTTGTTATGAGCCACTGGTATTACCATGCGCTCTACCATTGTTTACATGCTCTATCCTTAATTCCATATTCCAAGTGTCTTATTTTTATAAAATATTACAATCTATCTGTAAAATTGCTGGATGGTAGAAAAAGAGTTATATAGGAGGTGGAAACTTGATATAGAGTCGAAATATGACAAAATTTCATTTGTTTTCATAGCCCAATTATTATTACAGTATAAGTTGCTTAATGGATTGAGATTGTTTTTTAAGAGATAATGTTGACAACTTTTGCTACCGCTGATTCAGAAGAAAGTTGCTTATACTAATTAATTTGATCATTAGTCCAGTTACTGATGGTTTTTACCTCCGAATTCTTTATAACTGAATCGATTCATTTAAAATTTTGTGTGTTGGTATATAATTACTCAAGGAACAAAAGTTATGTAGTGCCGATGTGCGCTTCCACCCTGGGGGTTGTTTGCCACCCTTTTTCGAGGGTGGAAATTTTTTCACTCAAAATAACCACGCTATTCGATAGAAGGACAAATTTCAAATAAAAAATGTAAACATTTTGTCGCTAGATCAATACTTGTTGAGTTATTCACTGTTGAAAAGTGTCATTTTTCGTTAAAAAAAACATGTTTTTCAAAGGTTTTTTAAGAATAGCTCTGAAACTAAGAGTTTTATCAAAAAAAGTATAACACCTAAAATTGAAGCTTATAAAAATACAAAAAGATTGACTTTTTAATGAATATTTTCAGTTCAATATTAACTGAGGTATGGCCGTATGTAACGGAAAACGGGTACATTTTCCGACAAAAACTCATAATATATTTAAAAGAGCTTGAAAAGACCTTTAAAATGAGTGATGGTAAAAGTCCTTTGTACCAACTGTACGTGAGATACGATCAAAAAAACGATGGGTTTCTCAAATTTTTGTAAAAAAAACGCAATAAAACTAACGTCATGTTCACTAGAATTGAAATAAATTATTTTCCTTATAGAGTTCACTTTATTTTAGTGTTTTTTTGTATGATCCAAAAGTTTAGCCACTTTAGAATACCCAGTTTTTGAAAAAAGTATGATTACATTTTTTTTTGTTGTAAATATTAAATCTTTTTTTTATAATAACTTCTAAATTATAAAAGATACGTAAAAGATGACACAATACTAAAAAATAGGTTTTTTTTCAACAAAGGTTTTCATTTTTTAATTTTTTTTGTAGCTTAAAAAATAACGGAGATATAGTTGGTTGAAGTTTTGCTTTATAGCGCATGAACCACTGATCTCCGATCCTTTGACCCTTCACCCTTTAAACATGAAGGACTTTAGAATGTTTTAACATTCCTATACTTATAGCCCGTTAAATTACCTGTAAAATCGTTTATATCGTAAAATAGTAATTTTTGAATGAATTTTGGAGCATGGAAAAATTTTATAATTTAAGGCATTGGAGCAATGGAGTATAACAAGTTTTATATAAATATTATTTATTTTTAGTTTTTTGGAAAATAAAAAAATTGTAATGTAAACTAAATTTTTTCTATTTATGTCCATGTCTAAGTTAGGGATTTAAGGATTCTATTTTCATTAGAAAAGGGGTGCTTGTAGGGTTGAAAAAAGTAGGCCCATTTTATAAGTAAAAAATTAATTTTTGTTTACACACAATGCATTCTAAAAATGTTTCAAATCGTTAAAAATATATATTAAGGGGTGGTTGTGGGGGTTGAAATGTTGGAATTATAATAAAATCTTATTTTATAAACAAGAAATTACTTTTTGTTTAATAAAATGCACTCAAGAAATGTTTCAGACCAATAAAAATATATTAAATTAATTTTTAAAAAAAGGGATTTGTTGTGAGTGTTGAAATGTTGAAATTATAATAAAAAGTTATTTATATGCAAAAAATTAATTTTCGTTAAATAAAATGCACTCAAGAGATGATTCAAACCGATAAAAATATTGTTTAATTCATTTTTGTCATAAGGGTGGTTGTAAGGGTTGAAAATTTCCAATAAATAAAATATTGTATAGCTAGGGTATTAATTTTTATTTAAATTTAAATACATAATTGAAATGTCTCAAGCTGCTACGACTTTTTTTTCATATTTTTATAAAAAGTATTAGCTTTTAAGGGTTTTAAGAGTTGAAAATTGTGAATAATTAATTTTAATATTAGAGAACACATTACAATATTTACCTTATGCGAATAAACAAGATTTAAGTGCATAAAATAATTAAATCCGTGTTTTTCTCAGTTTCTTCAATAGGGGTAGTTTTCATCCCGTAAAAACAAAAAGCGCACCTATAGCGTATATAACTTTAGAAGTGGGGGTTAAGATAAACTTAATTTGAAATTTTCAAAGAAATCGATGCAGTTATAAAAAATTCGGAGGCATTACCATATTTTAAGCCTCATTTTAATCAATTTAAGGGCATTAGTGTATACAACGATTTATGCTCTTATAATTTAAAAGCTTTTTGTACCATGTCTGCTGAAATTATTGTTTGGTTTCGTATCAATAACTGGTTAAAACTAAACTACGAAATAAGAAATGTTTTCGTAACATGTATTGCCAAATTTATTTGCAAGTCGTTACTTGATGAAAAAATGTTTACATGGGACAAACACGCAGACCGTTTGAGCATTACTTAATAAGGAGCAAGAAGTTGGGAAAGTTTAACATAAATAAAATTAAAGAGCTGGGATATAATTTCTAACGATTTAACTTAAGATACTTCGTTAATCTCTTTTACATCCCAAATCAGGTAATAAATATTAGTTGAAATTGTTTTTAGAATACGCCTTTTAATTAATATTTGTGATAAATCCTTAGAGAATATCAGCCTTCAGTTTTTTATTTATAAAAATAATTTTTATGAATTCATCAGCCGATTCCGTTAAATATTGTATAAAATAATGCAAAGTGCAATTTTTTAGTAACTTTAATAAAGTATAGCACATAACGATACGATAATAAGTAATTAATATGACACCTTGTTAAAATTATAATTGTATTATTTATACTTATTTATAATTAATTATATAATTAATAAAATATTTTTATTTTAAGTATTTTTATTTACGATTTGTTTTGCCGTCCACACAATTGTTTTTTAAGCATTTCCATATTGATAAGTTTCAACCTATTAATTCTAAAGCTTGGAGAATAAATGAGGCCACCAGAACCAAAGTGGCCCAAGTGACATTTCTCATATTTAAACTTATCACAAAAAACAATGTGAAATAATAATATTTTCAAAGCCACAGTGGCCCAAGATTAGTTTTCTGCGAGAATAACAGATGGCGACACTAGTATTGTTTTTCCATTGTAATTTTATACTCCATTTTAAAAATCATAGTGACCCAGGTCACTTCGCATATACTTGGATCAAGCCAAGGGGAGCTCTATCAGGATTCAGCTTCCGAGTATGTTCTAGATCATCGCAGCAGAATTCTTGAAGATTTGCCTAATGAAGAAGACCAGTCGTCAGTTTCTACAAATAAGACAAGAAAACGCATTCGCAAGGAAAAAATGTGAGAAAAAACGAGCTAAAGGTGAGGAATACACTAACACTAAAGGCGTTCTCGCTAAAACGATAGATACACAATATCGATGTCCCTGTAAAGAAAAATGCCACAAGAAGATCGACCTTGAAAGACAAAGAGTACTATTTTTCAAATTTTATGGATTATCAAATTTCAATTTGCAAAGCTCATACCTGTGTTCACTTGTAAATGTCGTAACTAAAGCAAGATAATATAAACACATTGCAAACGATGCCACAACAAAGCCGAGAGAATTTTCCAGACTATCATTTACCAGATATGAACGGAAAACAAATTCGGGTTTGCAAGTCATTTTTCAAACATGTCTTTTAAGTATCAGATAAACGTCTCACAAGGGTTTTGAAAAATAAATCAGTTGGTGGTACACCCCCTATTGACAAGCGAGGTAAACATGTCCCAAAAAACAAAACTCCTGAGCTGAAAGAAAATGAAGTAAAGGAGTTCATTAATACTTTTCCAAAATACGATTCACACTACACCAGACACAAAAGTGAGACAAGACAGTATTTGCCACCTGACTTTAATTTGACAATAATTCTGAATATAAAAAGAAAGTCAGCGAACCTGTTTCTAACTACATCTTTGAAAAAATATTCAGTGAGAAGTAAAAACTTATCATTCCATACTCCTATAACATATTCATGTAAGAAATGCGATAATTTCAAAGTAAAATAGAGGCTTGTGAAAATAGTGAACATTCCAAGAAGGCCGAACTTACAAGCCCTTCATAAAAGAGGTTTGAGACAAGTGCCTGTTGTACTTAAGTCATTTATTTTTTGCTTAAATAACAATTTTTAAAATATTCATACTATTCTGTTAAAAAACTAAAACCCACAGTTAATCAATATGTAAACATCTTTATGCAATTACTAAAGCAAGGCAGAAAATCAGGTCGCTTAAAAAAGTGGCTCAACCCTCCCCAGTGTCCCCTATGTATATTACCGTCGAACGGGGTAAAATCGACCAAAATTTAAGGTTTTTTTTATGATTATTTTTGAATTTAGAAAGCTGCAAATTATATATGGTAAAGTATCATATCTGAAGTGCCAATTAGTGGTTTTTCTTTTGAAATCATCCGAATAGTTTTTTTCTCATATATTTTCAAAAGGTGATCGGTTTTACCCCATAGGTTGAGGTAAAATGATCGGGTGTTGAATTGCGTTTATGTTACTTTTAAGGAAGCTTTGGTGTAAAACCGATCACACAAAAAAAATTTTAAAACTATTTTTTATGCAATAAATTGTAAAAATCAACACAAGATTTGTTTACTAAAGAGCTTTATTTCAAAAATAAATTCAAATTTGGGTTTAAAACATTGAAAAAACTTAAAATATAAAAGAAAACACTTTTTTCTAAAAAACAAAAGGAAGACGTTGGTTCTTTGATGGTACATTGGTAATTTTGTACTTTCTAACTTATTCTAACGTAAGGTTCAAAATCCTCCTGAAAGTAAATGTTCATCTTCTGAGAGGAATTTTTTGACGACTTTTTCCTCAAGTATTGAAGTTTAACCTTCTCGTCAGAAATATCTGTAATTTTAGCAGCAAAAAATCGATCTCTTTTGTTCGTAACAAATTTAACGACAACAAATTCTCCAAGCTGAAAATGTGTAGGTATCATCAGACACCTGGGGTGTGTCCTCTAAAATTTCCTCGTCATTTTCCAACTCTGAAAAACCTAGATCGTGTACTTCTAACCCTTGCTCACTTTCAGAACCTTCACTTTCTTGTACAAAGGTATTTCTTAGAAATACTTTTTCCTGCTGCCACCTTCATCCTTTTACCTCTCTTTGGATTTTCACTTGAACCTGTTCTTAGTTCTCTCAAATGATCGACAATGGTATTCGTCTATATTTGCTCGACTCTAGTCTCTTCCTGTTCGCTATTTTCGTTTTCTCCTTTTTCAAATGTATGTTTTTAAGCGCTTGATCTGGATTTAAAGGCACTATGCCACAAGCTTTAAATCTTGTTTGGGTGTTTGAGGTTGATTTCAGACCCACTTTTTCTATTGTTTCTTTTAACAGTCTTGAAAAAACAGTTTTGGGCAGGATACCCCTGTTTTTGATCTTCCAAATTGTGAGCACTTTCCTCCAAGCATTCTTTAAAGATCGAAAAGAGGCAACGTCAAGTGGTTGTAATAAATCTGTGGAGTTTGAAGGTAAAAGTATAAACTTTATACCATTAATTTCACATTGCTCGATAACATTGACTGAAAGATGACTGAATAAATTATCCCCTATACTTTAGGTCCTTCTAAATTTCTGAAGTAGGGCAATGCTATCGATAGAAACCAGTCTTTAAAAGTTGGGCTGTCAAGCCAACCATTCTATTATATCCTGCACCAGGAAAGCCTCCATCGGCCCATCCTCCATACATATGCTTTGCCTTGTACACTATAAGTATAAGGTGGCAACCGTGTTCCATCACCAACAACTAAAAACATAACGCTAGTGCTCGTTTTCGACGTGTCCATCACTCGATGAACTTGTTTTGATCCTTTTCTGACCACGACTTTTACAGCTCCTGGATCGCCCGTGAAGTTGGTTTCGTCATAGTTTATCACATTTGACGGTGCGACCCCTTCAAAGACTCGCCAAGATGACGAAAATACTCTTCAACTGTGTCCTAAGTGACTGCAGCCCTTACCCTTTTTGTATTCTCTGCCAATTTTACGGTGAGATCCTTATGTCGATCCATAAATTTGAAGAACCAATCTGGGCCCTGATTCTATTTCATTTCGATGCCGAAATTTAAAAGCGACTACGCCATGACAGTCGCAATCCCTAGCGATTCTTATTCATTTCGATTTTAGTTAAAAGTGGGGATATTTACTTTAGCATTTTGACACTGCTCAGAATTTGGGTTGGCCGTCTTGTTTATTGGCGGCTCGCTGCACGGCATAACACTTGTTAGTTAAATGCATAGATAAATAATATAATGTTAAATGTTTGTTTTGTTTACGTTAAGCCTTTTGTTTCTTGTTTAAGTTGTTAAATTTTTAGTGGCCTTCTCAATTATATTTTGAATTGAAAGAAAATGGATGGAGAGGCTGTCGGTGATGGTGGCACTAAGTTGTCTGTGGACCAAAAAGAAATAATGGTGGCTTTTGACTTAGTGGTTATATTCTAATATATTTTTAAATTTACTGCAGCTTAGTAATACTTATCCTAAACATTTTGGGTCTCCTAGAGGCATAAACACCCTCATCCAAATATGGTTATAATATCCTTATCAAATAATTTGCAGCTTGTTTATTAGGACGGAATTGCTGCCTAAATTGAGTATCACTTAGTGAAAAAGGATTTTGAGTATCCCGTAACATTCTTCTTAAGGCCATATGACACTATGCATTTTCTTGTATCATTTCTTATATCGTTTCTGATATAACAAACAATGGATAGTGTCATACAAGCGTATAAGTTCTTATATCAGAAACGATACAAGCATTTGTGTCCGCTGCAGTTTCTTGTACAAGAAATGCGCCAATTTGTGCGCAAAAACGTAAAACTTATGTCATAATGGCGGCTGGAGGAGAACTTTGATATACAATTAGACCAAGCAGACATCAGAGAAAAGTTCCTACCATGGCACCAACAATAACCAAGATTAGAACAGCAGTAGCCAAATTGAAAAACAATAAATCACAGGGATTGGATCAAATAGCATCGGAACTACTGAAATTAGGAGGAGATGTATTACTAAAAACAATACATAACCGCTCTAAAAATTCGTGATGAGTTTAAAGATTGCTTTATATCTCCAAATAAGAGAGTAGAATTTCAAGAGCATGCCATTTAAACACATAATTAGTAAAAAGAAGAAATAAATTATTACAACCAAATTATTTATTTTTTCTATCTTCCATTACAGCCTGTTGAATATCTTCAAAAATTGTGGTTTTCAATTTAGTTTTAACATTGGGACATTTTATTTCTTTAATTTTTGCACCACGGTATTTAAAAAAATAATCAGTAGCATCTGGCTTGGGCCCCCCAGGTACTGCAGTTCTATTTTTCTTGGTCTCAAAATTTCGACCAATTATGTGCCGAATCACATACAATTTCTCATAAAACGCATATTAATACTTTGCAAGAATCAAACAAAACAACACCGCCTAAACTGAACCTAATCTCACTTCTCCCAATCCAGCCAGTTATGATTCTAACAGTCATGGCACGTTAATTTCGACTCGAAATGAAATCTCAACCACTTTCTTGAAGTTGAAATTAATTTCGATAAATCGAAATTTAGTGACGTCCTTTGCTGAAATCCACTAGGCTCGCAAAGTCGCATTTCGACGTCGCCATATTAATTTCGACATGTTTTGAGTCGAAATCTCAATTAAAATCAGGGCCCATGTCCTGGTAAATTGTCTCCGAATTTTTTTCTCTTCTTCCTGCTCTGTTAAGAAACTGCTGAACCATATATCGAATGTCAATACTGTGTAGAGGATATCCCCAGTCCGCGCACACTAGTAGACAGTCAACCAGCTTTTTTTTCTTCCAGTTCAGAAAGAACTGGTGGCGCTCCAATCTTGATATGTTGCCTCTTTTTTCGAATTTTTTCTTGTAAGGTGGTATAAGGTACTCCATAATTCTCAGAGGCCTTTCTTATAGACATACTTCCACTAGCAACAGCTTTCAATGCTCGTTCCATATAAATTTCATTGTACTGTAATTTTCTTGTTGGCCCTAACTTCTTCTTAAAGGTGCGAGGCATTGTCTGTAAACAAAAAAAATATGTTAAAATCTTACACCAATTTGAAGAGGAGCTAGGTTATCACCAAACCACCGTCACACCCATAAGAATTAGGTAGGTACCATCTATAAAATAACTAGGGAATTGTTGGTCGGTTTTACCCCACAAATTTCAGATTTTACAGAAAAAAATACAAATATCAAAATTAACCCAAAAAGAAAAATCGCATAATTGGCCATGACTGATACTCTCTAAGAATCCCACAACAAAATAACACTTACCAGAAATGTTCTATAGTAATCACTATTTCTGTAGACGGAAATCTTTCCAAGTTTTGTAAAAAACACCCGAATACGACGTTTTATTTACTGGTCTACACTGCAGACACGCGACACTTTCAACCTGTTACTTTGAGCTCACTATGGCGACTGGCATATCCTCGAACAGGTACGAACAATGGTACAATGAACACATTGTATGTATACATGTATTCATTGTACAATGGGTATGAATGCTTGTTTGGCGGTAAATTCACATCAGGCAAAAAACCCTTAGCGATCGGTTTAACACCCATGGATACTGCACGCAGTGCACGCGTCTCGATATTTTGCGTCACGCTAAATATTATTTCGGGCCCGTGCAAAATCATCATATTCACTTGAAAATGATTTTTTCTGATAGACTGAGATAAGGATGCACATCTTTAACATGTAAATTAAAAAATAAATATAAATAAACTGTTCACTTTCGATAGAGAAAAGGCTGCAAATATGGGCTGGTTTTGTAATATGGGCCAGGTAGGATTCACAGCTATTCGTTGCAGATCTCTACATTTTGACTATTGCAAACGGTATTTGGCGAAGTTAAACTATCACCGTAGCGATGGCGCCACAGTGGTAGACATTTTCCAGTTTATAATAATTGTTTGTCGGTTGGTGTGAGTGTCAAAACTTTTTCGGGTAAGTTGATAAATTCCAGTATTTGAAAATAAACACTAATTTCAAAAAAACGTCTGTGTCACGTTGAAGCTCTATACTCAGTCTTTGATATAATGCTAATAAGTTTTCTTCAAATTGACTACTTTTATACATAACCTTTTCTGTTGTGCAAAGCAAGCGTGTTTACAATATGGGCTATGCCCCTGTTTTCATTATGGGCCAGTGGCCCATATTTAGAACAGTGTAAAACATACTTCAATTGTTTCAGGATGTCAAAACAACAGCTGAAAGAAGCTAAAAAAAGAAAAAAATCTGACGAGAGAGATATGGAACGTGCAATTATAGCTGTCAGGCAGCACGAAATGGGTACACTGAAAGCTGCAAAAATGTTTAATGTCCCACGTTCTACTTTGCAACGTTCTGCAAAAAAACTTGATCTAAAGCCAATTGAAGCTGCTCATATAAAGTTAGGGCGCAAAACTGTCTTAGAGAATGATCTTGAGGACGAGTTAGTGCGTTATATTTTGGAAATGGAAGCTAAATTTCATGGATTAACCAGAAAAGATCTTAGGAGGATGGCGTACGTCTTAGCTTACAGGAACAATATCAAACATCCGTTTGGTGGTAATACGGCAGGCAGAGCCTGGCTGAGGCTTTTCCTGCAACGCCATAAACAGCTATCAGTACGACGACCAACGGGAACATCATATTCACGAGCAAGAGGCTTTAACAAAGAAAATGTCGCATCCTTTTTCAATGTTCTGGAAACAGAATATGACAAACAATTTTACACACCTGAATGTGGACGAGACAGGTCTTACGGTTGTACAAAACAAGATTGCACAGGTAGTAGGCCGAAAAGGGAAACGATAAATTGCATCATTAACTTCTGCTGAAAGGGGCTCTCTGATAACCGTCGTGACGTCGATGAACGCTGCTGGCCAATTCATCCCACCAATGATGATATTCCCACGTAAAAATATTAACCAGCAACTGATGAAAGGATCTCCTCCAGGTTCCATCATGGCAGTACATCCCAGTGGATGGATACAAAGCAATATTTTTACAAGATGGTTTTAACATTTCATTGACACAGTGAAACCCACAAAAAAATCACCAATCCTGCTTATTATGGATGGTCATTACAGCCATACACGTAATATAGATGTCATAGATTTAGCTAGAGATAATCATGTCACTATAATTGTCTTGCCTCCCCATTGCACCCACAAACTCCAGCCATTGGACAAAACTTACATGGGTGTTCTTAAGGCTTACTACAGCGAAGAGATCCGGGTCTGGTTGCGCCACAATAATCGTCCACTAAGTGCATTTGATGTGTCAGAGCTCTTTGGGAGAGCTTATTTTAAATGCCAAACTGGAGAGATTGCCGTTAATGGATTTAGAGCTACAGGGATTTATCCCTTGAATAAAAACATATTTACAGATGTCGATTTCATGGAAGCTGAAATTGAAGCAGAAAATACTGTGACAGCCGCACCTGATAATGCGAGTGATGAGGATGATAAGGTGGTCGTCGTTTCAACCGCTGCTGTCAATTCAAATGAACCTACAAATTCTGACGATAACTCTATCAATTTTGAGAGCACACCAGATTGTTGTTCCAGCCACAATAATTTATCATCTAATTCTCCCACTCTTCCATCTGGGCCTAATAAACAGCTTGAAACTATTCCTACAAGTAACGCACAGCTTAATGCTATTTCTGCAACTAGTTCACAGCTTGTCGCTATTCCCACAACAAGCTTTTATAGAAAGTCTGCCACGCCTTCTGGAAGACCTTGTGCAGAGCTTGGTGTAAAAAGAAAATTATTTGAGAATAAGCCCATTCCATCAATTCCTTCCACATCTGGGTCTTCAAGAACATCTCTGACAACACCATATGATATTTCTCCTGTGCCATTATTGAAGAAAAAAACCTCCAATCGTGGGCGTAAGCCAAGTAAGTGCTCAGTGATAACCTCTTCACCTTACAAAAATGAACTGATCCAATCTCTCAACAAAGACAAAGGGAAGAAAAAGGAAGTAGGAAAAGGCAAAGAAAAAAGAAAAGGAAAAGAAATAAAAAAGGAAAACGTAAGCAGGTTATCAAAGTCACAAAGAACCAAAAAAAGAAATCGGGTTCTAGTAGCGAGGATGAAGAGGAATATGTGCCTGCAGATGATGAGAGCGATTACAATGAGTTTCCTTCTACACAGCCTACACAAGACGCAGGTGACGTAACGTGTATGTTTTGCGAATCACTTTTTTCAGAGGATAATCTTGGTGAAATATGGGTCAAGTGCTTCATGTGCCATTTGTGGGCACATAACGAGTGCGCTGGGGCCGAAAAAGAAGAATATGTGTGTGACTTTTGCAAATAGATTTTCTCCCAGTAAAAAAATAAACACACACGTCATTGTCTATGAGTTATTTGATATATTGTTTGTATTTTAGCAACACAGAGTCCAGGAATGTGGCTTTTCCTACGAGGTAAACATACTATTTTTCCGCAAATCGTTTAAAATTCGACAGATATTGATTGATTTAAAAAAAACGCGATAATTTTATTCCTAAATAAATGGTGCTTTGAAATTCCTAATAAAATTACTTGGGTTACTATGGAAACGTATTGATGTTGAATTGTCAAACTTTATGTAGAACACTAACAACTGTACGGAAATATCATTTCCTTACAGTAAGGAAATGACATTTCCTTACAGTAAGGAAATGACATTTCCTTACAGTAAGGAAGTCCTGACTTTTTCTTCAAGAAATTTTGACAGGAATGTCAAAATTTCCTGGCGATTTGCGAAAAAATATATTTTTCACGCATTTATCTCATTTCACACAAATTTAAGACATATTTTTCGGGGTAGCCTATATTTAGGATCATTATTCAAACGACGCAAAAGTACAATTTTTCATTATTTGTACGTTTAAAGCAGTTATATATTTTTTAATCAATTTGAACTTTGGGCAGGTTACAAGTAACTAAATATAGGTATTCTTACGTACCTTTGGAATTGAAATAGAATTTTTATTCTTTTTTACAAATAAATACAAAATGGGTAGCCCATATTTGCATCCTTTCCTCTACTGTTTATTTTAGGGAATACTGTATCTATATTACTGTGAATTTTTTCAAAAAATTCGTAACAAACGTTACTTTTTATTTATTTAGAGTAATTTTGTAAAAAAAACATTCTTTTCCCTATATACATATTATTAATATCTTAACTTTAAGGTTCCTGAAGTAAATAAAAATAGAAGAGTTATTATAAAACCTAATACTTTTCCAGAGGAGAGTCAGGAAAGAAGGAAATAATAAATCTCCTCGATGCATTTTTCTTACAACTAAAATACATACTGTAAATATAAATCTCGTTTTCGTTACATACTCTTTTCATTATGTATTAATGTATGTATTTAGGATTATTTATACGAATGGGTGGGATTAAGTGGCATTCTTACTAACAACCACACATTTAATTTTCTCAACTCGCAGATGCTTTTACTCTAAATAAATATTTTACGAAACTTTTCTGGGCATATATTTAGCGGTTTTGAATTAAAACTTTATTAAAATACGACGCTCGTAAAATGTGAAGCACCTTGTACAGGATGAGTCAACGAAGTGGAAAAGTAATTTCATGTTTTTAGGTAATTAATCAGTTCTTTACGTCATATCATGTGGTTAGTAAATTGGTTCTTTTCGAAAACGTTTGCGTATATGCATGATATTTAAAATATATCAGGTAAAATATATATATATATATATATATATATATATATATATATATATAAATATCAAGTTATATAGGGGAGGATGGGCATTGTGAACCATCTAAGGAAGATATGCACATACTGTTAAACCAGAAATGATTTTGTTTTGTTTAATTAATTAGGGACGTTCATTAAACATTTAACTGTGATTTAGTTGCAATTAAAACATAATTTATTTAATGTATTTTCAACAAAAAAATGACAACTGACTATATGTCAAAAGTTCACATTGCCCCATAGGGTGGGGCAATGTGAACTACTGAGGAAAGTCACACTATTTCATTATCTAATGGCTATGTTTGGCAAATAAAATCAAGTAAAAAGAATTTTTTTATTAAAAATACTTAGAAAACCGGTAACAGAACATTAGTAAAAATAGACACATGTTATATTTATTCAGAAATACAAAATTCACACTGAAATTCTTCATCATCTTCTGGATCTATTCCCGCACATGCTTCATGAGCCCATTTCAGACAGGCCGAGCAACGTACCCATCCTTCTTCATTGGCTGATGAGGAGAACCACTCGTTACAGTAAAAACATTCAGCATCTTCACCATTGCCATCATCTTGTACTTGATAGTTACATTTACTTTTTTTCTTTCCCTTACCATCTTTGGAAGGACAAACTTTTATTTTTTTGTTACTTCTTTCACTATCTTCGTGCTTATCATCTTTTATTTTTTTCTTAGCTTTTTCCTTTTTCATTGTTTCTATTGCCTCCTTCGTGTTTATTTTAAGTTCTAATTCTAGCTTATACGGACTAGATGTCAGTACAGCCGTTTTACCTTTTTTAGATTTCCTCTTTGGTTCCATTAATTTACTTCTCTTTGGCAGAGGACGAATGTCTTTAGGGCTGTTTGCTCGAAATGAAGTTGTTGCTCTATTGTGTGCAGGGGAAATTGTCAATTGAAAATCGTTACCAGTATGAAGCTTTGCAACTAAGGTTGAAGCAATTACCTCATCTTGACTTAAGTGAGGCTCTGCAGTTGAAGTTGAAGGAATTGCCTCATCTTGACTTGCCACTGGTAGACTATTATTCTCCAAATCTCTTTCAGTCGTAGCAGATTGTGCAAAATCGAGGCCTGTAAATATATTGGGATCATAAGGTACTATCCCACATTTTTTAAAAGCGTTAATAGCAGTCAAAGGTGTTGCAGCTTGTAAGAAAGCCTCACCAAAAATTTTAGAGATTTGGAAAGCTGTTACCACTCTGCCTGGGTTGTTATTAAGAAACTTTTCTAATGCCATATCATAATATCGTGCTAAAGGAGCCATGACACCAACATCGGTTGGCTGCATTCGATGGGTGGAATGTGGAGGCAAACAAATGATATGTACATGTTTTTCCCTAGCCAAATTAATTACTTCTATGTTTTTTGTATGGCTGCTGTGTCCATCCAAAATCAATAAGATCGGATCGTTTTCACTTGGTTTCGTTTGTTGAAGAAAATGTTGAAACCATATTAAAAAGAGTTCACTATTTATCCAGCCACTATCGCTACAGGCGAATATTGAACCTGGAGGTGCACCAGCTTGGAGTTCGACTTTCATTCTCTTTCTTGCAAAGATTAACATCGGCGGTATGAAGATTTCTGATGATGACATGCAAATAACGGCTGTTGTTATTCCACTTCTATCAGCAGAAGTAAGCCGTCCAACTTGTTTCCGTCCTTTATGCGCCAAGATTTTACTATTACATTTGGGGACTGTACCTAGACCTGTTTCGTCACAGTTAAAAACACGCGTTGGATTGACATGTTTAGAATCCAAAGTAGCTTTATACAGATCAAAAAATTGTTTTACATTGTAACGATTAAAAGCTTCAGCTCTTGCAGCAGATGTTGATTCGGGTTTACGTAATGAAAGCCCTGGGTGCCTGCAAGTTTGTTTGTTTTATTATATGGATGGTCTATGTTATTTTTTTCGGCTAACTGGAAAGCTAGGTGACGAAGATCAAGCAAAGTAATTCCGTATAAACGCTTCTCCATATCTAAGATATAATTATACAATTCTTCTTCCTGTTCCTTGGTAAAAACCGTTTTGTAGAAACCTAGACCCTTTTCGTCAGGAGAAATTCTTGTTACTTTTTCTTTGCATCTGCGAATTAACGTTGCTTTCGGGATACCATAAACTTTACTAGCTTTTAAATAGCCCATCTCCCCAGCTTTAACTGTCCGGATAGCATTCTTCAAGGCAACAAGAGACCAGGATTGTTGCTCAGTTTTCCTCACATAATTTCGTACCATTTCTAACTGCAAAAGAAGCATATAATTAAAAAAGTGACAAGAAAATATAATGGGGCAATGTGAACCACTCCTAGTCCACGTTGCCCCATGCGTAGTACACATTCAAAATATGGAAATTAACATACCAGTTCACAACGTATCAAAAGCAAATCTTAATTATTAAAAGCACATTTTACAAGCAACACCACAGTATCAAAAAGTTAAAATAATCATGTCTACTTACCGAGAAATCTTTAGTCAAAAGTAGTACCTAAATTCCTTAGATCAGCAGCGACGAAACACGTGTTTTTAATTATAACACGTCTGAACGTACTCCCCGTGCGTTCAAACTCATACTAAAAGTAGATAAGATGTCTACGCATATTTGTAGTAGTTACTAGATGCAGTGTTGCCAATTTTAAACAAAATAACCGATGTGGTTTACATTACCCCCATGGTCCATGATGCCCCATCCTCCCCTATAACAAAAAAAATATATCAGGTTAAATTATTTCTTTTCAGAAACGTGTAATATGCATGATAAATTACAGTAGCGCACCTAGAATTTTACTCTAGGGGGGGGGAGGGGTTTGGTTGGACACCGAAATTTTTTTTATGATGACTCCATTTGATATGATGAGTCCTTAAAATATGTGAGTAACAGTGTCGGAATACGGCCCTGGGGGGTTAAAACCCCCAAACCCCCATGGGTGCGCCACTGATATAATAAAAGATCAATAAAACTTAATATTAAATTCCCTGATTCTGTTTAACATACGTCTGGAGAAGAATACTTTTCTAGGCTGGAGATGAAAGAGTAATTACATAGGAATTTCTACAAATGATCAAAAAATGACATTCTTTATAATGCTAATGCGAATGATCAAATCATTTTTACGCTGAAATATAATATCATGGTATATATTATGACCTTGGAGTAATTTGAAGATTGTCCCAAAATGAAGACTAACGTTAAAATGTTTTAACTAAATATATCTTCATTAGAAGCTAAACTGCTTAAGGCCGTTCCTTGCGTTTCTGGGCATACCTAAGTTCCAATGTAAAAGTTTATATCAAATTACGCAAAAACTATGGCAGATATTGAGATGATTCTTTTTTTATATGAAAGGTCTTAAAAAGTTCTAGTGCACTATTTGGTTGTAAATTATTAAATTGTTTAAACAATATTTTTTTTTCAAATATTTTTGGTTAAAATAAACGTAAAATTTTTTTTTTGAAATAGGGCACTACAGAATTTGACCCACTTTCCGAATCTGTTTTTATTTTTAACATAAAGTGTAACACAAAGCAGCTATTTGGTTTAAACTTTTTTTAAAATCTCAAATTTTGCTAAATGTAACTTTCTCTCTCGGCCCGTACAGGCTGTCCTTGTCGATAGTTTCTGGATTCTCGCCGACACGGTTAGGTTGGTTAGGTAAGAAGTATAATACCCTCTCGAAGGTGGGTCATAAATAATGTTGAATAACATTATTAGGGTTTATTTCGACTTTTGACAAACCAGTGTGTTAATTGTTTTTAAAATGGGTAGTTCACGAAGACGTTTATGTTCCGATTGAGGAAATTTTATATAAATAAGCAGTACCTATAATTTGATTAAATTTTTATATGAATAGAAATATTTTCTGTTGATTTGTAACATTTTCCTTCTAAATGTTTATACTGCTTTTATAATAATACTATTGTTTCAGTATTTGCTTATATAATAATAATTTATTATGTAGAAACAGCGTAGAATTTTGGTCAATCAGCCAGTACATTTCTTTACATAAAAGCTTAGAGTAATACTCAAATATTTTGCAGTATTTGAATACGGAATTTGATTATTTATATTTATTGGACAATACCCAAATATTTTGCTGTATTTGAATATGGAATTTGATTATTTATATTTATAGGAATATTTATTTTCAACGTTTTTGTTAGTAAAGTTTACATAATATATGAAGTTTGTTTCTTCACTTGCTTGTCCAGCCATACTAGTCCAGGCTAATAACGATTTTCTCGTGACACTCAATAATCCAGGTAGCTGACAACTTTTTTAGTTATTGTAGACCTATAAGAAGAAAACCTACCTGTTTCCTGCGTAAAGTTCGGAGCCGTTTTTTAATGATTAACAATTAATGCAAAAAACGCGATTCTTTCGATTTTTGCACTCTATTATTTATTTATTTATTTTTACGCACAACAAGCCGTTAAGGCCTAGAGCATTTTTTTTACAACATAATTCTAATATTAACTAATTACAATTATTTTAAACAAAACTTTAGCTTAAATATGTATATATAACATTCTTAACTATTCTGAAGGACCCGATGTACAATATTTTTCCATTCGCTTTTATTTTGTGCTTTTTTTTTCCATTCCCTCACCTTCACGTGTTTAAGGTCTTCCTCCGCTTTACTAATCCACATCGTTCTGGGCCTACCTTTTCTTTTGGGGCCGATTAATTTTCTGGTTATTACTAGTTTAGGAATTCTGTTTGCTGCCATTCTTTCCACATGTCCCAACCATCTGATTCTTTTTGCCTTGACGAACTTGGTAATAGTAGGTTCTTTGTATAAAGCCATTAATTCATTGTTGATTCTTCTCTCCCAACCATCTTCTGTCTTCCGTCCTCCGAATATGCGTCTCAATATTTTTCTTTCCCATCTTTCCAAAGTACCTATCCTCTTCCTTCTTATATAATATCCATGTCTCACCGGCATATGTTACTGTGGGTCGAATTACTGTTTTATATATTCTGGGTTTACCTTGTCTAGAAACGTATTTTGAGTTCAGTAGAGCTCTTAAACTACTTAATTTTTTATTCTCTTTTGCTATTATGGCTTCGAGCTCCCATTTCTTTTTTCCATTTTCATCGAAAACTACACCCAAGTATTCAAATTTGTCCACCCTCTTAAAACTATAGTTTTTACCACTTACAGACCTCACACTAAAGTCTTTTTTTTTCCTTCTGTCCCTCCCATAATCATATATTTGGTTTTGTCTTCATTTAGTTCCAATCCAAATTTCTGTGCTTCTTCGATGATTTTCTTCACAACTCTTCTTAATTCTTTCTCGATTTTTGCTAGGATCGTTAAATTGTCAGCAAATGCCAAGCACTAGTGCTCATTTTTCATGATTGTTTCTTCCACCTTCATGTTACATTTTCTGATTACAGTTTCTAACACTAAGCTGAATAATGTAGTGGATAAAGGATCGGATAGTGGATAAAAGCTATCGGTATCATATTGTATTGCTTTAGGTTTGGATTTGGTTCTATTTTCGTTTCTCAATTGTAACTTTGTGTAATGTGTAATCTTACATTCTGAACTAGAATATACCCTTACGTCATTTGCTTTTTTGTGGCTGGATTAGATAGTCCAATAATTGATTGCAGTTTCTTCTTTGGTTGTATCCATGTCAATTTATGGATTTCTTTAAATTGTTCTGTAAAAAAACATTAATATCCTTTAGGTCTAAGCATATTTCCCCACTATGGGAAGGCAAAGGTTTTCTTCTTTCGGGATTAGAAGGAATACTTGTTTAGGTCCGAGATTCAGTTCGAGGTTATCGGGTTGGTCAATGTCTGTATATCTTACTTCGCTAGCACACAGACTATCTTCCCTTCACTCGCACGGTTTAAGGATTTTTAAATATTCGGTGTGCTAGAGAAATAGGTAATTAGGGTACCTAAGTGATTTTTTGCTGGTGTTAATGGGACGGAAGGTTGGCGGATTGCTGCTCCTTTTGGTAGGCTTTTATAACAAGCGGGAGAAGTCTGTGCAGATATTCTACTTAGTGGCCTGTCCAATACACTAGGTAATATAAAATACATAATACCTTGAGTGTTTTTTTTGGTGTATTTTGTGTTACTCAACTTTTTGCTATGCGTTTTGAGTCCACTTTGTCGACATGATTCTCTCCATGCTAGGCTGTAACTTTTCCAAATGAATACATTCCGAAATCTCATGATCTCTGTTATCTATTTTATCCATGAGTGTGACTGTTCTAATAGTTCTATACTCGGTTCACAATTTGTTGATAGCTCACTACAAGTTTAATCCTAATTAGAGAACTGAAATACAGAGAGGATAGGTAATACGATATAATAGTAAAAACCAACCTGAAACTGACGATTTAAGATGTTTTCGACTAACCCACCTTGTATCTGCCGGAATACAATACAGCGGTCAAGCTTATAATCCGATTAGGAACGTATTTTGGCCGACCAGTGTCGTAGAGTATATGATAGAAATATTTATTTGAACTAAATAAATATATTTTTTAAATTGTATTTTTGTTTTAATAAAACTTATAATAAAATAAAATATTTTATTCAAAAATAAAGTTTTTTGCCATTTGTAAAAGATACATTTATTTAATTAAGGGGAAAGGCACCAAATGTGTTTTAAATGTATCCATTATTTTCGAATTCGGAGAAAACTAATAAATATTTTTGAAAAATTTAAAAGCAGAATGAAAGATTACATTATTACTGAGGGTATTATATATGTGTATACTGATGTATATTACAGAAAGTCCCTGAAAACTTCAAACACAAACAAACAAACAAATACAATGTTTATTTTATTATGTTATACAACAGGGGTGAAAATAAAAGAGAGAATATAGTACAATTTTTAATTGAAAATATTGCATGCAAAAGAAACTTTTTATTTATTCTAATTAATATTTTATTCTGCCTTTAAATTTTTCCAAAAAGGCTTTTTAGTTTTCTCAGGATTTGAAAAAAAATCGATACATTTAAAAGACATTGAACATTTTGACAGGCGACGTTTTGCGCCTTTTCCCTTTAATATCTTACGATTACAACTACTATCACTTGCCTTATATAATTGCGATTAGAAAACTATTCAAATTCAAAATAAATAGGATCAACTTCGGAATCCGAGTCGTCTTGAGGGTTAATAATTAGCGGTTGTGTCTCTACGTGTCGCATCAATTATGTTATCAAGATCCCACATTTTTTGTTCTTCTTCTATTACATGTCTTACTGCATCTTTCCAATTTTGTTCTGTACTGTGTTGTAAAGACTCGTATAACAATTCACCTACAGCTTGTATTTTATATGACGTATTTTTTCTAGCCACATAACTTTTCATTTGTGCCCAAATGAGTTCAATTGGATTTATTTCGCAGTGGTAGGGTGGAAGTCTAAGGACTGCGATGTTTCTCCTTTCCGCCATTTTGTCAACTACGTATTTCTTGAACTTAGATTTGTGTTGCCGGGCAATTTTTAAAAGTTCTGCTTTTACCATTCCATCTTCGTAAGGCAGGTACTTATTCCGCAGCCAGTCAAGAATATCCTGTTTTTTCCACGCAGTCGTTGGAAGTCTTTCTACTAGTCGTGAATGGTAAGGTGCATTATCTAATACTATAATTGAATTTGGTGGTATGTGTTCAATCATCTCCACAAAATACTCTTCGAAAACATCAGCTGTCATCTCCTCGTGATAGTCTTTTGTGCTTTTGGACTGAAATTCCAACAAACCATGCTTAACAAATCCTTTTTCACTGCCAATGTGAGAAATTATTAATCTACTGCCTTTACCAGAAGGTGGGGAGATACCAGTAGACCAACCTTCCATAAAGGCTTGCCTGGAGCTTAATATATTTTTATCTGACCAAACTTTTTTTAGAGTATGACTTGAGTTTACCCACGATTAATCCTGGTAGAAGATTGGCCTTCCTTCAGCCCGGAATTTTCGTATGGATTTTAGATAATTTCTTCTCCAACATATTATCTCCGCCCGGTCAATCAAAAGTGATTTTCGGTCTATTTTCTCCCACCGGAAATTTAATTCTTTTAAAACTTGCCACAATTTAGTTCGTCCGATATGAGGCAAATCCGAATCATCTCTAACTTCTTGTAAAATTTTATTTAGGTTTTGTATTTCTTTTTTGAAAAAAAAATCCATGAATTTTCCTTCGAATACCATTTTTGGCAAATTCATCAAGTTCAATAGGCTTTTTCCCTCTCTTTAAGTGTTCGTTTGTGTTTAGGTTAGCTATAGTGTGTTTTTTCTTTCTGATAGGAACCTATATATAGTTGACTCCCCTACGCCAGTCATGTTGGCACAACTTTCGACTATGTTGCGAACAGTGTTTGTGGGATTCTGAGAAACCAGAGCATCGTGAACATTCAGGACAATAGTCTTCTCTCTTGGTGAATAGACAGACTTACTGACTGTACGCAACAGTATCGGTGTAAAACTTGATGATGTTGATGATGAAGCCATCAAAAACAATCCAACAAAACGAGCACGAGCGAAAGGTACGTATATGTTCGTAGGTATATGGAATAAAAAATCACTCACGCACTGCATATAATACGCAAAAGAAATATTCGAGACGCTAATTACTGCCGTAGAAGCGGAAACACCGACGAGCCAAAAATTACATGCGATCAAAAACGTACTAAACAAACAAATTGTTTTCGTTCGTAATAACTTCACCCTTATAAGTTAAGTTTCGAATATAAACTAAACAGACGAGGTACGTGGCCAAACCCGGCATTTATACCCATTATATTTTTAAAAATCTTGGGAATTCCATCCTAATTATCTTGCAACCGATAGTACCGTTATTAGTGGTCTGTGATAGTACCTTCGGATACAAATACCAGGTTTTCTAGTAAAGTGATTAAACGCGAAGATTAGTATTGAAATATCCAAAGAGATAAGGTATTCTTATTTACAAAATTGTTAATGGTTAAATTATTATTTTTATTAATATAATATAATAACCAACATTAGCCGTGAAAGTTTTAATTGTTTTTTACTAAATATATCAGTATTAAAACATTATTAATATTAATATTAATTTTAATGAATAAAACACCTCAGGAACGCCTATGATGATACAAATTTTACGACCGTTTGGTGATTTTGAGGCATATTTCGTGCTATCAACAATTTGTGAACAGAGAATAGATTTATTTCTCTTTGTGGTTTTTAGCTTCAGTTTGATTTTATTACTGGCCTTACATGTGTTTTAACATTTTACTATCAACATATCACAACAAATTTGCAAAATTTTAGTAGTCTTGAAGTTTCCCTTTGACTCACCCTGTACCATCACTTTAGAACCAAATTTTAAAACCATTCAAAGGTCTTTGACTTTTATTCATTCAAAATTATTTGGCTCTATTGGGTGGGCCATCCAATACACCCATATAAGTAAAAATTAATAATTTATATTTTTCTAGTCGCTCTACCTACTCGCTATTCGGTAAAATCGTGTAGGCATAATTTTCACTTTGCTTTTCTTATGTTATGTGGGAAGGTAAACACTTAAATACCTTGAGACCGAGATTGCGGAGATACTACTTACTATCTGCGCTTGAAAAAGACACGACAGGATATACGATAATAGACACACGAAATAGGAAATCGAAGACGTCGATGAAAGAAAGTTCTGGTATTGTGAATACACGGTATTGTGTAGAGAGCTACTTCTTTGTATAGTTCGGTTCACGTATGAGACAAGAGAACAGGAAATTAAGTGAAACGGAAATTTATTTAGTATTAGAATTGTGATTTTTAAAAATGAGTTATATTATAGAATATTATAAACAATTTAATATTATATAAAACTTTATATAGTATTGACGCGTTTTTCCGATAATACATACATCTAGTGAGCAAACCTACTTATACATTTTCTGCAGAAATTTCGGCGTGGTTTTTAATTATTAACAGTTTGGTGCGAAAAATGCATTTTTTTTCGAATTTTCCGTTACCATTAAAAAGGTAAATAAAGCAATATTAGCATTAAAAAAAGGTATAGTAAAGGTATATTTAAGTATAAAAACTAGTTATACTTAAAAGAAATATTTTATTTGTTAGGAAGGAGAAAAACCGTTAAAATTTTTTAAATTAATTTGTAGCTTCAAAACCAGCAAAAGAAAACAAAATCTATAATTGTTTATAACTTTTGCAAAAATCATCTTACACTTTTGTAATTGTTCCTAGAGTGGAGAGTTATAGTGCTTAACAAACTTAACATTTCAGCTTGATCCATCAATTAATTTGAAAGTTATTTAAATTGTTTTTCCCAGAGGATCTTTTTTGTAATACGTATGATAGAAAATAGGACAGCTTTAATATACATATAAAAATAAAAAAAAAAACAAACACTAAAAAATGAGCACTTTTTTATTGGATATTCAAAGATACAAGAAGAACCACAGAAACAAACAGAACCAAAAATAATAATTTGCGAATTAAAACAGGCAATTAGGAATGCAAAGACCACAAAATCAGTAGACCCACTGAGCTAATTAAATGCATTGATGAAGCACCAATGCATATACTTTCAGATCTGTTCAATAAAGTATATACAATAGGAGTAATACCCGAAGATTGGTTGCTGTCCAAGTTTGTCATTACCGAAGTCAGTACATGCGACAGAATGCTTCCAGTACAAAACAATCTCCTTAATAAGCCACACACTTAAGATATTTCTCAAAATAATATATGAAAGACTATACAAAAAAATAGAAGAAGATATAGATGACACCCAGCTTGGATTCAGAGGAGGACTAGGAACGAGAGAGGCTCTGTTCGCTTTTAAAGTTCTCGCGCAAAGACGACTAGATATGAACCAGGATCTCTATGTCTGCTTTATAGATTATCAAAAGGCTTTTGATAGAGTATGACATCAGAAACTCGTAAAACTGTTAAAAGAAAAGAATGTGGATAGTCGAGATATATGGGTTATTGTCAATCTGTACTGGAATCAAAAAGCACAGGTTACAATCGAAAATATCGATACAGAAACAATAGAAATCAAAAGAGGTGTTAGACAGGGTTGCAAGCTATCGCCTCTTCTTCTTCTTCTACTTTTTGTAGATCTTTCGATCTGTTTAATTCTGAAGCTGCCTCTGGTTAATTTCTTGGGAGGTAGATTGCCAACTATCCCTCCATCTTTTAGGTGGTCTTCCGGGGGGTCTTGAACCAGGCGGATTGTTTTCTAGGGCAATTTTCGGGAGTCTATTCTCATCCATTCGTCTTACATGGTTGTACCACATCCTCTTGCGCTGTCTTCCCCATCTTACAATGTCTTGAATTTTGCACTGCTCTCTAATGTTTGTATTTCTCACTCTGTCTGTCTGTCTGTCTGTACAGCGAAGCTATTTTTAAGGAAGCACTATTAGAGGAACAACAGGGTATATCAATAAACGGAAAAATCTTAAACAGCATAAGATTCGCAGATGACACAGCTGTTTTTGCAGACAGTCTAGAAGCATTGCAACGATTAGTAAATAAATTACATCAAGTCAGTATCAAATATGGACTACAAATGAATGTTAAGAAAACCAAGTTCATGATTATTTCTAAGCAACATACAGTAGGAAGGCTAGATATCGAGGGAAAACAAGTAGAAAGAGTGAATACCTACAAATATCTGGGACCCCGGGTAAATGAAAACAATGATTAAGGTAGAGAGATAAGGACACGCATTGAAATTGCAAGACAAGCATTTATAAAAATGAAAATAATGTTTGTCAATCGAGACCTTCCTCTGGAGCTGAGGATAAGAGCCTTAAGATGCTACGTCTTCTCGACTTTGTTGTATGGAATGGAACGCTGGATACTAAAAGTGGATAATTTAAAGATATAAATAAGTTGGAACCATTTGAGATATCATCATCATCATCATCATCCAGCCTCTATTTATCACGTCCACTGTTGGACATAGGCCTCCCTTAAACTCCTCCATTCCTCACGATTTTGTGCTCTTTGTTGCCAATTTTTAGTGATACGCCTGATGTCGTCGGCCCAACGTGTAGGTGGTCTTCCTCTACTGCGTTTGTCTGCTCTTGGCCTCCAATTTGTAATTTTGCTCGTCCATCGTGAATCGTGCATTCTCGCTACATGGCCTGCCCAGTTCCATTTTAGTTCCGCTATGCGTTCCACAACATCAGTAATACTCGTCCTTCTTCGCAGATCTTCGTTTCTTATTCGGTCCCTCAATGTCACTCCCAGCATAGACCGTTCCATTCGTCTCTGTGCCACTCTCAGTTTCGAAGCTGTGGTCTTGGTTAAAGTCATAGTTTTCGCCCCATAGGTCATGACCGGTAATACGCATTGGTCAAACACTTTTCTCTTGAGGCTGATTGGTATGTTGGCCCTAAGTGTGTTTCGCAGTTTTCCAAAGGCTGCCCATGTTAAAGTAATTCGTCTTTGGATCTCACATGTTTGGTTATCCCTGCTGATTCTTATTTCATGACCCAAATACGTATATTTCTCCACCAGTTATACCACTTTCTCTTGAATAGTCAAATGGTTATTGGGGACCAAATTTGTCATAAACTTAGTTTTGGTCAAGTTCATTCTCAGGCCCACCTTTGAACATGCAAAATCCAATTCGTTTATCATATCTGTAGCTTCTCCTAAATTATCTGTGATAAGGACAATGTCATCTGCGAAACGGAGATGGTTAAGCTGTTCGCCGTCTATCGTTACTCCTCTGTGGTCCCAATTGATCATCTTAAAGGCATATTCTAATGCCGTTATGAATAATTTCGGCGACAATGTATCTCCTTGCCTTATTCCACGATTTCTTTTATTGGTCGGGTTTTATTGTCTATTTTAACAGTCATAGTGGCATTTTTGTAAATATTATAAATAAGCTCACTATACCTATGGTCAATCCTGCTGTCATTCATTGCTTCTATAAGGCTGTTTAATTCGATCGTGTCGAACGCTTTATGAAAATCTATGAAAGTGAGAACAAGAGGTTTGTTATATTCTATAGATTTTTCAATGAGTGTTTTTACTGTGTGGAGGTGATCATTGGTACCATAATTTGAGCGGAATCCTGCCTGCTCTCTCGGGTGGTAGAAATCTAATTTTTTCTCCAATCTTGATGTCACTACCCTAGTGAAGAGCTTGTATATGTGGTTCAACAGGCTAATAGGTCTATAATTTTCTAGGTCCGTTCTATCTCCTTTTTTATGCAAGAGGATGGTTGTAGCATTGTTCCACTCTTTGGGCACCTCTCTTTGCTGCAAACATAGATTGAATAGTTTCCTTAATTTATTTAATAGCATATCTCCTCCATTTACGATAGCTTCTATTACGATTCCATCCTCTCCTGGGGCTTTGTTATTTTTCATTTTTCTTAATGCTTGTCGAATCTCATCTAGCTTTATCTCTGGCATTAGTTCGGAACCTTGATTCTTGATCTTCTTTGAAATGGCTGTTTGTATTCCTGTTTTATCTTCTCGTCTACTTCTATATAAGTCCTCGTAAAACTCTTCGACGACCTGTATTAACTCGTCTCTACGTGATATTATTTAATTTTGCTTGTTTCTTAATTTATGAATTTCGCATTTCCCATTCGTTAGCTTTCTTCGTAGAACTTTTAGGCTGTTATTTTCCTCTATAGTGCGTTTAATATAATCGGTATTAAATTTCCTTAAATCTCTCCTAATTGCTTTCGAAACAATTTTGTTCATTTTTCTTAAAGTGTTGCTATCTACATTCTTATCGCTTCTCATTTGTCTTCTTTGATCCAAGAGCGTTTCAGTATATGGACTTATTTTACTATCTGATTTTCTTTTAGGACAGTGCACTCGGTGACTTTCTTGTAAGGCGTTTATGATGCAGTTATTCAAGTCGTTAATATCGTTAGCGGAGGTTTCCTGCAATAGAAGCTTATTATTGATATGTGTCTGATATTGGTTGATATCTAATGGGGGTGTCCAGATACCATGAAATTTATTTTTAATTATTATATTCCTTTCTCTTTTTATATTGATTTGAACTTTCGCTCGTATCATCCTGTGGTCGCTGTTTGTGGTGAACTTGTTGAGTACTGTTACATCTTTAATTATTTGTTTTTGATCACTTATGATGTAGTCGATTTCGTTCCTTGTTCTACCGTTTGGACTTTCCCAAGTCCATCTTCTGTGCATCTTTTTGTGAAAGAAGCTGTTCATGTTGAATAAGTTATTCTGGAGTAGGAATCCTAGTAGCTTTTCTCCTCGATCATTTCTTCCTGGGGAACCGAATTGTCCTAAAGATGTTTCTAGATCTGCTTCTTTTACCCCTATTTTTGCGTTGAAATCGCCACATAAAATTGTGAATTGAGTACGAGAATCATCAAGCGCAGTGAATACATCGTCATAAAACATTTCAATTTCTTCGTCTGTATGGTCTGTTGTTAGAGCGTATACTTGGATAATTTTGAGTTGATACCTACTGTTCAGCTTCAGAATAAGATATGCCACTCTATATGATATACTTTTGATGTTTATTATCTTGTTCGTGTGATTTTTATGGACAAAGAAACCGATGCCTCCAACTGATGTAGTTTCAGGACCAATCTGATAGAATATATGCCTTGATTTGAGTGTTTTCAAAGTTTCACCTCTCATTCTAACTTCGCTAATACCTATGACATCCCATTTTATTTTATTCATTTCAGTTTCCATTTCAGTGAATCTTTCCTCGGACAGTAGACTTCTGGCATTGTATGTACTAACGTAGAGAGTTATGGGTTTTTTGGGTTTCCGTATAGTCAGTTTTTTGTCCCCCCCAGAATCCTTGGGACAGACTGATAAATCACTGTGAGATTCTGGACGCATCCTACTCACCTGGGGTAGATCTGTATTTGTTTTAAAAACTGACATCGCGTTTTTAAGGGGTATATTGGCATTAAAACACCACGCATGCCAGACGGGTTGGTGAGTGTTCGCAGTATCACAGCCGGTTAAATCTACTTGATTGCCGCCTGCTACTCTGTGGTTTCGCACCTGTCAGGAATTTTATTCCTCAGCCACGGGCCACTAATAATACATCTGCTGACCTGTGTCATGTTCTCAGTTGATCCGCGGGTATTTATTTGGCTAAGCCTTATTCATACCTGTCCTGCATATCTACAGGATCGTTCCCTATCAGCCATTGGGACCCGCCGTGTCGGGGTTGAGGACTTCTCCGCCCAGTCTGTCTTGCGTAAAGTGCTAAAGGACCCCTACTCAGTTCACAGTCCCTCCTCTACGCAAGCTGAGACCGCCACGGTATGGTGTGTATATCCCATTTGAGATATGGTGCTCTAAAAAGATTTTGAAAATACCATTGACACAACGAGTTACATACAAGTGTTAAGAAGGCTACGGAAGGATTGCGAGGTCATAAAGCACATCAAAACAAGAAAGCTGGAATATTTAGGCCACATTACTAGAGGTGCGAAATATGAGATATTAAGGCTCATAATGCAAGGTAAAATCAAGGGTAAAATATCCATAGGAAGACGAAGAATTTCCTGGCTAAGAAAATTAAGAGAGTGGTATAGTTGCAGCTCAGTAGATCTTTTCAGAGCAGCTGCCAATAAGATACGAAGAGCTGTGATGATAGTCAACCTCCGATAGAAGAAGGAACTACAAGAAGAAGAATGACATAAAATAATGAAGATATGATAACTGAACTGGTAGCATATGAAAGGTGAAGATATTTACTTTTAATATGCAGCAAAGAAACTAAAAAAATCATTTTTATAACCAAAAATCGTTTTTCAATCGTAAACAAACAAAAAAATTTGTTTAAAACAGTTTTAAAAAATATATTTTCTCAAAAAATTCAATTTTTTATTGTATAGTGATTGATTTTCTATTGTATAATAAAACTTTAAGTATTTATCTTCAAAATGAGACTAACTGCATTTCTTAATTATTATAAACAAATTAGTTGTGAATTAAAAAAGTAATTCTCACTCTTTATCTAGTCTTCCCAAAATAACTTTCTATTTTTTTCAAATTTGTATAAAAATTATCAGCTTTTCAAATATGTAAAAATCTTTATCTTGAAGTAACAGTGTAAAAGTTATACTAAGTGTTTATAAGGTACAAATAACAGTAACTGTACAACACAATTTTTTATTATAAAACTAATTTGTTTTTAACTTTTTAGTGATTTTTAAAAGAAAATGTATTTACCTTTCATAAGGTAGACATTTCCTCAAAACCAATATGCAGAAAACTACAGAAAAACCATTTATTATATCGAAAATCTGCAACAAGTCAAACATCTTTGTCATAGTTGCCGAGAAAAGCTTCCATTATTGAATATGCTACAAACATGCTTTTTAGGGAATATGACAACACTTTAGATCTCAACTCAGATATCTTCGTGTTTAATAGGGTTAAGTATATTCCTTTAAAGTGACATCTTGTAACATCGACTTCATATCGTTTCAATTTAAATTTTTAAGACATTTAAAATGTCATCAAAATGCTAGGAGAAATTAAATTCTTTAACCATAAAAAAGCGTCTGGAGCTGATTTGATAACAGTAAAAATATTAAAGGAACTGCCAAGAAAAGGCACAGTCCTATTAACTTACGCTATTTTACGCTTTGGATACTAGCCAAAAGTCTTAAAAGTGTCCAAATAATACAAAGGGGCAAGCCACAAAAAGAACCAACAGATGTCTCTTCATACAGACCCATAAGCTTTCTGTCAGTAATTTCAAAATTGATTGAAAGGCTAGTGCTCGGTATATTAAATAATGTAGACCTCAACAAGATTGGATGCCAGACTTTAGGCAGAAGCATTGAACCGTACATCAAATTGTTCAAACTATTAGTAAAGCACTAGAAGATAGGTATTACGGCAGTGGTATTATTTCTCGATATTAACCAGATTTTTGAGAAAGTCTGGCATCTTCGGCTAAAAATCAAGAACGTATTTTCACCAATTTTTAAACAATCTCCACTTAAATTTCCTGAAGACATAAGTAAAAGAATCTTCCAAACTAAGTTAAACGAAAAAAAATTTGATTACTGTCCTATCGGTTCTAGAGTACCATAAGGTAGTATTATAGGCCTAGTACTTTATGTATTATATAACTCAGATATACCAATAACACAAAACACGGTAACAGGAACACTCGCTGACGACAAAGCAATTATTTCATGCCACGAAAATCCAAATACCTACAGAATTTACACAAAGTTACCCAGACAACCTTCGGAGGTCGTTAAAGAAATGAAAAATAAAAATAAATGACAGCAAATTAGCGCACATCGCATTCACACTTAGAAAAGAATCATGTCATACAATCAATACGATCAAAATAAATCGAAATCTAACATTGCGATTATCCAAAGATGCCAGGCCAAGATACTGCGACAAATTGTAGATGCTCCCTTGTATTTAAAAACCACACAGTGCATACAGACCTTCATGTTTCGACAGTACAAGAAGAAATCCACAAAAAAGCCATTTAACATCGTTACACCAAAGTGATCCATTGCTTATGGGACAACTTCTTGAACCATTAATTAAAAGTTGTCTCCAATTGAACTAGTTTAAACCATCCTGTAAATAATTTAAGTGTATATAGATAAGTTATTAATTACAAAGCCGCCTACGATACAATAAACAGAAGCAAATTAATAGAAACGCTAAAAGAATTCCAAGTGCCAGAGAAAATAATAAGATTGGTAAAAATGACAACCAAACCATTTGTGTGAGATGCAACGGTACAGTCTCAGAAGAATTCCAAGTGAAAAAAGGTGTTCGCTAAGGAGACCCGTTGTCTACATTACTATTCAATATAGTTCTAGAAAAAATTGTAAGGGTTAGTGGGATAAATAGGCCCGGAACTATTTTATACAAGGAGCACCAATGCTTAGCATACGCTGATGATGTGGTTCTCATTGCAAGAAATGGAATCAATATCAAATGTAGTAAAAAGACTGATTCGGAAAAGCTCTCAAATGTGACTCAAAAGTTAATATTAATAAATCGAAGTACATGGAGATCTCGAGCAAAAAAGGAATCAACACCAGGGGATCCTTTAAATTGGAGGTGGAATATGGACCAGTTGTAGAATTCGAGAAGGTGGATGAATATATCTACTTAGGCACTCTTATTGGTCAGACATGTAAGGAAGATACTGAAAACAACCTGAGACCAAGAGCAACAGGTGTGCTGGAGCCATGAGCAAAATAATTAAGGCCAAAGTTATATTTCGTAATACAAAAATAAGAGTATACAAAACTATAATTAGACCCATAACGCTACACGCTGCCGAGACACGGACTATGAACAAAACCGTACAGAAGAGCAGCAACAGAAGAACAAAACACATTGGAAGCATTGGAAAGAAAGATACTTCGCGGAATGTTTGGTGGAAAAGTAGTAGAATGAGAATGGAGTAGACGAAGTAATGCAAAAGTGTACCATTTGTATGTTAACCATACAATACCAAAAGTGGTGAAAAAACGTAGACTATAGAATGACTCGGTCATCTAGAAAGAATGCAAGGTAATAGACTAGTCAAGAATATTGCTTGGAGAGTACCCGAGGGCAAAAAAAGAGAGGAAGACCAAGAAATAAATGAAGCTAAGAACAGAAAACGATGGAAATTATCCATCCAGCAATGGGCCTATAAGGCCTGTTAAATCTGTACATACATACGTAGCTAAGTTAAGTTGTAACAGGTGATATCGATGGATGTTTACCTGCTCGTAAACAACTAGTGATCAACAGCTCTTTAGCTTATTCAAATGTACATTTCTGATCTACTTAAATGATGCCCAGTTTATTGGCAAACGTCGAGATTGTTTATATAGTTAATAGACTCGATCGTCGCAAACAGGAGGTCTTGTGAACTGCCCTCGTAGGCTCGCTGGTGGCAATCCTCCGTAATGTGCTTGATAGATTGGACTTCGCCGCAGCTGCATGACGGTGATGGTAGCTTGCCCCATTTGTGCAATATATCAGCTCATCGACCATGTTGAGTTCTGATGCAGTTTAGTGTGCACGAGGTCTTGCGTGGTAGGTCAAATCCAGGAGGTGTCTCTGTGATGCAAGGTATGGCTGTATTTGGTTGAGCTACCGACCATTCATGGATCCATTTGGTGATCATGTTGAACCCTTTGGCTGCGGCTGATTCTGCAGTTTGGGTTGGAGATTTTCTGGAGCGCAGTCCTTTCAGAACGTTGGTTTCCATCATAGCTATCTTAATTTTATTCACTGCCACCCTAAATAGCATGCTTGTATCAACACCATACCAATCTCGCAAGTTCTTCAACCATGAGGTTCTGCTTCGTCCTCGACTGCGTTTGCCTGCATTTTCTGACTTTTGGTTGCATGTTCTATATAGTTACGAATCGGTAGTGCCGTGTTGCTAGGGATCTTGTTATATTCTTTGGTAAGCAGATTGAGTCGGTGAAGATGTGGTGAAGAAATGTCGCATTGGCTGGTAGAAAATGTGTTGGTGTAGATTTGATTACTCCAGCGATAATTCTCATGGTGTTATTTAGCTAGACATCTATCTTTTTAACGTGAACACTTTTGATCCATATTGGCGGGCAGTATTCAGCTACAGAATAAACAAGAGCTAAGCCTTAAGACTCTAAAACTTTAAGAAATTTATCAAACAAAGTTTATATTACTATTTATTTCATTTTGGTACTTATTTACAGACATTACATCAATAAATATTTACCCTATACCAATATGTTTAAAAAGATAAACAATAATGTATTAAACAATAATTTAAAGCAATAAATACATAAATAACCTAAATAGTTATATGTAACAGCTATAAAACTAGTAGTTCGCTGATAATATTATCATAATTATTGTATTTACCTTATTTACTTTGTCAACATAAATCTCAAAAACTATTTGTATAATTATTAGTTTTATATCTAACTTTAGATTATTTTTAACGATTAATGTGAACCACAATTTTTCTGACCAAAAATAAAAGCTAGTTTAAAAGTAGGTAACGTTTATACTTCGCTAGCGATTATCTTAATTGGAGTGTTAAAAAATTTGGAGAAGAACTTGCGAACGTTATCATTAATGTTTTTTACTTCCAGCGTTAAATTTGGTGAAGGTGGTATAATGATGTTTAAAGGCATTTCCCTAGAAACTTATACAGAAATTGTTACAATTATAGGGAGCAATTTAAACGCTAAAAAGTATATTGAACAATGTTTGAAAGATCATGTACTGCCATTTGCCCCATTTGTTGGAGAAAACTTTCGTCTCATGTAAGACAATGCTCGTCCGAAATACAGATTCCTTTATTACCACGACCTCCAAGGAGTCTAGACTTAAATCTAATAGAGTATGCATGGGATATTCTGGGACAACGTATTCGACGTAAACACGTTCAGTTTCACATCATTAATGACTTGGAGCAAGCAAATTGTGACGCATGAGAGCAAATTCCACAGGAAGAATTTGCTGCCTTAATCCGAAGTATATTTGCTCGAACGAGAGCAGTAATTAGAGGTCGTGGAGGTAATCATCATCATCAACCTGTATGCGAACACTGCTGGGCATAGGTCTCCCAAAGCTCTTTCCATTTCTAGTATTAATTTTGATCCCTGCTCAGGGATCGTGGAGGTAGTGTTCCCAACTAAATATTGTTTTTCATTAAAAATGTTCAAAATTTAAAAAATGAATTAAAAAACAGTTTCTTTCCAGATTTACAAATTTTGTGAATTTTTTTTCTTTGCTAAATTATTGATTTGTAATAAATGTTACTATTATGTATTATTAAATACTCACTTAGAAATATCTTAAACATTTTTAAACATTTAAAGTTTTTAGAAAAAATCTGTATGTCCGGATAATTTTGCACTCCAGTGTAGTTTAAATAATATAGACAATAGCCAATAATGTGCAGCTAGCACGGGCGGGCATGTTTTCGACGCTGAAGTACCTGAGGGTCTTAAAAGTACCCTTGTTTTGGACGCTGACGGAAGGATTATCGCAAGTACCAGATATTAGATATAATTAGGGTTTAATGATGGTCATTGAAATTTACTTAGTTACTAGTTATTAGTTTGTCAGAGAATAGTGAAAAGTGAACATGGAAATTTCAACGTTAGTAAGTAATCGTGGTAAAATTTTGCTCAAAGTGAACAGTTTTACTTTTTCTCAAGATAAAGTACTAAAATCGGGAGAAACGTATTGGAGGTGCGTAAAACGGTCGTGTAAAGCGAAGATATTCACGAAAGGGCCAGAAAAGTTAGTGATCCGAAGTAATCTAGAACATAATCACGAGTGTGATATCAAGACGCTTAATAGACAGATTGTGCGTAGCAGTGCCAAAAGGAAGGCTAAGGATAATTTGACCGAAGGGCCGTCCAAAATCATACATAGTGCGTTGAAAGAAAATGTAGATTGCTTGAGCCACATGTCTGTTAAAGACGTTAATTTAATACGAAATCAAATATACAGTGAACGGCGAATGGCTCAACTGAAACTGCCCAAAAGTAAAGAAGAAACTATTGCTGCGGTAAATACTATGAATATCAAAACACTTAAAGACGAGAATTTTATATTTGCGGTTGAACTAAGTTCTAACATTATCATCTTCTCGTGTAACACTAACATGCGTTTTCTGTGCGGCAGTGAAACGATTTATATGGGCGGTACATTTAGTTACTGTGCTCAATATTTCAAGCAATTTTTTACCATACATGTATTTATCAATGGACATTATATACCATTGTGTTATTGTTTACTTCCCAACAAATCGGAACAAACCTATATAAAACTATTTAATGTTTTGAAACGCAAATGTGAAGTAATTGGTCTAAAATTCAATCCAAAAATCATTTTCTCCGATTTTGAAATTGCCATCCGCAATGCTGCGCGTTTTGAATTTCCAAATGTGCACATTAAAGGGTACCGTTTTCATCTTATGCAAGCTTGGTATCGTAATATCGGTGGTTGTGGCTTAATTCGGGAATATAAATTGGCAGACAGTGAAATATCTAAATGGCTGAAATATATTTTTGAGCTGCCATTTTTACCTCCATCAGAAGTCGAAGAATCTTTCATATATGATTTTATGGCTATTCAACCAAAGGATTCAAAAATTGAAAAGTTTTCCGACTACTTATTAGACAACCTCATTGGCGACCACGCAACATTTCCGTCGGAGATGTGGGCTGCGATGAGTGAGAGTTTACAATTAACAGCTAATGCTTGTGAATCGTTCCACTCGCGTTTTAATGATAATTTTTACCATGCTCATTCAAATATTTTCCATTTTATTGATGTTTTAAAAAATTTTCAAACTGAAACTTACATTAAAATTAATAGTATCTGTAATAGTGAAAGTAATAGACTTAAAGATCCAAAGAGTAGAAAAAAAATTATGTTCGTTAGAAATAGGATACATGAGTATCAAACTAACTGTATCGATCGATTCCATTTCGTAAAATGTATGTCGTATTTATTTCAAAGTGACAAATAAACCTTATCAAGCTTAATCTCTAGAATTTTATTACCTGACTTTCCATTTACATTTCAATTACACCCACCGTCCAAATCAGGTATGCAGAAACAGGTAATTTTATTTTTCAGTGTCGAATTTTAAATTTAGCGTCCAAATCATGCACGCCCGCTAGCACAAGGCACAAGAAACAATTGTTTACTCTTGTAAATTTTAATCTCAAAATATTTACTTATTTGTTAATCTATGCATATCAGGCAAAGTAATAATTGTGTGTTAGTTGAACCAAAGTATAGCATACAGTTCTCTGAGTCTCTGTAATTTCCGAGTGGACAAGGTCTCTGAGCACATGGCATGGAACAAAACGTCAACACAACGGATACAAATGAATACAAAAGTTGGTTTGGTTAGTTTACCGTGTATACTCGGCAGGTAATGGTACGGAGCGCGGAATAAATGACATTGAAACGATCACTACAAGGTAGAAATTTCTACGAAACTAACATAATTATGAAGCAATCAACAAGTTGGTAAACAAGTAATTATTGTAGAAGTGATATTATGACAATTTTTGAATTAATAATTGTAAGGTAAGTCATTATAATTTCATTTTAAATGGAAAATAAGTGGGTACTGGTTGTAGACGAATTATTTTTACACCCTGTTTATCAAAAATTAATGGTAAATAATGTTATTTAAATGATACGCATCGCAAATTTAAATAACAATTAAATTTTAAACAATTTTTGTTTTTTTCTTGTAAACTTTAGTATTATATTCTGCCAACAGTCTTCCTATTTTTGCACTAGTTTTAAAACACAGAGATATGGAATATTTTCATTTTAGATGACAAATATGGGACACTGGGGAGGGTTGAGCCACTTTTTCAGCGAGCTGATTTTCTGCCTTGCTTTAGTAATTTCATAAAGTTTTTTTACATATTGATTTACTATGGGTATTAGTTTTTTAACACAATAGTATGATTATTT
The DNA here is from genome assembly GCA_918026665.1 of Diabrotica balteata. Lineage (NCBI taxonomy): Eukaryota > Metazoa > Arthropoda > Insecta > Coleoptera > Chrysomelidae > Diabrotica > Diabrotica balteata. Next base: position 12,875,350 of record OU898283.1, on the reverse strand, counting down.
TAAAAATTGTTATTTAAGCAAAAAATAAATGATATAAGTACAACATGCACTTGTCTCAAACCTCCCTTATGAAGACAGTCATGTCTACACAAAAAGAAAAAGAATAAAATCTGGAGCAATGGAGACATTACATCCGACATAAAATACATTGCGCGTCAAAAGAAGCCACCTAGAATTTTTGATTTTTAAAAATTTTTAATAACCCTATAAGAAATTGATTATCATTAGATGTTGTAACATTTTTTTTTATTATTAATATATCAAATTATTTTTAATTCCTTTTACCATCGTGCGATACGCCGATGATTAGGAATCCCCGTGTTTACGATAGGAAAATATTATTGTAGACACCAAGCTGAAATGGAATTCCCTAATTAAGAAAGGTTTTTAATCATTCCGTCTTAATACTCTGTATGAAAAGAACAAATGCTTTCCGGTATGGTAAGGCCGTATCTTTTGACAATAATATAATCCTAAGGATTTTAATATTCTCAGGTCCAATTGTTAATACCGATTATTTTACCTCAAACTTTCCAATAGTCGTTAAGACCTTACCTTCTGAGAAACACATACAACTGTCCTATCATTCTTGAGTGGGGGAATATTTTCTTCTTCCTTTTTCAGGGACAGTTGTTGAAATTTTTAGGGAACCAATTTACTTGTTGGTGGGCAGTTGTTGAGTTAAGGCCAATATCTCGTGTTACGCTTTGCTCACTTTATTTCTTATCGTATCGTCTTTGTGAATTATTTTCTAAGTGTGTATACACTTCATATTTGAGTTTTCTTTCCTTAGACTATATTAAATTATATATAGTTCTACACTACCTTTAATGGTTATTAAATTCAGTGTTTAGTACCAGAAAAGTATCAAATTCAGTGAATTAAGCTGCCTTCGTCAAGATCTACTGTAAGTAATCTTTATCTACAATTATCTGGGCGAGTAATATGGTATGATACCATATCACCTGCCATTATCTGGACGTATCATCTATATCTTCACCTGTAGATTGCCGATTTTTGAATGTAATTGAACTATTCAAGAAATTTCTATAAATATTACCTATGAACATACAAGTCTCAGTTTTTTATTAAATAATAGTGCGAGATAGGTAATTGACTTAACCAAGTGCGGTTTGGTTTATGTTTTCATTCCTGTAACCTTTTTGTTTTTTTTGTAAATTTAGAGTTAAGTAATTTTTGCTATCTTTTGTATTTCCTATAATTTTTGTTCATTATCTTTCCTATGATATCTCGAGATACGCCAACTTATATTTGTATATGATTGTCTTATATATCTTGGTAAAGATATTTTTTTTATTAAATTATAGCTTAATTTTATACATATATAACACCATTTCATAGTTGTGTATTTTTATTACCTGGGTTGCATTTAGCAGCATCATAATTTTGTGTTTAATATATTGTTATTGTTTTATGCATGTATTTTATTTGTCGGCTCCTAACAAGTTCCCTGATAAAATAATAGCTCTGAACAATTACTATCTTTAAATATTACTATGCTTTTGAACTGTAGAAAGATCAGGCTGATTAAGTTTCGTAGGTAAGTAAGTGTAATACTTAATATATTTATTATTTGTTTATATATTGCGTTGACCAGATTTATTTGATAATTTACTGTTGGTATCTTTCCTTGGGTTTGATCTCTGAACCTAAATATCTTTTCTCATCTCTTTTCTTTTCTAAGGTTTTCTTAATTTTCTCCTTAACCCCAAAAAAAATGAGTGGCGCCCTGTTTCTATCTTCTCTTATCTTTGGTAATTTTACCCATCTATCTTTTTGTTTATTTCTGTATCTTTTCTAATATCTCTTATCCTATCTTTACCTATTTCTTCCGTTGGATCCATTCTCGGTTCCAAAAGCTAGTTTCGAACCCACGACTCGCTCTCCACCAACCATCTGGCTGCCGTCCGCAGTGTCTCCATTGGTTATCTTTCTAGCACCACCCAAAAAAGATTTCCGAGGTTACAATGTTTGTGTAATGTTTAGGAATATGTTCAAAAGCAGTATGCAATCATTTTTTAAATAACAGATGTCAAGAAAACTAACATGCCAAATTTTTTCTATTTTCTTTATAAAAATTACAATCAAGGTGTGATTTTAATATTCTATATTATTACCTCTATTTTGAATTGCACTCCAGCCTGACAATTCATTTTCGGCACACCGACGGTTTCCAGGTATTGCCTTACAATCCTGTTTTCGTTCACAAATCCAGCAAAAGGCGTTGCATGCTTGTCTAGAATTTTGGTAACGTATTAGTCATCATTCAACGCTCCTCTATTAATAAACACGAGATCAGTACGGCTTTCGAATGAAATGACTACCAAAACATTACAGATCCTCCTAAAAAAAGCACCACGAGCTCGTCGAGCACAAGCTCCCCACGTCTTCTGTATGTTTTGAGTCTCCAGCAAACTCAAATCGGCGTTGTCGATGTGCTGCTGCTAACAAAGGTCCTCTTACTGGGCAGCGAGCCCTTAGACGAAATTCCCTTAACCTACTTCTCACTATAGAAGTGATTTATGTCCACCAGTGAGCATTTTGAAAACAGATTTGGATTGCTTTTGCTGTAAAGAACCGATTTTACAAGGAATTGCGTTGTAAAGAACGGTCTTCTCTATCCGTCGTGATTCTTCTCGCACCTCATCCTGGTGGTCGTTCGTGAGATCCAGTCTCTATGAATCGTTGGTATGTTTTTTGGTGCATACAACGACTGACTCCAAGCTGTCTGGCCACTTCTCTTTGACTCATTCTATTATCAATCAAAGTAACAATTTGAACAGATCTAGCAAATCTCGTATCCATACTTTTAAATTTAAAAATTACACAAATTCACTCTTTGAACAACTGTACGCTAATGAAAGATATTTGAAAAACAGAAGAGCCATGTAATTCCTGCCATGTAAGCCGTGTAAGCCAGTGTTTTTCGTCCCCTAAAGTGATTACCATCAACCGAAAAACGGTAGCATACTTTGTGTTTAGCATTGTGTATTTTCTAACACACCTCCTTCTTCTTCTTAACGTGCCCTATCAAGTCCCCTTGACGTTTGCGATTAACATGGCGGAACTGTCTCTGTCTCGAGCTATTCTAAAGAGTTGCTCAGCTTTCCTTATTCCTGTCTACTCCCTGATATTCTTCAACCAAGAGGCCTGCTTTCTACCAATTCATCTGCGTCCTTCGATTTTACCCATCATAATAAGTTGAAGTATATTATATCGGTCTCCTCTCACTACGTGTCCAAAATAGACCATCTTTCTACATGTGATGTTATCAGAATTTGCTCTCTCAAGGACTGCCACATTTGTCACCATAGCCGTCCATGGAATTTTTAGTATACGTCTGTGCAGCCACATTTCAGAGGCCTCCAGACGATTAATGGTGGATATTTTTAATGTCCATGCTTCGACACCGTATAAGAGGACTGACCAAATGTAGCATTTAACCATGCGCTTTCGAAGTTGAAGTTGCAAGTTATCACTATAGAAGAATGACCTCATTTTTAAAAATGTCGTGCGGGCTATCTCGATTCTACATTTTATCTCTTGATCTGGATCTAGTTGTTCAGTAATATGGCAACCAAAATATTTAAAACTGGACACTCTTTGAATTATATGATCATCAACATATAATCGTGCATCTTGATGTGCTAAACGGCTAAACACCTTGTGTTTTGTTTTTGAACAGTTTATGTTTAGGCCACTGTATCAATGGCATTTAAAAGGCATTGTAGTCCATTCATGTCATCACTTAAAATAACTGTATCGTCTGCATATCTAATTGTATTTATCAGAATTCCATTAACTTTCACGCCCCATTCCAAATTATGCAGCGCTTCTTTAAATATTCTATCTGAATATAAATTAAATAACAGTGGGGATAGTATACAACCCTGTCTGACACCTCTCTGTATTTTACATATTTCTGTTGATTTTCCGTTTATGCAAGCTGTCGCTGTTTGATGCCAGTATAACTTTTCTATGAATCGTATGTCTTGACTATCGACTCCTTTATCTTTTAATATTGTAATTAATTTGTGATGCTGTACTCGATCAAAGGCCTTTTCATAGTCAATAAATACAGTAAAGACGTCTTTCCTTTGATCTCGACATTTCTGCAGTAATACATTTAGTGCAAAGAGGGCGTCCCGAGTTCCCAGTCCATTTCTGAAGCCAAATTGTGTTTCATCCTGGTCTTCTTCACATTTATCTCTGATTCTGCTGTGGATGATGCGTAGAAATATTTTTAAAGTGTGGCTCATAAGGCTTATCATTCTATAATCGCTACAGTTTTTTGGACGTTGTTTTTTTGGTAGTGTTACGAATTCGGACTTTAACCAATCTTCAGGAATATCACCAGTCGAATAAACATCATTGAAAAGCTTGACCAGTATTATAATTTTCTCCTCATTTATTAGCTTTAACACCTCTGTCGGTATGTTATCAGGGCCAACGGCTTTCTTGTTCTTTGCTAACTTTATAGCATGCAGTATTTCTGATTTTAGTATTTCTGGTCCTTCACCTTCAACCAAAGTCTCCAGTTCTTCGGGTCTATCATCATTATACAGTTCACTTATATAATAACACCAGTTTTTTCGAATTTCATGTTCGTCTATTATCATTTTTCACGACGAATCGGTTATAGTATGTGGAGTTTTCTTATGATAAGACCAGCTACTTCTTTAACTTTTTTAAACATATTAAACTTATCATGTTTTTCATTCAAATCCGCTACTTCCTTGCATTTATCCTCCATCTATTTTTCTTTAGCCACCTTTATTTTTTGTTTAATTAGTTTTTGTTTCTCCTTATATTCTGTCTTGTTACCTTTCAGTTTCCTTCTCTGCTCCATTAATTCCAGGATTTCATCAGTCATCCATTGTTGTTTTTTGTGCCTGTGTAACGTTGTTGAATATTTTTCTATTACTTTCAAGGTAAGATCTTTAAATGTGTTTCATATTTCTGTGTTGTTTTCATTTATTGGTTTCTTTAGCTCATTGTTTAAGTCATTTTCTATTAACATTTTGTTGGATATTGAGATATTTAATTTTGGTGTTTTGGGGCGTTCTTGGACTTTTTTGAGCTTCATTTTGATGTCAGTTATTAGAGGGTTATGATCTGAAGCGATATCTGCACCAGGATATGTCGTTACTCAGGTGACGCAATTCTTAAATCTCTTGTTTATCAGAATATAGTCTATCTGATTTCTAATCATATGTAGTGAATTATCTCCTGGTCCCCTCCATGTGTATAACCTTCTTTTGTGTAATTTGAACCATGTATTTGCGATTATCATGTCATGTTCTTGACAGAACTGGTATAATCTATCGCCTCTTTCATTGCTATCCCTTAGTCCATATTCGCCTACCAGGTCAGATATTCGGCCTTGGCCAATTTATGCGTTAAAATCTCCAATGATATATGTGACTTCGTTACTTTTTAGATTTTTAAGTGTCTGTTTTAATTGGCTATAGAATGATTCGACATCATTATCGTATTTCTTTTCTGCAGTAGGGGCATATATCTGGATAACATTGACATTAAATGGTTTGCTATTTAATTGGAGTCTTGCTAGTCTGTCGTTCATTGGTATAAAATTTTTCACATATTTCTTAAATTTAGACGTTATAACATACCTCCAAACAACTAAATAACTTGCGAGAAATTAATTTAGAAACAATTTATTAATTTTGTGTAATAATCAAAAAATATAACATAAGGGCACCAGCAAATAACGAAGCGGCAGCAAAAGAGAGGAAATGCCATACATTTTATTCAAGTTAATATCGAGGCTCGTTCGGAATTTCTTGATATAAAAAATAAATAACTCAGAATACCTGCCAGCGCCGGCTAAAGCAGGTGCAATACCAAACCGTCGTTTATCCTTCATTATTAGAAATAAAATAAAACCTCCATTCATGTCGACATGAGAGTGAAATGTATCGGCTATTGTTTCTTGGAGAATGAGCTTTCGTTCTAGATTTATCTTAAATCTATTTTCAATAGTTATAGGTTTTGCTATACCTGATAATGATTATTTGTTATAACTTATAACTAATAAAGATTTATTTGAGTGGCTTTATATCAAAGAGGGACATATGTCATGCAAGAAAAATTAAAATAAATTGGTTTTTTTTGTACATAGCTGCTATTATTCTTTTTATAAAAATCTCACTTCCTATAATTTTAGTAAAGGCTTCAAAAGTTGTGGACATTCTGATATTAGAAATATATGAAATTATTATTTTAAAATGAGTCGCACAGAAGCAGAGTGGCCTAAGTGTAAAATTGATGTTTTGAGATATCGGCAAATAAAGAATTGAGCTAAAAATAAAACCAGTATTATTTTATTCACTTACAAACATTTCTGGAACCTAATACATTATATGAGTCGAATGCGCAAAAAATTAACAAAAAAAATCTTTTTTTTTACAAAAAAAACAGTCAGTTGGGCCACTATGTCAAATATTAAGCTTTTACGAAAAAACATAAAACTTTCACTTGGGTCACATATTCATCTGTTTCCTACTTATCTACTGCCTCCACGTTTGTCTTCAGGTTTATGTAAAATTCATGATAGACCGGCGGAAGAAGACCCTGAAGGTCTTTATACTTTAGTTGCTCTATGGGTTATCCAGCAGGATAGAGGATATCCAAATAGAACTCGTCTTTTTTAATCTGAAAGACGTCTGTTCTTTTTTTTGTGACGTCAACACAATTAAATAATACACCCTCGTTATTAGAATACTTAAAATAAATTTTGAATGGCTCTTCTGATTTGAACATTAGCCACTGTATTTTAAGCCATTCTACTTTTATATCTTGCTCTCCTTTTTTTCGGTTTGTAAGTAACTTCTCTAGTTTTTCAGTACACTTAAAATTTTCAGAGGTCATTTTAAATACCTGAAATTTGTTCTTCTTTTTGGAACTGGAAATAACTTTCACCCAATCGTCTGGCAAAAAAATGTCTTTAAAATATCGTTTTTGTTTTTCGATCACTCCAAAGTCTCTGTCACTGGCAAATAGGAGTGACCGGAAACTTGTGATGTATGACTGTGGGACTGAAAGTATTGGAGACACTCATGTATGTACAAATAGATGCCAGTTTAATATTTCGATTCTGACCTACGCATTGGTCGCTGTACAAGATCAAAACTGGTGTGTTACATTTGTTTTTACGGAGTGTAAAATGCAAGAACCAATTTCTTGTGGGCCACGTGAGGCTATGCCTTCATGCCATACATACATGTGTATCTGTCCTGTCGTTAGATTGTGGATGCCATACATGCATGTGTATATGTCCTGTCGTTAGATTGTGGATGCCAAAACAATACGTCCACAACTGTCTCTTGTAATAAGCCACTCCCGTAGAAATACTAGGAGTAGCTAAAGTTTTCATCAAATCAAATGTAATTACTGTTGTGGTATCTTTATTCTTGGCTGCATCTTCCTTCATTCCACTTCGAGCTGCTTCTACCTTCCGCAGGTGTAACTCTTTCTCTCTTTCCATTCTGCTTTTATCTACACCTACACAGCTTTTTATTTTCATGTTATAAGCGTCACATCGTTTGCAAGTGTCAGTGAGAGGATAACGGAAATGAAGATTAAAATCTTCATTAAATATTTTCGAAAAGATGAATTTGGATACCTTCACTTCTGGTTCTTCACCTTGCACATACAAATCATAAAGTTTTGAGATATTTAAATCAGGTGACAGATACTCTCGATTAGGATTTTTGTTGCGGCTATAGTGTGATGTATATTTGGCAAATTTGTTAATGAAATCTTTTATATTTTGAATATCGGTTTTCCTTGTCTTATTCTTAGGGGGGTGCTTACCTCTTTTATCTAGTGGCGGAGTGATTAATTCGCCACCTATTGATTTGTGTATTAAAGCTCTGGTGAGCCTTCCATCTGAAACTTGTAGAGCTTTTTTGAAAAATGATTTATAAATAGTTACCATATCACTGTCTTTCGGTAATGTATCAATTTGTGTCTTAGAACGTTTATTATAGTTTTGAGCTGCTGTATGTCGACCTTTATTGACAACATTTACTTGTATATTAATGTAAGCAGTCTGTAAATTAAAATCAGATAAGTTGTAGAAACTTTGGAAAATATTTTTTCTTTCTTCAAGAGATAACAACAAACGACACTTTCATGGATAGCTGCAAACTCCATGAAAAAATTGTTTCTTAGACACAATTCTACCACGAGAATTCAAATATGATTTTCCTGAATTTCTTTCCAACTTAGACTTAGATCTTTTCCAAACTGAATTATTTTTCTTACGTTTTTTACCCCTACTTGATCCAGGTTCCACAAGTCCATCTTCTGTGAAGCTTTCCCTAGTTGTAGAAGACTCAGCATCATAAGGTGGATGGAAGTCAGAGCCAGAATCTGTTTCAAATTCACAGGGTTCACGAGTACTGGATGTATCCGACAACGGCATTTCCAAAATATAAAAAAAATATTCTCTATTAATTATTAATTCAAGTGATCAAATGTCTTTAAAAAAAACTTTTGAATAAAATCCTTTACAAATGTCTTTAAGTTAAAGACTAACCTGTACTTTTGGCAACATCGCTTAGAAAACCATTAACATACCATAGATATTATAAAAATATGTCTAAGTAGAAAACTAGCCTGCTTTCTTCATTTTAAGGTTATAATTTTAAGGTTATAATCTTAAAAAATTTAGAATCCCAATTTCAATTTTGAGCCGAGATATTTACAATCACTATTAATTTACACTAAAATACAATAATTTACTCACCGTTGCTCAAGATTGCACAAACATAAACCGTATAAAAGGCTGATAGTACTTTAAAGAACGAATTAACGCTAGACAAGACTGATACAAACACACAAGGCAAGAGTAACAATGTCTAAAATATCATACTGCACAATGTCCCAACTGTCACTTGGACCACGTTTCTATAACTAGATCATGTGAAATGTTTACGTAGCCTAACTGTACAAGTCGCGCCATCTCTTGATATACAACGAAATGTTAGTTGAGCCACTCTGAAATGAAAGATATGATAAAATGCCACCTATTGTACTACTACTACTACTACTAAGGATTTCCACAGTTTTCACTGTCTTCCTTCACTCAACCGTTTTCTCCAATTTTCCCTGTCATTCCAGTCTCCATCTCGCAGGGTTCTTTTCTCCATAGCCTCGTCGATTTCATCTCTGAATGACCTTCGGGGTCTTCCTCTCTTTCTTCTTCCGATCGGGCTCCATTCTGTGATTTTGTTTATCCAGCGTCCTCTGTCCGCTCTTCTGACGTGGCCGTACCAGGATAGTACCAGGCCGTACCTATTGTACTACCTACCTGAATTATACAAAAAATCAGTTGGGCCACTCTTCTTCTGAGCCACTCAAATACAGATGTTCGTTTTTGGAATAAAAATGGCTACATTTCCATGTTTGATCCAAATGTAATGGTAGGAGTCCGTTTTTGATGCAAAAAAATTGTATTTGAAAGAGTGAACCCTCGGTTTGGATCTAGCTTAAAATGTAATGCTTATAACATTCATATAGGGAATTAAATATTTTAATTGAAAATTCCAATTTTCAAATCTTTTATTCAAGTTGCATTAGTACCTACCTACAAAGCAATTTAATTAAAAATATATAAAGTAAAATACTCGAACTTAGATCAGAAGTACATAGGAGTAAAAATATTTGCTTACGTGACTTTCTACATCTTACTTTCTATTCAAGCTGGCTTTGGATTTTTCAGATAAAACCTTTTTGTAGTTATTGAACGGAGCGTAACAAAAGTTTTACATCTTGTTATTCTTCGTATATGTATTCCTATTTTTCAGAAATAATGATATGCATACATACGAACACTCATCAAATAGGTAGCTTTTAAAATGGCAGTGTAGCTGAAAGTTACCTTTAATGCATTTTAAGTAAGATAAATATATCTAAAAATTGAATTTAAACAAAAATGTTATGGGTATAATCTTTTTACGTGACGGAAAATACGTTTGACATTTTATCTCTGTTGATAGGTAACAAACAAAATATCACGTTATATGAAATTATTGCCTTCCTCGGGAAAAAGTGAGTCTTTTTCCCCGAAGATACAGGTTGGGTTTTTAATATGACATTGGCCAATAATTTATTTATGGTACTCAACACTATTTAAATTAGTCTTTCTCAGATTATCAGATCAACTATAGTATATATAGATATAGTTATAGTTACTATAGATATAGTTACTCTGATAAATAGCATCATCGCTTATACTGTTTGGTTTATTCATCGCTTATACTGTGGCTTAGCATTATATTTCTTAACCGATTAATGCAAATATTCAAAAAATGAACAAATTTGGCCTGTCATAAAGGAAGGCTGCTATAATATTTAAACTTAAATTTTTCTTGCTTCTCGATCCATGCTCGTTAATAAAATGGTTAATATTGAAAGTTCCATAAATCACTCACCATAGATATTCACATTATTGTTTATAATCCGCATTTTCCACTTTTTCTTTCGAGCATAAACTTTAATTAGTTAAAATACTTTTTACGGATTGATTTCCTTGGCAATACAATAGATGAAAGTTGTTTGTGTGTGCTAGCTCGTATTAAAAGTAGCCACCGGGTCTCGTTTGCTTGGTGTTGATAAAAATAAGAATATATACTGACATTGCATATTAAAAAGGTTCGCAAAAGGATATGTGAAGTAACTTTAATTAAAATTGAATCGTTGGAATACTTTCTGAGAGACGGAAAATACATGTTACCATTCATGAATGTTAAGTGTATTCTAATGTATTATTTTTTGTAAGTTTCTAAGATTTATTCACATATTCTTCACATGGTTCACGTCACATACAAAATACTTAAAATGGCACTATAACTATACTGCAAAACTGTATAGACCAGGCAATATCTATTTTGGGATGGGTAAAATCATATATGATCCAATTTTATTGCTTTAATCGCTTATTATATATTATTAGAAGTTATAATTTTACTATACGGACACTTGAAATGGTGGGCTAAAAATTAGAAAAATTCAATTTTTTATCCTTATCGTTGCTATATCTCAGCAACCATGCATTTTAGAAAAAAATTGTGATTTTGTGAAATTTAGGGCGTCTTCAATAATAAGATATATTAAAGAACTTGCCATTGATCCGAACTTATTCGTGCGCTTAAAATCTGTAACCAAGTGCTTGACTTTAATATTGACTACAAACGCTGCCCCAAATTCATGTTTTGTTCCGTGGCAACTGTTCTATAGGGGACAGTGGGGCTCCTTGAGACATAAAAATTTGAACTGTCATATCACTCTAAATACCTCACCAAATAAAGAAAGAAAATATTCATAAAATACATTGTTCAGCCAACTTTCACTGTATGTATGCTTTTAATATTAAACCCTATACTTGTGAAATAAATCAAAACCACTTTTTCAAAAACGTCTGAAGCTGCCCCGCTTGGGGGGCACCTTCAGACGGGGAATGGAACCGCTTCAGACACAATTGGGAAAATGACAACCTCATATAAATGTTTTAGCAATTATTTATTACAATATTATGATACTTAATCAAACCTCTAATGCATATTGAAGTTTTCCAATGAAACTGAAAAAGACAATAATCATTTCCGTCGCTTTGTACCCTGCTCAGAAGGTGTTGGCAAAAGCTACAATTTCTGATAAAGAAGCACTAGAGATATCTGGTATGATGGGGTAGAAAAATTTATAATTTACTTTAGTTGACATTCTCAAAAATGAAATTTCAACATCCCCATCATCACATTTATCAATGTTTTACAGTCCCAAATTTAACCAGAAAATTCTTCAATTTTCAATTTACTACTGCATAATTTTTTTCTGTGGTTCTTCTAATACTTTATCATCAGAGTTTTTGCCATTTTCATCATCAGTTATCTTCTCATTCTTCTCATTTTAAAAAAGTAGTTTTCTTTTCGTAGATTTAGTACGTTCAGCATTAGAGTTGGTGATATTCTTTTTTTCTGTGGTGTAATTTATTATTCTGCTTTTCCCCTTTTCTCTTGGTTTCTTGAAGCTAGTATTAAGATTCCATTTTGGATATCCTCGTATCTCCTCTGGATTTAAATAACAGCCAGCCTGTTCAGAGGGCAAAGGCGTAGAGTTTTGGCAGCTTGATGTTGATGGAATGTCCCATTGGTTGCTGAAAGTTTTCGCTTGAAATTTGGGGAGATTATTAGGAAGAGTTTCGTCTGGAGAATTAGATGTCTCACTGGCCATACTGGGAGCAAAGATATCGTCGGTGAAAATGTGCCCGTCAACTGAAAATATTCCTGCTTTTTTGAAAGAATTTATAATGCTCTGTGGTAACATGGCACGGCCATGTGCTATTACAACACATGCGGCCACGTGATAGATTCCAAAATGTTGGCCTGGATTAGACTTCAACCGTGAATCAATTGCAGCAATATAATATGTTTTAAAAGCTTCCATCAATCTCACATCCAGTGGTTACATCATGTGGGTACAATGGGGTGAAACTGTTAAAATGTTCCCGCAATTAGCTCTTGCTAGCTCTATTGCCTCAATTGACAAGTGGCTCTCATGATTGTCGCAAATTAGAAGCATTCTTATCTTTTCAGAGGAACCTGAACATTTTATAAAGTGCTGCATCACATGAACGAAATTGGAAGTGGTCATCCAACCTGACTGATGAGCCAAACCCAAAGTCCGTTTGGTGCTCCATTTATCATGTGCCTCTTGAAGTGCACTCTTGGAAATACTAGGGCAGGAGGTATTGTATTTCCAGCTGTATTTATAAACAAAACTGTAGTAACCAGAGTTCCTCTCTCACCACTTACAGCAACTGCTATTGTTTTTGGCCTATTTGTAAAATAACACGAGAAGGTTCTTGGTTAGTTTCAGTTTTTGCTTCATCCATATTCCAAATTCTGGATGAGTCACAGAGTTCTGGGTATCTTTTGATTAATTTTTCATAATTATTAAAAAAAAAAAGCTTTCGCATTATGCTTGTTAAAGGAAATTACACGTGCCATACTGCATCCTTCAGCAGCACGGAGGAATAATCTTGGGTGGCGTTTCTTAAAACCGTATAGCCAGTCCTTTCCTGCCATTCTTGGAGCTTCCCAATTTTTAGGACAGTCAATATTGTTCATTTTGGCCATCTCATGTGCTAGTTTTCGAGTTTCTAGATTGTTAAGACCCTAAAACATTTTTGAACACTCAAGTTAATATGCCTTAAGGTCGTCTTCCTGTTTGTCAGTAAAAACCTTTCTAGTATCGTTTCTTAATTTCATATCATGTCCGCTATCTGGGTTATCCCTAAAGTTACCAACGTACATACCAACAGTTTGATATATAAATCCAAATCTTTTAGCCGTATTTTTTATCGATTCACCATCTACGATGGCCGCTACACATTATTTCATAGATTCGGCATCGAAATTTCCTTTTGTTTTTTCTTTCTTCCTATTTCTTACCATCTTCAGACAATCTGCAATAAAGAGAAACCCTTTTTAAATAATTAATATTAAATATATTGAGATAATATTAAATATAGGAGAAACGAAGGTAATCTAGAATGAACTTAAATAGTGATTAAAGAAATAGTTTATAAGTTATATACTAGAGAATATTATAAAAAGTATTTAGTATGAGGGCATTCTTAAGAAATTAGCATAATAATAAGTTTAAAAAGTTTTTATTTTGCAATGTATTTGGTTATGTTATTAATTATGATATTATAAATATATTTGAGTGCGCCATCTAAATAGGCAACCAAATATACACTGAAGTAAATTTGGTTGTGGGAACTTTTGTGAATAAGAGACAGTGGAAAGAATAATTGTGGATTTAAAATAGTGTTATTTATTAATTTAAGATGTTTAATTTATATATAAGTTTACATTCTGATCTGAAAAGCCTAAATTTCTATAAAATTCTCGATAGAAAAGTAAAGACTTATCTAGAACTTTAAAATAAGACGTCAATAGAAAGAAGTTAACCTATTTTCGCAGTAGAATATTCGCGAACATTCAAATATCTGTGAAATAGAAGGATTCGAATATATTTTCTTTCAAGAATGTTCGTGAACATTGAAATGATATAAATACGATGTGATTTGGATTCAAGAGGGACAGTATGCAGTAGTCAGTGTTCAGTATTAGAGTATTCAATATTAAAGACAAGTCAGTAATCAGTGATTCAGTATGTCAGTAGTTGGTATTAAAGTATTGAAAAGTATATTAAATGGAGATTAAGAAATAGTATTCAGAGAGTATTAGTTGGAGATTAAAAATTATATTATGTATATGGAGATTAGGAGAGATTAAAAATTATCATATTTATATGGTAATTTGAGATTGAAAAAAAAAAGATTATTAGAAAAGAGAATAAACAAGAAAGCAATTTCACAAAAAGAAGGATAACGAAGACATTGAGTGGTGATTAAAATCTGTATTTTGGAAAACAGTTTCATTTAGGCATTCAGTGACAGAAAGGTACCAAATTTTATCAATATAATTTAATTATTGTAATAAGAATTTCAATTTAAGATAGGTTGTTCTAAATTGATATTGTCTATATTAGATATATGTGTTAATAATGTGGAGTTATATATGTGTGTTTCATAATGATTATAAGTCTTATCTTCTAATAAAAAGCTCTTCTTACCTTCAATCCAAAAATTTGACTTTCAACCACCAAAACCTAACTGTTCACTTTATGACATAAACCCTTTACTGCACTGTTCTACAGACTGAACTACAATAGTGCGAGTAGTAATGGAATGTTTTGATATCAGTGTTGCCAACCCAAGTCCTTAAATTTACCCACAATATCAATGTCTGAAGCTGTACCCTGTCTGAAGGGGGGTTCTCTATCACTTTTTTGGATTATGCCGTGGTCATCGTGATGATGTTTTTCGAAAATTCCTAAATAAATCTATTTGCTCTAAATCAATTTCTTGTCTGTCCAAAAAAATTCAAACTAAAAAATGATTTAGTAAAAACTGTAAAACTAATAAACATTTATCATCATCTTGGTGCTACAGCCCTTAGAGGGCCTCGACCTTCTCAAGCTTTCTACGCCATTCTGTTCTGTCCCTTGCTTGAATTTTCCAGTTGCCGACTCCGATCTTCTCCGCATCTTGTGTTACCCCATCCATCCACCTCAGCTTTGGTCTACCCCGTCGTCTCATTCCCACAGGTTGCGCTGTTAGAATCTTTTTTATCATGTTCGATTCAGGGGCCCGGGCTACATGTCCTGCCCACTGCAGGCGGTTTCGCTTAATTATAGTGGTAATATCTTTACCACCAAACGTATGCTTGTAGATATTCTGCAGTTCGAAGTTATATCTACGCCTCCATATTCCGTTCTCACAGACCGCTCCAAATATCTTGCGTAGCACCTTTCTTTCAAAAATGGATAGAGCGGATTCATCTGTTTTCGTTAGCGTCCATGCCTCTGATCCGTATGTGAGAACGGGGACTATCAGTGTTCTATACAGCCTTATACGAGTTTTTTGAGACAGACGTTTGTTAGCTAAGTACTTTGATAGACCATAATAACACCTGTTTGCAATTATTATTCGCCTTTTTATTTCCTCAGATGTATTATTATTGGGGTTAACCGATGTCCCTAGATATATGAACTCATTGACTGCTTCGAAGTTTTGGTCATTGATGATTAAATTTGTGTCAACGTTTCCAGCTCTTGTGTTTGTGTTAGTCGCCATGAATTTGGTTTTATTTTGATTTATATGTAACCCCATTCGTTCTGCTGCTGCTACTAGCTCGGTTAGGATTTCCGCAGTTCTCGCCCTAGTTCTTGTTATAATGTCCACGTCGTCTGCATATGCTAGAATTTGGACTGATCTATTAAATATTGTTCCCCTGCTATCTAAATTAGCGTCTCGTACAACTTTTTCTAAGGCGACATTAAAAAGCTGACACGCCAGCGCATCTCCCTGCCTTAACCCCCTATGTATTTGAAATGGGGTTGACGAGTCGTTTTGAATTTTTACTGCTGATAGCATCTTCGCCATTGTCACTTTTATCAAACATATGAGTTTTTTTGGAATTCCTAACTCATTCATAGCGTTGTAAAGACTTGGTCTTAAGACACTGTCATATGCCGCTTTAAAATCGACAAAAATATGATACATATCTATGTTAAACTCTTGCGCTTTTTCGAGGATCTGTCGTAGTGTAAAGATCTGGTTAATGGTTGAACGTCCAGGCCTGAATCCTGCCTGATATTCCCCTAGAAACATTTCAGCATAAGGCTTTAATCTCTCGTGCAAAATATTTGATAATATCTTGTATGCTGTGTTTAGGAGAGTTATTCCGCGGTAATTATTGCATTCCAGTTGGTTTCCCTTTTTGTGCAACGGGCAAATTAAGCCTAAGCTCCATTCTTCTGGCATTTGCTCCTCAGACCAAATTCTACAAACAATTTCTCGCATCACCTTGGTGAGCTGCTCTCCACCGTGCTTAAATAACTCTGCTGGGATGCCATCGCTACCTGGGGACCTATGGTTTCTTAGTTTTTCTATAGATATTTTTACTTCATCTACCGAGGGGGGTTCCACGAGTTCCTCATTTCGGTATTCCAGCTCTATATTGTTAGTAGGTTCCCCTTCCAGCAACTCTCGAAAGTGCTCTACCCATCGTAAAAGGATGTCCTCTTTGTTGGTAAGTAAGTTGCCTTCCTTATCATTACAATAGTTGATTCTTGGTTTGAATTCTTTTCTAATACTACTTATTTGATGGTAGAACTTTCTTGTTTCTCCGTGACTCATATGGCTTTCGAGCCGTTCTAACATGACATTTTCCGAGTCTCGTTTCTTTTTTCGGTGTTTTTTTCCTCTCTCCTTAAGTTTTTGTATCTATCTATTGTTGTTCTAGTTTTTCGTTGTTGCATGGTCCTAAATGCCTCGTTCTTCTCATCTTTTGCAGTCTTGGTCGAACCAGTCGTTTCTTTCTTGGGTTCGGGATATTCCCAATGTGCTTTCGGCTGCTAATTTCAGAGCCTCCTTGCAGTTGTTCCACATTTCCGTGCTTGACTGGTCGACTGCCCAGGTGTGTTCTAGGGTTTCTTTTATATGTGACTGGAACTGTTTCTCCTTGTTTTCATTTTTTAGCATATGTAAATTATATTTTACTTGTCTAGTGCCCCTTTCTTTCTTAGCATTGGAAATTCTTTGTCGTAACTTGGCCCCTACCATAAAATGATCTGAGTCAATATTTGCTCCTCTGTAACTTCTTACGTCCATTAGGTTTGTAAAGTGCCTTCTGTCAATTATAACATGGTCGATTTGATTTGTGGTGTGTCCATTTGGTGATATCCAAGTGGCTTTATGGATATTCTTGTGATTAAAACATGTACTTCCCACAATTAAATCTTTGGAAGCTGCCAGACTAATAAGCCTTAAACCATTGTCATTAGTAACGTCGTGAAGGCTATGTTTACCAATATAATATTGGTAGCATATCTCTTTTCCTATCTGGGCGTTCATGTCTCCAATGATTATTTTAATATCGTTTTTGGCACAGTTATCATATGCTCTTTCGAGATCTTCGTAAAATAGATCTTTAATTTCTTCGTCTTTTTCCTCGGTTGGCGCGTGCACGTTGATCAGGCATATGTTGAAAAATTTTCCTTTTATTCGAAGGATGCATAATCATTTGCTAATAAACATTTGCTGTGGATTATTTCTTCGAAATCGTTTTCGTGGTAAGAAAATGGCGTTCACCGACTGACACGGAAAAAAATAGAAACGGTAATCTTTTACAATAGCTGAAAATAACAGACCAAGTAATTGTTGAACAATTACGTTTTTGTGGATGTACCTACAAGGTAAATGCACTTTTAACATGCAAATATATCATTAAAAACATAAAGTAAAATATTCTATTTTCTTTTGAAGATTAGTTATGTAGTAAACAAATATTTAAACAAGTCCATTAATAGTGTTATTTAACTATTTAAATAGTTAGTTAATTTGATTTAAATATTCAGCTTTGTGTATTAATATGTAGGAATGCTAGTATTAATATGATAATATATTGTAAAATTTCAAAATTATACAATATTTTGTACTCATTCATAATTTTTACTAATATATTTATAAATATTGTTACGATTTTGTTCATTATTTAGTTATTTGGAAATCCCGGTTTAGCCTTATTGTAATTGGAATGTGTTTAGGTAAAACTTTAGATAAAAATATAGATTGTTCAAAATATAGATTCGATTTATTTAACTACGATTACAAATTTTACGATTTGTTTGTATCAAGTCAATTATATGTACTTATAAGTAAAAAAGATAATATGTAACATACACAAAATACAATAGGAGATGAAGATACATTAATGCGCATAACATAAAGTATACAAAATAAGACATAAAGGATGTTCTGATATATTTCAAAAACCATTATCACATCTATTTAATCTATCTCTTAAAACTAACACCTTTCCAGACAAACTCAAAGAGGCTACCATTACTCCAGTTTTTAAATTTGCTCCAGAACAACATGGTTTTTTGCCTGGGTTATCCACAACTAGTAATCTGTGCATTCTTTCTAATTTTGCTAGTGAGGCAATAAATAATAAACTCCAATTAGATTTAATAATGACTGACTGCTTAAAGGCATTTGACATGGTTGACCATGGCATTCTTTTATCGAGATTGAATGAGTTTGGTTTTTCGCATGATGCTTGTACATTTATAAAATCGTATGTGGAATCAAGGTTTCAACGAGTCAAAATTGGTAGGTGTTTATCAGATAAATTTCAGGCTACATCTGGTGTCCCCCAAGGGAGCAACTTAGGGCCTTTGTTTTTCTTAATTTTTGTCAACTCACTACCACAATCTCTTAAATTTTCTTCTAGTCTGATCTATGCTGATGATTTTAAGCTTTTTAAGACTATACATACTTCAAATGATTGTCAGTTACTACAGGAGGACCTGACCTCAGTTGTGGAATGGTTTAGGGACAACAATATGATCTTGAATATTACGAAGTGTGGAGTCATATCCTTCACTCGCAGAATTGATTACATTGAAAATAATTATAGAATTGACAATTGTGTAGTATCTAGGAAAACCAAATGTAAAGATCTGGGAATATACCTACAGGCTAACATGAAATTTAATGAACACTATATAAATATTGTTAATAAGGCCTACAAAATATTGGGATTTGTAATAAGAAATTCTAAACACTTTAGTATAAACACAACCATTAGACTATATAACGCTTTAGTCAGACCAAACTTGGAATATGCATCAGTGGTATGGACTCCTGAAGCCAAAGTTCATATTAATAATATAGAAAAGGTACAAAAAAGATTCCAAGGTATTTATACCTTAAGAAATACAATGTGTATACTCACCTTACGCCATCAAAAGAGTTGCTTCAAATATTTGGCTTGCAGTCATTAGAGCAAAGAAGAAACATGTATTGCGTTGTGTTTATTCATAATATCATTAACAATGTTAAATATAAGACATGTGGTTTGATAAACTTTATTAGGTTTCATGTGCCAAAGGTCAACCTAAGGGTAAACAGTAATGACCTATTTTCTTGTAGTCCTTACAATTCAGGTGCAATAATAAACTATATGCAATATCAGTGCAATGAGTTAATAAAGATCTGTGATATAGACCTCTTTGCCTGTAGTGTAAGGGATATTAAAAAATGTTATAAATAAGTATGATAAGTAATGGACTCAATTTCTAATATTTTATTAACTTGTATCTTTTTATTAATGTGTTTTATTTTGTGTGTTTTTATTTTGTACTTGTGTGTATATTGTATTTTTTGTGTGTATATTGTTATACCAAGTAATGAGCACTCTTACATGCATGTAATGCATGTAATTACTACCTAGGTGGTGTTTGTAAGTTTTAATAAATAAATAAAAATAGTGAGTTCATGTTACTGCCTTGAAGTGATCAAAGTATTCACTAACAGAGTAAAAAGCAAATCTCAAAAGGTATCTTTTCAGACTTACTTTAGACTTAGGTAGGACATTGTATATATTATAGTCAATTGAGTTTTTTTTGTGATTTACTCAAACTATATTTAACTGTTCTGATGTTATTTGCACCTCTTGTGCTATAGTTATGTAAGTCAGAGTGTTTAATTAAAGTATCAGCGTTGTTATGTATTTCTACATTAACGCTGTATAGCCATAATGTTGGCAAGGGCATTATCTTATATTTAATAAACAACGGTTTGCAAGATTCCAAGTAGCAATTATTCTTATTGCTTTTTTTGCAATTTAAATATTGTTAGGGCATTGCAAGAGTTTCCCCACAGAATAACACCATAGCTTAACAATGAATGAAAAAGAGAAAAGTACGTTATTTTCAAGGTATCAACACTTCTATCAAGTTTTAATTGTCTGAGTAAAAGTAAGGTACTAGAAAGTTTACCTCTAAGATGGTCAATATGGTTATACCAAGTCAATGTGTTGTCAACTGTTATGCCCCACAAGATGATATTATTTTTTCAACACTCACATCGAAGGTAGACGAAAAAATTAAATTTAGAGTTTTGTTACCATTTAGTTTAAGTTTATTTACTAAGAACCATGATTGAGCATTGGAATTTACATACTCAGACGTGGTTTCTAAAACTGAAAGATTTTTATCAGAAAAAACAAGTATCATCTGTAGTGTCATCTGCAAATAAAACTGTTTTAAATGGAGCCATAAAATTGGGCAAGTCATTAACATATATTATAAATAATAGAGGGCCCAGAACTGATCCTTGTGGCACTCCATGCTTTATCTGCTTAAATTCATCAAATTCAAATTAATTTCAAAGGAGTACCTCTTATACCGTAAAAATGCAGTTTTTTTAGCAAAATATCATGAGAAACGCAGTCGAAGGCATTTGAAAGATCACACAGCGTTATGACATAATGATTATGCTTCTCAAAGCCATCAACTATGGCACTCATCACATCTAAAAGTGCATTTGTTGTGGAACAATCCTGGAGGGATGCCGGTTTTCAACATCCCTTCCATGGAGAGTCTTGTATGCCAACAGTGTCTCTTTCAGCGGTTTTGTACTTGCTGTAAGTCCAATTAGTCCGCTAGCCTTCGACAGCTCAGTAAAGAAACTTAAATGGACTTTTAAAGGTGCTTTGATCTGGCCTGTTGAATTGATATAGAGTGAAATAAAACAATTGCTTGTTTAGCGAGAAACTGTAATTGAACAAAGGGCAAGAAATATAACTTATAAACTGTGAGTGTATAACTTATCGTAGGAACTTAATTTGAAAATTACAATTTACGCATTTTCCCGAAAACACCATAACACTATTCACATTTTACGGCTTCCCGGCTTATTGCGTAACTTGCAACGTGGAGAAAGACTCTCCGAACTTTTAAATCTAGGTGTCAGCCCTACGAATGTCGCTAATTCACTGTCGGTGTCGACCCCTAGCACCGCCGAAATATTTTGTTTATGCATTTTGAATAGCCGGTCTAGGGTCAAGTAGGCGCTATGGGCGGAGACTAACATTCCCAGAAACAAGTCCATGCAGACTGGATTTATTTAGGTAACTGGCGCGAAAATATTTATTTGTTACGAAATAGATTTATTTGTTTTGATATATAATTATTTGTTTGGAGATTATAGTTCTCCAACAGATCCTTTCTAAACCCGTATTGTAAACTAGTAAAAAAGTTATTTGTTTCGAAGTACGATATAAGAGGCTTCTTCAGAATTTTTTCAATTATTTTACTGAATATCGAAACGATAGAAATTGGTCTATAATTTTTACAAAATAGGAACAATCTTGGAGTATTTAAATGAAGTTGGGAATATTCCGATTGAAAAAATACTATTAATGAGATGTGTTAAAGGTTTAATAATTATTGTTCCGTCTTTTTTTGAATTTGAATTTGACGCGCTGTCAAGGTGTAATGACAGCTGACAGAGGATAGACAGATAGACACGAAGTAGGAATAAAGTTATGTGAACGACATTGTGTATTATTTTTTATTTCTTAAACAATTGAAGACATTCTTCTACAGTTCAATTATTAGTACAGTCTGCCTCTGTTGTATTGACGGAAGAGTTATTGAGAAGCACTCTAAAGAACTATACGATGATATCAAAAAAAAGTTACTTTCTCAGGAATAAAAATATCTGAAATATAAAAACACTTTATATTTAGGTGAATACAGTTTCATACTCATTAACATATTTAGAATTCCTCTCATATTAACTTTTAATGAGATATCGAAAATTATACGCCACTTGATGAGCCTACTTTGATGTTTCATTCAAAAGAACCCTCTTGTTTATGTAACAACGCAAATTATTTATTTCCGCAAAGAATCGCAAATTACACAAACAATCTGTAGCTACAGGAAATACCGTAAAATTGGACGTTACACAATGATAGTTTCAATATAATTAAGCAACAAAAAGTAGAAAAAACTCGTTGAAGAAATTGGCAAACACTTAGTATTCTTTGTAAGAAGGTTTTAAATATTGCAGATATAATTTATTTGAAATAAATGATATTATTTTATGAAATTTCCACGATTTTACATTTTGATCCTTCTATCTTTTTTTAAGAGTTTGGTATCAATGAGTAATAATGTCTTTGGACATATTGGATCCTACCAAAAGCCTATTCAAAATATATAAAGCAGACTTAAATTGGTTTTAATGCTTCCCATGATGTTTGGAACAATATCAATATTGAGCACAAGGCTTCCCTTGTTCCCAATAATTCTCTAAAACCTAATTATTTGTTTCCTATTCTTTATCTTCGTATTGTTCAGTATTCTATTTAAGGCTTGATATCAACATGGCAATTTTCATTTTATTTATGGCAGCTTTAAAAAGTTGGATCGAGCTTAAGCTAGACCATTCTCGCAGATTTCGCAACTAAGAGCTTATTTCTCTATTTCTTTTACCTTCTATAATGAACTATAATAGTCTGTATCTTCTAATGACATGTCCAAAATATTCAAGTTTTCGCCTTTTAATATATTGAACAACTTCCTCATTTTTATTAACACTGCATAGGACTTCAATATTAGTAACTTTATCTATCCACAATATACGCAGCATTCTACGTATCACGTCACAGCGTCAGCATTCATATGCCTCTAATTTCACAGACCAACAATTTCAAGGCCCAGCAAACAGAATATACTTTTGCGAAGGTTTTTGGTGCACTGAATGCGAATCTGAGCTCCAAATTGCCAAATAGCAATTGGTGAATTTTTTAGCATATATAACGATTAATCCACATGTGTCCATAAGGTCCTTTCGCCATAATGCAAGTGATAATGCAAAACACTCATCACTTTTTAACAAGAATTTTGTGTAGTGATGAAGCTCGTTTCCATAATAATAGGATAGTAAATCGCCATAACTCCCATTATTGGTCAGTAGAAAATCCCATAAATCCCATTAATGGAATCCCATTAAAAGAAACTCGCTTTCAAACTGGATGGGAAATTAATGTTTGGTGTGGATTTTTTTGACTAATATTTAAATAGTCAGAGATATCTGAATTTTCTAAAAAAATGAGTTACCTTTGTTACTGGAGAATATTCCTTTACGCGAAAGAGGAGTTGTGGTATGGCAATAAGATTGCGTACCCCCACATAACATCGGTATTGTAATCGATTACCTTAATGCCACATTTCCAAACAGAGGGATTGGAACTAACAGACCCGTGGCCTCCAAGATCGCCTGTGCTATCACCCTTAGATTTTTTTATATGGAGCTAATTAAAGGGAATCCTTTGTAACGAAGAACCCACAGATGCAGACGATTTAAAAACTTAAATTAGACAAGTCTGTATCCTGATTATGCCAGAGATGATTCATGCGACATGTACACGTAAACTGCTTAGGCAGTTTGCTACTTGTGTTGAAGCAGAAGCTCATTTTGAACTTTCTTCTTCTTCAGCCTTCATTTATCCAATGTTGGACATAGGCCTCCTCCAATTGCTTCCACGCTTCCCTATCTTTTGCAATTCTCATCCACTGCTTTCCAGCTACAGCAGTTATATCGTCGATTCATCTCTTTTTAGGTCTTCCCACGCTTCTTTTTGTTTCTCGAGGTCTCCAGAATGTCACTTTATGAGACCATCTGTTGGTGTCTTGTCTTGCTACATGTGCTACCCATTGCCATCTCAATGTCGCTATTTTTCCCATGATGTCGGTTACTTTAGTTCTTCGACGTATTTCGGTGTTAGGAATTTTGTCTCTGAGGCTTATATTTAACATGGCCCTCTCCATGGCCCGTTGAGTTACTCTTAATTGTTCTGCTATTTTTCTTGTTATTGCCATAGTTTCCTATCCATAAGTTACAACTGGTAGTATACAAGTGTCATAGATTTTTCGTTTTAAGTGAATTGGGATTTTTCTGTCTTTAAAAATGAAGCTCAACTTACCAAAAGCAGCCCATGACAATTGTGTCCTTCTTTTAATTTCTAGGGTTTGATTTTCCTGTTCGTGTTTAAATGCATATCCTAGATATATATATATATATATATATATATATATATATATATATATATATATATATATATATTATATTATTCTACCTTTTCTATCGTGATGTTATCTAGGCTGTTGCTTAATATCTTTGTTTTGTCGAGATTCATTTTTAATCCTATTTGATTCGATTTGTGATTTAAATCTTGTAGCATTGATTTTAGTTCATGGATATCTGTGCTTATTAGTACTATGTCGTCTGCAAAACGCAAATGATTAATATATACTCCATCTATTTTTAATCCCTTTTCGGCCCAATATAGTTTTTTGAAAACATTTTTTAATGCCAAAGCAAATAACTTGGGTGAGATGGTGTCGCCCTGTCTCACACTAATGTCTAATACCCCAATTTGGGATAAAAAAAGCCTGTCCTTTGACCTTACCTTGACCCCTATTGATCTATTTAATTTTTTTATTATAAAGAAGCCCGTGATGACCCGGTGATACCGGATGAAGCCGGTGAAGCCCGTTCATGTATGCTCAATTGATAGTATTGTAGGTCCAATTGACATTTCCCGATTTTCAAATAAAAATTTTTATTACTTCCTGAATTATAATCTGTTAAAAACGCCTTGGAACACCCTATATATAGGTTCCAAGTTTGATATATTTAGCTGAAAACCAAGTTGGCCATGCCTTCCAGATGAGTTACATTAGCAAAATGAGTTTCTGAAAGGATATAAGATATTTCAAATTTTAGCTCTACTTTCTGTCAGTCAAGATAGCTGGTACCAATAATGATCAGAATGTTTGTCCTAGGTCTATCTCTTTTTCATGAGCCCCAATATGCCGGAAGAAACATGTCATATGATTGGACGAAGTACCATAAAGTTTTAGATGGAAATTACAGAACATTTATTCCTTCTAGAAACGTAAGTTTTTTCATTGGCCATAATTCTGTAGAAATAGACACGACATTTGTTTGCAACTTACTTCGCTCTTGCCCTCAATCTTTCCTTGGATAAGTAGTAGAGGGATTTCGTATTTTTTTCCTCTCAGGATATGGCCCAGATATCCAATTTTTCGTACCTTGATCAAGTTGAGTAATTCTCTCTCAGTATTTACCCTTGTTAAGACTTCCTCCTTTTTCACCCTATCTGTCCATGGTATGCGAAACATTCTTCGCAAGGTTCACATTTTGAAGGCATCCAACTTGTTAATGGAGGACATTTTTAACGTCCATGTCTGTATACCGTATAATAATATGGACCATACATAGCATTTCACGATCCTGTAGCGGAGATTGAAGGAAATATTGCGGTTACATATTAGGACGGCACGATAAGTACTTACAAATTAAGTACCTACAAAAGAAAAACGAAAATTTTGGAAAAGTGATTTAGAAAGATTTATTTCTTATCATAGTCTCTTTTTAGCTCGATACACTTGACCCAGCGATGCTTCAACTTCTTTAACCCATTTGAAAAATATGTTTCCTCGAGGTCTGCAAAGTACGCTTTCATGGCGACGATTACTTCCTCATTCGACTTAAATTTCTTCTCGAAGAGTGCCCTTTTCAAGTTAAAAAAACAAAAAAAATCGCACAGGTCCAAATCTGGAGAATAAGATGGCTATGGCAACAGTTTGTAGCAAAATTCGACCAATTTGGCCATATCGATGGCGGAGGTATGAGCGGATGCATTGTCATGGTGGAAGAGTATTTTTTTCTTCGCCAAATAGGGTCTTTTTTTTTCAATTTTTCGTCGAATCGGCCCTTAATAAGGATTACGCTTAAAGATAGTTAAACACTGCTTTGAACTAGTCTCACGGTTGCGCGTGTTGTCTGGAGTGCGCAAACGCGGCATTCATTGTGTGGACCGCTTTCTCATGACCAAAATTTCATGCAGGATATGACTTATCCGCGAATACGCCCGCTTTTACACGCTGTCAAAGTTCGATTCGGCTGAAATCTTGACGTTTGCCCTCTACGAGAATGTATTACATGATAGTGATTTTCTTGAGGCAGTGGCGCCATCCGGCGGTGAGGCTAAGTACTTATCGTACCGCCTATGTAGTAGCGCTTTAAATAGGTATTTATATACAAAGTGACTACTTTGCCCTTTCTTTTAGTAACTTTTTAGTTTTAAGACTTGTAAGATATGTTATTTTCCTATTTTTTTTTTTATTTTTTTTTTCTTCTACTTTTTCTTGTATTATTTACTATCAGTGATTGTTATTGCCTCTTAAATTAAATATTACGACTACCATTTGAATTCTTGTACTTTTTATTTTTCTTAACGTGTATCATGTTTATAGATATATCAGATAAAAAATGACCAAAATTGTGTTTGGCAATAGATGTATTCATTTCTTATTAATTAACTACTTTTATCAGTATAATTGTTGTAAAATAACAGTTGACTACAGCTTGTATAAAGCCTAATATTCACGTTCTGTTTCAGAAATATGCGGTTGATTGCTCTCTAACACCGAACCGAACCATGGATAATTCATCATCCAATTATCAATCACCTTATATCGAAATCGAAATGAAGGATGTGCAAACTAGGCCAGTAAGTTTTTACGAAAACACGAAACCAGATCAACTTAACTCATCAAATAATAATATTAGCCAGGGGGAATGCCCCAACAGGTCACAGATCAATTTTTTGAACACGACGGTCCCGGTAAATATTTTGGCTCAAGACATTGCAGGAAAACATACGCCTTCGAGGAATAGTCTGAGGCACAGTAGAATGATTGTTCTGCATAGATCTGGGGAAGGTAATTTTATTTATTATTTTAAAACTTTAAAGCAAGCCAATATAATGAAATTGTTACCTTCTTTGGCATAAATTTGGCCTTATAACAAGATCTAGGGCACACATTTTTGCTTAAGTTGTATTTATAGTTATTTATTGTACAAGACGATAAAATTGTACTTTATCTTCGAGAGCGTTTTTTAGCGTCGAGACGTCAGTCGAGTCAATCATACATTTTAACTAGGAATGGGTGGGGGATGGAATTGGGATACCATTTTTAAAGAACCGAAAGGCTATAGCGGGATAAGATGATCCCCCGTAGCGATCAGCACCGCGACATGTGCTTTCAACAAAGCATTATTATAAAAACATGACTTCATAAAAATTTTTAGCTTCCCAGAGGCCATAGAACCTCTTAAATCGAAAAAAGATGCTTTTTTGACTTTATTTTTTTCTGTACGCAATTTTGCTTTAAAAAATCTGAAAAAAGTCGTGAAGATATATCTTTTTTTCAAATTTTTATATTGAAAATTAAGCCTAGGAAAAATCATTAGAATTTTCAAAAATATTTTAGGTTATGTTAATAATTTTTGGCTAACTTTTAAATAATAATTTTTTATTTATTAATTTTTTTTTCATTCTTTTGAATGGCCAAGGTAGAATTTTCAATTTCTGATCGGAAAGAACAACACAACCTCAAAACTCAGTTGATAATTTAACATTTTTCCTTCCACATTATCAAATTCTATTGTAAAAGTCCCCATTTAACTCTTTTATAAAGATAAAATTCAAAAATACCACGGCTTTTTATCCTTTTCGCACTTTTTTTTACTTACTTCACTTACTTTACTTCAGGAAATTTTATTTAGTAGAATCGTACTAGCAAAACTCTGAGACATAGAGTTAAGTTACTTAAATCAGTTTTTTCCATTATTTTAACTCTAAATCAAATTTCAGAATTTAAGATTTTGCCTAGAGGTGCGGTACTTGGGCACTTTACCTGATATATTGTCAATATTTTTTTACTATAGGATCAGTAACAGGATTATTTGACTGTTATCATTGCATATGGTTTTCTTTTTAAAGTACTAATATTAAAGTATTAATATTTTTGACGGGTATTTTTATGTTAAAGTCTTTAAAGTAATTTCAGGTAATGCTTTCTTCTAACAAAGTCGTCCCAGGAACGCAACGCAAAAATATAGACAATACCATTTTAATGTCATCTACTTTAAAATATATTGAGATAATATTAAATATCGGAGTAAGGAAGGTAATCAAAATGTTTAGAAACCTAGAATGAACTTAAATGGCGATTAAAGAAGTAATTTATAAGTTATATACTAGAGAATATCATAAAAAGTATTTACATGAGGGCATCCTTAAGAAATTAGCATAATAGTTTGTTTAAAAAGATTTTATTTTGCAATGTATTTGGTTATTTTGATAGTTAGAATATTATAAATAGATTAAGATGAGTTAATTGTAATATTGGAACATTTTGTAAATAAAAGTGATATGGGACAGTGAATCCAGTTGAAATTGAACAGAAAGTGGACATTTGAAATAATAATTATGGATTAAAATAATGTTATTTACTAATTTAAGATGTTTAATTTATATATAAGTTTAAATTCTGATCTGAAAAGCCTCAATATCTATAAAATTCTCAATACAAAAGTAAAGAACTATCTAGAAGTTTAAAATAAGACGTCAATAGAAAGAATCTAACCTCTTTTCGTGTGAGAATTTTCGCGAACATTGAAATATCTACAAAATAGAAGAATCTAACCTCTTTTCTTTCGAGATTATTCGTGAACATTGAAATATCTGTAAATACGCTGTCACTTCGAGCGTAGGGGAGATTAGAAGAGAAAAAAAAATATTAGAAAGAAGATTAAGTATTGAGAAGTCAAACTGTAACAATTTATTTTTGGAAAAAGTCAAGTTTTTGTTAAATTTTCATAGAAAAGAAAGCAAGCAATAATAAAGTATAGCAAGTAATATATAAATAAAGCAAGTAATATATAAATTAATAATAGTTAAAAATCAATCAAGTAAAGAAGAAAGAGTATTTTACTCATTTATAAATGTTAATAAGAAGAAAAATAATTTGAAATGGTGGAAGCTGCTAATTGAAACATTGTGGTCTATTTTGGGAAAGCGATTTCATAAAAAGAAGGATAACAGAAAGGTACCAAATTTTGTTAGTATAATTTAATTATTGTAATAAGAATTTGATTTTAAAGATAGGTTGTTTTAAATTTATATTTAAATATTGTCTAAATTAGATATGTGTGTTTCCTAATAATTATAATAAAGATAATTTTAAAAGTGCTTACAAACTAATTCTTTGAGAACCGCGACAAAAACCCTATATATGTTATTTAAAAATACTCATTGCTCATAATACAATACAAACAAAATATCAGCAGTATATATACTTAATAAATGTCATAAGTTGTCAATATGAATTAGCCAGAGAAAATTAAATTCTTAAAAGATTTTTTTTAACCAAGTAACAAGACCAAATTTTTAAAGGAACGATTTTCGAAGCGGAAATCGGAACTTCAAAATAAACTCATTTTAAACTCAAATTGTGGTTAATTACCAGCAAAAATAATAAATTGGTATAGATAAAAAGGATTTTTGTTTCAGCACCTCCTGTAATACCTTCTGCTTTACAATATTACAAAATAGTCAGGCTGCTTCTCATAGCTATTTTGATTGTTGGATTGGCAATGTGTATATTATCTTTATGGCTATTATTATGGACGCCAAATTTGAGATCTAGAGACAATCCTGGTTGGAGTGGAATACCGGTAAGACATTATTTTTTTTATCTAGTATAATGACATGATTATGGCTGATAATAAATCGTTTAAAATAATTGATGAATATGATCCCGCTAAAGTGTATTTTTATGTTAATTTAAATGCGCGCATTAAAATAATTATACATACTTTTAGTTTATAATTTCTATATTTTTTATTACAATGAATTTGTAATTAGTAAAAATACATTATCGGATTTAATGAAAGTTCAAGTTCAAAAGTTGCAACAAAATGTTCAAATGTTGAAACTACATACTACGTATAGTTTTACTATTTTTATGATCAAACTTAAATTTAATAAAGGTAATCTTAACTGGGGCCTTATAGTCCAATAAGTAAAAAATAAAATGTAAAGTAATTCGTTTCAGAACGAATACTTGAAAAGTTGAAGTTTTGGTATGAAAATTTGGATTTATGTCAAAAGTACCAGTTTAAAATAACGGTGTTATTGTTTAGACGTATTTTATGTAACTTTTGTTATTAGTTATGCCTATTTTTGGTGTTTATTACTCCTATAAGTTTTGCAGTTTTTGCAGTCTTTCAAATTTAATTCAGAAGGTTTTAAATGAATCGTTTTTTCATAACCTTTCAAGAAAACAAAACGGGAAACTTCTAAGAAAGAAGTATTGAAAAAAAAAAAAATGATTTTCGGTTATCGGAAAGAGAAGGGATGCATAAGATATGAAATTGACTGAAGCCAAACCGGCACCAGAAAGGTTGTCAGATCATATTTTATTTCAGTATTTATTTCTCAGTAGGTTGAGAATAATGTTTATACCTTTGTACAAAATGAAACTGTATATTCTACACTTTAAAATATTATAATTTAAGCCAAGTTTTTTTAATAAAATGTTGATATTAAGAAAAATACAGTGTGTTAAAGTGGAAATTTAAAATTTTAATTTTTGCTATAACTTTCATGTTTGTAAACATTTATGTATCAAATTTCATAACTGGGTACTACTGAACATCAGAAATTATAATTTTATGCATACTTTATGCTTTATGCCACATATGTGGCATATGTGCCAATGTATGCCACATATGTGGCATACATTGGCACTTAACTTTTTTGCTCTTCAAGTTACCGGTGTTTGTGATAAAAAATATTAAAGATACATTATTTTAACAAAAAAAGGTATACTTGGTAATAACTTCAAAACTCAACAATTTTCGAGATAATCGTATTTTACAAATCAACTAATAATTCTGATTTAACACAATTACTCCAGGCAACGAAAGGAAATTAGACAAAATCATCAATACTTCTGAATTTTAAATAAAATAAATATATCAGCAGGATAATTAATAGTAGGATTTGATAAAGTAACAGAATAATTAGATTTTGCATAAAACATTTTACGTTTTTTATTAAATTAAAGTAATAATCAAAATATTTTATTTATAAACCAAATTAAGAAATAGTTAAACTAAATAACACTAAACTTTTTGTTAAAGTAAGTGTTCGATATGTCCACCATGTTCTTTAATTGATTTGTCAATACATTCCATAAAAGATTGTCTTATATCAAATAACATCATTGGTTCTAAAGGAACTGGATCCAATCATGATCATGACTGGATCATGACCAAGGAGTATGACTACCACGAACAATGCAACGTTCAGGAAAGTTGTATTTAATTATGTTCTCACTGCTCTCCCTCTATAATGTGGTGCTATATCATCTTGCATAAACCACATATTTCCCCTTAAGTTTGATGACAATTCTTCCAATATATCAATAAAATCATTTTAGAAAAATAAAACCTCAGTAAATAAATCTCACCATTCAAATTATAAGGTAATTCGCATGTCCATGAACAATAATTACACAAGGTACCAAACCATACGATATGCATTTTAAACATGAATTTTAACTAAACGTATGGTTTGGAACCATTGGTAATTATTTTTTACGGACATGCGAATTACCTTTACATATTTTATAAAATGATTTTATTGATTTATTGGAAGAATTGTCATCAAACTTAAGGCAAAATATATGGTTTATGCAAGATGGTACACCACCACATTATATAGAGAGGGCAGTAACATACTGAAATACAACCTCCATATGTTTTGGGATTCTCTCCTCTCTTCTACACCTCTTTGGACTACAGCATTTGGCGCTCCCAAGGTCACAGCTGGTCCGTTTGATTTGTAAGTTTTACTAAGTTGATCTGCTTTTTCGTAGCCTTCGATCCCCTAATGCCCTGATACCTAGACATGCTCAACCTTGTTGTGGTCTTACAGTTCATTTGGTTCTCCGATGTAGTCCCACGCAAGTCTGGACGTCACTTCGTGAGTGCATTCAGTGCCGCTTGACTGTTGGACAATACATGGATCTGCTCTTTTTTAAGTGCTCTCTCATTATGTCTCTTTAAACAGTGTAGTATCACATAGATCTACGCTTGGAAAATGGTACAATTTCTTCCAGGGCAGAGCGTTTGCTAATTCTTTGGATTTTTGGAGTATTTTCCTGCCCTACGCTCCAGTTTTGTTAATCTGTGTGTTATTCCTTGTTTCTCTATGCATCCCTGTCTGGAATCGATACCCTGTATAAATTCTTAAAATTGTATATTTTTTATGTGATCCAATTCCACATTAAAGATGTCTTTCGTCATGATCCTTGTAATACTCGTATGACTTGTCATTTCAATGCGAAGTTTCAGTGATGTTTTATTCCGTAGGTTCCCAACCTTTCTTCTCTTTTTATTATTAAATGCAAGAGGGGCATCCCTAGTAGAGCCGTCATAGCTGCTGTCGTAGTTGAGAAACTCTTCAATTCAGCCAAAATATTAATTGGCTGACACAGCCAATATGCACTAATGCTCTGAAGTTTACAACTAATGAGTCGGTAACAGATTGGAATTTCAAACACACTTGATCAACGGGCTGTGAACAACAAAGTAACTTTTTGGTAATGCGTTTACTGACAGTCTTGCTTAGGAAGGAGCGTTCTAGAAAAAAAAGCAACTTAGTGTAGTTTACACTATATTTTGGCTTACTGTGGCTAAATACCAATGTTTCGTACAAGATTTATATTGTGCTTTTTAAAATTTTAGGTGCTAGTTTCAAGTTTTGCGGGAATATTATTTATATCCACTATTCCCAATCCAAAAGGCTATTCTGGTAGAAAATTTAGATACTGGAGAAAAGCATTAAAGGTAAGATTATGGAAAAAATTCAAATAAGATATAAATCTACGAGGAAAATGAATTTCCTGTAATCAGCTGTAAACACTAAATTATAATTTTTTTAAAATCTCTTATAAAAAGATATATTTATTTAAAAAGGCCCTTTCGGGCTACATCACAAAACGTTTTCGGAATGACAAGTCCATCATCAGTGTTGTTACCTGGTATACATGAGTGAAGCCACTTATTTTTACCTACATATTTAATGGCTTCACTCATGTATACCTGGTAACAGAACTGATGATGGACTTTTCAGTTTCAAAACATTCTGTGAGATAGTCCAAAAGTGTTTTTTTTAAATAAATATACCTTTTTATTAAGGATTTTGTAAATAAAATATAAATATACTGCTGATTTCTTTATTAAGCTTTATATTTTGATTTGAGCGATATTCATTAAAATTAGCAAATGTTTGCCACTTTTCTTTCTTTTCTTGAATACTTATTTTGCATACACCTAGAAAGTATCATCTCCAACACACCACATAAGTCTATCCTAATAATATTTGGAAACCTTAACGCTAAGATAAGAAACACCGAAAATGTTGTATAGATATGTAGTGTTTTAGAGAATCATGGACTTTGAGAAAGAAATCAACGTTTTGAACGACTAATTTAACTCTGCATCAATTTTGGTTACCCGTATACTACACATTGTTACACAAACACGCGTTAAACACCATACATTATACAATATTGTTTTGTACAATAAGCACCGATTGCGCCATTTGATCACAGGTCTACAGGTCTTATTGCGGGACCATAGTAGAATTTAAATCGCAAGTACTAAAGCAAAAGCAATGGCAAGAAAGATATAGTTGGTGATAATATTATGATTAAATTTGATTTAGTTAATAATACTATTTAGTTTTTATGGCATTTATGTACATGATATGAAATAAAATAATATATTATAACAATTGTTTCTATATTTTAGTGGACTTCTGTAACCATCAGTGCAGTAGCAGCGTGTACTTCTTTCTTAACGTTCGTCTTCTCAGTGCTTCACCTCATCGTACTGTCTTCAATGATCTGCGCCCCTCC
This sequence comes from Diabrotica balteata, assembly GCA_918026665.1. Classification (NCBI taxonomy): domain Eukaryota; kingdom Metazoa; phylum Arthropoda; class Insecta; order Coleoptera; family Chrysomelidae; genus Diabrotica; species Diabrotica balteata. Next base: position 12,841,006 of record OU898283.1, on the reverse strand, counting down.
AGACAAGCTGGTATCGACCTGCTTGTGCAATATGAACTCAACAGAAATATCCATCCTCACTGACAGTTACCACTACGTGGATCTGAGCTGTTCTGAAGTTGAAACAGCTTTAAAGATTCTAATTATATTCTCGGCTATAGCCAGTTGCTCAGTTTTTCTCTTTGAACTTGTATATTTATATTTACATTGGGTAAACAGAAATATTCACGAGTATTCTAGAGTTCCGATTAATGCGTTACAGATTCACAGGGAGCATAGGTAGCATATAGTGTTACATGTGGTAGATACACAGAAATTAAAAACGGTGCTTTGACCATTTTGTTAATTATTACATATAAAAATACACAAGACTGAGATTGGAATATCATATATTGTTAAATAAATTTTGCCCACTCACTTTAAGGTCAGTTTTAAATAGTATGGCGTATTCAGTCAATAGGCATTTTCATCATGTGATGAACGCAAGCGCAGCCACGATGTTGAAACAGCTGTAATTCTATTGTTTTGAGCAAAAAGGGCTGGGAACGCAGTATTATCGTTAACTCGGCGTCACCCAGGTGAAAAATGTGTATATAATAAAACAAGTGGGATATTATTGACCCCATTTAAAATTGATTGGAAAAACTCAACAAACATTTCGAACACGATTTTATATTTATTAAATACCTTATTTGACTATCTATGTTTTTATAAATAACAACAGTTTTTACCACTGGATTAAATTTGACCGCGTATTAGCTAAAATTTACAAAATAATAAAATTCCTACAAACAAAAAACATTAGTTACATAAAAAATTCACAAACACAAGGTAATGATTTAAAATAAGAGATTTTCCAAAAAAGTTTTTTTCAAAAGATTCAAATAAAAGTATAAAAAGCAGGACATTGGATATCCACGCTTGAATAAAATTAGGAGTCCCGGAACTGGATACATTCGTCGCAAGTACGATGAAGGTGATCTAAACAATAAACATTTTGGCATTGATCGCACGTTTGTTTAGTTTTCCGGTCAGATTTTCTGGAACACTTTTGACACCGTCCACGTCCCGTACGTTGCTTTTTCAATGGAGCTTGGTCACTTTCTTCCAAAACTTGAACTATTTTGGATCGTAAATGTTTTGTAAGTCGCGGATTACTTTTTAGTTCTTCCATAATTGGCATAACTAATGCTAATCCCAGATCTTCCAGGAATATACGACGTTTCTTTGAATAGTCACTGGTGTTTGTTCTGTAAATTACCTGGCTGTTGATTCCAGATTTGTCCATTAGTGAAAAAAATATTCCTATTGGCCACCTTCTACAATTACGAACTATACTGTAACTTCCTGTCAACTTCCTTTTGTAAAGTTATAGAAACTTATTATTTCCGGTAAAAGTTTCTCGCCGGTAGATTTATCTATTTCATTGTCGTGATGAAGTGATGATAATAAAATCACGTTTTTCCCTTTTTTTTTGGTACAAAGAATACCATAGTTATATGTTCCTGAAATCCAAATACCGAGAACTGTGGTTGTCTGTTCTTAGTCGGCATAAAGTCTGGGGGAATCTCTCCCTTGTTTTTCCTCAGCGTTCCTACTGAAGTTATTATCGATAATGTCGTTCTATGTCGTTCACGCAAAATTTTCACAAGTTCGTAAGAGGTATACCAATTATCGAAAGTGATATTTCGATTTTTATCAGAAATTGGTGCTATCAGTCTTTGGACAATATCAATAGGTTTATTGGTTTTTTGGTACGGCCCATTTGGTTGGTTCCCTGCAGAATTTTCCATATAAAAACATAAAAAGTACGGGAGTCTACTAGAGCCTGAATTTTTATTCCGTATTTCGCGGACTTGTTTGGAAAATACTGCCGAAACTTCTCGTCAATAGTTAAGTACTGTCATGGTAAGTAAGCATGTTGACAATTTGCGACACATTTTTCAAAAACTGCCGTAATAGGAGCCAACTTATCAGACTGTTGCCTTTCTTGTCGATTGTCTGAACGATTTCACTGATTGAAATATATCGATTCCTGTACCATTTCTTCGCCAAATGTCTTTTAGATTACGATAATCATTTCTATATACATCCGCTGGGTAGAGAAAGCCAAATAATACCTTTATTTCAACAATATTGGTCCTGCTCATCGAGCAAAAAGACGAAAGAGAGAATCTAATCCTTATGAAAAGGAGACCAAAAAAGTGGCCTCTAATGGCGGACATATCCGGAAATGCGAATGCGCCAAATTTAAATTTTCCGACACTTATTAACAGTAGCTTATAATATTTTTCAGAATGTGTCTTAGACGAGAAAGTTTTAATCAATTATTAACGGTAATAGTCTAAAATGCGACACAATTGTTAAAAAACTTCAATATAAATAAGATTTAATGTGACATTTGGGACAAACAATAACATAACCCAACTCAATTTGATGTCAAACAAGGAGGGAGACTCTCTTTCCTTGTTTAATGTGGCCTCTAAAGATCGCACTTCCTGTCTAACAATATTTTTGCCCCCACTACTTTTAAATTCCCTCTTTTGTCTTTTTGCTTGATGGTCCTGCTACAATATGCTTTACCTTTAAAGCATATTGTAGCAGGTAAAACAAGTATACTTTAAAGTGATGGCACTAAAAGCTATAAAAAACAGGATGTACCTTGATGTCGAAAAAGCAACATGTCGATATGTACATCTTTTATTTATGTAAATATTTGTATATTTGGGTACGGTACTGACAATACTTACCGTATTAGACAATAAAATGATTGTATAAAAATACTTTAGTAATTAACGTTTAAACGATTTTTTATTTATTTCATACAAATAAAACATCACAGCCCTAGACACCTAACGGTAGAAGAGGAACGATTATGTATGTAAAATATGACAGATAAAGCAAGTGAAAAGTTTATTTTCTAGAACTAATAATAGTTCAATTTGGTTAGAAGAAAAAAAGGCTTAACATTGCATGGCGAAATAACCCAAATTTTATTAGGCTAACCTTTAGGGGACCCAATTTAAAATCGCGAATGAATTCCGCCACCGCATTAGCTGCCATATTAATATTAAAGTAAATTTAGCCGTTTTTGCTCAATATCTCGGCCATTTTTTACTTTTTGACAAAAATGTTCCAGACTGAAATTGTTGCAAATTCGATTTCTTACAATTTCTTTTTTACAATTTTTTTCATGGTGTCGATATTTTCTGAAATAATGGGGAAAATAGTGGAAGGGGAAACGCATAATTATTATTGAACAATTTTATATTATACATAAACAAAAATGTAGAGAATTATATTTTATATCATGTTGAAAAATAGCGACTATTATAAATATTATTACTTTACGACATAAACAGAAATATAGAAAATAATATTTTATACAATTTTGATTTTTTGTGCTACAATCAACATTTAAGGTCCTACGCCTATGACAAGCCTAACGAGACACAACCGATTAACGAAACCTAGATGCTGACGTCAGTAGCAGCAAGCCATAAACAGGAACGAATCTACGACCTTAAATATTGATTTTAACAGAAAATGAAGGAGATCAAAATTGTATATATTAAAACAATTTTTAATTGAAGGTGATTACTTGGCAACATCGCACTTAGCGACAAAATCCTATTCCAGTTATCAACTTTGCAGGGGTGTACCAAAATAATATTATTTATTTAAACGCACTAAAATTTTATTGTTTTTCCTAGAGAACCTAATACAGTACTTCAAAAAACAGAAACCTTTGCAAAATAGTTATTTTTTCATGATACGAAACAATCTGAAATTTTAATATACGATGTCGTTATTACACTTCATTCTCTATTTATAGAATTACTGTGTGTTGTAAAAGGTATATTTGTTTTTTTTTTAAACTTGATTTGAAAGTTTCCTTGTGTTTATTTGTTTTATATTCCATATGAATTAAAATAAAGTAAGCTAAACTATCATCATGTGAATGCGTGTACGAAAAGAATAAAATTATCTTAAATTTTCTTTACTTACCTCAAAACTATAAATATATTCCCAAGAAATAAAACACACTACGTCTATTCACATATAAAACGTGGAACGAATAAACTAAAATATCAAATTTATCTAATTCCCATTCTTTGTAAGAACGTAAATATATATATATATATATATATATATATATATATATATATATATATATATATATATATATAAACGTTGATAAGTTTACAGATGCTTCAAACTATTTAATAAACTTGTCGAACTATACGCTCGTACCAATTTGTATTGTTACGGGGGCAAATTTTTATGGGACTATCAAAATTTTTCACTTATCGACATGGGCGAAGCATACATAACAATAATGACCCCTTTAAGAATTTACTTATCCGTTAGCACTTCGTGCAATTTGTAGAGTAGTCACCTTTAATTGAAAATTGTTGGAATATAAAATATGATTCTCTTCATTTTTGTACGACTATGTCGTAAAGTTAATAATAATCGAGATAATTGAATAATTAAGCTTCTCCCCCTCCTTCCACTATTTTTCCATCCACAGGATCATTTTAAAATTATTAAACATACAATGCACAAGGAAAATGAAATTCCTGTAGTTGGATGTACACCATACATCACAAAAGTTTTATTTAAACTCCTTTATAACAGGTATATAATTAAAAAATCCTTTCGGGCTACAGCACACAACGTTTTCAGGCTAATAAGTCCATCATTAGTGTATTTACCAGGTGTACATGTGTCAAGCCGCTAAATATTTGGGTAAAAGATAGTGTGATGTTAAAATATTGGTTTAATAAAACCTTTCTTAAATATACTTTTAAATATAATTATGTATTCTTAAATATAATAGTAATGTTCAAAATTATATAACATATACTTATGTTCAAAAGTCTGGGTATAACGTAAACAATAATAAAGACAACAGTAAAACCTTAGGTACTTAAGATAACCGTTCTTTTGACATCACATCGTATATTTTGCTATTTAGTTTATCATCTTGCTTCAAAATGTAATTTAACAAAATTATCCCGCTTTAACTGTCACGTAAATCATGTCATTTTGTAACTTCAAATACTCATCTCTACACAACTGAATTTACTCACTGTTCAGCCAAATGATACACCACAGTTTACCAAAGTTTATAAGGCAGATCAATTCGTCCAAAGATTAGTGATATTTGTACTTATGTATATATTATTTTTAGTTATAATTCTTTATAGTTATAATGATATTTGTAAGGTTTTAATGTTATTAAATTTTCGACCATTACTGCATGATTCTTAAAATTAAAATCTTTGTTAATTATCTTTAGTGTCCTTCTCTATGAAGTAGAAAGCTGGAAGAAGTAAATTATCTATGTGTGTCTTAAGAGCCATAAGAAATATATTTTAATAAATACATTATGTAAATTATTCATCAGACTTAAATGAAAGGTAGATAATTTTTACGGACGGTTTTTTATACAGTGCTTTCCAGATAAAACTTCTTCTTTTTATATATACATGATTCTGTCTGTTTTTCAATGTGCCTCCAGTAAGTTGTCGTTGCGTCGTTTTCCTGGTCTTCTATTGTGGAACCGTCTCTTGCCGTCTTTACTAATCTTTTTGTTGTCATTCGGCTTATTTCATCGTTCAATTCTACTCTTCTATTTATTTATTTCTATCTACGTCGCATATATGTACTTCCAGCTCTGTCCCATAGTGTCTTACGATCAATTTTGCTAAGTGTTTTCATCTCGGCTGTTTCTAACATCCTGTTTGTCCTCTTTGTATCAGGTCTTGTTTCTGCCGCGTATGTCATTATTGGTATGATGACTGTTTTGTAAATTATGCCTTTCGTTTCGTTCCCGATATTTTTATTTCTCCGCATTATTTCATTTAGGCAGTCTGCGGCTCTGTTTGCTCTATTCACTTAATCTTCCACTTCAGTTTCGAGCTTTCCGTAGCTAGGTAATGTGATGCCTAGATATTTAAACTCCATCACTTGTTCAATTATCTGACCTTCCAGCTCCAATTTACATCTTGCATTTTGTCTTTTTTGTCAATTTTTTAACTTTTAATTTTTAGGAAAAGCTCAAAAACACGTCAATTAATATTTGAGGGGGAGACATTATGATATTTAAGCTTGCTGGGAAAGGCACCCTCTCACCCCCGTATCATTCCTTAATTATTTTTAAATTACTTCTACCTTTTTTTATTTGATATTTGGATTCTTCTCTTTGAACTGATTTCAGAAAAGTATAACACATGATGATAAAAGCGATAAGTTTATGAAAAAAATAAATACAAAAGCAAGAAAACTGGATTGAAAACAAAATATTTTTTTAACAACTTTATTACAAACATTTGGAATGAATATTTCACTACGAAAAATGTTTACAATAATTGTTCAAAATACCTGCTATTCATTTCCATACAATAGTATAATATATTTTGAAATCCTTCTCTGACATTATTTAAAACGTTTGCATTCAATTGTCAACAGTCATCCTCTATTCTTTGCCGTAAATCATATAGAAATTCTGGTTCAGTAGCATAAATTTTTGTTTTTAAATACCTCCATAAGAAGAAGTCTAGGGGTGTTCAATCCGGTGACTTAGGTGGCCAATATATCGTCTGTCCTCTCTATCCAAGCAGGAAAAAATTTCGTTTAAAAATTTTCGCATAGGTAGAGCAAAGTGTGAAGGAGCTCCATCATGTTGAAATACTACCAAAATTCGGAAAGGTTATCATTTTCTACTATTGTTTGAATACGATTAACCACTAGTATAAGTAACTCAAGATACGTTGCACCATTTAAGTTGCCACTGATAAAGAAGGTTCCGATAATGTGATCACCTAGGATTACAATTTTTTTCTATAAACCTACAATTTCGATTCTTTCTTGCAAAGCATTTCAGCGGTCTTATTGCACACGTGTCAACATAGTCTGTTACAAGTTATAACAAATTGTCATTGGCTATTAACCAATGTCCAAGTAATATCGAAAACCTTTAGTAAAACTTTAATAAAAGGTGATGTTTTTTATTTTCGTTTATGCCTACTGTATTATACATTTTTGAAATCAGTACAAAAAGGAGAATCCAAATATAAAATAAAAAAAGCGAGAAGTAATTAAAAAAAATAAAGGATTGACACGGGGTGAGAGGGTGCATTTAGAGTTTATAGTCAGTGTTTCAGTAATATTTCTTTTTGGCGTTTAGTTTGAAACTACAACAGATATTCTCAAAGACTACTCAGCAACTTTCCCCCGCTAACTGAAGGTATTTCGTGATTATCCGTTATATTTATAACTTGGGTATCACTGGGCTCTGTCGGTTGCCGTAAATCGGTATTAGAAATTTTTACTGCGCTTGTAAACAGTTTCTCTTGTGATCAATAAAACGAGTATTTATGCTAAGTTTTATTACACTGTGCATATGTACGGTTATGTCCTGAGACATTCTGCTTTTATTCAGTCATAGTTTGTCCTTACGGTATATACTACTGAGATAAATAACATGAATATGACATGAATATTTCAATCCTTTCGACTAACAAATAGCCTAAAACCGCTAATTTATTTGTAACTGAATTTATACCACCGATTTTACTCATCTGTTTGTTGTATATTTCGCCTATTCATATATATTAATTTTCCTATAGTTCCTAATTTTCATTTTTATTATATTTATTATACCGTAAGTATAGTCAACAAGAAGCTTTGTTTCGTTTGTGTAAACGAGAAACTAGCTTGTAGATTCTGTTCCCAGTCATTTGCCAATATAAAACATATCTAGAGGACGAGACTTCAAAAAATAAACCATCAGAAGATGAGAGGACATGATAAAGAATTATAAGTAAATAGCCAAGCAAAAGTCTCAGTTAACTAAGTAACAACTCAAGTACACGTCCGTCATGAAGCTTATTTAAGAAGAAGTTTGGTTTCTGGACCAAGACAGGCTAAACCTTCATAATTAGCTTACCTGAATGTAGACAAGAACAAATTAGAGGAGCCGCTACTCTTCTAGGGAGCCACCAATTCCATTCCAACATAGAACGATTAACAAATCACAATGACAACCTTGAATAGATTGGTAAAAAAGGTAGCAATATCGTTCAAAAAGTAGTCTCGGCGTTATTTTGATAAGTAGGTGGAACCTCAGCCCCACGGCATATACTTTTCATGTCACCTACCACTTCCCCTTCCAGATATCATAATTTACAGATGTTTTATCCATTATGTCAAGGGATAGAGTTTTTCGTAAATATGTTAGAAATTCAGACATACCTAGATGCGCTCTGATACCCTCTCTGCCATTAAACATACCAACTTCGCTTTCCTGGTGTCAATCAAATATGGAAGGTAATTTAAATGGCTCATCTTTTGAAACAAGTATTCTGATATCTCCCATTGCTAGCATCGCTGCAACTGAGCGATTTTTTAACCTAAAGGTTAACTGATTTCCTTCTGCTGCTATACGCCTTAATATCATGACTTTTCGTATTTTTTTCACAAATAGATAGAGATAAAGAGAGTACGAAATAAAGAGAACAGGAAAACTGAAAAGTAATCCCAGAAGAAAGCCCCGATATCACTCAGAGGTGATTGATATAACCAGAATGGCTCGTTACGTTATCAAAGTTACGAAAATTCCTACAGCTGGTGCCGTGAATGGCTTTTGGCAGAACTTAGCCATGAAACGGGTCTACAAAAATTGCTGCTCAACAATTTTACGCTTAAACTTGGAAACCTGAGCTTAATCAAAAGCTGGCAGAGATTACAATTTTTATTCGTTTTAACACTTATTGCTGCCTCAAATTTGTTTTTAAATATAATTCAGCTGGTAAAATAACCTTTTTTGACAAGCCCTAGTAATCTATATATAAAGAGAAATGTAAAAATGACACCGGTATCATTAAATAACTACAGTTAAATAAAAAGTAATGTAGTTGACTTAAATAAGATAAATATTATTAAAATAGATCTGTGCAGTAATAGTCGAAGAAGCTACTCGAATTTATAATATTGTTTAAAACTGTTGTTGATAATTATTGTAATTTATTATTAAGGTAAGGTTTTAGGTAATTAGATAAATGACTTAAATTAATAGTGAGTCTAATCAAAATAATGTATTCTTGGCATTCGGTTAAGATATATATGTAAGTCCTATGTGGCAAACATTTTATTGTTAATTTAACCTTATTGTTATAGATTTGGTAACTGAATTTCTTCAATTAATAATACTAATTGTAACAAATAAACAATTTTATAAATGTTGTTTGATTTATTTCCTATTTAGGTTTTGCTTTTAATTGTGAACTTTTATCTCTTTAATAGGGATGTTATCCCGACATATAAGACGAATTTAATTTGAACACATGAGAAGTAACTATTATTATTGGGACGTAAAGTATCTTGGAACAATCAATTCGGAATATCGTGCGGCAAAAAAACCTCATGAGACTTGAGTTAACGCCGGCAGACATACAGTTGCAAAGTTTGGTAATATAGAACAGTAACAGCCTCTTGGCAAGCCTTTGTTAAAGGTTTATCGGCAAGATTGTGAGCAACTTCCAGTAAGTACCAGCTTTCAATTTTTGCTCAAATGGCGCCTTGTTTTTATATCAAAGAAAACAGGAGACCATTATGAAGAAATTAACACCACATGCTTCGAGAACATTATCCAAGGTATTGATAGTAACTCTATCATAGTGTAAGATAATGCATCCCATCACAGCTGCCTTGTTGAAGACATTTAAACAATGACTGATCGAAAATCCGTCAATCAGATCTGACTACGAGAGAAAAATGTACTCCATTTACAGAAAATATTTCCAAAACAAAACTGATGACAATAACGAGAATCATGGTAGTTATTCTCCATAATGCTGTTAATTTAATGGCTAAATTTTGTAGATTAGTTTTGAGAACATCTTACCATTGCCAGAGTAAATTGGACTCAAATGAGGCGATATGTGACATAAGTTCCCAATGTTTCGATTATTTATACACTAATCTTCTTCTGTTTTTATATAGACATGACTGTCTGTTTTTCAATGTGCCTCCAGTAAGTTGCCGTTTGATCGTCTTCCTATTGTTGAATCGTCTCTACTGCTCTTTTGTTGCCATTCGGCTTATATGATCGTTCCATTCTACTCTTCTATTTCTTACCTAGTTCTTGATATTCGCTACCTTGCATCGTCGTATACATGTACTTCTAGCTCTGTCCCAAAGTGTCTTCGATTTTTCTGTTTTCACTCTTAAGAAGGCATTTTGTCTTCATTTCCTCTCTAAACCATGGGATTTTTTTTGATATATTAGTGTTCGTTACTCTCCCCTTTCCAAGTGATTCTATTGCTAAGTTAATTATATTATTTTCGATTTTTAGCCAGCTTTTCTCGATTTTATCGTTTTCAATTATTTCATTTTCAGCAATCTTCTTTTTCTCAAGAATTTCAAGTATGCCGTGTATTCGGTATTTAGTGATTCGAGTATAATTTTTGTTTGTGTTGATGTCGCTTTCTTGGATGTGAAATATTTCATGCCGATTCTTATTTTACATACTAGGCTATGGTCGCTACCTATATATGCGGAGTTGAGGCATCTTACGTCAATTATTTTTTATGGATGTATATCTCCGTGGGTCATAACAAAATCTATTATAGCTCTTTGGGACCACGGGTGTTATTGAATGGATATTTGTGTTGGTCTTTGTGGTCAAAAACTGTGTTTATTATAAGTTCGTTCTGTAGTTAGCCAGGTAATCACTCTTGCAGTTGCATTTTATTTTATAATTACGTGATTTTTGGAGACATTCTTTAGATTTATGATTACTTGTATGTTATGCATCTATATTATCTATGGCAGTAGATTTTTTTATGTCCGTAATCATGACATCTTGTACATTGTAGGATTATTCTTTTGGTAGAAAGTAGTTCGCATTTGATGATACTTTGAGTTTTCCTTGAAGTTTTTTGAGTGTAATGTTTGATATTATGTATGTTTCCTGCTTCGTGGCCTTGAGCTGCAAAGTTTTTCTTTATGTCGTCCATTTCTGTATCATGGCGCAGTCCATTTAAGACAAATCTCAATGTTTTTTCGCTTCTTGGTCTGAAAGTATAATATTATTGGATTAAGTTTAGTAATCAATTTTTTAAAATATTTCGCCTCAAAGACTTAAGCCGATGGTTTTTCAAGTAGTATTTGTGATTTGTAGTTCATGAACGTGTTGTACTATACCTACATTATAGATGGTTATCGGTGGTGGATTAGGTATATTTTTTAAATTGTTTTGTTTATCATTTCCTTCTTTGCTTCCTTCACTTTCTTAAATAAGCTTATCAGGACATCTTATTCGTTTTTTGTTAGTTACTGTCTCTCATTTTTCTTAAGAGTCAGAGTTTGGGACTAATTGTTCGTTTATGTATTGGTATTGGAGAGATTGTGGGTTTTGATATACTAGGATTGTCGTTTTTGATCTTGGTAGCTCATTTGGGTCTGTGCCATTAACGGTGGAAAATAATATTGTTGAAAATACATATTTTTTACCTGATGTCCAGTTTAAAAAGACGACACACCATATTATTTTTAGATCCCTGTTTAACATCACTCCACTGGTATGAATATTTCTATTAAGTGTTTGGTAGAAATAGCTTTTGTTTTATATTGATCACTGAGGTAATTAATATCACTAATTAAATTTTTACCATATTGCTTCAGCAGATTACTAAATATTTTTGTAATCACAATTAAAAATGCTACCGTCTCCGATAAAGATTAAATCCAGAATGCCCAAGTATATGAATAAATTAGTTTTCAAGTATATGTAGGTGTTTCTGTACATATTGTCCAGTGACTTTTGAACGTTTTCTTTTGCTTCTTTTTGTGAATTCGTTATAATAAATAAATTTAAAAAGGAATTTATAAAGTTGACTTTATTTTGTAAATAGTATAAGTATAGTACACAATTTATATATCAATATATTTATAAAATTTGTATAACATATAAAATTGCAATATTTAAAATTTCATCATAATACAATTCTGGTATAAAATCTAAAATATCTCACTACACTACATAATTATATAGGCACTTTTATAAGGAAACCTTTCAAGTATATAAAAACAGGAATCACACAATAAAATAAAAAATTCAATTTACTAAATAAGTTTCAAATCAGTCTAGTTATTTTGTCCGATAATTTCATTACCAATTTTAAGTCATTTTTTTGTTACTTTTAATTTTTGTTTACAAAAATATTTCATTGGGATTTTTAACTTTTTTTCAGTCGCTACTAATACACAATCAAAACACAATACAAATTAAGAATATAAGTAAATATAATGGGACAATTACTATCATTGGGAAATTAAAAAATCGATAGATTCTAATTTTTGCTAAAAAACTAATGCATTATAGATAAATTCACATTCAGATGGCAGCGTTACAGAGATAGGCCTGTACTTTCTATCTGCCAGAAATAACTACATTGTTGTCAGTTTTTAATCGTACGTTATGGGCCGGCTCCTATAAAAGAATTATAATTTCGGAAATATTTATGAATGTGAAACGGAAAAATACTACATTTTTTTAATTATATAATTTTTCTGTTGGTATTTTAAAAATAGAAAGTTATATTTCGGAAATCTGGTCTTTTCGGAATTATATCTTCTGTTCAAAATTGTTTACAATTCGTGGAAATGAAATAATTATTTGTATAATCCGTTTTTGATCTTAATGTCCTTTTAATGACACACTTTCTTTACCTGCATTTACAGTTACAGACATTAAAAAATAATTTAGAATTAAAAAAATATACCTATTTATAAATTCAAAATTATTGTCTAATGCCAGCAATTATAAATTCAGGTAAATACTTGAGAGTCATTAAAAGAATTTTCAGTTGATATCAGACGTTTGTGTCGTGTCAGTGTCAAAATGGCCGCGAGTGTAATAAAATTCAAAAACGGTAATTTGTTAAATAGTGAATGCAAAAAAATAGTGTTAAATGTTTTTAACTATTTATCAAACAGTAATAATGATAAAAGTGTATCAACAATAGTGCGGGAAGTTTCTGCTATGACTGGAGTCTCTGAGCGAACGATATTCCGATATAGAAGTGAAAGTAAAAATGGTCCACTCGTAACTCCTATAAGAAAAAAAAAAGAACCGGTTATTTGAATAGTCGTGAGAATAGATATGATGAAGCAATTCGGTCTAGAATAAGACAAGTAGTGCACGGTTTTTTTATGGACAATATTCCTCCAACCCTTGACGTAGTACTAGAAAAAATTAAGCAAATGGAGCATCTTCCGAATTTTTCCAAGAGTACGTTGAGAAGACTATTGCACGACATGGGTTTTATATAAATATGGCAAACAAGGTAGAAATTCAATATTAATAGAAAAACAAGAAATAGTCGCTTGGAGGCGTCACTATCTCCGGGAAATAAAGAAACTGAGGAACGAAGGAGCCAATATCATTTATATGGACGAATCATGGGTTAATACTGGAATAACCAATGGGCAAGTATGGCAAGATACAACAATAAAAAAATAGCCGACAGGCTTTCGTAAATGGACTTACCACAGGTTTAAAAACTCCGACCGGAAAAGGACCAAGATTTGTTTTAGTCCATGCAGGAAACAAAGACGGATTTGTTGAAGGTGCTGACATCACTTTTCTTGCCAAAAAAAGGTGCTGAAGATTACCATGAAGAGATGGACGGAGATCTATTTGAAAAATGGTTTGAAGAGATGTTAATACCGAATCTCCCAAAAAATAAAAAGAATGTCATTATCTTGGACAATGCATCTTATCACTCTAGGAAATTAAATTTTCCCAAACAATATTGGGTGAAACGTCAAATTAAGGAGTGGCTCTATGAAAAGGACATTTATTTTGAAGAAGATTACTTAAAAAATGAACTTCTGGAAACTGCTAATGTATTTAAAAATATTTATGACAAATACAAAATTGATTGTATTGGTGAAAAAATACAGGAATCACAGTGACGAACAATGCCGCGTAGATGTACATATCTTAAGACTTCCGCCTTATCACTGTGAACTGAACCCAATAGAAATGGTGTGGAGTGAAGTGAAACGGTACGTGTCCTCTAAGAATTCAAGTTTCAAACAAAAACGACGTTAAAACATTGATTTATGAAGGTTATTATAAAGTACAGAACAATGGACATTGGAAAAATTACGTCAACCATATTATAAAATTGGAGAATAATTTTTGGACAGTAGACAACATTCAAGATGACATTGAACGACGTTAAAACATTGATTTATGAAGGTTATTATAAAGTACAGAACAATGGACATTGGAAAAATTACGTCAACCATATTATAAAATTGGAGAATAATTTTTGGACAGTAGACAACATTCAAGATGACATTGAACCTATTAGAATTTCATTAAACGATGACTCTAAAGTATGAACTAGATTATGAAAATGAAGATGATTGAAAAATTGTTTTTCGGGGGTATTCTTTTCTCAGTAAAGGTAATAATATATTTAGTTGATCTGGTTGAAATGTAGCACACTTAAATAACTCATTAATCGACATAATTTCAAGTAGTTATATTAGACGTCATTATGCAAAAAATACAGTTATGAACATTTAATAAATTAGTGCACAATTGAGGCTCCTACAACACAAGGGGTGTAAGTGCCAAAAAACAAAGTTTTGAAAAATCTTTGTTCAAAGTTCGATATAAATTTAAAACCTAGGTAGCACTTTTTCAGTTTTCAGCATGTTTCAATGACATGTAATTTTGATGGTGTTATTGTTGTTAATGTAAAAAGTTTGAAGCCAAAAGTACGTGCCTGTTGTTAGATATCAGTTGCTAAGTGATAAGCAACTGCACTTACACCCTTGTGTTCTAGGGGCCTCAATTAGGGGTTTTTTGCAATTATCTCAGTCATTTGTTTACGTATTTTAATTTACAAACTAAAAAATTAAAAAACTTTTTAAGATCTGCAACATTTATTTGAAACATTTTTCCCTAAAATGCACGAGGAACAAAATAGGCAAAAAAATGATTTTTTCCAAACTTCATCTTTTTTTAAAAAATAAACAAAGCAAAATTGGCTGTAATTCTTCAAAGAATTATTATCAGTTATCCCTTATCTACCGTTTAGAACATTAAAAAACCTGTAGAATATTTTTCATATTTTTTCCCTATTAACTGCGGTATTATGTATAAAAGCATTTTTGGAATTATTACCATTTATTTCATTCACGAATTTTCTATTAACAACTTTAGCTTACCTAAACATATCTTAGTTTACCGTGAGTTTGGCCCTGCTTATTTTACAAAAGTAGCAAAACTTACAATGGCAGTAGAATTGGCAACGCTGTTATCCTATATCCGTACACTGCCATCTGAACGTGACTTTATCTATAGTATAACTCAACAGATATAGCTGCAACGTTCAAGGTCATTTCGTTGATAAAGGGAGGACTCAATAGTCAGTTATATGCAAGCACCCGAACCTTAAACATCCATATACTTAACATTGAACATAAATTTTGGCGCGTTTTCTACGTTGTCAGATAACTTCGTAATTCGTGAAATAGTTATTGTTTGTTGAATTTTCATATTAAAAACTAAGAAGTTCTAAGAGAATCTATTTTTATAAGCTTATTTCCACAACCCTTGGAAACAATTTATTTTAACTAAATATTGCAATTCTCAATATGTTCATTTTAATGATTATGACTTCAGCAAACAACATATTTTATCAATTACCTCAAACATTTTAACTGTGATATTAGTGCTCTGATAATAAATATAATTATAAACTGTATTTACTATATTACAGTAATTATAGAGTATTAATATTACAGTTCAATACTTCTAAAACAATATTCGATTAGGCAACACCGCATCAACCAACGTCTGTCGTGTCTGGTCGTGTCAAATCGTTACCGTTGCAGTTAAATCTGTTTAGCTGTAGTTATCTACTTGATTATATTTATAAACTATTCACAGATAAGAAAATGGGCGCCGAATTTCTTTTCGATAGAATATTCATTCGCGGAATGGTCGTAAAATAGCTGTAGAGCAGAGGTTCTCAAAATGGGTGACGCGGCACCCAGGGGTGCCTAAAGCATTTGCCAAGGGTGGTACTCTTTGTACTTGTGTATTCTCGATGGCGACCGAGAAACAAACAGCCGAATTCGACTATCTGCAGTCATTCCATAGTTTTATTCTTGCAGCCGATAAGTGAGTTTTGTAAAAATTAGAGTTAGATTTCAAAGTCGAAGTTTTTAGATATAACTGCAGAAGAAAAGTGATGACGTAATTGGAATTCAGGCACCAGAAGGCCAAAATTCTTGCTAACAGGTGATCTAAATTAAAAAGACATTTGGAAAGTAATCATCCTGATTTGTTTTGCACAATTGCAAATGATGGAAAATCCGATACCATTGCCGACAAACTGATTAAACCTTGCGTGAACGATGCCGTACAAAGCATGTTAGGTCCAGATATGACCAAGAAGATTAATAATGTGCCGATGTTAAACAGCATTATAAGCAAGAGAATTCACACTATTTCAGACTTTAAAGAGAGAGAGAGAGAGAGAGAGAGAGAGAGAGAGAGAGAGAGAGAGAAAGAGCTTATAAATAGATTAAAAACTTACAGATTACAGCTTGATGAAAGTACCGACGTTGCTGGACTTGTTGTTCTGCTTCTGTTTGTGAGGTTTCCATTCGAGATGAAAATAGAAGAAGAACTCCTTATGAGTGAAGAGCTTAAAAGATATCCCACTGATGAAGAAATTTTCAAGGCTATCCACGAGTATATAAGAAAAAATAATATAGAGTGGAGTAAATGTGTGGATATTTGTAGTGATGGAGCGGCTGCAATGGTTGGTAAAATTAGAAAGGCGGTGTCTAGAATAAAGGTAGCAACAGAAAATAACTCCAGCAGTCATTGTATCTTACACAGCCATTCTTTGGCAACTAAAAAGATGCCGCATGATTTGAAAGACGTATTGCATGGTTCTGTAAAAATAATTAACCATGTGAAGAGCCGTCCGCTTCAAGCACGCCTTTTAAAGCTCACCGCTGAAGATATGGGTATGGATCACTTCAATCTGTTGCTCCACACAGAGGTCCGGTGGCTATCGAGGGGACCATTTTTGGGGAGACTATTTGAACTAAAAAATCCATTTATTATCACATTAATTGAATTGAATGAATTAAAAGATGTCAATTGGTTGCTAAAATTGGGATACCTTTCAGACATCTTCGAAATAATAAATAAAACCACGACTTCGCTTCAAAGCAAAGCAGGAGCACAATTAGATAAAATCAAAGCTTTGCATAAAAAAGTTACATTTTTCAAAGCATGTGTTAAAGAGAGGAACCACACAAATTTCTCTCGATTAAAGGACTTTGTTATAACAAATGAAATAAATCTTCAAACGAACTTCTTTGAAATTGATACTGCTCATTTGCAAGGTTTAAAAGAAAGTATTGTAAACTATTTTCCTGACATTGACTCAGATCAAATACCGTAAAGGAAGCCAAGAAGAGTTTTCTGGATGCAGGTATATTCAGAAAATAATGTTGTTGGCAATGTTGCAGTGGAAAAACGTGTGTGTTTCACATCGATTTATCTCTGTGAGTCTTCTTTCTCCGCATATGCTTACATTAAAAACAAATACAGAAGCAAACTTCAAGCATCAAGGGATTTGAGGGTCAAACTTACAAAGATTCCCATAATTATTAAGGATATAATGAAAACATCGGAACATTTTCATTCATCACATTAAGTAAGGATATTTGAATATCAAATGTACTGTATTTTAATGCTCTAAAATAAAGTTTATATTGAAATCAAATGAGCCTCAGAATTGTATTTTTTTCATTTTTGTCATTTCCCAAATCGCTCCAAGGGTTGGTGTGCCTCGAAATATTTTTAGGCGACTAAAAAAGTTTGAGAACCACTGCTGTAGAGAGAGTAGGTGAACAGTATCATGAGATAGGACAGTATATGTTCATTGTAATTGTTTAGGCACTCTTTTTCTTGGCGGTGAATTGATTATAATAGACGATTTTTTAACGGTAGGTATAAATAGTGGAAGCTCATTATATTCTACAAATATAAAGTTTAATAACAAAGATTATTAGTCGAAAGAATGTAAGGAACCTTCAAGATTCTTCAAACACCAACAAGTTTTTTTTCTTTACGATAAAAAAATAGTTACATTTTTTTTTAAATTCTTGCCAGCAAGTTAAGAAAGTTATTGCTTGTTAGTTTTTAGATTCTCACTCCAAAATATAAGACATTTTTATAAAATCAATCTAATTCAATACATAGGACAATACTTTTTAAGTTACCCATATAAAAAACAAAAAAAATTTGTCCAACCTTCCTGTATTTTTCAAATAGATTATCTATTTGAAGTTTTCAGTTTGTTATAATTCATATGGAAACTTTGCACAAAACTGAAAAAGGTATTCTACTAAATGGTTACCGACTAAACAATATCAGATATGCATATGATACCATAGTATTTGCGGACAACTTAGAAGACCTACAAGTTCTTATGAACAAAATCACATATTACAGTCAACAAAGTGGACTCAATATAAACGTTAAGAAAACAAAGCTTATGATAATTAGCAAGAAAAGGATAACAGAAAGTCAACTCTACGTCAACCAATCCCCTGTAGAATACAGGGGATTACAAGAGTTGTATTATTTAAATGAAAAAAGTTAAGGGGATTTTTGGTGAAACTGAAAGTAGAGAATAGCATCAGATGCGTTGTATCATAGTGCTTGCATGACAATTTTCATAAATTTCATCTTGGTTGATTCCATACTTTATCCCAACTCTGTATATAGTCCTTAATGGTTTAGTTCAGTGTTAATATTGAGCTTTATAACACTGAATAATTAATTAGAAATATAATTGCAAATTCTTAGATGAGAGTTAAAGAGAAAATTTAATAATTTTGTTCGATATTTTTGGTTTAATTTCAGTACCAATCTCCAAACATCACGTGCTTCCCGTCTTCTTAAAGCTTTTCCCCTCTCTTATTAAATGGACACCAAACTTGGAGGAGGTGTCACATTATTTGGATACCTTGCGTTCAACATAGCGCTAAGCCAATTGGCTCTTGTTGCGGCGTCGTTCCAAACTATTACGGATCCGAAGAACGTAGAGTTCTTTGTTCTTACAGGTTGTACCTTGACGTCGATAAAGGTAATGGTCCATCTCGATTGTGTGCTTCGTTTTGATTCGTGTCCTAGATACCACACTATATCCTCTATGTTCCAAGAATGTAAAATGACTTCTCCCTAATAATTAACAAAAATAATTATTAATAAATTTGAATTTACTAAATCAACTACAAATAAGTGAAATTTAACGAAAATCCATGTCATTTGTATAGATAATTTAAAAAACCTTATTTTTTAAATTAGGTAATGGAATTTAAAAAAAGTATTTAATATTTATCATGATAATGATGTTGTCCAGAAGATTAAATTCCAACGGGAAACAGGTCTTAAGTTAAGCCAACTCCGCTTGATTGTCTGCAAAAAAATAAGTTGTCTCTAGGAAACAAACTGCTTGTCTTCGACGTCATTTTGAAGTCCATTTAGGCATATGATATCCACTTTGAAATTGACACATGGCACATGAAATTGACAAAGAAAGAAGATATTAACATCGTCCTAGGAGATTTTAACGCTAAAATAGGGAGAGGGAAATTCCAAAATATCGTAGGAGAATACGGACTAGGAGAACGAAATGAAAGAGGAGACATACTATTAGAGTTTTGTCAGCAACACAATATGATAGCAACAAACACTTGGTTTAAGTTACCTCAACGTAGGTTATACACCTGGACTTCCCCGCTACACACAAAAGAAAGAATAATAAGAAATCAAATAGATTATGTTTTAATCAACCAACGATTTCGTAACTCCATTACAAGTACAAAAACATATCCTAGTGCTGATGCAAATTCCGACCACAACCCTGTAGTAGCAAATATTCGCACAAGAATTAAAGTAATAAAAAATGCAAAGCCGAAGAACAAACCTAATATGGAACTACTAAGAGATGTACAGATTAAAGATAAAACCACTGTAAAACTAAATGAAAAACTCTCAGAAATAGACCGAACCCAAATAAATATCCAAAATATAAATACAACTTGGCAACAAATAAAATCCATCCTCGTCAATTCTTCCAAGGAAGAAATTCCTAATACACGATTAATGGCAAAAAAAGACTGGATGACACCAGCTATTCTAAAGATGATAGACGAAAGGAGGAAATACAAAAATAAGAACACCATCGATTACAAACGATTAAATACAGAAATACGAAGGAAAATAAAAGAATCAAAAGAGAAATGGCTCGAAGAAAAATGTAAAGAAATAGAAGAATTAGAACATAGACATGATTACTTTAATATGTACAAGAAGGTGAAAGAATTTTCATTCATCCACAAAAAACAACATTGCCCACTGGTAAATAACAACGGAGAGTTAATTCATAACACCAAAGATAAAATAGAAGAATGGGAAAAATTTATACAACAGCTGTTCCGAGATGAAAGAATAGACATTACAATAAATAATGTTACTGAAAGCCCACCAATTCTAAAAGTCGAAGTGGAATATGCCATTAAACAATTAAAGACCAACAAAAGCCCTGGACCTGATGAAGTTTATCCTGAAATACTTAAATTGATCGAAAGTAATAACATTGATTTGTTAGTAATTTTGTTTAATACAATCTACGATACTGGGGAAATACCAGAGGAATGGTTAGAATCTATTTTTATTCCCATTCCAAAACAAGCTAACTCCAGGCGATGCGCAGATTTTAGATTAATAAGTCTTATGAGACAAGTGCTTAAAATTCTATTAAAAATACTTCACAATAGGGTATACAAAAGGTGTGAAAAAGAAGTTGGATACGATCAATTTGGATTCAGAGCCGGAATGGGGACCAGAGAGGCCTTGTTTTCACTACAACTACTGCTGCAGAAGTGTTACGACCAACAAAAGGATGTCTTTCTATGTTTTGTAGACTTTGAAAAGGCATTCGATCGCGTAAACCATAATAAAATGTTAAATTCCTTGCAGAGCATCAACTTGGATAGTAAAGATCTCCGATTAATTAAGAAGTTATATTGGAGGCAGAGTGCCAAGATTAGGATCGACGATCATACATCTAGAAATATTAGTATAAATAAAGGAGTAAGGCAAGGATGCATACTATCCCCTATGCTGTTCAATCTTTACTCGGAACTACTATTCAAGCAAGCCTTGGAAAACCTTTCCACAGGAATAAAAATTAATGGAGAACCAATATCTAGCATAAGATATGCAGATGACACTGTCCTACTGGCTGATACAGACACAAACTTACAGAGGGTTATAGACCACCTTAAGGATGCTTGTCGAGAGTTTGGAATGAAGATCAACGAAAAAAAAAAACAAAAGTAATGGTGATCCAAAGAAAACAGAATATCCCCTTACCTATAAAAATAAATGGGAATATTTTAGAACAGGTAAACCAATACAAATACCTTGGCTGTTGGATTAATTGCAAGCTGGACCCAGAACAAGAAATTAAAGCGAGAATTGCTCAAGCTAGGGATAGTTTCTTTAAGATGCGCGTTCTATTCTGCGATACACATATAAATATTAAATTGAGATTAAAACTTGTAAAATGTTTTATCTGGTCTGTTCTTCTCTACGGAGTCGAAACGTGGACTTTAAAAATAAAGAGCCTGAATAGAATCGAGGCATTTGAAATGTGGGTGTACCGTAGAATTTTAAAAATTCCTTGGACTGCACGAAAAACAAATGAAGAAGTACTAGCTAGACTCAATTTAGAAAAAGAACTATTGAGAACAGTCAAAAGAAGAAAAACCAGTTATTTAGGGCATTTGTTGCGCAACGAGAAATACTACATCCCTCAGTTAATAATAAAAGGCAAAATAGAAGGAAAGCGAGGAATTGGAAGAAAAAAATTGTCCTGGTTACGTAATATCAGAAACTGGACAGGACTTGGATTTGAGGAACTCTTAAGAGCAGCTGAAGATAGACAAACGTTTGCCACCATAACCGCTAACCTCCATTGATGGAGACGGCACTTGAAGAAGAAGAATATCTACTTTTGGGGAGTCGTTTCTAATAGCAATAAATATAAACATAATATCCTTGATTCGCATGAATGATGACTATTGACATACATGATGAAAGAAGAATACACAAACACGAACCAACGAAATCAATTAATTAATATTTAAGTATTGCAAAATACAATAGCAGCTTCAATATTTGAATTACTGAGATCTAATAAATAGTTAGAACTTACCGATTTATCTTTAAAACATGTTAATTTTCCTTGAGAAAATTGGAACGTTAACATTTTACACAGTCTTGTTTTGCTATCTGCAAATCTCATCTCACCTGAGACCGGATATCGTTTATCTACAATATACTCCCAATATTTTGACAGTGGAGCTACTGTCAAGTAATTGTCTTTTCTATCTTGCTCGTCCCAGTAGCCCCATTTTAACACAACGTCCAATAGCTGAAAGACAATTAAAAAGTAGAATACTAATATTCGACTATTATATACAAGGAAATAGATTTATGTAGTGATTAGTGACACTAATTAAACATTTTACTCCTATTATTAACCCTCAAGCGGGCGCGCCCGTGTATTTTGTACACGTCCAATAGAAAAAGTCGTCTAAAAATAGAAGTGTCGTCAATCTGGCGATATCGTCGCGTCTATTCGTCCAGTAGAGATCTGTCGTTTGAATAGTTGAGTAATATTTTTTGTTGCAGCTGAGTTTTGTGAGAATTCTTAGAAATAGGAGAGTGTGACGGTTTTGTGTACATAATACACGGCGCGCCTTCTAGTGTAAGTATTTTATCCATTAATTATTTTACTTTATAAACAAATGTAATTCGAAACTAAAGTCAAATTAACTTTAGTTTTACTTTATTTTAGGTTGAACAGGATATTGTAACATAATTGAGAAGGAATATAACTGCTACGCTGAGAGAATATTATGTAAGAATTTAGTTGCATTGTTATATTATTTGTGTGTTACTTTTTTTTATTTTTGCAGGGCTAGAAAGTTTTTAACTGAGGCTGAGTTATATAAAATTCTTAATGAAGACCCAGAAACAGAAACTAGTGAAATAGAATATTCCGATGAATCTGAGACAGATGAAGAAATAATACACCATAATGACCACAATTCTGAATCTGAACAAGAACATAATGACCACGACAGAGCCAGTAACTTCGAGGATAATACTGCAGTAAGTACGACTGCTTTCGAATATTTTCAAGGTAAAGATAAAAAACTGCATGGCGTAAGACTCCGCTGTCGACGCAATCAAAAATTAAAAAGAAAAACATTATCAAAATACTTCCAGGACCAAAGGCAGTGGCTTCAAAAGTGACCTCAGAACTTTCAGCTTTTGAAAAAATTATAGATTCTGATATATTAACGAACATCGTACAATTTACTAATTTGTACATTGATAGTAAAAAAGAATCTGTTCGATATAAAAGAGAACGAGATATAAAACATACTTCAAAAAGTGAAATAATGGCGTTACTGGGAGTGCTTTACCTCCTAGGCACTAAAAAGACTAACCATACTAACGCACTTGAACTTTGGACATCTGATGGAACAGGTATAGAAATTATTAGAGCTGTAATGAGTTACAAAAGATTTTTATTTTTGTTACGTTCAATGCGCTTTGATGACAAAACCACAAGACATGAAAGGAAAATATATGACAAACTTCCACCAATTAGAAATATATTGGACGCATTTGTTAGTAACTGTAAAAATTCCTATAATCTTGGTAAATTTGTTACAATAGACGAAAAACTAGAGGGTTTCAGAGGATGTTGTAGTTTCATCCAGTATTCATCAAATAAACCAGCAAAATACGGTATCAAGCTGTTCATTTTGGGCGATGCACAAACTTACTTTGTTGGAAATTTAGAGGTTTATTGTGGACGGCAACCTGAGGGGCCTTATGCTGTATCAAACTCTCCCAGTGATATTGTAGATAGGCTTATTGATTATATAAAAGGTTCAAATCGCAATTTGACAACCGATAATTGGTATACCAGTTATCCTTTAACTATTTCCCTTTTGGAAAATAAAATAACTACAATTGGCACTTTGAGAAAAAACAAAAGGGAAATACCTATTGAATTTTTACCCCAAAAACAAAAAGAAGTGGGAACGTTACTCTTTGGATTCCAGAAAAATGTCACTTTGGTTTCATTTGTTCCAAAAAAAGTAAGTCGGTCATACTTTTATCCACGATGCATGACACTGCCACCGTAGACGTCTAAACTAAAAACCAGAAATTATTCTAGATTATAATGCCACAAAAGGCGGTGTGGATACTATTGACCAAATGTGTGCATCATATTCTGTAAAAAGAATAACCAGAAGATGGCCACTAATTATATTTTTTTCTCTAATGGATATGGCGGGTATCAACGCGCAGGTGTTGTTTTGTGCCAATAAAACACATCCCAAAATATGTCGCCGAATTTTTCTAAAGAATTTAAGCTTGAGTTTAATGAAAGTACATCTTTCAGAAAGAGCGACAATGCGATATCTTCCTCGGGATATTCAAGGTTTTCTAATGAAATATAAATCATGTAAGAACCTACTAGAACAGAAGTGCAAAGCTCTAGAAAACGTGGACGTTGTGCAATATGTCCAGGCTCAAAAAATTGCAGCACAACAGTTAGATGTGGGCTATGTAGAATATTTGTATGTAAAATGCATTCAGAAACCACAATTACCTGCGTAAAATGTAAGAACAATGAACGGCAGCAATCAGAAGAAATCGAGTGAAGTAACCCGTAGGTACATGTTTTATGTATATTATTTTATGTAACAATAAACTATTTTTGTAAATCGTGGTTGTCATTTTGTTAAAACGCACTAAATTTGGTAAAATCAACTAAAATGTGTTTTGTGTACAAAATACACAGCGCGCCCGGTTATGAAACGGTAGTCGGCGATACTGTCGAAGGCAACCACAACTTAATGGTATGATATATACTAGTGGAGAAAAAACTGACTACTACATACAAATTACGGTATGGTATAGTCACATAATATATGGAGACATATATTCCCAAATCTGGATACATCTAGGGTGGTGGTGAGTTATATAAGTATCCATACTAAAAGAGCCTTCTTGTGCCTGATATGTAAGTTATAACTCTCTCATATAATAGGTTAAACTTGGAACTTTTTAATTTTTAACATTTAAAAAGAGTACGTGCGTGCCTGACCAAAGATGCGGTTTGCAGAACTATCAGTAAAATAGTTAAGTGAACAACTAGAAGAAAGGGATAATGACTACAGCGGGTCCAAAAAGATCCTTCAAGAACGACTGAAGGATGAGAATGTTTTCACCTGTACAGGCATACCTGCACAGGTAGACCTCCCCGGTAGACCGTAGTGTGTCTGGCGTGCATTAGATGTATTGAATACCGGATTTGTCGCGTTGGACAAAATTGGTCTGATTTCTTTTCATAAATCATGGTAAAATACAATAATTATATTAATTAATATAACATGACTTACCTTTTCTTGATGATGAACTGGTCTAATCAATTTTTCATTTAAAATAACCTCTTCAACTACCAGTTCATGCACGAGAAGTCTCATTTGCTGGCACAATTCTTTGCACAAATCATATGCCGTTTTATTAGGACCGATCTAAAATAAAAGTTAAAAACATCTTAAGTTATAGTTAATGAAGATCAGAATATACATAAGTAAAGAGCTCTGACTTTTTTTGCCTTGTTGCTGAGTGGTGGTTAGTGATGTCACTGCAGAGCATATTCTTTTTCTTCCTGGCTCTATAGGTCATTGTGAGTCTTGTAATAAATTACACTACTGTAGTGCCTGTTTAACGCTATGTAGTTTTATTAATTTAAAAAATACTTACCGAAACATTAAAAGATTGTCCTTCTTTGTTGTGAAGATACACCCATATCCTTAAATCACCTGCTGATTTTTCTGATACTTTACTCTGTTGGGCTTTTGAATACTTTTCCAAGACTCGTAACATATGTTTCTCCTTCTCTAAATCTCCTGGATCTTCGGGGAAAATATACCGATAGTATTTTATCAATTGAGCTACCACTTCTGTATCAAGTTGATGACTATGGTTTACATTTATATCACCTTCGGGATCCTAAGAGAAAATATAAATATTTGATAGAATCTTATGACATATGTATTTGGTACAATTATTGTAATATATATACAGGACGTTTCATTAATAATTGGAAGTATTTTAAGTGTGAATTGCTTGCTTCAAAATGTAACTCAAATCACTTAAATAAAATGTGGCTGATTTTGAATCTACATTTACACGACATACCTCATAATGCAATAAAGTCGGTCCCCATATACTGGCAAGATTTTCAGCTGTCATTAAGTTTTTGGCACTTTGTGAACTGATAAAGTGTAAATGCCCTATCAGTTTTCTGGTAGTATTATAAGATATACGAGGTAACTGGTCTAGAGCGGCTTTATACATTCTTATTTTTTCTTCTCTGTTTTTGTGCTCTGAAAAATAAACATATTATAATATATCGTTATTGTGGGAATGTCTGAAACATTTACGGGGGCGGCCCGATAAGCGTCACCATCCGATGACGCCACTACCGCAAGAGAAATTCACTCGAGCGTGTCCACGGATTTTAGAAAAATAGAAAACGAACAACATCATTCGGTAATTCGATTGTGGTCGTACGTCGGGTTTTGATGGGCCTCGTCCGGGTGCTCCAAAAATGTCTTCAACGAAGAATAACGTGATAATAATCAACGATCTTGTATTGGCAATCTCATTTGCATTTCAAAAGACCGCATGGGTCATTTCCTGCATGAAAATTTGGACATGAGAAGCTGTAAGCGCGATGGGTATCGCCTTTGCTCACTGCAGACAACAAGCGCAACCGTGAGATCACTTGAGAGCAGTCATAAGCGCAATCCAAAGGATTTTTGCGTCGTTTCGATATAGTCGACGAAACGTCGATTTACAGGTACACACCAAATGCCAAGGAATAGTCGAAATAACGAACTTAACCCGGTAACCCGGTGAACGTGATACGAAGAAGACGAATACTGTTCTGACGGCCGAAAAGGTGATGGCTTGTGATAATATTCACAAGGTGTGATCTAGGTTAACTACCAGTCACAGGGCTCTACTATACCAAGATATTGGACCAATTCGACACTGAATTGCAGAAAACATGGCCCCATTTGACGAAGAAAAAAATGCTCTTGCACAATGACAACGCACCGGCGCACACCTCCGCTGCACTGTCTCCACACAGCCAAATTGGTCAAATCGGAGCTACTAAGTACGGCCCTATCCACCGTATTCTCCAGATTTCGTCCTATGTGACTTCTTTTTGTTTTTAAACTTAACAAAGTTATTCGCCGGGGAGTAATTTGAGTCGAATGAGAAGGTAATTGTTGCATGTTTCGAGAAAATGCATTTTTCAGACGGGTTAAAAAGTTGGAACATCGCTGGGTCAAGTGTATCCAGTTAAAAGGAGACTATGTTGAGAAATAAATCGCCAGTATTCTACAACTTTCATTTTTTTTTTGTAGTAAGTACCTAAGTACTTATTTAATAGTATTTAAAAGCATTATTTAATAAAACTTACTCGAAACCTCATAGAGATATTGCCTTTGGTTGCTACCTAAAAGGGGTTCTGGCAAATCTCGGAAGAATCTCTTCAGTGCTGTCGCTACTTCGTGTTCGGTACATAAGTCGTTTGTTAATTGCACTGCAAATGCATCTTTCCTAAATTTTGTTAACAGTTCTGAAATCGCCGATCCTTGACCGGGCCTGCGGTAAATACCTTCAGCCATACTACCTACAAAAAAAAGTTTTTACAGAGAAAACCAAACTTTTTATCAAAATATAAGTGGCAAATAAACAAATATAACGGAATGTCGAAAAATCATGCAGGATTCTTTGATAACTTTGGTGAATTATGATCTTGATAGAAGAATTAAGTAAAAGTGGGTACGGAACCCCTATCCAACGCCTATAGGAATATAAGAAGAAGACTTATTGACCCCACATAGGGTTCTTCTTTTATCAACTCTCTCCAATGGGTGCAAAAGAGGGGTGAGTGACTAGAAAACCTTTATAAATAAAGTTTTTAGTGAATTTTTTATATCAGGGAAAATAAATCAGTCCCTGCCCTCCACAGATTCCAGGTGGTCCCTGACCCGGGGAACTAGTACCTGTTTAGGGTCCCTTGTCCAGGGTTGTGGAGGAAGACCAGAACGGCAATCACGGCGGAGGAGGACCTTCGGTACGGCGAGAATGGCGGAAGTCGCGACCTCCGATTGATTGAATGATCGCCGGTATAAGCGATTCCACTCACCTTGCCAACGGTCTCTGGATATAGGGCGGATGAGCATACGTGAGACAGGGCACTCTTTTATCCTTAGGGTGGGAAACTGTATCTAAAAGGCGGATGAACAAAGCATGTCAACGGCATAAGAATACTGAAGGCAATGGGGAACCACCGTATTAAAGGTCCCCAAAGATATCCCAAGAAAGACAAGGAAGGAAAAGACATTGCAAGCAACGGCCCCTAGTCCGTGGCAGACCTTAAGTGGCCAAAGGGTGCTAAGAATCTCCGCGAAGAAAAACAATGCTAGGAACCACCCGAAAGTGGGAACAAACCCTAAAGCTAAAACTAGGTACTTGGAACGTTAAAAGTCTTTAGACCGCCGCGCGCCGGTAAACTAGACAACATAATACAAGAAATGGAACGATGCGACCAACAGTGATAAATATACTAAAGAAAAAGCGACACTATGTTACTCAGGAAATAACCTACCCCACCAATATAACGGAGTTGGATTTCTAGTTAACAAAGCCTCAAACAACAATCAGTAAGGAACTACGTGGCATACTCAGATAGGGCAGCACTACTACAAGTCCAAGCCGATCCTGTTGACCTTAACATTACATAAATCTATGCACCAATCTTGGACAAGCCTGAAAATGAAGTAAAACATTATGAGATAATGAAGTAAAGAGAGATTAAGGAGGTAAGCAAACTGATCAAGAAGAACCAGACACTTATAATCATGGGATATTTCAATGCGAAGGTAGGGCGAGGACGTGTTGAAGATGTCGTAAGTGACTTTGGTTTGGGAGATCGAAACAAGAGAAGTGATATGCTAATCCAGTTCTGCCAAGAAGAAAAATAAGTCATTGCGAATATCTGGTACAAACTGTCAACTCGGAGACTCTACACCTGGCAATCTCCACAACATACGCATGACAACATCGTAAGAAATCAAATTGACTTTTTATTGATTAATCAGAGATACAGAAATAGATTGCAAGGTGTAAAAACGTACCCTGGAACAGATATCGGATCTGATCACAATCCCGTAGTGGGAAAATTGACAATTAAGCTTAAGAAAATTAAAAAAACACCCATAAAGAAAATTGATATAAACAGCTTAAAACAATGAACTTGTTAAATAAGTGGCAGGTCATACAAAACCTTGCAGTTTTAACAGTATTGTTAAGGAGAATAAATTAATTACTGATCCCAAGGATCTACTTCAACATTGGATAAATTACACACAGCAACTATAATCAGACAACACTAGTAGAAACTCTGAAAGTGAATATAAAAGTGAACCCTTCCCAAAATATTGAAGTCAGAAGTTGTAAGAGCAATCAAACAGAGCAAATGGGGAAAAGCAGCAGACCCAGACGACATATACATAGAGGTTCTAACAATGGTGAGTGAAGACAATATAGACGCCTTGGTACAGTCGGTCCGTCGGATCTTTGCACATGCATGACATTATTGACGATATATTTTTTATGCTACGTCTCTTTCCTACTCACAGAAACTAAAACTATTAACTTAAACCGCCTGTCCATACACAACACCATGCATTGAACAAAGACAGCCATAGAACAATGATCTCTGATTGATTCGTCTACTGACAATTGACATGACAATTGGAAATTTTGTTTTGACAGAGTTTGTAATATTTTTATAAATTATTTTCGTTTGATTTAAATAATCAATCCTTTTTCATACTTTAAATATACATATTTTTGAACAAACAGTTGTTATAACGACTAACCCTTACCTTCGTGTTCAATTTATTAAGGTAAGAATTCATGTATTAGCTAATAACGAATAATATATTTTTTTAACCTCTAAATTGACATTAATCATTTAAATATAGCTAAAACTACGTCAACGGACAATATGAAATATTTCATTTAAAGTGATTTTAACAATTTTCTTTGGCCTTTTGTATTTGTGTTCTTATTTGTCTGTGAATATTGTTGTACATTCTTTTGTTGTTCTTTGATTTTTTCTTTTTTCCATGAGTTGCAGTATCTTGTCATTCATCTGACTGTTCTTTTTCTCTTTAATTCTATTAGATATTCTTCTCTGATCTTTAAAAACGTCTCTTTTGTTTACTTACATTTTAGTCTTCTCATATCGCATTTTTGTTACTATTCTTTTTTGTAACCTTTTTAAATCTAAACCGATATTTACCAACAACAGGAACATCATCTGACGATATGTCAGCACCATATATTTGCTTATATTCAATAAAAATACTTTAATTTCTGATAACTATGGTTTAAATATTTATTTACTGTTGATGTTATTGGACAACCTATAGGTTTCCAAAAACTGGAAAATCACGTTCATAAATGTATACGTACCCAGTTTTCCAAATGCAATAAATGAAATAAAAAAGAAGTATAAAAACGTCAATTGTAATATTAGCCATTTTCTAATTTTTATAATAATTCTTATAGCCGACATACGTTTGACTCACATGTTTTGATTTATTTCCTATAATAAGAATAATGACGTTGTGCAAAGATCCGGCGGATCGACTGTAGATTTTTTTAATGACATTTATGGAAAATTAGAACTAATATCAACTTACTTTGAAGAATACTGCCGATTGAGAGCGAACTGTACCGTAAGTTCCAGTACTTGGCACCGCTGGCAACAATATCGCTGTTCAGAGAATTAAATTTTGGCAAAAATTAAAATATTCAAAGTCTAACTCTAAATCTACTCAAGTTATTAGCTTATTTGAATACCACTCAGTTTAACTGCGGTGTGAACATACTCCCTTAGGGGTATCCTAATAAACATTTTCCCTATATTCAATTTATTACAATAAAAAAAATTATACTAATATTATGATCATCTTCAGATACAACAAAAAGAAAAGCAAACAGTCATCGATTTTTTAAAAACGTTCAACTTCACTGCTTTGTTCAACTTCTACGATGAAGGATGTTGGCCTTCTTACTTATTTTTCATTAATCAATATAACTTAAGCTTATCTCTGTGTTATCTCTATTCTTTCTGTTTATATTAGATTTTGAATATAGAATGAGTCTTGGTAATTTTCCTAGAGTATTATGGCAGTGGGTGAGAGAATAAAGTGGTATCCCATTAGCTTTTCAGTAATTTCTCGACAACAAGACAGAAGAGTGTCAATAACACTTCCCAAATCATACGCGAGAGGCCGTTGTTCCATAAGTGGTAGTTGCTTACACCGGCAATCACTCGGTCCCTATCAGCATTGACCATCCAATTAGATGCTGCCGTTTTCTACCAAGTGCAGGTACACATTTAGGTTTTTATTTGAGATTAAGACCTTTCACCTTTTCTTAATCGCTTCAGCACCTTGGAGGATTTACATAAGAGTGTATAATGTATGTACCAAAGGCAGATATTTTGTGATTAACTGTTTTTTTTTCAGAAACAGTTTTTTAAACTTTACTTACCATGAGCATAAATAAAATTAATACATTTTTCAACTATCACAGGAACGTCATTCTTAGTCAATTGGTGTTGCTCTAGTTTGGCACCATTATCATGTGCTTCTAATTTTACTATGTGACACCAAACCTAAAAATTTTCGTGCAATTAAAATCTAAGCTAAAACTAAAACTTCATTAAAATTCTACATTGCAGTTTTTAAATAGTCTACAACACAGATTGAATGCCAAAAGTTTTGTGTGATAGACAATGATGTTTGTCTTTTTTTATTTTAAATCTAGACGCTGAAGCGCATATTTAACGATTTAGAGCTGACAATTATTGAAAAGGATTTATAAATACATTACCTTAGTCTCTCTTGAAGTCCACATTCTTAAATACAAGGCCATATTCGGACAGTCTATTAACATATTAGGACCCTTATCATTAGTTCTGGGATTCTCACCATCCGCATAAGATTGCAACACAATACATCTAGCTTTTCTTAAATCCATGTGTTTTACAGGTTGGCCATCTATCGCATAGCTAAATTCTCTTTGAGCTAGGACTATCCAGGCACCTGCCCATTTACCACTCACACCTTAAATAGAACATAAGTACATTAGAATTAATAAACGATGTAAAATATACATTTTTTTAAAATATAAACAAAAATGTAAAATTCCACTATTTGGAAAAGTGATTCATCGTTTAAACGCCGAATATCCTCAAATTTAAATGTACACAGCGCCCCTCGAAAACTACCCGCTCAATTTGTATTTTCGCATAAGAAATCACAGAATGTATAATTAGTACATTTATTTGTGCTTTTCTATAGGGGACAGTGTAGCCGATTCTTGTTCACAGGTAGAATTTATGGTCATACAAACCTGAGTTCTTAGGCGCATCGATTATTACCGTCATAAAAATACCAAATAAAAATCGATATTTTACATGTCATTACCATTCCTTTTCAAACACGGCAACCTGGGAATTTTTAAAAGGTTTCGCAGTGTAACACCACCGCACGTGCCGAAGCAAGAAAGCTTCATTTACATAGGCCGTGCTGACGGGAGTTTATGTGTTGCATTTTGTGAGTATTATGTACTTTGTGCGGTTGAAGTTTGTGGTGATAAACCAGAGTTTATCGTTTTATAATGAATTTTTAGTTATTATCTGTGATTATTAAAATACAATGGACAAATCTAACCGGATAAGATGGTCAGGAAAAATGGTAAGATCACAGGAAGACAGAGGGCTGAAGACAGTGTTTTTGAGAGGCCAGTCGGTAGAAGATCAGTGGGCCATCCCAGAAAAAGATGTAAGGACGGCCCAACCAAGTAAATACAATGAAATCGGCATGAAAAGGTCCGTGAAAATTACAAAAGGTATAATTGATAGTCAAGTATAAGAAGGGAAATATGACATCTAAGGAAATAATTGAGACTAAAATTGAAAAGAAAAGAAGAAAAACAGTTATCCGTACATTTATTCACATAGAACAAATTATTACCTTCTCTAACATAGGCCCATCCCATTCTATTGATATTTGTAGTTATTTTTGATGAGAACCTATGTGTCAAAGATTCACAAATGAATTGAATCCATATCCTTCTTTCAGCACTGTTTCTTGTACCGTAGATGTGCCCACCTCTAGTTTTTCCAGTCGTATTTAGTTCAAAACAGTACAGTTCATCATTATCGTATCTAAAACAAATGTTAAATATTGATATAGGCAATTAAAGAAAACAAATAATTCAAAAACAAATAGCTTCAATGAAAAAAAAAATTGTTTATATTTAATATTTAAACACTACATTGGTCATCCAGAACGTAAAGAAAGTTTTGGAATAAACAATTATAGTTTATTTTTATGAACGAGAGAGTAATTAGCATAATTTTAACTGGTACTTCCGACCACTCCATAGGGCGTGCTCAAGATTAATTGAAAAATTACTTTGAATAATTGTAAAAAATAAATGAATTGTTTCAGTGTTATAAAGTGTTATGTGTATGTAAACAAAAGTGACCTCTTTTATCACACACTATATTAGAACTGACGGGCCTACATTAAAAAGGGTTTCAAAAAATTCACATTTTTTTTAATTTTTAAAAATTACAAAAGAGAAAAAGAGTTTTTAAAACCGTCTAAGGTATGTTAAATAGATGAATAAAAATATTAATATAAAACTTACAGCTACTTGTTACAAATCCAAATCAGATTCAGAAGATGAACTTTCAGAACCAAGATTTATAATAACTGACTGGATCATTTTATCAGTAATATTGTCCAGCTTCCACATTTTTTCCTCTTCTTTAATAGTGTGATTGACTGCCTTTTTCCAGTTTTCAGGTTTTACATTATTTACGGCCTCCAAAAATAACTGTTTAACATCATGAATTTTAAAAGTGGTATTTTTTCTTGAAACTTCACTCTTTATCTGTGCCCATACCAGTTCAATCGGGTTTAATTCACAATGATATGGTGGGGATCTAAGTACTGTCATTCCACGATTTTTGTCAATTTCATCAATTTCGTATTTTTTAAATTTTTCTTTATGAAGGGCACACAACGAATAAAGTTCCTTTCTTATAGATCCGGGATGGTACGTAATATTTTTTGAACTCAGCCAATTCTGCAAGTCTTTTTTTAACACCACTTGGTTGTGGGCAGTCCTTCTATAAGTCTGGAGTGATAACTTGCATTATCCATTACTATTACACAGTTCTTAGGAAGAAGATCTATCATTTGTTTGAACCATTCTTGAAAGACATCAGCGTTCATGTCTTCATGGTAGTCACCGGTACGCGTTGATTCAAAAATTAATAAACCACCTTCAACAAAACCGTCTGAACTGCCAATGTGTACTATTATCAGCCTGCGTCCCTTTCCTGATGGTGGGTTTAAACCAGTAGATAAGTTATTTACAAAAGCGTGCCTTTGACTTGTAACAGTTTCATCCTGCCACACATTTATTTGGTGTATGACCTCGTTGATCCATGTTTCATCAAGATAAAATATTTTTCTTTTTTGGTTTCTCATTTCCTTTATGGTTCTTAGAAAATGTCTTCTCCATATGACAATATTGCTTCTTTCTAATAAAATAGACTTTCTGGGATTCTTTTTCCAGCGGAAGCTTATTTCTTTTAAAAGTTTCCATAACGTACTTCGACTCATTTCTGGGTAATCCTTATCATCTCGAACTGAGACAAGAACTTTATCCAATGTTGGAAATTCTTGTCTAAAGAAGAATTCTTTAGACAAGTGTACTGCTAACTAACTCAACGGTCTCATCAACACTTTCACATAAACGTTTGTCTGTAAATGATTTAAAACAATTAAATATTAATGTTTTTCATTTACTGTTAAAGGACCAATTTTTCGGCGTTTACACGGCACTTCCAAATTTCCATAACACTACTATACACAATAAACTGCACCTTGCAACTGAAGTACCTACTTTTAGTGAACTGTTAAGAATTTTGAATACGCCACTTGGACCTTCCTACAAAATGGAAAAACCCACTATCACATTTTCTGTGGAATAAGTTTAGAAGGTAATTATCTAGTCAACTACTGTCGTAGATTCCTGGAATTAAAGAATTAAATGTTTGATTGTTAAAATCCTTACTTCGTGGACTGCACTCATTTCAGATAAAATAAAACGTTTTATTTTATCTAAAGAATTAAACTTTATTTTGCAAATAGGTAGGTACTTATTAAACTTTTATTGGTTATATATAACCAATAAAATAAACATCTTACATTTCTTGCAAATTCATTAGTACCTGTTAACCTCCATCACTCCGACACTGACAACCTTATTTAGGGATTAGTAACCCTCACAACTATTGTATTCTATTCTGCTCCAACCTTTATACCTGGTGGTCATACTCAATTTAAAATTGTTTTCCTATATACTTCTGTAAACTTGTTGACAAATATCTGTTTTTCATTGAGTCACCCGTATCAACAGTTTAGGGATTTGCATACATAATTTATTGTTTTATTACTCTCTCATACATAAAAATACACTATAAAAACGAAAGATATTAACACAAAACATTCACAGTATCTTAGGCAGTCACAGTATTTTAGCCTATTTCTCAATCATGTTTTCAGTATTTGGGTAAGAAGTTTCCTAAATAACTTCTGAGTAAATAAAAAGTGGAATTTTTGTGGGTTCTCAAATTCGCCAATTA
Organism: Diabrotica balteata; assembly: GCA_918026665.1. Lineage (NCBI taxonomy): Eukaryota > Metazoa > Arthropoda > Insecta > Coleoptera > Chrysomelidae > Diabrotica > Diabrotica balteata. The sequence goes on along the minus strand of OU898283.1, from coordinate 12,804,977 downwards.
ATGATCGACACTGAATTTGAAAAATGCATCGATACTAAGCAAAAACTGCATGGAGGAGCTTCAAATAAGTTGTTTCTTTAAAATTAAGGGGTTTCTTGGGAATAAAAAAATCCTAGTTATACAGAAAAAATAAATGGCTTGTTAAAAAGTTTCCAAAACCTGTAGAATACTACTATGATGACTGACTACCTCTGGAACCTCAAGAAAGACTGAAATCCAGAGGAATCTTCATTTAGAACTCAAGAAAGAGGAAGTTTCTTTCGACTGAATGGCAAGTAACAATATTAATTTGTATAATGGTTGTAGATAATTAAAATAGAGTTAGTTTTTAATATTTTTAGTTATTAGGCACAGATACCTTTCTTTTTTACAAAAATTAGATCGATTTGTCAAAAATCTGTACGTGATGTCTTTCACTTCTCAGTCATCGATATATCCATCCATCCAATGGCACTACAGCCCAAGCCGGGCCTTGGCCTCCTTCATTAAACCTCTCCAAACATCTCTATTTACTGCTGTTCTTTTCCATGAACGCGTTTTTAGGAGATTTTTGGCATCCTCATCTACCTCGTCTTCCCATCTCTTTTTTGGTCTTCCAACAGGTCTTTTTCCTTGCATTCTTGCGTTTAGTAATTTTCTGGGGATTCTGTTCTCATGCATGCGGGCCACATGCCCTGCCCATCGTAATCTCTGCAGTCTAGTGTATTGTGCTAGCGTTGGTTCAGTGTATTGTTCGTATATTTCGTTATTATATCTAATTCGCCAGTTGTTATTTTCCTTTATTGGACCCAGTATTCTACGCAATATTTTTCTTTCGAACACGTCTAATACATTGGTAGATTTCTGTGTTATAACCCATGTTTCACACCCATAACTTACTATGGGTCGGATTATTGTTTTATATACCAGGAGTTTTGTTTTCCGGTGTACGTCTCGCGATTTGAATATGTGGCCCATCGCGAAATAGCCTTTGTTTGCCAGCATAAGCCTTCTATTTATTTCCGGTTCTTCTTCATTATTTTCGACCAGATCCATTCCTAAATACGTGAATCTATTCACGTATTCTATATCGTCTATAAATTGTTGTTGTTGCGCCTGTCTATTTGATCTGGTTTGTATGAGTAGTTTTGTTTTATTTGTATTTATTGTTAGCCCTACAACTTCTGAACTCTGTTTCAACTGAACGTAGGTCTCTTCTGCCGCAGTCTTTGTTCTGCTCATTATGTTTATGTCATCTGCGTATGCTGCTAATTGGGTAGATTTGTTTGTAAGTATGTTATTTCTGCTCACCGTCAAACATCTAATTACATATTCAAGAACAAGATTAAATAGTGTTGGAGCCAGTCCGTCACCTTGTTTCAGTCCTTGCGTTGTCATAAACGCATCAGTGATCTGTCCTTGAATACATACATGTGCTTCTGTTTCTGTCATTGTCATTTGCACTAGTCTTATTAATTTTGATGGTATGCCAAATTCTTGTAATATATTAGGTAGTATTGTTCTATCTATTGAATCATAGGCTTGCTTGAAATCTACAAAGAGATTGTAGACGTCTATGTCATATTCCCATGCTTTGGCTAGTATTTGTTTAACTGTAAATAGTTGGTCAATAGTAGATCTATTTTGCCTGAACCCTGCTTGATATTCCCCGATAATTTTTTCAGTGAGGGGTTGAAGTCTTCGATTAAGAATGTTTGTGAGTATTTTGTATCCCGAACAAAGTAAAGAGATGCCTCTATAATTCTGGCATAACAGTTTGTCTCCTTTTTTATGAATAGGGCAGATTATACTTTTCTTCCATTGTTGTGGGATTTTTTCTTCTCTCCATATTTCTTGTATAAGCTGGTACATCTGTTCTGTCAAATTTGTTCCTCCCTGCTTGAACAGTTCTGCCGGTATCTTATCTATTCCCGGCGGTTTATGGCTTTTTTGCATTTGGATTGCTGTTCGAACCTCCTCTAGCGTTGGAGGTCTAGCCAATTCATTATCTTCTCCATCTTCCCACAGCTCCTGTTGTTGACTTTCCTGTTCTACCTGCTGCTGCCGCTGTTGTAGTGGTGTTTCGATATATCGGAGTCATCGATATATATTTTTTTAAATTGCAGCACTGTGTATTCGAATTAATATTAAACAACGTGTGGGCGAAGGTACTGGGATATCTGTTCGCACAGTAGAAAGGATAATTCGATTAGGAAATATGTTAACAAGCGCAGATTCAAATAATTCACAAGAATTTCCAGCTACGACACCTGCTCAACGGAAAGCAACTGTAACAATCTTGAATGACGACGACAAACAGTTCCAGAAATACAATTTCCATTTTGATGATTGTTTGGAGAGTGAAGGTTGTCATGTATCACTGAAGCTTTTGCAGAAAAGGCTTGAATATGCGTAAAAGTGGACTTGAGATGTGAGGTCTACAAAATTGTAAAAGATTTGGGATTTAAATGCAAAACGAAATATAATTGAGGATAGTATGTTCACATATTGGCAAAGGGAAGGAACATCCCTTAACGAGTGATAACAGATTGAATATCAGCAGGTTAAAGATAATATAAAGAAAATAAAATTATTTCAATATGTGGAAGAGAATAAAAGTAAGATGGGTATAAGAAATGCGGGAGAGAAAGTAACAGATAAAAGAAGACAAAGAAAAATAGTAGAAATTTCGAAAACACCAGAAATTCTAAAAATAAATTCAATATGGGTTGTATGTATGAACGATTGAATATTGTTAAAAAAATTAGTTATTCAACTTGTTCTTATCTATCCCTAGGTCACGCTCACTTAAACAATATTAAAAAAAATTAATCAACAATGGAAAGAATTTCCTATATTTTATTTTAAATACCAAAACAATCAGTTTGATAATAGTATCGCCAACGCAAATACCAAAGTATGTGATATGTTAATCGAGTTACACAGATACTTTAATTATTTAAAAATAGTCGATTGTGCAAACATCAATCATTAATATTGTGATGATTAATTTGATGATGGTCAATACGCCTCATTACGCAAAGTCGTTCTCAGCAGACCATATTTATTTATGGGATTTCCAATGTGCTGCTCCAATGAAAATGCTTAGAGAGCTGAGGCAGAATAACAATACATACATACCAAATAATAGAAATAAATATTAATAAAAATAAACCCAGAGATCAGGCACGATTCGGTTCAAATTATGGTACCAATGATCACCTCCATACAGTAAAGATACTCTACACACTACAATTGAAAAATCTATAGAATACAACAAACCTCTTGTCCTCACTTTCATAGATTTTCATAAAGCATTCGACACGATGGAAATAGACAGCCTTATAGAAGCAATGAATGACAGCAAGATTGACCATAGCATAGGTATAGTGAACTTATTTACAATATTTACAAAAATACCAAAAAAGGTGAAAGATTAGCATACAAGATTTTGTAAGTATTATATCCTTAAAAACCGATGTATGTTATTCAGAAATAAACAAGAGATAGTATTAAAATTTACCAAAAATATAAAAATACTTACTTATAATTGTATTTTTTGTCTTGTAGTAACTGAATGCTTAAAATATTCTGTCCAGTAAAGTTCTCCTTCAAATTTTGGCAAGTATTGTCGGAATAACAAAGAAAATTTGAACTTTCCAGAATGCACCATCTTCCACTGTATTCTCCGAATAAATCCTCCACTGGTCCATTTTGAACTTTGTACAACATTCCCTTCTTCTGAATGACCATATTCACAGCTATGGCGGCCCTTTCCACAGAATTGTCTTTATTTTTGAAACCTCTAACGACATCCGGAGCCTTTTCTAATACCCCTTTGACTTGTTTAAACCAACTGCTCTTTTTGTTGTCTGGGGGAGCTGGCTTTGGAGTAGAGTTCTCTGCAAGATAATTTAATCGAAAATGATTTACAACGACATTAAAACTATAAGTTAAAAAACTATATATCACATAAAATATATTACATAGTAAAAATATGCAATTCTATAGCGTTATATCACAGAAAAACTGTGATAGTGTTCACGACCAAGGCACTGTTTGATTTATTCATGATTTTGTATAAGTATTAAAACTCTCGATGTATGCTAAAGACACAATAATAATAATAAATAGTCTTGGGAGCTAATCTCTTGCCTTGGAAGTGAGTTGGTGGATGTATCGCACGATGTCTTCGCAATTAATGAATGGATGTGGTTGATTTTTTGTTCAACAGAGCTGCATTTGCCACATGCCAGACTGGCGATAGCAACCTATTGGTTTAAAAATTTGTTACAAACTCCACGACCAATTCGCATTCTGTTTAGATTGCACCATTGATGGCGAGGGAGGAAAAAGCCGTTTGGTTTGATTGTAAGGTTCTATACAAGGTCAGAATTTCTAATCTTTTAACTTCATTCGCCCATCCAGTGCTCCTCATATGAGTATGTTGAAATTTGTCGTGTTGGTAGCAGTTCTTGTTGGTGGTTATTTGGATTTTAGCTGCAGTCGTTCTTGGCCTAGTTCATCGATATCTGTATTTATCGGCAGTGATGGGTTTTGTTGAAATTTGTCGACGCGACGGTTTGTTTATAGTTTTTAGATCTGCTTCTGTGATAAATTCGGCGTTATCTATTTTTTCTTGTTTGACTTCCAGGGTAATTTTGTCAGTCCAGAGATAGTAGCCGGAAATCTGATATGTAAATGTTGAATAAGACGAGAAACAGAACTGACTCTTGTGGTAGGCCGTTTTGCAGACTTCTGAATTTGCTAGTTTCTTCATTGAGGTTTATTTGGAAAAGTTTGTCAGTAAGCATTTGGTTTATGAGGCTATTAAATGGTCGTCAATACACGATCTGGTATATTTTAAACAAAAGACCCTCTTTCCATACCAGGTCAGGTCTGTGAATGTCCTACTGTTACAAAAAGTTTAGATTCTTTTGGAATCTATTCTCAATAAATATTCTTAGGGCGAGAACTTAAAGCAGCAACTTTTTCCTGGCATGAATCCAAGATATTTTTGTTAGTAAACCAAGAAAGTTTCGTATAGATTATCCTTTCAAACACCTTGTAGCAGATGCTTAAAAGAACGATTACGCTCAACTATAAAAATCCCGTGTGTCAAGTAAGAGTAAATTATGTTGATATGTTTGATGCCCGTTCTGCAATAGATAGCAGTACCCTATTGAGTATGTTTAAGTGAGGCTATCGGTTTATATCCAGGAATTTGGCTGCAACCGGTAAATGGGAGGTCGTTAGCAGTATTTGTTATTTGGACTGTAGTAACATCAATAATTGTTTTCTTTGCAAGGGGCTTGCTAAGATATTCGCTATTGCTGCGGCTGATGCGTTGAACATTTATTGGATATACTCGGATTGTTGGTGTGTCTTTTATTAGTGTTACTATTATCCGTATATGTATAAACTTTTAGACATAAACGGCAGAGCTTTTTAGATACGCAATACGTCATCCTCTATAAATCGGCCTTCACTTAAAGCACGAGATTAAAAAGTTTAATGGCCATGTATATAACAGATAAGATACAACAAAAATGTTCAAAACGTTCCATTTTTAGCAATCTAGATGGTAATAGTACCTTACAGGTTTTTTGAAAGCGGCTAAAAGTCTTCTCGAGATAAATAAACCGTTTGGCCTTGTAGAAGATAATAAAATCAATAAGAACGGGAATTTTTAACTTATTCGAATATATCGAAAAATAACCTTTAATGTTGCCGCTTGAGTAAGTACATTTTTTCTCTCAAGATGCAAAAGACAAACATACGTTTCCATAGAAATTAACCTAATTTTAGCATTTTAAACACACTAAATAGTGTTTCTTTATTTAAATTCTATTGTATTATTTGAAAGACGAGACATCTTGAAGAAAAACTCAATGCGTAATTAACTCGGCGTCTCCCATTACTTCATGAGTTTGTAAAAATATAATATTGTAATATTGTTTAGATGGTGATATTAGATATTTTTATTGTAGTGGGTTTGTATATAATACACTGCTGGAGCATTTCTCAGGTGTCATAACTTTAATAAAATAATTAAGTGATTCGTTAAGCATAATGCTATTTAATATAATATTAGAATAATATAATAATGGATCAAAAAATACAAGTAATACATCAAGGTCAAGGTTACAGAATGGGGAACAGGGAGATCTAAATAAAATGCTATGCAGAGTACGCTGCACTAGTCGCCGAGACCGAAGATTTAGCAGTTATTGCAGGAAGAGAAACGTAGGCAAGAAGAGAAAGAGAAAAGAGAGGTAGAGAGGTTAGGATATGTTACTTAACCTCACATTTAATCCCAAATATGTTTGAATAGATATTAAAGAAAAATGGACAAATTATCAGTACATTTTTACTGATGGGTCAAAAGATACAAATGGAACGGGCTGTGCAATGTTACACGAAAATAAAAATTACCATAAAAAGCGTAAAAGCGTGGTCGACAGATGTAACAACATTCAAACAGTCAAACACATAAGCCACATTGAATTGAAAATTCTTAAAATTCTTTACGAAACTATACCATTAGGATTAAATGTAATAGTTACATGGATCAAGGGCCATTCGGGAATAAAGGGCAATGAGATCGTTGGCAATTTGGCTAAATCAGCATATATGCTTGGAGAAAAAGTAAACAAAAATTTAATTCCAGCGACAGATATTGAATCCGTTAGTAGACAAAAACTTAAAAATAATTGGCATTTACAACATTATAGAGAATGTAAGACTGGCTTAAACTTTTATCATTGTAACACTAGGATACCCTCAAGAAGATGGTTATACACAGAATCTAATCGACATTTTATAAAGACCATTAATCAGCTGAGACTAAATCATGCTCTTACGCCGTATTACATGCATGGAATCGGATTATCAAATACTACCAATTGTACTTGTGGCACAATAAGTGATATAACACATATTATATTAGAATGTGATTTACAAATTAATAATATAAACGAACTTTATAAGGAATTATTAAATTCTAAGTGTTGTTTTCCAATAAACCTTAATCTTTTAATATTTTCAAATAATATGGAAATTCTTCATTGCATTTACAAACATGTTAAAATATGTATATACAAGTTGTAAATAGTATATAGGCATAATCTGTTAATATGTTAAAAAAAAAAAATAACCACAAATTAACAAAAAAAAAAAGAATTAAGAAAATAGAAATAGAACAAAACACAAAAAAAGCAAAAAAAAACGCAACAAAACAAAAACAACAAGAACATAATAAAAGAATAAAAAACAAAATAAAAATATATCAACAAAATTTAACTATGTATCCACAAAAATATTAGACTAAAACCTCCGTTAACCGAATTAATTGGGGGGGGGGGTGAGGCCATTTCGGATAACAAGAATTTCGGTTAAAAATAACATTGTTTTTATAGTATTCTTGGTTAAAGTATTGGTATTAAAAAATACTAAGAGGTGATTAAATACAGGATATTAATATTATGAGTAGAACATCAACAGGAGCACAGGAAGCATACGCAGAGTTAAAAACACAAACGAAAAGGCTAGGTCTGGAAATTAACACAGAAAAAACAAAAATAATGGTACAGACGAGAAGAAATATAATCCCACAAAACATTATACATGAAGATGACATTGAAACGGTTGGAAAGTTTACATACCTGGGAGTAGAAATATATGCCGATGGAGCAGAGGATGGAGAAATACGAAAAAGGATAACGCAGGCAAACAAAGCTTATTTTGCCCTCTCCCATATATTTCGGTCTAAAAGTGTCCACCGAAATACAAAGATGAGAATATATAAAACTTTAATTCGGCCAATAGCATGTTATGGCAGCGAAGCATGGGTCCTGAAAGAAACATCCAAAAACAAACTCGACACATTCGAAAGAAAAGTACTGAGGAGAATACTAGGACCTGTGAGGGAAAACGGAATCTTCAGAATTCGATATAACAACGAGCTCTATCAACTGTATAAGGAAACACCCCTGTCAAACTTCATTAGAATACAAAGATTGCAATGGGCCGGACATGTGATACGAATGGGAGAGGATAGGCTACCAAAACGAGCACTGAACGCCAGAATGCAGGGAAAGAGACCAGTTGGAAAGCCAAGAAAGCGCTGGGAAGACACAGTAAGCAGCGACGCACAAGCACTTTTAGGAGTCCGTGTATGGAGAAGAGCAGCCACAGACAGACAAGGGTGGAGGCAAAAAATAAAGGAGGCCAAGGCTCATTTTGGGCTGTAGTGCCGTAGAAGAAGAAGAAGATTAAATACAGAATAAAGTAATAACATTAAGAAAAATAAACAACATGTTTTTTTAAAGACATTTGTAATTAAATAAAGATTTGTAGATATATAGCTGCGAAACATACATGTCAAACTATATATCTACATCGTTAATTTGCAGAACGTCGTGAGTTTGCCTCATTCCATCGTTCGACGAAACGTAAAGCAATCTGAAAAGGACAAAACGTTATGCAATGACAACAAAAATTAAGAACCTAATTGTGTCCCTAACTACTACTGTATAAAATTCTTATCCTTAAGGCACTGAAAATCTCGTCGGCTGTTCATGCTGTCTGTTGGGTCGTCATCTTTGTCGTCTGATACGCTCAGGTTGTCTGGATAAAGAACCATATCAATGATGTCCTGGTCGATGAATTCACTTTCTGAGTCATCGGCTGCTAACCATTCACGTATCTCTTCTTGGTTAATTTCGTCACGTACCGAAATTTTTTATTAAAGGTTTAATTTCTTCTGTCGTTTCTTTACCATTTTCTTCTTCAGGATCGCCAATCAAAATTCCATCAAAAAGTTAGTTCCAGCATGTTTTCTAAAGTTGAAGATTTGAGCAGTGCTACGACAGTTTCGTGAGATTTATTTCATATAGAAAAGGTCCCTTGACGAAAAAGTCTAGAATTTTTAGAAAATTCCTGAAAAGATGTGAAGAACGTCAGAAAATATATAAAAACAGATGTTGTTGACAGTTTGTAACAGTCGTAATTGGGATTTTTGAAGTTTATAGTTGTCATTGTGTTATTGTAAACAAGTATTGTAATATTGCTAATGTTAAATAAAGTTAATTTAGAAAAGTGTAACATATATGGGCAACACAAAGAAAACAGAAATGGAACGAAGACATTAGCAGAATGGTAGAAGACAGGATAGTAAAAATAGCACGAGACATATCACCAATTGGTCGTAAAAGTGCTGCAAGACCAAGGAAAATGGTGTGACAATTTAAGTAGTGCAGAAGGTTAATATTAAAGAGGAAACAGGCCTTGGGGGTTTATTTATAAGGACGAAGAAGAAGATAACGGATAACTGACAACGTATTTCTCTATAAAAAATTATATTTTCTGAATATATATTATATTCAAACGTGTTTGTGACCGATCCTTGTATCAGTATTTTTTCATAAATTAAATTAAAATATATGTCATGTACTCCATTTAAAAAACTCTTTGACAAGTCTATTTTACACGTATTTAATAAAAATCACGTTGTACAGTCTCGATAATTTAAAAATTAAAACCATAATTTAAGCCACAATAAATCTGACGGGAAGTATACAATTTGGTTTAATGCACAAATCACCAATAAAAAGACGAAATTTCTAAAACGCAAAACTAAGAGAACATGAATTGCTACAGGAGAAATTCTTTAAATAGTCTCTAAAATAAAAACAGTTATTTGAAAACGATTTCCGGATTTTAAAACGGACACGTCAAAAACAAATGTTACATTTAACATTTTTATTAAAATTCATTGTGGTTTTATCTCACATAAAATAATAATTAACTTACGGATTATGCAAGAAAACAATTTCAGAACCTCTCTAACACTTCTTCTTCTTGTAGTTCCTTCTTCTATCGGAGGTTGGCTATCATCACACCATCACAACTATCCGTACCTTATTGGCAGCTGCTCTAAAAAGATCTACTAAGCTGCAACTATACCACTCTCTTAGGTTTCTCAGCCAGGAAATTCTTAGTCTTCCTATGGATCTTTTACCCTTGATTTTACCTTGCATTATGAGCCTTAATATATCATATTTATGTCGCACCTCTGGTAATGTGGCCTAAATATTCTAGCTTTCTTGTTTTGATGTGCTTTATGACCTCGCAATCCTTTTGTAGCCTTCTTAACACTTCTGCATTTGTAACTGGTTGGGTCCATGGTATTTTCAAAATCCTTCTATAGCACCACATCTCAAATGATGCCAACTTCTTTATATTATCCACTTTTAGTGTCCAGCTTTCCATTCCATACAACAAAGTCGAGAACACGTAGCATCTCAAGGCTTTTATCCTCAGATCTAGAGGAAGGTCTCGATTGACGAAACATTGTTTTAATTTTTATAAATGCTTGTCTTGCAATTTCAATGCGTGTCCTTATTTCTCTACCTTGTTCATTGTTTTCATTTACCCAGGTTCCCAGATATTTGTAGTTATTCACTATTTCTACTTGTTTTCCCTCGATATCTAGCCTTCCTAGTGTATGTTGCTTGGAAATAATCATGCACTTGGTTTTCTTAACGTTCATTTGTAGTAGATATTGGATACTGACTTGATGTAATCTATTTAATAAGCGTTGCAATGCTTCTAGACTGTCTGCAAAAACAGCGGTGTCGTCTGCGAATCTTATCTCTAAGACTCCTTTCAAACAAATCGACTTTGGTCATTACGACAAATCGTCGTAACGACAGTTAGCTGTACATTTCATTAGTCAAATAAAGTAATATACGGTGACTTTTACAAAGGACGACCACGACTAACAGTCGTGCCGTTGCCGTTCGGCTACCGTCCAATACCCCAATGCCACTGCAATGGACGATGGTCGTGTCGTGCCTTGTTATAGTACTTGCAAGCACTCTTGACCATGTAGCTGCGCGAAGGCGGAGTCAAAATTCACGTAAAGGCAGAACGATTCTATTGTAAGTGGAATTATACTAACCAAACTAAAACGTTCTACCTTCGACTGCAACCTCGAAATTGTTGAAATAATTACAGTGTTGGACTGAGTAATAAGTAAAAAATTGCACGGTGCATAACCAAAATGGTTTTTATGTGCATTTCGTTCATATTTTCAATGATTTTTGTTCATTTTTTTTTAAAACTGGCTTTTATTTGGTATTTTAAACTCAACTTTCGGCATTAAACGTGGAAAAAGCCCTATTATTTATTGCAAAATTATTGTTTATAAGTTTATATTTTAAATTTCTTATTTTAAGTTAAGACATATAACTAATATTATGAGATGAATAACTAATACACATTTAATTTAATAATTTATTTTTAAAATTTCTAAACAGTTGTACCTACTTACAAATTATTTACAAATTAACTAATTTTTTATTTATTTATAAGTGTACTTAGGACGGTAAATTAAAAGATATTCAAAAGAGGGTACAGCGAATAATTTGATTTAGTGATAATTTGTTTACTGATTTGTTGAATGCTAATGATTGATTTATAATTTGTTTGGAATTCTCCATACGTCATATCTACCAGAAATCAGAGATTACTAGGAATTGCAATGAGGTTAGATAAGAACAATTAAAAACAATAGAACAATAATAAGGTTCTACCTACCTATACGTGGATTTCCTTTTAGTAATTAGTTGGATTTAGTTATATACCTGAATTCCTTAAAAGGTTGCTGCTGTGGAGATACGTTTCATCAGTGTAGATAACATCATAACCCCCAGCTCTATATTTTTTTTAGATATTCGGTTCGTTTGGCTCGAATATCCGTTTTTTCCATGAGTATTTTTCGGTTGTCATTTGTTTTTTGCCATTTAAAACCTAATTTCTTCAACACTTTTCTGAACGACGATAGTTTACCTTGGAAATTAATCTCATTCTTAACAGCGTTGTAAACAGCTGACATTGTAGGCCTCCTGCCATGCATCATTGCAAAAGTATGCACTGTGTTTCTTATAATTTCTCCCTCATAACCATCGACGTTGGTTTTCGGTTTTGGCTGATTAATCTTTTTTCTGGGAGATTTAAAGACATTTCCCGAGCTGCCTGAAGGAGATGAAAAATCGGAAACTCTCCCTCCTTCATTAATGATTCTTTGGACGCTACTTTTAGAAATTTCAGTGGCTTCCACAACCATATTTAAAACCGAAGATTTTGTGTTGCTTTTTTCTTGCTCCTTTTTTAAAAACTATACACATTGTAAACAATATGTCGGCCTGACTGTAAATAACACGCTGTTATTAATTGTGATGGCATTGTGAAGAAAATGAAAATATAAAAATATTAAAAAAAACAAAGATTTCAAAAAAATATAAATTCAAATCAACATAAATCGTAACATATGAAGTAGTTTAAAATAAAATATTTTCAATATCAAATATTATCCGATTCATTGAAACAGACTGCAAGTAATTTTTGTTTTGCACCAGTCTCAAAACAAAAAAGAAATGAAAAAATTTTATTAAAATTTCCTTAATGCTCCTTAATGTATTTTAATTTATGATAAAGTACCTACCTTTTGACCGCTTTTACTAAATTTGAATACGCAACAGGTAAACGGGAGAAAACACACAAACTTATTGAAGTTAACACCTCAAAGTCAGAAACACAACAAAAAATTTTCAAGTCGACATTTTCACGTTGCATAGTACAGTGCGTTTCGCATGGAAGTGGAAACTAAACCAAATTTCGTCTACTGCGTCGTGGTCAAGAGTGCTTGCACGGACTATAATATATATAATCAATGCTTGCACACTTAACGAACGACAGTAGTCTTGTCAGTCTTGTGTTACCAGTGAATCCAGTGGCACGTACATAATGACAGCAAATATAGATGGTGAATTTTTAATTGCGCTGGTAGAAAGTAGACTGGTGTTGTGGGGTAAAACTCTGGATGCCATCATTATCATAAGTGGCTCGACCATCAGTTGTGGATCTTGGCCGGCTTACAAATAGTCGCCACTCCTATAGATTCCTAACGGCAAGAAGTCGTGCAGTATCGGCATTATAAGGCAAAAAATACAAATGAAATTTGAAAACTTAAAATTCAAAAGTTTCGTATACTAATCTACATGTTTATTAAATTGAATCCTTTTTTTTCTTACCTTGTGTAAACCAATTCGATCGTGACTTCAGTTGATCAGTTTTTTCTTTTTCCGCTTCTTGTTCATCACCAGGCAAGGAATCAACCCTCATTGGAGGTGTTGGAGGACTGACGACTTCTTCGGATTCAGATTCGTTTGATATGCTCCATTCATCAAACGTATGTGCATTTGATAAGTTTCCATAGAGATCTCCTTGAAGCATTTCTTCCAACTGTCGGATATCATTCTGACCTTGTACACTATCTGTAAAATAAAAAGGCTTTGTTCAGAAAAGGGCTTCTATTAAAAATTGCTTTATTTAGTTTACAAAGTGTTACAATATTATCTATACACCAGGGCGGATCTGATTTGAGATGGATGTGAAAGGTGACATTCGAATTTTTGCAAAAATGGTTAGGTGATAACTTCAGTAATAACAATCGACTTATCCTTCCTCTCAATTAGGTCGGAAACATTAATAAAATAAATTAAATTATTTAAAAATGATTAAATACATTTATTTTTTTCTACTTTCCTTGCTTATAACTTTAAAACAATTCCTTTTGAAACAAAATCATAATAAAATAAAATAGCGACAATTAAATTATCTATAAGATACAACTACTGGTCTATCTATCTATCTAGAGATATAGATTGATATCTATCTATCTATGATAGTTTGTACACGATACACTTCGCTGACGACCAAGCAATTCTAGCTGAAGACGAGAGTGATGTAGGCTACATGCTTAGAAAACTGGAAGATGAGTACAAAAAATAGGGCCTCCCAATTAATATAGAAAAAACTGAGTACTTAGTTGTAGGAGAAAAACCAGAAAGCCTACAAATCGAAATGGGAACTATAAAACCAACAGACAATTTTAAATACTTGGTGTATAATACTTGGTAATTTTAAGTATTGGGCTGTACGGCGCCGAACTCTGGGAAATAAACCAAAGAAACCAATCAAAAATTAAGGCCATAGAAATGAACTACTGGAGACGATGTTGCCAGCTCACTAGACTTGATAGGGTGAGAAACGAAGATATTCGGAGAGAAATGGAAATCGATCTAGACGTCATAGACACAATCGAAGCCAAAAGACTTAACTGGTATGGACACCTTCAGAGAATGCCGGAAAATAGATGGCCAAGAAAATAGAAGAACGGACTCCGCCAACTAGAAGATAACGAGGTAGACCAAGACGATCCTGGAGAGACGATGTCGACGATGCAATGAGCGCCAGAGATCTAACAACTGAAGATTGTTTCAACAGAAAACGCTGGAAATTAGGATGCGAGAAGCGGCGCCAGCTGTAGAAGACTCGCTTGTTATATATAGATACAACTGCTTAATAATGTTTTAATTTATTACCCTAGATGCAAAATAGCAATAAATATCAAAAAAGAGGGGGAAGCAAGTCTTTTCGTATTTAATGTTTTTCAACCACTTAGATTACACTTAAGACCTTATAACTCGTCTGGAAAAATCTTTACATCCTATCAAATGTCATTAAAATCGATTTATATTATTATTATTGAGTTAATGCCTCGACAACTATGATCATTGGCATGGTACAGTCAGGTACCTAATGTAATGTCTGTGTGTGTAGAGTAATTGTCTTGATACTTAGCAAAGTCGACGTCATTGTCTTTGCTAAGAGACGCTAATTGTATCCGAACGTCTGCGGTCCCTCCGGTGAATACCAGTCGCACAAGGATAGAAATTATTTTCATTTATAAATTTTTTAATAAACGAAAATCTCCACCCAGGTAAGATTCAATAGATTTCGCATAATAATTTTTCAATCTATTTTTTTTTTAAATCTTGCACAACAAAAACTATTTTATAGACCATATAGAAAGATGTTATCAAGGAACCTTGTTCTAGGTCTTCCTCTTCTTCTCTGACCAATCAAGGTCTATCAAGGAGCGTTTTTCTAGCTGGGTCACTTTGTTCCATCCGCATTATATGCCCTATCCACCTCAGACGTCCTATCTTAATGTTGTAACATTTTTTTATATAATTGAAATATTATATAATTTTTAATTCTTTTACCTCCGTTGTTGATACGCCCATGGCGTTTTTGCATATAGATTGTTAAATTTTATTGGGACCTACCGAAATATCACGGAAATTCTCAGATGACGGAAGAATATACTTATTAGAGACGACGGTTTAGGTAATCCTTGGTTAATTCTTTGTTTCATGCTTTGGCAGGCAAAATCGTCGAAAGCATTTTATTGTATTTTTCTGTAAAAACCTAATCCAAATGGTTGAATATCTCCTCACGTTCCTAACTAGAAGAGTACCGTTATTTTCTATGTTCGTTAGAACCTCACTTTCTTAGAAATTCATACAGGCTGGCCTGTCGTTTTGAGTGGGAGATATCCCATCTTATTTTTGGGTAGTTTCATAAATTTTTAGAGTAGGAACTTTACTTCTGGCAGGGTCGTCTTTGAGGAAAGACGCTTGCTAAATTTACCGTCTCTGCTAATTTTTTCTTTAAGTGTGTATACACTTAAATATTTGAGTTTTTTAATGTAATACCATATTAGATTAAACATCGTTATTAAGTACCTTTTAATTTAAATAACTTGAGTGCTTGATACAAGTATAGTATGTAAAATCAGTTTAAAGAAACAGTCATCGACAATTACTGTAAGTTATCGAAATCAATTACCTTCAATTATCTAGGAGAATATTATGGTAATCATATTATCTTCAACTATCTGGGCGAATCTGCATTCGATTATTTCTTCACCTGTAGGTAGGGTTAACTACTGATTGTGCCTTTAATTTAAAGAACATTTAATCTTTTCATACGAACTTTCAATCAGCTATCAGGAACTTCTAATAAATAATTATAACGAACATTTAATTCTCAGTAAGAACAGTAATCATTAAACAACAGTGCGAACAGATAATTAACTTAACCTGTGGGGGTTGGTTTAATTTTTATTCCTGTAATCTTTTTGTATTCTTTGAATTCCTGTAATCTTTTTTATTTACCGTACCCGTTATCGATAATCCAAATAAACAGCAAAGAGAGCTTTCTTCAATCAGTATGAGTTGAATATTTTTAATCGCTATCATTGTATTTGTCAAGTTATTTCTCAATCATGTTACTGTTTATTTTTATATGTATACCACCATTTAATAATTCATGGTGTATTTTTATTACTTGTGTGTACATCGGACCATACTTCAAGGTAAAGTGCATGGGAAAAGAGGTCCAGGACGGAGAAGAATATCCTGGCTGCATAACCTGCGAAAGTGGTTTAACTTAACCACTACCGGACTTTTCAGGGTAGCAGTCAATAAAGTCAGAATAGCCATGTTAGTGTCCAACATCCGTAACGGATAGGCACCATAAGAAGAAGAAGTGTGTACATTCAGCCGCCTATATCATTGTGTTGTTGAATATATTGATTTTGTTTTATGTATGAATTTTATTTGTCGGCTCCTAACACGTTTCCTGACAAAATAATACCTCTGAACAGAAGAAAGATCAGGCTGATTTAGTTTCGTAGGTAAGTGGGTGCACGGAGTCCACCTAATACATTTATTATTTAAACTTTGAGGGTATACAAAGCAACTATCGAACACGGTGATTAATTTAATCTTGCCCAAGTACTTTCGATCAATAGATCATCTTCAGGGGCATTTCGTCAGTTGTGGCCTATCCGACATAGTAGAATGTCATAAATGTAAAATTTGGACATAACAATACAAAATACAATACACTAAGACAAACAAACACTTTAAAATTTATAAGGAGAAGCTACATGTTGTATAGAAGCCTTAGACAGAATGTTGGTGTTATATTGATTGACTTTCATCTGACTCATTGACTCATTTTGTCTCCGGCTTCTATACAACATGTAGCTTCTCCTTATAAATTTTAAAGTGTTTGTTTGTCTTAGTGTATTGTATTTTGTATTGTTATGTCCAAATTTTACATTTATGACATTCTACTATGTCGGATAGGCCACAACTGACGAAATGCCCCTGAAGATGATGGGTCTCTGAACCATATGTTAGGACTGGGAATATTTTATTATTTCGTACAGTTTTATTGAGCCTGAGGAGGAGATTGAGTCCAAAACAGATTGGTCGTGCAAATTCTGTGGTAGTATTATTTTCAGTGTTAAGGAGAGCTCACAAGTATACAAATTCGTTCACTGCTTCAATGACGTCGTTTTCTACAAGTGGTCATAGTATTTGTGGTTGCGTGCTTATTTTCATATATTTCGTTTTGTTGGAGTCGAGCTCGGCTAGAGTCTATAATTGACCCTAATTATTCTCCTGATTTGGACTGATCTGATTATTATGCATTCCGAAATCTGAAAAGACGGCTCGTAAATAGAAAATTCAGGACAAACGAAGACATCATTGACGTCACAAACGCTTATTTTGCAGAAATTCCAGAATCGTATTATTCGGACGGCATAAAGAAGTTGAAAAATCGTTGAAATCGTTATATTGTACTAAAAGGAGACTATTGAGTAAAATAAAAGGTTTTTTTGGAATTTCATTTCAAAGGAGGTTATTATTAGACCACCTGGTATACTTATTTCGATAAAACGTAGTTATATTACGAACAAATGGGCAAAGTTATCGTTTAAACGATATGTACTAATATACTTAAATCATTTCAACGATATGAGTATTTTAACAATTAGCTGAAAACACAATGAAAATAAAAGCATCAAAGCGTTTCTTACTGTTGTCTTATTAACTGTTGTTTATTAGAGTAATAAACTATCAGAATCAATATTGAATGAGTAAAGGTTAAGTGAATGTAAGTGAACATTCTTTTTGTAACGTATTCTTTCCCAATCTACATAGAACAGCATTTATATTGAAGGCATTTTAAATATTTATGAATATTGAAAGTAAAATTATACTTATCTTGCATTGCAAATATAAATATAAAAAATGCAAATTGCATTTATTTATAAGGTGTTATTTTACGTTCAAAGTAGGTATAACAAATATGTTTAGAAATGTATCTATATAGTCTTTTTGGTTAATTTAATATTGAAAACCATTGAAGTAAGATGAAACTGCTGAATGAAATGAAATTGCTGCAATGAAATTAAAAAATATCCACCAGGTCAATAGTAATTATATTTTAACCAATATAATTACTAAACTTCATGAACTTCAAACTCAAAAAATCAATGTATCATTAGTTTGGATTAAAAGGCATTGTGAAATAAAAAAATGAAGAAGTGGACGAAGAAACTAAAAAAGGAAGTAGAACAGGAGAATTTTTAAGGTAAAAATGTCCTCACAATGAAATTGCCTGCCACATCTTGGAATCTAACAGAATGGAGAGAAATGTATAGAAGCAGTCCATAAGGAAAATTTTATAAAAACATAGTTACCGAGCCTCCTCGCCAATCTTGGTTCTCACCTCACCTGGAAGTACATGGTTTTTCTCTGTATTCTGCAGATTAAGGTTCAATCGGTCGACGTTGTTTATCTAGATTTTTCTAAAACCTTTGACCGTGTACCTAAGATCAGACTTCTACATAAGCTAGAACATTTCGGAGTTCGCAGTACTTTACTTCGTTGGATATATGATTTCCTGACAGGGTATTCAATTTCAATTATTGAAATATTTCAAACATTTCAATTCAGTAATGTATTATTCAATAAATTAAAGTTTTTTAAATTAATTTTTTCAATGATTCTGCTTTAAGGGGGTAGTTTTTAAGGGTTGAAATTTCGCAGTCAATCAAAAATAATATCATAAACACTAAAGAAACTATTTGGGTAATATTAATATGCGATTCAATATTTCAGAAATATAAAAAATGATCTTTTCATGATTTTCGATTTAAGGGATAGTTGCTAAAAGGGTTGAAAAATTAATCAAAATCATAAATCATGCTTATAAATGATGCAAAATATTTATTTTATTTAATTAATCGAGATTACTGATACCAGAATGCTTAAATCTGCATTTTTTACCATTTTAACAAAAGGTGTGAATTTCACCCCTAAAATGCAAAAAGCGCAAGTTGAGCATCAGTCACTTTTGAAGTTAAGGGTAAAATATACTCAATCCCAATTTTTTATGCAAATTGATGGAGGTTCGCCGAAATCGGAGGTAATAGTTAATTTTTACCTTCATTCACTGTACTGTAGAGTAATTTATACCATTTAAAAGTAGATATAGCATAGGTACTACAGTAGAATCTGCTTAATTCGAACTTCTTTAATTCGAAATCTTCTTTAATTCAAATTTTTATTCTGGTCCCTAGCATTTCCTATATAAGTAATGTTAAAAAGTCGTGGATAATTCGAATTATATTTTGGATAATTCGAACTTTTCTAAAGTTAAAAATGTCAATTTCATGCTGGAAATTTCCGCTAAAAGAGGTAATATTCTTTTCTGTTCTAACGTGCCACTTGTTTCAAGGTATTCAAGGCCATTGTACATTGTACCCGTACCCCGTGCCTGTCACCTAAATTCTAGCCCATCTGGCACGCCCCTTCAGTTGAGATGCGTTGGCGTTGCAATTGCAATCACCGCAAATCACGTCAAGTCACTTCATATTGGTGTTAAAATGGTTCAAACAAGCTAGGGATAAGAAGATTCCCGTAATTGGTCCCCTTATAAGAAGCAAAGCTGAACAATTTGCTATTGAAATGGGGAAAAAACAATTTTAAGGCGAGTACAGGGTGGCTCGACGGCTTTAAAGAACGCAACAAAATTTCTTTCAAATCTATTTGTGGAGAAAGTGGGACCGTTAATCAGCAAGAAGCCAACCAGTGGAAAAAAATTTGGAAGAGATGATTCAGGGTATAGATGAAAGAGATATCTTTAATGTTGACGAGACGGGTCTTTTTTTTAAATGCACTCCTGACAAAACGCTAGCATTTAAAAATGAAAAATGTCACGGAGGAAAACTAAGTAAAGAAAGAGTAACTCTCCTAATTGGTGCAAACATGGACGAATCAGAAAGACTACCTCTACTGATGATTGGCAAGTCGGCTAATCCGCGTTATTTTAAAAACGTCAAGTCAAAACCAGTGGAATATGTGAGTAGCGCAAGAGCTTGGATGACTAGTGATCTTTTCGAGAACTGGCTGAAAAAATTAGACAAAAAGTTCATAAAAGAAAAAAAAAAGTTATTTTGTTTATAAACAATTGTACGGCACACCCTTAAAATAAAGTTAGACATTCTACAAGCATTTCGAATGTGTAAGAAAGCTTGGGACCAAGTAACACCCGAAATGATCAAACACTGTTTCAAAAAAGATGGTTTCATAAAAAAGGAGGAGAACACAGACGACAATTTAACAGAAGAGCTGCTTTCAGTTGACTGCTGGGGGGACATCATTTCTGATCCTGCCATCTCTTATGAAGATTTTGTCAACGTGGATGAAGATGTTGCAGTATGTGGTGAAATAACCGATACGGAGATCATCGCTGAAGTGCTTAAGTATAATGATGAAAAACAAGAGAGTGATGAAGACGACGCATCATCAGTTGCGGGAGAAATACATGTTCCAAGTGCGGCCGAAGCAACACACCATATTACGCAACTTAAACGGTACATACTTTGAAAGTAAAAATGATGTAAGTCACTCTATTTTTAGTTCACTGAACATTTTAGAATCGTTTGTCATTACTGAGATGTTAAATTCTAAAAAGCAGCTAAAAATTTTGAATTTCTTTAAAAAAATTAGTCTATTTTCATTAATTGTAACAAAGATGTATTCTTATTTTCAAAAAATTTTTTGAGACAAAATGTTTTATTGTTTTAATGATGCGTTCTCACTGGGAATTTTTTATCTGCCGATTGTTTCGGCTAAGATTTGGCCAAAAATACCAATGAGAAAACCTGCAAATGATAAAAATCGACAATAATTGACCATTTGTTATAGCTTGCAAATGCTTTAATTGGTATTCTGGCCTAATTTTGTTGGCCCATTTTTTTCGGTTGACAAAATTCGGGCAAAAATAGTAATGAAAACATCTGCAAGCGATAAAAATGGTCAAGTATTGTTGATTTTTATCGTTTGCAGATGTTTTTGTAGGCATCTTTGTTTTTTGTGGATATATTTTTAATTCGTATTTTTGGATAATTCGAATTTTTTTAACGGTCCCTTGAGGTTCGAATTATCCAAGTTTCACTGTATATTAAATCTTACAATATATTCAGATTTTAGCGTTCCTACGCTATGTATAAATATAACCTAAATCAACACTTTAAATGAGGTTTAGTATATAGCAACCATGAAACATAGAACTGTCATTAGTGATGTGCAAATCAGAACTGACCCGATTCAATGAGCCGAATCTTCAGAAAGATCCAATTGACCCGAATCTCAAAATTAAATCTAACGGATCACGGGTCAGTAACAAAGACATATGTGCACATATGACGCGCGGAATGATGTAGAATTTTTTCAGAATTTTGCGGTTTTGCTAGTTTGAAAGGAACGTGAATCGTGAACATATGGTCCGTTGTCAGGTCGAGGATATTGGGAGAGCAAAATATTATTTATTTTACTGATAATTAATTATAAGGTGTAAAATAATAATTAAAAACTATACTTATACCTAATATAAATTATCGGCAAAAATATGTATATCTTTGTTGGCTTTCCACGTAATTATTTTGGTTATTATATTTTTTTGTATTTCTTATATTTTTGCTCACAATGGTATTCGTTCAGAGAGCAAGTAACATTTATGATATTCCCAGAAATATTTTATGGCATGGCGTATTATTATGTTGCATAATAATAATAATAATTTAGTAAAAGACCTACAAGATCTTTTGTACTTTGTACATTAAAGCGACCTTAGATAGGTATGCTTAAATTAGCATGCTTAAAGAACATTTAGTTAATGATATATAATTAGCTTAAGAAAATTAAATTTTAAGTTTAATTAGGTAAAATTTAATAGATCAAAGTAAATTTTTGGTTGCCATAACATTTACTTGTAAGATTGAATAACAACTACATAATAACATAATGCTCTTACACTCGATTATCCACCGACCACATACCGCTAAAATTATAGATTTGGTTTGCATATGATCTGTACTGACCCGACTGACCCGTGACCTGACAAAGTGATCCGGTTCTCTTAAGTGAACCGGAACCGGTGACCGAATCTTAAAGATGACCCGAAATTCCCGTCACTACATATCATACATATTTTATTACTGCGTTTACAGACTGATAAAATTATATTTTATCTATTTTCATATTAAGATAAGTCGAGAACTTCATTATACGAGACTGATAAACTTGAATCATCAAAATTAAATGTTGGTGAGTCCAAATACGTAGAATGAACTTAGAACAATTTATTCTTGTCGCCAAAATTATTTAATTTGGATTTTGAGAACTATTTACGAGACGAAAATCGAAATGTCAAATAATAATTGTTATACATAATTATGGTGTTACCATAAAATGTCTTTACAGACCTCTATCAGAACGTCTTTTTCCTTTATATGACTGACTGAGGGAGTTTTTATTTGGATTTTAAAATGTGACACACGGATACTGCTATTAATTTTAATTAAATAGCTTAAATTTTGTAGTTTTTGAGAAGTCCATGGACTGCCAGAGTTACCAATGAGAAAGTGCTGAGAAGGATGGGTCGAGACAAAAAATTGTTGAGAACAATAAAAGTACGCAAGACTTCATACCTTTGACACATACTGAGGATGATAAATATATTGTTCTGAAGCTATTTTCTTGTGGCATTGTAAATTAATTACTATTTAACTGGGAATAAGCCACAATTAAAGATAAAATACGTTTATCGACGTTTCAATTTCCACTTCGGAAATCGTTCTCAAAATACAAACAGTAAATTAAACAAATTTTGTTTTTTGTTACATAGTGAAAAATTCTTCTAATAATTTAATTTTATCTGACTCATTTATATTGACAATTCAGACATACATTATGCATTTTAAAGTAGACGACTTTAAAATGATATTGCCAATATTGTTGAGTTGCGCTCCTGGGACGACTTTACTTATAAGATAGTTCATTCGATTATATGAAACTTTAAACTTTGAAACATTCAACTTTAACTTGAGAATATCCGTCAGAAAAAAAATCATAGCATGTAATTCGTCTTTAAAAAGACAAACACATGACATGATGACAGTAAAATTCTCCTGTTAGTGATTCCATAGTAAATTATGAGGGAAAAACCAGGAAAAAAAACCTCATAATACTATCCCGACATTGTAAATATTTGTTCGTGAATTTAGTTTACCTTCAACAAACATCAAAATTCTGATTTTATATGTTACGTTATTTAAAAAACATAAATGATGTATCCTCTATATGTTACTGACTTACTAATACTGGTATTTTCTTATTAATAACTTCCTCTTTCAATATTGGTAACCAGATCCTACTACATTCTGCCGAGGAATTTGCGACAAAATTGACCTCATTTAGCATAATTAGAGCCGCTTCTTTGATTTTTCTTTTTTTACCATCCGTTTCTTTTAGGACTACATTTGAATTATTCCATTGAACCCTATGTTCATTATCCCATGCGTATTTACATATTTAAGATCTATCAAATTCTCTATTTTTAATATAAGATTGATGTTTACTTATTCTAACATTTAATGGCCTTGATGATTCACTTAAATAAAACTGATCGCATTCACAAGGTATTTTATAAATGCAATTCTTTGTCCTTTCTTGTTCATTGTTAGGTTTGGTTTTGGACAAAATAGATCTCAACGTGTTTGTTGTTTTGAATGTTGTCGAAATGTTAAATTTATTTCCTATCCTTTTAAGTTTTTCTGATAATCCTTTTATGTACGGTATTGTTATTTTCCTCATATTATTCCTTGTGTATGCTGTAGGATCTCGTTCTAAGTTGTTCTGTTCTATCCGATCGATTGTTGAAAATTCCTTATTTATAAACGATAAAGGATAATCATTTTTTAATAAAACAGATGTTAACAAATGTTTCTCCTCCAAGAACGAATTTTCGTTAGAACAAGTAATTTTGGCTCTATCGTATAAGGATTTAATTATTCCCTTTTTTACATTAATATTGTGATTTGATTTGAAATTTAAATATCTATTGGTGTGTGTTGGTTTTCTATACACCTGGGTCTCATATCCAATATCGTTCTTAGAGATTAAAACATCCAGGAAAGGTAGCGTGTTATTATATTCCTTTTCCATGGTAAATGTTATTGTCCCTTCTTTATCGTTTATATCATTTAGAAATGTGTCCAACAACTCTGATCCATGAGGCCATATTGAGAATACATCATCTACATACCTCCACCATACTGTGGGTTTGAAATTTTGTTTAGAAATGATATTTGTTTCAAAATCTTCCATAAATATATCGGCTAAAAATGGAGATAAACTAGAGCCCATTGCTAGACCAAAATTTTGTTTATAGAATTCATTATCTAGTTGAAAATATGTATTATCAGTACATAATGTTAATAACTCCATTATAGCCGATATGTTTAGTCTTGTTCTAGTTGCCAATGAATCATCAATCTCTAATTTTGTCTTGACTATAGTTAAAGTCTTATTTAATGGCACATTCGTAAATAAACTATTTATGTCAAACCTTACCAAAGTATTATTTAAATTAAATTCAATATTTCATAATTTATTTAAAAAATGTTGTGTATTTTTTATGAATGTGTCATTTTTATTTGTAAATGGTTTTAAAATATTTAATAAAAATTTTGATAGTTCACTACAAGGAAAATTCATGGTACTACAAATGGGTCTAAGGGGTATATTCGTTTTATGAATTTTCGGTACTCCATAAAAATGAGGAGTCTTACTGTAATGAGGTGTAATTAATCCTCTCTGATAACTTGTTAAAACATCTTTAAACTCGAATAAAGTTCTATATATTTTGTTTTCCAAAGGCTTTGGTGGATCTTTTGTTATTTTTGTATAAGGTCCGTTTATTAATAGATCTTTAATTGTATTTTCGTATTGAATTTTATCCATTATCACAGTTGCATTCCCCTTGTCTGCTGGTAGGATGATTATGGAGTCGTCATTTTTTAAAGTTCTTATAGCCTTTAGTTCCTAGTAAATTCCTTTAAAGGATATTCTCAAGTTAAAGTTGATTTCATGTAATCGAATGAACTATCTTATAAGTAAAGTCGTCCCAGGAGCACAACTCAATAATATTGGCAATATCATCTTAAAGTCGTCTACTTTAAAATGCATAATGTATGTCTGAATTGTCAATATAAATGAGTCAGATAAAACTAAATTATTAGAAGAATTTTTCACTATGTAACAAAAAACAAAATTTGTTTAATTTACTGTTTGTATTTTGAGAACGATTTCCGAAGTGGAAATTGAAACGTCAATAAACGTATTTTTATCTTTAATTGTTGCTTATTCCCAGTTAAATAGTAATTAATGATAAATATAGTTTTCTGCAGGTCATCATGCAGGGTAGAGTCGATGGTAGCTGAAATAAAAATGTTGGGTAAAACTAGAAGGGACAGGATCAGAAACGACTTAATTAGGAAAAGAGTCGGGGTGACTGCAGTCTCAAAAAAGGTCCAAAAACAAAGACGGCAAGGGTTTGGTCTAGTCAATAGAAATGTCTATGTGAGACGCCGGATTGAGTTATAAGAAGTTGAGGGAAAGAAAGGTACCTAAGCAAAATCGGAGAGAAAACGGAAGGACCAGATGAAATGTGTGGCAGAGGACTTAAGAGAGAACGGTTTAAATGAAGAAGACACGAAGAAGAAAATTTTCACAGAAATGAATTTGGGACAAAGAGTAAAGAAAAAGTAAAGATTTGTGATATTGAGAAAGGAAAAGCTCAGGAAGAAAATGGCGTATTGTATTGTAAAAAAGTGTACAATTATTCACTACTATTGAAGTTTAAGTAATTTCGTTGTTTTCATAATTTTTAAACACCAATGAAATATTTTGTTCATATCGTTGATAAATGTTGCAAGTAAACATTAAAACACAACTAATTAGCATCCCAAAAACCCTAGTCTTTTATACAATAAAACATTCAATACATAATATGTTATTGTGTGACTAACACTTGTCGCAATTTCTTATCTATTCGAGGGATAATGTATTACAAAATATTACTTACAAGACTTATAACAAATAATAAATAGATTGACACATTTGAAAACAAACAACACTATGAAAAACAAAACAAGTATCTCGTTTAATAAAATATGTTTCAGATTACTCATAAACGCTAAAATAAACTACGGTGAGGTATTTGCTAAGTTAATGATCTGGCTGCAAAATATGAATATAATATTATTCACCTAAGAAGACCGCTTCGAAATTAAATGCTGGTAATTTTATTACTAGCGTACATGATAATGTTCTCGGACGCGACTAGTTCACGTTCGAGACGCATCGCCCCGCCCCTTATTTTTCCCGTTGGCCCCTCCCTGACCTGGAAATCCCTAATCGCTACTTCAGAAAGTATAAAATTAGGCGATTTTCAGGTCAATCAGTTCAGTCCTTCACGGGCTCTCCGAGAGCTTAGTGCTCTCGGGGCTCTGCTTCCTTTTTAGCTTTCCATACTCTGTGGCTGAGTATTTATTTAACTTGAAACTTGGTGTTTTATTTCGACTATTTAGTCGTGTAAGAAATATCTTGCCTTTATCAAGGCAAGTCATCGAGGAACCACAAAACTGATGTTTATTTCGACTTGTAAGAAGACTAAGTCATGTAAGAAATAGCTCGTCTTTTTCAAGGCGAGCTCATCAGAAGAAATTTTCACAAGTCTATATCCAGTAAATAGACTTGGGTAGAGGTGCATTCGTTGACGACTCCGAAGCCCTCTACAGAGCACCCGGAGACAATAGAGGGAGTTCAGACCGCTATTTCCATCTACCCCGAGGTGACATGGCACCCAACAAAATGGATTATTCCGATCCCACGACCCAGCTCAACTCGCAGCAGAAGGCAGCACACCATTGACTTCAACGTGGGTTGAAGTCAAGAGAAGAATGGGGAGAACCACGGAGTGTTAGCTAACACTCCGACATCGAGGCCTTCTGCAGACCGGATGCCTTCGACGTGCAGGCGCCTTTGACGAGCCAGTCTTCTTCGAAGTTAGAAGCCCAGATGCCGATGAAAGTCCCGGAGTAGACCCAGTCATCGCCCCCCTACCGACAGTGGTTGGACGACCACGTAGGCTTCGGCACACTGGTACCCTACGAAAACCCCGTCGGATATGGCAGATGGGATCCGGACGACCGAGAAGAAGACGAACCCGTCGAAGAAGTTAGTACACCGATCGAGAATGGACCTGTAGGAGCAGACCGCTATTTCCATCTACCCCGAGGTGACAATAAGCGGCGATCTATTTTACTTTTAAATACCTTTATGAATAACATTTTACTGCTCTGTTGTTTCAATCAGCTCAACAAGTTCAACTGCTCGTTTATTGGTTTTAATATTTTATTGCAATAGTACGAATACGAAATATTTATTTAAACAGTGAATTTATTACATGTTATTTTTTTTTAATTTCTTCTGACGTATCGTACAGTGTTGGTTTACCCAATAATCAAAGTTATGCCTTTACAAGAACATATTATTTAAAAAATAAGGAGTAAATACCATGTGTCATAATAATTGTAATCTCCTTTATACACACTTTAAAAATTTGTTTAGTAATGTATTTCTTAGTTAAATAATTTGTGTTCGATTGTTTCATCTGTTGTACAACCCTCGTCCTTTTTAGAATGTATTAGTTGTATATAAGTACCTATTTTTTATAGTAGTGTAGTGAAGCGGTACTTTAAAGCAAAATGAGTAATTTGGAAGAAAATAAAATACAGTCGAAACGTAGAGTGTTATCTCCAGAAGAACGGCGTTTAGTTCTAAAAGTCGAAAATTATTTCAATTTGGAAAAAAATAATATGGGTCAATTGACACCTGTTATGGAAGTTCAGAAACGCACATGCGATGCTTGCGGTATCTCAGAGATGACATTCCGAAGAATTATGCAATATTATGCATAGTTTACATATACTTACACATACTTACAAATAATTATTATTTATTGAGTATATACTAATAAAGTATGATAGAGGCGCACGATAACGCGCCGCGGCGGCTGAAAAATCGAGTGTACGCGCATACTTAACAATTAAAAAACAACGGTCTAAATTAAAATAAGCCCCGATTACTCTTCACAATCTTGAAGTTGAATGTTTAAAGTTCAATTTAGACACTTGGTAACCTCAAAAATAATAATTTACATATGTGTTTTCAAGCCTCAAAAATGCGTATTTTCGCGTTTTTTCAGATTTTAAATCGCTTATAACTCGAAAATTATCAACTTTAGAGAAAATGACAAGAGACCTTTTTTGTTTAAAATGACCCAAAAAACCTAAAAAATGTTTTCCAGATTAAATAAAAATTATTTTTGGAATTTGTTTAAAAAAATTGTTTAAAAAATTTCTGCCCAAAAATTTCGCACGACACCCTTTAGATTTGTTTAAATGGGACATTTTTGAACCGGAATCCGCGAAGAAACCGAATTAGAAACATGTGCCCAACGGGAGCGGTTTCACAGCCTGGACAGATATAATATGTATAAAGCCAAAGAACATGTAACAGTTAGTGCCGTGTTACAAAAAATAAAAGACAAGGAACTGTGTGATAAAAGAAGTATATTCCAAAATTAATATGATATAACGTGTGTCTCTCATGTAATTTAAAACATTGACCGAAACTATTATAATAGAATTAACACTGTATACAGTATATACTGTACACAACATAGATTTATTAAATAATGATAAGTAATACAGTATATAAAAATGACTATGATTAAAAAATGTAAACTGTACAGTAACAAAATATATAATACGGTACTGTACAATATTTTCATCAAGGTATGAAAGGAGATTACGTCCTATGTTTAGCTTACATTAACGAAAAAGTCTGTCACCTTGGTCTGTTTCCTTTTCCCTGTCCACAGAACTATCCTGAAGACGCATATAATCTTCCACAGCACTAATATCGTCTTCCTGGTGGATGAAAAACCGATGAATTACTTTTGACGTATCCAATGCCTGCTGAGAAATCGGGGCTGGTTCTGACTTTGCTTCCACTTCCGGGTCACTGTTTTCTTTTTACATGAACTGCTTGTAACATATCCTCGTCAGAAAGTCCAGATGTTTTAGTTACATTTTCATCAACTTCTTCTAAATCTGTTAGTTCTTTCTGTTCAAACTGTCTGACCCAAACAGCTAAGGCAGTCAATCCTTGATCTTTCAACCATCCTGCGTGTTTGAAGGAATGTTTTATCGTATTGCTCGTCACCTCGTCCCAGAATTTACAAATCAATAGGATGGCGTCAACAACGTTTAGTTTGAGATGACCATTGTTCTCAACCAATTCCATCAAAAGTCTTCTCCTGTAATGGCTTTTCAAACTCTTGATGACACTTTGGTCCATGGGCTGAGCAGAAACAAAGTTCAATGTTTTAAAGGTTGCACAGTACTTACAGGATGAGCAGGAAAATTGTATGCAAGCAGAAGAAATTTTTTTCCTTTAAACTCGACATCGCATTTTCTTATCGTTTTTTTTTTAAATTCCGAAATCAACTACGCGCTCTTGTTTGCTTTGTAGGTGGCAAGTAGATTTTTGATGTTTTTAAAGCAACGTGTGTTGTTTTCGACTTTCCTATCACTAAAAATGTTGTCTTCACTGAACCTGTCATTAGTAGAGAGCTTTCCATCAACGCATTTTTCCGATTTAAATTCTGTTTGGGGTCATTAAAAAAAATGATCCAGTCTCATCTGCATTGAAAATGTCGTCTGACGCATATCGTGCTTTCAGTCCAGACCATACGGTTTCTAGCTAATCAACCATTAGGTTTTTGTTAACATCACAGCCTCTCCGCAGATCAGTCCGTCTCAGATGCCTTGAAATTCTCAATTCCAAGCTCACTTGCAAAAAAACTCAGTTTTTGTCCTGACCACAGGCCCAGAAAATGAAATATGGTTCATACGCTGCTGCTGGAACCACTGAAGCATAGCGGGATCTAAATCTTCGTGCTGAGGTTTCCACAACTTCTTCCTGTTACCGCCCTCCATTTCCACTTCAGGACACTTTTTTCTATCCTTTTATATCGTAGCCACAGTTGACTGAAACACCGCCGTACGGCAACGACATTCGATTGCTTTTCACCTTTCTCTATTGCCCGAGATATCAATAACTTTTCTTCCACCGAGAGTGCTTTGCGATTTTTCGAAAACATGTTGACTGTTCACACAGACACATAACTGAAAATGTAAATGGGAAGTCATCAATAGATGACAATTACAATATCTGTGTGAAATAGATAGACACGCCGCGCGAATAATAAAAGCGTCTCAGTCATCCCTTGGATAACAATGAGTAGGAGGGGTGGCCACATTCCTTAAGCATGAAACAAAACAACCGCTGGACAATAACCTTTCCACAAGTGACTCAGGTAGTCTGGGCTTTAAACATAATAGCACATTTGCCAAAAACTGAAA
Organism: Diabrotica balteata; assembly: GCA_918026665.1. Classification (NCBI taxonomy): domain Eukaryota; kingdom Metazoa; phylum Arthropoda; class Insecta; order Coleoptera; family Chrysomelidae; genus Diabrotica; species Diabrotica balteata. The sequence goes on along the minus strand of OU898283.1, from coordinate 12,774,388 downwards.
TGTCATCACCATAAAGAGAGAATAATATGGGTATAGAGAAAGAATTAATACATTGTCCTTATGATGAACCAAACAACGAAACAAGGTTTACTATTTTACTATTTTCATAGATACAGGGGAATTATCATTAAATAGGGAGTGAATAGTGACTACTTTATATATATCTAATCTACTTACTTAATACAATCGATATAGTAAATGTATAATGAGATATAGTAATCTTTTAGATAACGTTTTATTTAAATATAGTTCTCTATAGTTTAGATTGCTGTTATGTTTCATTAATAATAAAATAAACCATGAAATATGATATGTGCTTATATTTAACATTTCATGTTAATAAGGTGATGAATTGATATTCATTTTGATTCACTTCTAATCTAGAAGGTTCATGGTTCGAGCACTGCTCTACTCAAAAATTTTTCAAGCATAAAAATGTACAATAAACCCAAGTACAAAATTTATAAAGTGCCTAAGAAAATGTAGGGCTTATAGATGAAGATAAAAATTTATTAAGTCTATATGATTAGGTATCATCTACTAAATCACTGTATCAGATAGTGTCACATAATGTGCAAAGAATATACAAAAACTTACCTAGAAAATTATTCCTTTGTTGCTTGTAACTAAGGGTATATTACATTAGTAATAGAAGTATGTAAGTTTTTAAATATTCATATATAGCATTTAATCAAATCTTGAATGATATTAGCTACATCCAATTCTACTGTCTTATATGCATATAACAGATCTTTCATGTACCCTTAGTAAAAGACCAACGAATGAATCAAAAGGTAAATCAAAGACACCTGATCTTCAAGAACCCAAGCAGATCTAAAAGTTCTAAGAAAATTCTGTGACAAAGAGCGATCTAAAGAGTACTACAGACAACTTCTTTCTGCTAATCAGCCTGAGTTATCATCTGAGCCTGATGATGTTCTTGAAGATTAAAGCTATTTTTAGAAATCAGATTAACATTAGTCAGTAGTTTTTAGCATAATTTGTTCTTTTAATATGATGTAGAAATACCTTATGGAATAGTCATAGTCATAGTTATAGTCATAGTCATTCTTTATTGATCCTTTAAGACATTCAAAATAATGTATAGGATATGTCACTACAGAATTCAGTATAAAAAACATCATTCACTAGTGTCTCCTATAAAATATATAAAATAACACTTTTACAAGTAAAATATGAAGCTACTGCAGTTTTGTACTCAAGATATTCATTTATAGAATAATATGCTTTTCTTAAGTAACATTTTTTTTTTTTAATTTAGAGGAAAGTGGTATTTCTTTCACATTTTTTGGCAAATGATTGTATAAGGTCAGTCTCATATAACTAAAGCAGTTTTGAAATTTGGTTGGTCTGTATTTAGGAACTAGTAAAGATTGTCTGAATTTACTGGAAATGTATTAATTTCTTGAATGAGTTTGATGATTGTATTCTGTAATTGTAGCAAAATATGAGGCAAACGAATTAGCAATAACACAAGACTTGGTAATACTTTTATTATCATAATGTAGAATAATATAAGACCTGTTCTTTTGCCTACCAGTTTCACTGTTTACTAAATTTCAAATTGTTTTTGGTATATTGCAAGATTGATTAATTAAGTCACTATAAAAGTTTTTTTTTAGTATTTATTAATAGAGAATTATATTCTTTTTTTGCCTGTTTGTAGGTATCTTGAGCCTTGAGACTCCCTATATTTTGTGCTATCCAGTGTAGATTTTTTAGTTTTTCACTAGCTTGTCTTACCTCATTTGTTACCCATGTAGCCTTATTTGTTTTGTGTGCTTTATACTGTGTTTTTATTGGACAATATAAACTTAGATTGTAATCTAAAATGCTAACAAATGAATTTGTGGCATATTCAGCATTCAATTGTGAATAAACTTCATCAAAAACTGTAGAAGAAATCCCTGCTTTAAACATCAACATATTTTCATCTGACATATCCCTGTAACTGATGGGTTATTTTTGATACTTTATTGGCTTGCAAATTTACACTAAGTCAAAATAAAAAAATAGAATAAAAATAAAAATGTTTTGATCTATTCAGATGAAGAACCAACTCATTTTGTTTAAATAAAAAATAACTAACTATGAAATTAAAATACAATCATACCATTATTCTAGCTATTAAGAAAATCTACATATCGACCTAAATACTCAAAAATATTTAGCTAAAAAGGTAACAATGCGTAGGATTTTTATAGTTTCAAATTTTGTTTTCATTCTGCTCAAAAATATAGTCCTTGGGTTGCCTTTTCTCCAGTATACTTCATATGGAAAGGGCTTATCAGAAAAAGAATAGGAAATAAGTACAAAATGACAACACAAAACAACCAACACACTGAGATATATCCAGTTCAATATCAAACCCAACAGCACATAAATAAGATTGAAAAACTGCATCTACAAAATGCCCTGTGAATGCAACAACTTCTATGTGGAAGAAACCTGCCTTCATGCAAAACCTGCAAACATATCTAGAACAACTAGCACAAAGTATAATGGAAAGATGCATCAATAATCAAGAAAGAAACAGACATGAAAGCCAGAAAAGTCCAAGAAGTAGCTCTCATTCTACTTAATGAAGAAAAATGTGTAGCAAACCCATTAGCAGAATGTAGCAAGCTTGAGTTACCAATACTAAAAGAAGAAGTATCTTGTTTTACAGTGTGATTATGAGTTAATATTATGGGTCAAGAATGTTGAGATATCTTTAGGAACCTCCTATATGGATTAGAGATCTGGAGTCTTAAAGAAAACAACAAAAATTATTGAAACTTTTAAGATGTACTGTATTCATGGGGCATTACAGAATTATGGGTAGACAGAGTGACGAGCATAAAGTAATATGCTGTATTGGGAAAAAACTAGAAGTTGTATCAGTTATATAATAAAAGAAATCTTGAATATTTGGCTACTGTATTGAGAGGACCAAAATACATACTAGGAGAGGACAAAAGGGGGTATTCACAACATAACATGGAGCAAAATTGAAAGAAGAAGAATTTTACTTATACAAGAATCACATGGATGCTAAAGTTTGGAGAATAGTGTAATTAGAAGTAAATAATGTCCTTATAATAATGTACAAGTAGGTACAATGATTTCCAGTCTCCAATAGAAGCAGATCAACAAGAATGAGAGCTAAAGCTACAAACATTATGATTGTGTCCTGTGTTTCTCGAATATCAATGTAATTAAGGTTATTTAAGTACCTAATATAGTATAATTTTTATTAAATAATAATATAATCACTTTTGAAACAATTTACTGAAAAAAATCTCTTTTTATAATTCTTTAAAATTATAAAAATTCTTTGAAAAAATATTGCGTAATTATTCTGTAATTTAAATGTAAGATCTGCAACAAATCAGTTGTGACTTTTAACATTGTAATTGTCTTAATATCATTACAAAAAAAAATAAACAAAACTTACCTGTTAAACTGTCTTGTCTCATAATTGGATCAAATATCTCTATGACACTTTTTGAGGCACGTGGAGGTCTTTGAGGAGGAACTGGAGATAAAATTTGATGGTTTTCATATACACTGGGTTTCAGACTGGGAGGTCTTTCAGGTTTACTAACATTCAAATTTATATCAAGATTATCTATTTTCTTTTCAAGTTCTTTTAACGATTTTTCCAATTGATCAGCACAGGTAGTATATCCATTGTCTTTAGTCACACCATCATAGAGTCTCCAAGATTCTGATCTGCACAAAAAACTGGATTTATCTGCATTATTACTGGTTGGCTCGCCACTATAAGAATGACGAGGAAATATACTTTCATAATTGTCTGTTTTAGGTTTAAAATTGATAGAACTTCCAGAATTACTGCTAGAAGCAATTGACAATGGAGCATCATATAATGATTCATCTGGGGGAGGAGGTGGAGGATGACTTGGGGGAGGTAGAGCAATGGAGTTTTCATCAGAAGAAACAGAACTATGGTCACTTTCTACATTATTATAAATATTTTCTGTTGCAGACAGAGGTGAACTAAAAGTTATAGCACTAAATAAACTAATACTGTCCTCTTCACCTTTTTCAGGCTGCTGTATCTCCTCAGAAGCACTTTCACTTTGTGAACTTGAACTAAATCTTCTAGCAATTCTTCTAACACTTTGTCTAGTTCCTTCTATAACAGCTCTCTTTCTTTCTTGCACAAGTTGGCTGATATCATCAGCTAGCTGCTTTGATGCTGAACTTACCCTTTTTGTTAAGGTATTAGTATTTGTGGATTCTTCAACACTAGATAAACTTTCTGTAGAAGTTGGCTTACCAATTTCACTTCTTGATGGTGTAGGTGAACGACAATTTACATTTGTTTCTGGTAACTCTGGCAGTGCATATATAGTTTCTATAGTACTAGGAGTAGTTTCTGCAATTTGTTCCAAGTTACCTTTGATTATGCTTCTCCTTGGTGTAGGTATAGGCTTTTTCAATTCTCTTAGTTTTGGAATTGGACGAGTTGTGTTGCTGTCCATTTTCTGCGTTCAACATTTAATACTGGAAACTCTGCATCAGTAATAATTAGGATGTAACAATTACGTTTCACAATCGATAGATATGGGTTATTAAATTATCACAGACATGTTTTAAACAAAGAGCACAAACAAATGCTTAACGTATAAACTGCAAACAATCCGCGTGTTAAGTATAGGAATGCATTGCATTGTGCTTCTGAGAATGACTCATCTCTCAATTAACTGAATTAAATATCAAAGTACCACGAAATTCTAATTTCATACTCTCGTTTGTTTTCGGTTTTTATAACATTCTTATCTTCTGTTATCTCTTTAACTCAGTATTTTCTATAAACTGGTAAAACGTATTTTTAGACAAATTAACATCTGACATCTGCACTCAACAAGTGATCATAACAGAAATGAAATAAATAAATAAATAAAAATCTTTATTTTTTTTCTAAACTGAGGCAATTTCTACATTGATAGATATTTTAAAAATGCAACAATTAACTTTGAATTTTAAATTAAACAACTAGAATATATCAATTAATAAAAAAATAAATTAAAATTTTTAACATCTGAATTATCCGATTAAAGAAAAATTAAAAAATAATTAAGCATTTTAACATTAAGTTAAAAAAACGCAATAAACTGCCTTGAAGTCTTATGACAGTCGACTTGACAATTCTAATCTTGTTATGACAGTGACAGTGACAGTAATAATATAAACAATGTCCTTAATAATTATAGTAAGAAGTTGAAAAACAAAAATATATATAAATAAGTAGCATTTGATTTCAGGATGATTAAAAAATAATGTATACAGATAAAATATGTGTTAAGGAAACTGATCAATTAAAAAAATCTATCCACAATTTAAATAAATTTTATATTGACTCTGGATGTCCCTTAAAAGATTTGGAGCAATCTTTCAAAATATCATACAAAAGTATATTTCTTTTTATTTTTGTTAGCGCAACAATTTTGAGTATTCTTTTAAATGGAGAATATTGCATATTAGCTTTAAATTATATTTTTGGTGTAAGATGCATATTACCTAATAATTACTTTATTTGGGAAGCTACTAGACCAATATCCAATTGTAATTTTTGTTTAAATGTAACAGAACCTATAATATTGCCAAATGTAAGCAGAGATACATTTTTGCCATATAATTATGGTTCAAAACCTGTTGTGATAAAAGAGGCCTTTCTTCATTGGCCTGCCATGCATGTATTTTCTTTAGAATATTTTCAAAAACTGTACAATAATATAGAAGGATCAATCAGAAGTGTGAACGAGGAATGTCAATTCCTACATTTTAAGTCTGATTTTATATCTGTTAAAGATGTATTCTTAATGAGTGAAGAAAGATCTAGAAATGAACCCACTGAAAAGTCATGGTATGTTGGTTGGTAAGTTTTTTCTTTATAAAATTTCATTTTGTAAGTATTAAGAATAACACCAATAATAGGAATATCAATGTAAGTAGTATTTATGTGAACCATATCTAATGTTGTGAGTGTGAGTAATTTATGTATATTTGACAAATGTTTTTAAAAATGCTTTCTAATCCACTTAAAGTTCTTTTAAATTTAATTTTTTAGCAATGATCTTATTCGAATATCTTTAAAATTGTCTATTTTTAAGTAATGACATTTTTCTGCCATCTAATGTACTTAATATTGAACTATCTGGCCATGGTTCAAATGTTTATATCAAGTTTATTATTCCAAACTTTCCTGTTTAACCTTTTCTGCTTTGTTAACTATTTAAGTTGTTTTATTTTTAATATGTCTGTTCTTGTTTTGGACAAATATGCCATAATATCATTGCTGTAAGTAGACTCTTTAATTGTTTCTTGATTCAAATATTTTAAGACATATCAAATCATTAAAACACTCTGCTACAACTATATTATTTAATTGTTTAAGTTCTTCTAGGTAACATCTACTTACATTTTTAGATATAGTAATGTTCTATTTCTTACATCTCATTTTTCTTCTTTTCATGCCATATTAGGTCCTTCTAAAATTGGCAATTACATTAGCCAGTTATTTGTGCTTTTAAGGCTTTGAAATAGTTATTCAGTAATGTGTATTCCTATTCAATTGTGAATGTTCTTTAGCCATGACATCTGTTTTGTTCAAATTCCTCTGTGACCTTTGATTTTACCTATCATTAGAAGCTAAAAGATTCTGTATCAACCTCCTCTAAGAACATGCCTTAGATATGATATCTTTCTTATCTTAACAGTTTTAAATTATTCATAAACATATTTGCATTATAATACCCCTTTGTTGGTGTGCATAGCTGTTCAGGGAATTAAGGAGTATGGTTTTGTGCAATCACATCTAGAATGCTTGTGGGTGATTGATCATATCAGTCTTCAAAGGCAAGATCTGAATGTCATATACTAACACAGACCAAATATAACATTTGATAATTATTTAATACAATTTTAGGTTTAAGTTGTGGTTACAGAATGATTTTATTTTCAGAAACATCTGAGCTGTGTCATTTTTGTGCTTTATCTCTTTACTTGGGTTTAGTTGCTCTATAATTTAGCATATCAAAAGCTTATTTGTAATCGAAAAAATTAACTTAAATAAATATCTTTATATTGGTCAAGGCACTTTTGGAAAATTACTGGTACAAGGCACTGGTATTATTCCTTGTAAACCTAAGGTTTCATTCACATTAATTAGTTATTCTTTCATGAACTATACAAGGAACAATTTTCAATGTGTGGCTCATCAGACTAATTAATTTGTATTTGTGCCATCTTTATGTCTGTTATTTTTTCAGATATGCTATAAAACACATTTTAGCCATTTCTCAGGTATTTCACTAGTAATATATCATCAACTAGCCTCTAATGTCCACTGCTGAACATAGGCCTCTCGCATGCTTTTCAACTTCCACCAGTCCAATTTTGTGCCATCTGAATCCAATTTGTAGTCACTCTTTTTATGTCATCTGTTCGCCTCATTGGGGGTTGTCTCTATTTCCGTTAGCTTGTATTCGGGGGCTCCATTCCAAACTTCTTTTTGTCCACGGGTCATCAACTGATCTTGCTACATGACCTGCCCAGTTCCACTTTAGTGTTGTTATCCTTTCAATAACGTCTGCTACTCCTGATCTTTTGCGTATAGTAGCATTGGGTATTCTATCACATAGAGAAATACCTAACATTATTCTCTCCATTGTCCTTTTCGCATCTTGTAGTTTACTCACTGTTATTCTTGTGAGTGTTAGGGTTTCTGCGCCATAGTTCATCACTGGCAAAATAAACTGATTAAATACTTTTCTTTTCAGACACATTGGAATCTTAGACCTAAAAATATCCTTCATCTTTCCAAATGCAGCCCAAGTGAGGTTTATTTTTCTTTTCAGCTCGGTTGTTTGGTTGTCTTGACTTATTCTGATCTCATGACCCAAGTATTTATAGGAGTCAACTGGCTCAATATCTTTGTCTTCTACTGAGATATTTTTGTTGTGGACTAAATTTGTCATAAATTGTGTTTTTGACAAATTTATTTTAAGACCAACTCTTTTTGTGGCATTATGGAGTTCTTGGAGCATTATCTGTGCCTGATCAAAGCTGCATGCAATAAGAATGATATCATCTGCACATTTAAGGTTATTTAAAAATTTTCCATCTACATTGATGCTCTTTTTGTTCCAATCTATTGTTTTACAAGCGTATTCTAGTAATATATACATATAGTTAAAAAGCTTAACTAGTGCACAAATGTGGTCTTCTTAAATCATTTTTAAGAGTTAAGTTGAGATGTCTGGTTCAGGAGAAACTGGTTTTGGCTGATTTTATGGCCTGAAGAATTTAAGATTTTAAAATTTCAGGTTTCTTCTTCCTGATTTACATTACCCAGTATGTTTCACATGTTTCTTGTCATATTGAAATAATTACTGCAACATTTAAAAAAATAATTTTTACTTTTATATTTTTCTACAACTGCTCTTGGTTTTAAAAGGTAAAAAGTATTTTTTAGAGGAGATAAAGCATTCCCCACATAATTGGACTATTCTATAATAATGTCATAAAAAATATTTTAAGCTTCTTTAAAAGATTTTTAAAATAATTCATGTATTATGTTTTTATGTATATTAGGGGTAACTGCCACCCAACTATTCTTGAGGAGATGAGAAAACACTATCCAAAGCCCCACTTTTTACCAGAAGATAGTGAAATACCTTCAAAAGAATACATATTTATGGGATATGATGATGGTGCTACACTACATGTAAGTTGTAAAATTGTCTTTTTGATTAGGTATTTAATCTCTTAATAGTTGGTAATAATCAATACAACCCATGTTTAAATAGAGTGTATTTCTAATAATGTCTCACATGTATGACTTAAGTATTTAATAGATAGAAACTTCAGATTTAAGTAAAGCTTCATACCTGCAAAAAAACAATGCTTGTTTGTAAAATATTTGTATTATTAATAACATATTTTTATTAATTTTGTTTATGGATGTTGGCAATACTTCATAATTCTATCTTTCTCATTGTATCGTCAACATTTAGTTTATTTAGAAATTAACGACATTGCAATTTAATTTTTCTCTCATTGCGTAGTTGGTAAACATTTAACTAATCTGGAGTGGTAACTTGCACTATCATTTAAAACAATCGTTCAGCTCAACTTTTAATAATTTTGGTCTCTCTGGTTTTGGTTTGGTTGAAGTTATACCGGTTGATTTTTCATCTTTTAACACTTTATTTATAGTCTACTTTCCATAATCAAGCTAGATCATCATACAAGCAGTAGGATAGGCTATATGTTGCGCATCACTAGCCTATTACGCCCCCAGCCCATCGTTAATATAATAAGTAAAATTATAATATCTTATATACTAAAACGCTAAGCCCTTTTCTTGTCCACCACTTTACTCAAAAACCATATTAGATAATTAAAATATTTTTTCGGAATATTATTAGTATTACGTATGAGATTGTCGAGATATACTTTTGGTACAAACATTCACTTCCGGTTTTGAGATGATCGGAAGTTAAAATTTAATTTAAGTTTTAGACCCCACAATGTATATATGGATCGAAAGGTCTCGTCGAGACGAATCTAAATATGTACTTCCGGTTGCGATCCGATACCGGAAGTGACCCGAAACGCGCTTATAAAACGTCAAGGTAGAGCAAATCTGACACCGGATTCGTGATCAGCATGCAAAATTAACTGCTAAATGATATCCATGTCGACATTTGATGAACTAAAAATTGCATTCCGGTTTTGAGGTCGACTTCAGGTTTCGTTTTTATTAAAAAGTAACAAGTAAAAGTTTACATAACTCCCGGTGCCAAGGAAATAGAGACATTGTAACAAAAAACATTGTTTTTAACGAAATATTTCGTGATATTTAATACACTTTTTACTTGCATTATTATTGATGAATGTTATGTATATTCTTGCTTATATTGTTTGTATTGATCTCTTAATTTTTCTCGCAAAATAAAAATTTCATTTAAAAAACTCGATGTCGAGTTGGTCCTCTAGTTATATATCTGTTTCTCTTGATAGCTGCTTTTTATGATAGGTAGGTATACTGAGACTCCATTTCTTTCGATTTCATGCTAAATGTGGAAAAATTTTCTTTATCAGTATTTGAATTTTGCCATCTTCTGAACTTATCTTATTTTCTTTGAATTTTGCCATCTTCTTAAATTATTTTCTTGTACTTCCTTTGCTGGAATTTCCTGTCAATTTGGTTTTTGTACCTTTTACCAGACTGTCTGGAATCTTTCTTAATTCTCCTGGATTGTGGTCGCTATAAATGTCTGTACCAGGCAAGAATGAAGTAAATTTGATTCCTGACATGTAAATAACCATCTGGAATGTTGCTTAAAAAATATTGGTTATTTAAGGGTTCTCAAAATTGTACCAGTATATTTCACCTGTTGTCTGTTGCGCCTAGACCAAATGTCTTCTATGTTTTTTTAATGCCCCTATGACCAAACATGTTCTGAGATAAAATAAGTATTATAAACGAAATTCTGATACTTAATTTGAAGGTTTGAGAGTTTTAGAAGGTAACTTAAGAATAATATTACATTAAAAATAGTATTATTCAATGCTCAATTAATTTTTTTAATTTATACAGAATATTGATATTAAAATGCACAGATTATGAATTTTGTTTCCCACAATTGACGTGATTTTAAGCTAAATAAGATAAGAGTCTATTTCTCATTGATTGTTTATATATTTGACTGAGTCAATCATTTGGTTGGCATTTGTATGACTCATCTGTACGCAATAGAAAAATAACATAATAAATTTCTATATTTTTATTGCTGTAAACTGCATTTTTGAATAGATTGTCACAAGTATTCTGAAAATAAGAAAATAATATAACTACACTTTAATATACACTGCTAAATGCAATTAGTTACTAGCTAAATAAACAATAGTATTAAAATTAAAGGAAAGATCACTACGAAACTTGCTGACAGAGACAAGACAAGAATACCTAGCGAACTCCCCAACACAGTCAGTACATATACAAGGAGAGGAAGCGAGGGTAGAAATCGAAACAGTAAGGAAGGCTGTAATGACCCTAAAGAATGGTAAATCTGCTGGACCTGAGGGAATCTATGCTGAAATGCTTAAGAATGGAACTCATAAACTATTTGAAAACTTAACTTATGTGTGATCAATCAGTGTCTAAAGGGGGACAAAAAGAATTGTAATAATTATAGAGGCATATCGGTAACCAGCACCCTGAGTAAACTGTAAGGACGAATTTTGAGAAATATGATCGAGGAAGAATATAAGCACAATGAAGAGGAAGAACAAAGCGGGTTCCGTGCAGGAAGATCGTGCACCGAGAACGTATTTTGTCTTAAACAAATAATAGAAAAAAAAGATCGGCTAAGAATCTAGAAACTCATATTACTTTTGTAGACCTTCAAAAAGCATATGACAACATCCCTTAACAAAATTGTGGATAACGTTGAAAAAGATCTAACATCAACCACACATTGATAAATGCTATACAAGAACTATATAGAGGACTCAAAGTCACAGATAAAAACAGGAAAATATCTAACGGAAGAATTCCTGGTTACAAAAGGCTTGCGACAGGGATGCTGTATCTCACCAACCTTATTCAAGATATATGTTGCAACAGCATTGGAAAGATGGAAAAGAAAGGTGCATAGGATGGGTATAGAGCTTAGCAATGAATGTATATATACACTTCAGTTTGCTGATGACCAGGTAGTACTAGCTTCTGACAGAGAAGACATGCAGTACATGTTTAGAAAACTGATAGAAGAATATAACGACTGGGGAATGAATGTCAGTACGACAAAAACCAAATATCTTTGTATTGGAAACGAGTCAGATAACATAGACCTCGAAAACGGACAACATATTTCCTGCTGTCAGAACTATGACTACTTGGGTGTTGCCTTTGACAATACAGGAACTGATAGACGGGAAATAGAAAAACGAATCACACAAGCAAAGAAAGTCTTAGGATGTCTCAATGGTATACTGTGGAGTAAAGTGATAACGAAAGGAAGAACATTTAATATATATGAGACCATGACTAAAACTACTCTTCTTTATGGCGCTGAAACATGTAGAATTAGTGAAAAGAAAAAAAGCGAATAGAAACAGTAGAGATGGATGCAATAATAAGATCTTGAGGTATTTCCAGACGAGACCGAATCAGAAATGATGTAATAAAACAACGTATGGGAATAGAATAGAAGGAAATATAACTCAAGATATAGAGAAGAAACAATTAAGGTGGTATGGGCATGTTCAACGGATGCCAGCAACAAGACTCCCCAAAAAAGTATTAGAATGGCAACCGATAGGTGGACGGAAAAGAGGAAAGACCCAGATTAAAATGGCAACACGGCATAAACAGGTCCATGAGCGAAAGAAATTTAACAACAAACGACTGCGAAGATAGGAAGAGATGGTGTTTAGATATCGGACAACGTCGAAAGACGTTCTAAACCGATTTTTTTATTTACATTTACTGATATTTAAAATAGTAATGTAATTTCTTCTGGACATGATTATGTTATCACCATTTTGTTATTACCTATTATAGTTTTTTAATAAGTGCTTTTTATTTGTAGCTCGATTTTATAAACCGTTTAATGTGGCAAGCTCAATTAAAAGGAACAAAACGTTGGTATTTACATCCACCGCCAGAATGTGAAAGCATGTGTAAACCTTTGTCGTTTTATGTGGAACCCGGTGATGCAGGTTAGTACTTTTAACTATGTATTAAAAACTTTAGCAAATGTACTATAAAATTAGTATTTGAACTAGGCTATTTACAGATTTGCAGCTCCTAGCGGGCTTCGTCTACTGCTATTGAATTTGCGAGCTGGGTTCAGATTGTTTGACGATTCTGGGTGCACATACACACATAAAAGCAAATCCCCTCCAGAGGACATGAGTTCCCTAAGTAGGGTCTTCTCATGTTCGAAGATCAAAAAGATCAACCATAGATACCTCTCTTTCCCAATCGCAGATATGAGGCTTTACTTGCTATTTGATCTTGGATGTCCTCTGGAATGGGGTAACCTAGAGGCATTTCTGCGGCGATGTCCCTTTAGATCTCTAGAAAAAGTGTGCTTTGGTGACTGTATCTCCAGGATCACTGGGTTTTGTGTGCGGAATTTCGGGTGCAGTGGGAACAATTCCCGAAGTTCTATGCTCACAAACAGTTCTCATAAATGTATTAATTGAAGTCGAACAGCTTCTGATAGTTCTTCAAGGTCGTATATTGAGTAAAATTCATCGAAAGATAGTCAATTTTTCTACATATTTTAGACAGCGTGTCTGCTCATCGATCATCACCAATCCAGAGGGCATATCAGCGACATGGAAACAATATTGTGAAATGTTGTTTCATAATGACCATGAATCCAGAAGAAATAAATGACGAAAAGGAACTACATATTTTAAAATCGGAAATATAAACCACAATAAAAAAATTAAAAACTGGAAAATATCAAGGAGAAGACGGAATCACGGCGGAAGCACTTAAAGAAATGGGAGACATAGGAATTGAAGTCAGGATAAATTGCCAAACATAGAAGCACTCGAAATGAATCAAGAGGAATATCAACGTGAACTAAAAAAAAACTAGGACCTCTACCAGTATTCAATACGAAAGATATAAATGAAATAACACAAAAATTAACGTATGACATAACATCAACTGCAAAAAAGATCTGTGATAAAAATAAAAATCCCAGAAAAACGAAACTGAAACAAACAACACTTAATTTAATGGAAGAAAGAAGAAGAACATCGAAAGAATTACCAGAGTATAAAGCTATCAACAATAAAGTTAAAAAGAGCATAAGGTCAGACTTGCGGACTTATAAAACAAAACAAATATTGCAAACCATCGAAAACAATAGAAACATGAGAGTATTGAAATCAAATTTAACTAAAGGAAAATCAAAATAACTAAAATCAAAAAATCAACAGGGGAATACGGTGACGAAAAAACTCAAATAATCAAGGAAATACAAACGTTCTATAAGAATCTTTATACATCTACTATACAGAACCCCGAAACAGACCACAGAACAATTCTAAACGTCGGCTCGGAAACCCTCCCTAAAATAACCTCTTCGGAAATTAGAGATGCCTTACAGCAAATGAAAAACAAAAAAGCTCCTGGCGAGGATCGTGTATAACGTCCGAAATGTTAAAAATGGGCGGCAACATCGTTGTAGAAGTTGTGGAAGTCTTACTGAATAAGTGTCTAACAGAAAAAAGAATACCCAGCCTATGGGAAAATGCCGGAATAATACTTTTACACAAGAAAGGAGACACTACTAATATTGAAAACTACAGACCTATAAGTTTGTTGTCACACTTATACAAATTGTTAACAAGAATAATAACCAACCGCATAACACAAAAACTTGATTTATATCAACCGGTTGAACAGGCGGGATTTAGAAAAAGGTTTGGTACTAATGATCACTTACAAACCATCAGAACACTAGTAGAAAAAACCACAGAATAGATAGAGTACCTTTACATATGGCATTTATCGACTTTCACAAGGCTTTCGATAGTATTGAGACTTGGTCCTTTTTGTCAGCCCTGAAGGATGCTCGAATAGACTTACGGCACACTACACTCATTAAAAACATTTATAAACAGGCCACATTCCACATCAAAATCAATGAAGACGAAAAAACTGAAAAAATGCGCCTTGATAAAGGTATTAGACAAGGTGATACTATTTCACCAAAGCTTTTTACCTTAGCATTGGAAAATGTATTCAAACAGCTTGACTGGGAGGAAAAAGGTCTAAACATTGATGGTGTACGTTTGAGTCATTTGAGGTTTGCGGATGACATAGTATTATTTAGTACAGATATCAAGGAACTGGAGCAAATGTTGAAGGAATTAAACCAGCAGTCAAATAAAATAGGTCTCAAAATGAACCTTCAGAAAACAAAAATAATGAGTAATTTACAAACTAATCTTGTTATTGACAACGTCAGTCTTGAAAATGTAGACCACTATATATATCTTGGACATACCATTAAAATCGGCAAAGAAAATCAAATAGCCGAAATAAAAAGACGCATACAACTGTCTTGGGGAGCTTTCGGCAAATTAAGCTTTATTTTGAAGAATAAAGATATACCAATGTGTCTAAAACGTAGAGTTTATGACAAATGTATCTTGCCTGTAACTACATATGGACTGGAGACCATGGCCTTCACAAAGAAAACCTTAGAGCAGCTCAGTACAACCCAAAGAGCAATGGAGAGGGCCATGCTAGGGATTAGTTTGAGAGACAGGATTCGAAATAACGTCATTCGTGAAAGAACAAAAATTACTGATGTCTCAGAACGTATTGCAAGGCTCAAGTGGCAATGGGTCGGACACGTTGCCCGAGATAATCCCGAAAAATGGACACAAAGATTAACAAACTGGAGACCAAGAGAGAACAGGCGAGGAGTAGGCAGACCGCAGAAGAGGTGGACAGACGATATCAAACAAGTCGCGGGCAAGCAGTGGATGAGAATTGCCAAAAGTAGAAATCGATGGAAGCAAATGGAAGAGGCCTATGTCCAGCAGTGGACGAACACAGGCTGAAGAAGAAGAAGAAGAAGGAATTGAAGTAATGTTCAAACTGTGTAATGAAATCTGGAACACAGGACAATGGCCAGATGATTGGTGTAAGCTCACTTTCATACCTATTTATAAGAAAAGCTCACCAACTGACTGTAATAACTACCGCACTATAGCCCAGATCTCTCATGCAAGTAAAGTTCTGCTAACTATAATTAACAAGAGATTAAAATCAATATTTCTACCACAGATCCTACAAACACAAATGTGGATTTGTCCCGAGAACAAATTCTCAATCTCAGACACATTATAGAAAGATCTAGATAATTTAATCTAAAAACATATTTGTGCTTCATCGACTAGTCGAAAGCGTTTGATAATGTAAAGTGGCATACAATGTGGGGAATACTGAGAGAAATGGGTACCCCCGAACATCTTATATAACTACTGAAACAATTGTATATCAACAACACATCAAACGTAAGAGTGAACAACATATACTCCGATAATTTTGCCGGTGTTCGTCAAGGATGTATGGTTTCTCCCACGTTATTCAATATATATATATATATATATATATATATATCTATATATATATATATATATATATATATATATGTATTATATATATTATATATATATATATATATATATATATATTATATATATATTATGCTGGAAGAAACTGTCTCTTTGTACTTACTATGAGGATGAAAAACTTATTTCAAATGTAACACTCTTATAAATCATTTTTATTTTTCTCTTATTTCCATAAACTAACGTATATTTGTTTTTTAGTACTAGTAGACACCAGAGTTTGGTACCACGGAACCACTATAAAACCTGGAGAGTTTAGTCTTTCTGTACAATCCGAATATGGATAATTTACTTCAATATATTTATTATCAGTACCTGGAAACATGAAACTAAGCCAAATAACCATAATACAAAAGGCTGGTGTGCCTATCAAGTAAAATGTATTTATCTTACAATTGGTATTTTAGACAATAGTTTTTAAAATATCATTTACACTATAGATAGGAGAATTTTCAGATTTTGTTGCTATATGTGTTGCTATATAGAACGGTTAGAAGTGTTACCTTATTCCGAAAATACTTAATTTATAATATAAACATGTACTTAATTTATCAAGCCTATTAGCTTTAGTTTGTTCAACGGTTTTATGAAGAGGAGAAAAGAGACACAGTAGCTACCATTGTTCGTTGTTTGATGTACCAGTTTATCAATGTATTGCGAGTATATCCATTTCGTATGTATAACGAAAGTGAGTTTATTTTTTCAGGTATTGCATCTATTCAACTGCCAGCAGTACAAAAGGTAGCCTATTCTTTAAATTTATCGTGAGGTATTTCGTTTGAGACAAGTTTTTATAATTTTTTTTTTCATTTCTCTGTAAGCTTTGTAAGCTAACTTGGTAGCCATGATCGGATTTTTCATGTGTTAAACATGTGTTTTAATTTAATTTATTTATCCTCCTTTCTCTTTCTTATTAATTTGTAATTTGCTTGTCAGTCTTATGATAGTATCATCTTCCTCTTGAGTGTCTTATCCGGTCTGGGATGATCATCAGTGACATTATGGTTTTGTTGACTAAAACAGTTCAGCGGAGTTCATTGCAAACCATTGTCGGAGGTTTTTTAGTCACGAGAAACGATTCCGTCCCGGTCCGCTTTTCTCAAATACTTTGCTTTGCCTGATGAGTTACAGAATTCGATATTGACGGAAGCCTAGACACTAACTCCTTGCGTCAGTGTCTAGACTTCCACTCAGTATAGTAGTACCGGAAGAACGTACCACCTCACTATCCGCATCTTGGTCTCCAAACTCAGGTCACTACAGCACAGTAAGGATCTCATCTTGGTAAATGTGGATCGTGCAATTTCGATCTTGGACCTAATTTTTTCAGCGTGGTCCCATGTTCTAAAGCCGCTTTCACCTCATTAGTATTGACGGGTCGGTCAGGCAATTAATTTTTGGAAAGTTACCTCGGTAGTCCTGGAAAATATCTTCGATGTACACTTTCCAGATGACCATCTTCTTTCCTATCTTCCAGGTTCCTATCTTTGTCCATGAAGAGGGTTGTGCGTCTCCTCGTGTATTGACTAGTGGCTTCTCGAATCTTTCGGTGGATGTTTATATGGTCGTGTTTCATTTGGAACTCCTCGAATAATTTATATATTTCTTGCATCCATATCTACTTGGCTCTCCTGAATTCTTTCTAGATTGTTGTGTTGATTACTTAGTATTTCCTCGTGTTCTTGTTCTTAAATAATCTCTTTTGGCCTGCAGGATGGCATCAGTCATCCATTCTTTATTATTTACTCTTATTCTATTTCTCAGATGTTCTTTTCGCGCTTTCAGCACTACTTTGATATAACTAAATTTTTGTTCTATACTATTTTCTTGCTTTGTAGCGGATTTCTAGCTTTTCTCTCATTGTATACCTTACGTTCTGATGAACCTTAGGGTTCTTCAGGGTATCATAATCCCGGTTCTTTTTCGGTTTACTCTTGAAGAGTTTTTTTAGTTTGAGTTATATCTGGCCCATCAATGGATTGTGGTCTGATGAGACGTTTGCTACGGTAATCTTTTTCAGAAGCTATTCGAGTGGTTCAGTTGCTCAGTGGTACAGCTGGGTGCACTGTGTAGAGCTAGTAAGTGTAGGGTAAACATGTTCTATAAACATAGTAGACTAAAACTCGGAAATAATTTCTGATGAACACTCCAAACAAGTTATCGAATGCTCGACATCGCCAAATTCGAGGCGATTCCTAAACAAGGAAGCACTGAATGATAACATATAGGAAAATATATTAATGTAGGTAGACTTTTATCAAAGAAAATTAAAAAAGAAATACCTTTTTTGGTAGATATTTTACGATTGAGCTTAATTATTGCTGATTTGGCTTGGATATTCAGGTACAAAATTTCATTTATTTTTATCACGAGAGGGGGTAAAATGATTCTAAAAAATAATAAATATTAATAACGAAACCTTTGAATAATTAGTGAAACAGTTATTACCGGATTACCGTTCTAGAGTAGCATCACCTACAATGACAATTTCTTGACAGTCTCCTAATAAATACCTTAGCAATAATGTCAGCTAAAGTTACCTATATTGTTTTTATTTGTTTCGGTTTTACCTATTCTGATCTAGTCACTACTACACTATACAATAATAGTTTAGAGTTAAATAAAATTTGAACTATAAGTGTTACCTAGTAACATGCTTTTCTGTCATTTCCTGGTAAATACATTGCATGTCATCTATTTTATTAAAATTGGGTTATAAATAATTGTTTTTCTTTAAATTTAATTGTTTGATAAATAAATTTGATTTTATTGATAATACAGTAGACTCCCTCTATAACGAGAACTAAAATGGCAGACTAATTACCTCGTTATGAGACGATCTCGTTATATCAGACAACAATAATCCTGTGCATACATAATAATATGTAGTTTTCTAAAACATTAACTTCCTCTAGTGAGGCCATTCGGAGCAATATAAGATGCTAAATATTGTTTGAATAGCGGTTTTGAAAAAAAGTTGTTTATGAACAACTTAATAAGATAATAAAATAAGACAATAAAAAATACTATACAAGACACTGCAAGAAAATTTAATATAATAATACAATACATATAATGCAATATTTATAAGTATTTAAAAATGACAATATACATAACGTATAGTCGGCACGTAATTTCGTGAGAAAATTTACAGAGACCAAACCAAGCAAAATACTAGTAAAATGGCAACGCTGTTAGAATTACCACTACTGTATTGTAGTACATAGTAGTAGAACAGTAGCGTAGATATCTAATATTAAATTAAATAAAAGTTTTTACTTTTATTTAATTTTATTTACCAAAACGTTTCATTTTCTATAAAGTTTAAATAAAAAAATATCGGTGTTTTTAACTTCTGTGATATATCTTGGGAGTGATAACACTAATCGACTCGACTGAATAGAACTTATTGTAAAATAATAATATCTATATAACATTGTTAATAATAGTAGTTATTCAGCGAGAATGACAGTGACAGTTTCAATTGACATCCTTCCATAAAACATTAATAATTTTTGTCCTATCAAGAAGTGTGTTTATACCCTGTTTTCAAAGATATATAAGCAAAATAAGAATATCTACAATTAAATTAGAAATAAAGGTTTCAACTAACACCTAAAAGTACTTACTGTCTACTCAGAATCACTGTTATCATTAGTATCACTCGTATCATCTAAATTTATAGGTTTTTGGTTAATGCTGGTAAATATTTAACATAGTCATTTTCCACTCCGATCACATGTTTTATTTTTATTACATTTTTCCAGTTGGTTGCTGTAATTTTTGTGACTTCTCTTCTAATTAACTGGAGAACAGTAGACAAAAAATTTTGGAGCAACGTTTCTTCTCATTATATTTCCTTTAAGTTGAGCCCGAATTAACTCTATTGGGTTCAATGTACAATAATAAGGAGGAAGTCTAAACACAGTATGCCCGTTACTACGAGCACAGTTGTCAACAACATATTACTTTTCTTACTGTTTTACTATGAACAACCTCCAACAATTGCTTTTTAATATAAGATGTCTCAAAATACAAATCTTCCGTAAATAAAAAAACCTGAATTTTTAATTTATTCAAAAATTCAGTTTTTTGGTAGATATTCCATATATTATTATTATATTATTATATTTAATGATTCAAAAACTTTCCATATCGTCATGATAATCAGAGACGCGTTTTTAATTTGTTTTGCAGATATTAATAATGCATCGTCGACCCATCCATTTTCTCCACCGCAGTGTAAAATTATAATCCTCTTTCTTTTATTGGGCGGTACTGAGTTGAAACACTTTTTGTTATTATTTGTCCAACTTTTTTTCCACGGTGTCATGTGTATCATACCAGGTCTCATCTAAATAAACAACATTTCGTTTCATTTTTCGATACTCAGTTATCTGTCTGATATAATTGTTTCTTAAAGAAATTATTCTAGTACTTTCCATTAATGTCTGTCTCTTGTCTATAGTTTTGTACTTAAAATTATTGGCTTTAAGAAATAATCAAAGTGTTGTTGCTGAACACGAGAGAATGCACTTTAGAACTAATTCACTTCGAAGGCTTTCAATAGTTGGAAAAATATTAGCCGCATACATTGGTATATTGTTTTAGTTATAGATTCAATTAAGTGCGGTTCTATTTTTCTGAATTTGCCACAATCCTTTCTCTTCTGTCCAGAAGAAGATGTTTCTCCTATAATTTTGTAGCAGGTTGCTTTGGGCACTCTGGTTAAAAAACATGTTTCTGCAATTGCCTCTGATTTAGACAATTCAGCACACAGTCCTTCATATACATTTTTTAGCATACGTTTGGCATCATCACAAAGGTATTGAAAATGTCGCTTACGTTTTACTACACGCCTTTGTAAATCTTCCAATCGATTAGAGGGTTCCATTGTCTCTTCAGCTACATAATTATTATCGCACCACGGGCGCAATATTTTAAAATTATTAAACGTATAAAAACATAATCACGTAAAAACGTATTAAAAAAAGTAAAAAACGTAAAATATAAAATGTTTTCCGTATAAAGCACACTGAAAAAAGTCACTACCAAACTAACTTGCATTTCACTATTTGAAATTTGAATTTAACTGAACGCTGTAGCAGTTATGATTTTACGAAGAATATTCTTGTCTCCCAAAAATCTGTTTGTCATATCCGCAATTTAAAAATAAAATATAAAAATTTGCCTACCTAAGTTTTACCCGTCCCGTGCCTTCGGCACTGGACGGTCAAAACCTGATCCCTTATTTTATGACTCCGTAAGCTCAGTCAAATACTGATATAATTTTATTCCTAGTATGAATAAGTCTACCGACAAAACATAATGCATTATGATTTGTCATAACAGCGATATCCGATGTTTTCATTGGCCGTTAGTCCACGTGGACTTATCATAAGTTCGATGAAAACTTAATTGGTTGATTGTTCATATCTGGTTCATATTTTAAAAGATTATACCAGGCACGTCTGAATGTTAATATCGAGTGGAATCTGGAAACTTTGTATTATTATACGTCTGAGTCAATGATAATTTTACAGACTCCTGGTAGAGTACCTTTTTGTTGAATGATTTTATTACAGATACATATATTTTTGCACAGTCTCACGGAAATACGAGGCTACTATACTTACGCATATGTTTAATTTACCATAATAATAATATTAATAAAAATAATAATATAAATAAATATTAAATATATTTACAAAAGAAACATTTTTATTCTTGAGAGAGAAAGAGAGAGAAAATATATCTTCTGTCTCTCTCTTACCTATATTTACATATGTAATGATTTTGTCGATTCACTTCCGTACAAATTTCCAACGTGGATCGCGCGTATAGAAGTATAACTTCAAAAGAAGTTGAATGTTTTTTAAACCGTTAACTTTCGGATGGGCTGTAAATTGTCAACAATTAAAATAATCTTTCGATGTCCCAACTCTCTGTCCCACTTCAAAAGTTCTCCACTAAAAATCTCTGCTGTCATCCACGATTTTTTATTAAATTTATTTGACAGGAAGCTGATTCACATCTCTGAAACATCGTGGTTTTTGTGATCTTCCAATGGCGACTAGCACACGCGAGTACAGTTACCCTTTCTTTTGATAATTGACCACCTATACAACGTCCATTTTTGAATTTGAGGGTCTTATCTGGAGTAAGTTTAAAAATAAGTCTAAGGTTTTCGGTATTGAAAACATTATCGTCACTGTAATTTTGTATTATTGTAGGCCATGACTTCAACCAGTTGTCGGTGACTTCTTTGGAAACATTCTTCGATTCACCGCAAATTTTTCGACACTTAATTTCGCCTGGCCTTAAAACGGCTCATCTATCCACACGATGCTTTAAAATTCTCATCACCACCTAGCGCCTGTGAAAACGGTGTTGCTTTTTCTTGAATCAGTAGTCCACTTATTGGAACATTCGCAGCCCTGGTTACGGTAAATCATTTGACCATTGCAGTATCGAATTCTTTATTAGTTGCGGCACGTAGTTTTTTCGATTTACCGGAAAAAGGCGAACCTGCTTCGAAAATCTTGTGTTTTGTGCATGGTAGATAGAGTGGAACTTGAAATTTCTCTTTCACGACAAACTTCTGCTTTCTTCTTACCGTTCTCCACATGTTTAGGATGTTAATTTTTTCTTCTAAAATAAATGCTTTTCTTTTAGGAGTCATAGTGTGTAATCAATGTGACTATGTAATCTACAACACAACTTTCAAGACGCAAAAGGACAATCAGAAAACAAACCGTTAAACATCTACGAAAAAATCAACTGAAATGAAATTCTGGTGGAATTTTTTTCATTTGTCATGTTTTTAAGCCTCTTTACGAGGTTTATTAGGAGCGAATGGTCAAACCCCTACACTGATACTTGTGAATCATAAATTGTAAATTTCCGACAACACAATATCGGTCAGTAGATTAAACAGAAGAAGTATTTATATATAGCCACGGCCAGGCCAAAAACGTAAAAAACACGTTTTTTGATCTTATTTTCTCTCGTTATAACCAAATTCGCCTCGCTATAGAAGGTTATAGTTCAAAAGAAATAACCTCGCAAACTAAATAAAAGCCAAACCTCGTAATAACCGTGTTCGTATAGAAGGAGTATACTGTATTAACTATATAAGTCAAAATAATTGTAAAAGTATCAAAATAATCACGACTACACTTTTTTATGTGATATTATGCTACGCATTTAAACATGTTTGTGAATTTTCGTGTAGGTATCGAAATATTAGGTTAGTTCCAAAAAATTAAAACAGTTGTACTGTGAGAACGAACAAATTTCATTGATGACTTTCAACGAACTTGTTAGGAAAAGAGATTGCATTTGTCTTTGAAAAGTATGTGAATCCCAAAATATATAAAATATAGATTCAACATTTATACAGGGTGAGTCATGAGGAACTTTACATACTTCTACCATATGTAGAGTCCCTCAGGGAGCATGTCATGTGGCCACTAAAAAATGTCAACTCCTCTTCTTTATTAATTAACAGGGTGATTTGTGTAATTGACCATTTATTTCATTTTACTGTAGTGTTTATACGGCTCATTTGATTTTTTTAATTTTTGCATGATACAGTACACTACTATCAAGCATTCGACTGGTATTAGCTAAACTAAAAAATTCCAGGACTGGCTTTGGAAAAATTAATTTAGGGATTCGTATTAAATATTACACCCTGTATATATTTTTTTTTAAAATGCAATAAGTGATTTTCAAACTACATAAATAGCCAATGAAAACGACATATGCGACAATGTTGTCGCACTTTTATTAAATTTTTAGTGAACGATCAAATCTTACCAAAAATAGAACAACCATAATGAAGTATCAAATTATAAGGTATTAATTTAAACAAATGTTATAAATTTCAAACATTTTAATTAAAATGAGTTCCTACAACATAATCTAATACGTAGAAAATTAACATCTTTACTGTCACTTTGTATTATCTCTACGATAGAATCAATTGTTTTTCAATTTTAAATTTTTACTCATAGATCGTATTGGGGCATTATTTTCGATAAATAATAAATTAAATTGATTAAAAAGTCAAACCTCTTGTATGTGTTAGTTTTTGTTGATTGTAAATGATTAAAATTTTATGTCAAATAATAATACATTGCATCAACTGTACTAAATAAAAATAAATCTAAAAAAGTTTAAAATGAAGGTTGGCGTTGACCGTTTGACGTTTCTTGATATTTTATACCCATTGTCATTATTGTCATTATCAATTGTTATTTATGTGTACAAGAATACATATTTCTTCTGTCATATCTACGTTAAGTACATTGTGTTAGTTTTGGTAGAGCTTTTGTTACTTTCGTTCAAAATGCCACATCAGTTTTCGACCACAGAATATGCAGACATAATATTTGTTTATGGATTCTGTAATGGGAATGGTAGGGCTGCTAGTAGAGAATATCGCAGGAGATTTCCTAATCGTCGAACTCCCAGTCATCCAACATTTGGGTCAGTTTTTAATTATTTGCGAGAAAATGGCACTTTTCCTAGTGGAACAACAGAGCGACATGTAGATGAAGCGCAGGAAGATGACATTATGGACGCCGTTACTATGAACCCTACAATAAGCACTAGACAAGTAAGTCGAGAACTCAATGTTACTCAATCAAAAGTAAGTAGAGTCTTACAAAAAAATAATCTATACCCATATCACATTCAAATGGTTCAGCGACTACATGCTGGAGATGAGATCGATAGGTTGGAATTTTGTAGATGGATTAACAATAATCGACCAACGCTATACAGGACACTATTTACAGATGAAGCCCAATTTACCAGAGACGGGATAAATAATTCACGAAATTCACATGTGTGGGCAGAAGAAAATCCCCATGCTATTCGAGAACGTCGTTCTCAGTTAAGGTTTTCGGTTAACGTGTGGATTGGTGTCATAAATAACCAATTAGTAGGTCCTCACTTTTTTGATGGTCCTTTAACAGGGCAGGTCTATTTGAACTTTCTACAAAATATTTTGCCGAATTTGCTTGCCAACGCGAACGTTGCTATCCGAGGGATGTATTTTCAGCATGATGGGGCACCCCACACTTTTTACTGGCAGTGAGACAACATCTCAATAATGTTTATGGCAACAGGTGGATAGGACGTGCAGGTCCTATTTCGTGGCCTTCAAGATCCCCGATTTCAATCCCGTTGATTACCATATTTGGGGACGATTGAAGCAACTAGTTTACGCAGTGAATATTAATAACCGACAACAATTAATTGATAGAATTATACATTGTTGTAATACTATTAGAAACGATCCCCAGAGTATCCGTAATTCAATACGTCAATTAACAATTCGGCAACAAAAATGTGTACAGGCTGCAGGGTTCCATTTCGAAAATCTATTTTGAATTATTTTTATTTTGTTACCATTATTGTATCTTTTCCAGTTCTAATTTATGGGTTTATCATAACTATGTACATATTTTTAGTTTTTTTTTTAAATTGTTCTTCGTTATTGTTAGTAGTTACTGTTTTTTGTTGTGCAGTGACTCAGTTTATCATTTCAATTAAAATGTTTGAAATTTATAACATTTGTTTAAATTAATTAGCTTATAATTTGATACTTCATTATGGTTGTTCTATTTTTGGTAAGATTTGATCGTTCACTAAAAATTTAATAAAAGTGCGACAACATTGTCGCATATGTCGTTTTCATTGGCTATTTATGTAGTTTGAAAATCACTTATTGCATTTAAAAAAAAATATATATACAGGGTGTAATATTTAATACGAATCCCTAAATTAATTTTTCCAAAGCCAGTCCTGGAATTTTTTAGTTTAGCTAATACCAGTCGAATGCTTGATAGTAGTGTACTGTATCATGCAAAAATTAAAAAAATCAAATAAGCCGTATAAACACTACAGTAAAATGAAATAAATGGTCAATTACACAAATCACCCTGTTAATTAATAAAGAAGAGGAGTTGACATTTTTTAGTGGCCACATGATATGCTCCCTGAGGGACTCTACATATGGTAGAAGTATGTAAAGTTCCTCATGACTCACCCTGTATATATGTCAAATATTTGTTTAAAACAGTATAGGTAAACGTAGTTTATTACCATTTAACACTGCTCAAGTCTTCTATTTACAATTTTCGTTTGTACCTTGTATAACTATGAATTGCCAGAAGGAATATTTGTTCGCAACACTAGTATTTAAGACAATAATTGAGAATGTTTGAGTATTATCTAGTCCTAAGTAATATTTATTTGATGAATATTTTGTTAATAATAATTTTGCATTATTAAGCTAAGTAAATAATATGAAAATGCTGGTTAAATGGACTAAATACTTGTTTAATCTATTTTATTATAGTGAGTAACAATTTTGGTGAAGTAGATCTAATATTAGGTTTATTTTTGCAGCAGTTTTTGACAGTGTTCTCATAGTAAAATATTTTCTGACCTGTTTCTTAAATGGTGAGGCTTAAATGATTCTCTGGCCGTTGAATCCAAACCAACTTTACTCAAGTAACGGGTGTAAAAATACATAATGTAGGAATGGTCGATCCGTTTACAAATTTGTAGTAGAAAGTGAGTTTGAACAATTTTATCGCAGTTAGATGGGCCTATACGTAAGCTACCTACTAAAAGTTTGCTGCTGTATTGAAAATTGCAAAGGTAGCTTCGCTTTAATCAAAATTAATTTTGACAGGTAATGTTTGAAGGTTGGTATGTTTGGTAATATTGGTATTTTCTAAATTATATGAATTCGTTATTATTTACGCCATCTATTTGTCAGATCCGAAACTTATTGAGTAATATGGTGTAATAAATAACTAAGGAGGATGTAAGAAGGAATGCAAATGCAATGCATCGTTGTGTGCCAACTTTTCAATATCTAATTCAGCTTTTCCCGATCGCCGCTAGAGGCGCAAGTGTGGCAAATGATGCTATAAATTACAAATATAATAGTGTCTTATAGACTTATTATTTTAGTCATGTTTTTAGATTTATTAGTGTTTCGCCATATAGTGTTATTAAGGCATCCTGTCAGTCTATTTGCTTTTTTTACTTGATCTGTCACTTCTTTGTCCAGGTCTCCATAGCTTGATAGTGTAATTCAATGGCATCACTTTTCAAACAATTCGAAAAAGCTGCAAAAACAAACTCAAAGTCTTAATACCTTTTTTTATTTTAAAATAAATAATAATCACTTCAAATGAGGCAGTGCAAATCAATGTAATATATACACATAATATTGAATTTTGCGCCCAAGCTTATGCATTTTGTTAAACATGTTACCATAGTCGGAGTACATTGAAGTATCTTATATTAGATCATCTTTCTGGAATCTTTCTCGAATTAATAATTTTCCATTTATTACCATGCATTATTTCTCATAATATTATGATTTAGAGTATTAACAATTGAAAATGCTTACTTTACCCAATTAATGTATTATTTTTTATGTTCAAGGTAGTTTTAGTAATGGTCACTACCAAATAATTTGTTGTATTAAATGAAATCGTAGGCTTCCACGGCCAGAGTCAGAATTATAGTTTATTCGTCTTCCGGGTTTGGACCGTGTCATTTGTGAGTGACCCAAAAGTGGGTTCATCTCGACGTTTCGCTACAATTGTATGTAGCTTCTTCAGGAGAACAAAGAAAAAGAAAACAAAAGACAGGAAGATGGGTAGTTAGCAACGGTAACTCAGTTACTCAACGCAACCAGAGGCGAATATAACTACCAAGATGGGCATTTGGTCACAGTAACTCAACTACTCAACGCAGCCAGAGGTGAAAACCAAATGCCAGGACACGAAGTGTGCCGATACGTCCGACACGACAGGTCACGCGACTATAATAGAGCGGTAGCGGAGTAATCGTCGGATTCACTCCCCGCCTCTCGACGCGTTAGTGTTCTGAGCTGTTGGACGTGAATCCCTGTCCTGGCATTTGGTTTTCACCTCTGGCTGCGTTGAGTAGTTGAGTTACTGTGACCAAATGCCCATCTTGGTAGTTAGTATTCGCCTCTGGTTGCGTTGAGTAACTGAGTTACCGTTGCTAACTACCCATCTTTCTGTCTTTTGTTTTCTTTTTCTTTTTTCTCCTGAAGAAGCTACATACAATTGTAGCGAAACGTCGAGATGAACCCACTTTTGGGTCACTCACAAATTACACGGTCCAAACCCGGAAGACGAATAAACTATAATTTGTTATATTGTTTTATTTAATTTATTATACCATTATATTATTAAATTAAAACTAACTCTTCGCAGCCAAGAAAAAACACTACCAGATTTCCTTACTGTAGGAAAGCAGTACCTCGTCCTTATCTACAGCTATTTTAAGATGCTTTGGCTAATGAATATGTCGTCAAAAAGATGGTAGTGCTTTTTCTTGTCTGTAAATATATTATAGAGTTTAACATATTTTCTTAGTTGTAATAAGTACATTTAGCAATTTTAAAATTGTGCAAAAGACATTGATATACAATATCCGACAAAAATTAGCTTGCAAAAAACATTGGAAATGTAAATTAAATATTGATATTTACAACAGCAGGATTTCTTAAGACAACAGCAATTTTTATTAAGGATTTTACAGTTAATACTGATGTACTTTTGACTTTTATTTTCCTCATTCTATCTTTTCATAAAGTGATTCTGCCTTCTTCATTTACTATTTCAATTGTTATGAGCATTTTTCTGTTGTTATTTACGTTTGATCTGCTGGATCTCTATGCAAAGAGCCATCGTTCATATTTACACGAATTCATATAAAACATATTTATGTCAATGGAAATATTAAATAGTCTCAATTTAAAGGTTAGAAAATATTACCTCCCGTTATTAACTAACTCCAAGATAACAGGGTTAAAGCACGTCGATTTTCACTGCGCCAAGCTTTCGACATCCTCTCTGATGTCTTCTTCAGTGCTTCCGAGGTCTCAGTCTCCTGAGCCCCCAGACACTACAATGTTCACTAGTTACTGCATTACTACTGAGTACTACAAAATATTCAAAAGTTCCAGGTCGATTCACTCTCAATGTATTGAATCATCATCATCTTTGGCTCGACAATCCTCTGTGGGTCTTGGCCTGCTCCTCTTGGATCTTCTGATTTTTAATATTCGTAAGTCGGTTTCTACTCCATCTAACCACCTAATTCGCGGTCGGCCTTTGCTTCTTTTTCCTACAGGTGTTCCTGTGGTTAGCTTTTTAGCAATGGTATTTTCTGGCATTCGTATTATGTGTCCAGCCCATAAGTCGCTGTGTTTTAATGGACGTTATGACATCTGGCTCATCAAAGAGCTGATACAATTCAAAATTATATCTTCTGCCAATGTATTGAATACCTTGGGTAAAACCAAGAATAATAGACGGTCGAAACATAACATTTTTTAATCTTTCCTGGATGCTTTACAGCCAAGAAACAACTTACTATATTCCGGTGTCCTGTTGGGATAAAAGGAGATTGTTATTTCTAATTGACTAATTGTTTTCAGATACTAAAACTGTTAAGTCGCTGTGAAAATTAACAGTTCCTTAGTTAACTTTGGAAATAACTACCGTTTGTAAAACTTACCATCAATGTTTTATGTCTTTTTAGTTTGATATCAACCTAATCAGTTAAAATGTTTCATAGTAATTAAGTAGAAGTCATTTGGTAATAAAACTAGCAAGTGAAAGCATTAACAAGCTATCGTTTTGAGATAGAATCAGCTTTTTTTTGTCGGGTACCTTTGTAAAAGCTCAAGTCAGCTCATTCCAAAATGAAATAACGTACTAATATTTTTGATTGCTCAGTAAAACTGGTACAATTATATTTTAAAATAGTCCTGAATGTACAATTCGTGTAATGACAGTCTTTTGATTGTTCTTTGATCAAATTATTTTAACTTTAGTATAGTGCTCGCCAGCTATGAGGAACTAGTACATATTTTCATTTGCACATAATTTCTACCCGAATGGTGTTGAGATCTATTACGACACTCTACTTTCTTAAAAGTATCACCTATCAACGGGTTCTCGGCGACAGATGAAAAGACTAAGAATGCGCAGCGTTGGATCATTTCAGCTGGTGAGCACTATAAAAATCCGTTCAAAGTCAGCTCAGTCCAAAAATACAAAAACGTACTAAATATTTTTAAATGCTCAGTAAAACTGGTACAATTATATTGTAAAATACTTCTGAATGGTACAAGTTGTGTAATTACAGTTCTTGCTTGTTCTTTAATCAACTCACTTTGACTTTAGTAACAATGTCTTAACTTGTTCATATTTATAATATATTTATTCTCTTTAATCATACATAGTTACCAATTTCTAGTTATATTTTTAGCATATTATAGTGCCATTAAACGTTTGTATTTATTCGTAATATATTTTTATAAGCACCAATTTTGTATTTGATTTTTTTCTATAATCTTAATTGATGAAGAATACGTATTAGTCAAAGCCGAAGTACTATATATAGTCTGGCAAATATTAAATGAAACTATAAATCAGAAATCATGCGCCGTAAATGGTCAAATGTAGCCGAAATCACGTGCTCAACATGAATTCTAGGAAATTTTGAATTCTAACATAGAAGAGGTTATACATCGAGTCATGCTGACATGAATCATATTGTTACAAATACAATACTCTCTGTTTACGTATTGCATTTACGATAGTAAACAGAACGAAACGCAATTATCGATCGACTTCAAATTACCGAGAAGTATTGATTGTTTTAACCATAATCAGGTTGAACAATAGAGGATTCAAGGAATCTCCCTGTCTTATCCCATTGCCAGCTTCAACAGGGACAGTTACTTCTTCCATTTTTACTTTTAGTGTGTTGTTTTGGTAGATATTTTCGATCGTTTTCTTTTTCCGAAAGTATCTCTCTTGTGTATAATAAGTAATTTAATTTGCCCGAGTCAAATGCCTTCTTAAGGTCCACGAAACGAATGGACGCCACCTAAAATAAGAAAAATAGGAATGCCGAAACACTCATGGAAAAGAAATATTGATGAAACAATGCAAGCAAAGGCCTAATACAAGATAGTTTGGATAGAAGAGGCTGAAAGCTAGGATACGCGAGGTTGTACCAGCTGTAAAATCAATCATCATGTAAATACATGAGGTATGTAAAACCATCTTATATAAATTATCTTTTAGTTTCATTGACATTTTTGTCACTTTGACACCATCGCTAGATATTACATCTTTTGAAGTGCTTAGAACACACTTCTGCTCCTCCAGTTTGTACTCAATTCTCTTTATAACCACCACAACACAAAACAAATATCTTCAAGGTATGTAATGCTAATAAAATACACGTTTTCTTCTAATATCTTTATTAAGACTTAAATTTTCAACTTGTAAAAATAATATAAATATAATTACTGTTAAATATATTTCTGCTTTGTCTTTCACTTAAATGTATTTGAGGTACATTTACAACTTCTACATAGGTCGCTATTGAGCTTTACCAGGTAGTAAGATTGAATTTATATATTTTAATATACATACTTACAAGAAATTATAAATTGCACTTTACTGATAGAGTCAATAAGTTTTAACAAATATTTTATCTTTCCTTAATCCCTTTTTAGTAGATTGTTATAACCTAAATGATCTGACGACGCCCCTAATACATCTTCATTGAGGTTTTTGGAAATATTTACTATGCGATTACTGATTAGTTCAAATTTGTTTTTTTTTCAGCAATCAGCAATCAAACTGTAATATGAGGATATATCGTTTCTCACTCATGTTTGAGTTTGACTCATTAACATATAATTTTACAATTTACTTTTAGGTTTCGTCTATAACTAGTGACCGATTTATTTCTTAGCAACCTGCTATTTCTTAGACTAGCATGCTTTTTTGGATCTAGAGTATTCAAGGAAAGTAACAGAGCCAGTACTTCAAGCATCTATTATTACGCGTAGTCTTGCCTAACGAATTTTTTATTTTACTCAGGTTGAGTGGATTTTTGGTCTTTAAATGTTTTGAAAATAACCAGATATTTTTGCCCGAGTTAGGTATTGAACCCGAATCTTCTGTGTGATGGTTAGACACTTTACCATTTGAATTATCTGACAAGTTAACCGATTGTAAGGGAGCCTTTACAGCGCAAAAAGAGGTGGAAGACACCTTCGATGAAATCCATACAAAAGTTCAGAAAAGTTTTAGTCTCTTTTATTCTTCCAATATTTTTCTTACATAATCTTATGGGATATTTATTTATCTATGAAGTCTGCGTGTCAACTAGTATGCCTGTAGTTTTAGTTAGGTCTACCTTTCGTTTTTTTTTCCAAAATATTTTTTAAGCAGCTTGCACGAACCTTTCTATAAGAGGCTTTAAAAGTGCAAAATATATTTCTTCATTAATGTAGAGAATATTTTGAACATTTACAAATAAACGTTGCTCTATATGATTCGTTGGCCATTCAAATAATTTATCAGATACCTATGAAGATGCTGTAAAAGACCTTTAAGTAAAAATATATTTGTGTAAATTCATTTATGTTGGTAAAGTGGGTAGGTATTTTGGTTATGGCTAGCATCTTTCATTTATTATGTTTGCTGATTTTCAACTAGTATGTTGCTTTGAAATTTTACATTATATAATATTTATATTCGAAATTTTTGTTGTCATTATCCTTTGGACTTTAGTTTCTTAGTATGAATACTCATTATGCTTTTATCACAGAGACACACACACACACACATTCCCCCTTATATATTCTTCTTCTTCGCGTGCCATATCAGAACTATCCGACGTTGGCGATCACCATTGCGAAGGCTTCTCGATCTTCTGCAATATGGAATAATTGTCCTTCATTTGGTATCCATTCACGAATGTTTTTTAACCAAGAAACTTGTTTTCTTTCTACACCTCTACGGCCCTCTATTTTGCCTTTAAGGATCAGTTGTAAAATTTTATATCGACTTTCCCTTACTATATATCCCAGATAAGACATTTTTCGATGTTTAACAGTCTTTAACAGTTCTCTGTGTTTGTTGACGCTCCTTAGTACTTCTTCATTAGTTTTTCTTGCTGTCCAAGGTATCTTCAGCATTCGTCTATGAACCCACATTTCCAATGCTTCAATTTTGTTCATGATCGATACTTTTAGCGTCCACACTTCTGCACTATCCAAAAGTACAGACCAAACATAACACTTAACCATTCACTGCCTTAGTTCTAAACTGAGATGGTTATTGTAAAGAAATGACTTCATTTTCATAAAAGTAGTTTTAGTCATTGCTATTCTACGTTTTATTTCTATGTCTGGATCTAGTTAATCCGTTATCACAGTTCCCTAATATGTCATTTTGTGAACTTTCTCAACTTGGACTCCGTTCAATTGAAGCTTTGCATCGGGATGTGGGTCACTACTAAACACTAAAAATTTGGTTTTTTTAAATAGCTAGTCCGAGTAAACATTGAACAATGTTGGCGACAAAATGCAACCTTGTCTGACTCCTCGTTGTATGGGGATTTCATCGGTGTAGTTATCTCCAATTTTTACGATAGCAGTTTGATTCCAGTACCCTTTATATATATATATATATATATATATATATATATATATATATATATATATATATATATATATATATATATTTTAAAACAATTTTTAATTCCTCGTGAAAAGTCTTCCAGAATACCTTGGTATGGTAATTTGATTTATTTCTCCAAAAAAAAAACACGGAGTTTATAAAAATCCTTGTGCAGACTGCTGCGATCCTATATGGGCAAAACAAATCGTAGAATCCAAAATAGGATTTATGAACATTTCATTTCTGTTTGAAATTCCGATTCAATTTCAGCTTTAGGTCAACACCATCCTCATACAGGTCATAAAATTGCACATCTTGTGACGTTATTGGGGAGACGTAAGATGGAACAGCGTTTTGCAGATTGTAGACCACGGATAGTGGTGGCTTTTCTATTCCACCAACTATAGAGATTTTTTACGCATTGGACAATGTCGTTTTGTTGTAAAACGAAGAGTCGCTTATTATATTGAAAAGACTGAAATGCCTTGGAAAATTACTAATCTGAACCACAGGGAGATTTGTTTCTTTTTTAATAGAAAAATTCCCCTGCAATACTAGATTTGAAATTCGATATTATCGAATTATATTATTCGAATTATTCGAATATATATCGAATTATATATTATATTATTATAAATCGGTGAATTATAGCTCTACTTACTGCACTGGAGGCAATTTTTATAGTGTTGCTACGTATTTCAAAGCAACATAATACATAAATGAAAGATTCTGCATGTAATCAACATATATTGTATAATTTAAATCTAGTGCGCTTTGCCAACTCTTTAAAGAGGTATCAACAATGAACTATCAACAACTTGCTATAATAATCTCTAAAACTTTGTATATTTTTTGTATGTCTAAAGCTTTTTCAAACAACCTACATATTGCTAAAAATCGTTCGTCACTTTTAGCAAATTTCGTATTTCTTTAAGGTAATATTTTTCTGCCGTGCGAAAAATTTCGCTTCAAGCTTGATAAGATTGGAAACCTCTTAATTTATTTTTACCTTTTCCTTGCAATAGATAACAAATAAAAATAGGTAACCTTAAACAAGTTTTTTTACAGGTAATTTAAATGTAAAGCAAAATAATTACTATTTTGAGTAACTACAGAAAATTTTTATGATATTTCATTCAATTTTTTGTATTAATTTACATAGGTTTGACGAATTACAGACTTATCTATACATATATTCTTCAATATATCTTCTCAGCTGGTATGGAATATAATAATCACCCTTACTCCTCCTTGTTTACTTTTTTTTGCCAAATATGCTTCTTTAATAAAATATCAAGTTAAGTTATCATATCAACTTAAAAAAAGTTAAAAACAACTGCCAAAACACCGAGAATCAATCTGAGAAAACTAAAAGAAGCTGATATATTCCAACAAATCAAAGAACAAGTGCGCAAAGAAGTTCAGGAAGTAGAAAGGCAAAAGCAATTGACAGCAACGGATAAATGGAGGAAAGTAGAGGAGATCACAAAAAAAAACTTCAAGAAGACACATTATCTAAAAATAAACAATGGATCACAGAAGAGATAAAAGAACTGATGACGGAAAGAAGAGCACACAAGAATAAAAACGAACAACAGTACAAAAAAATTAATAAAATAATTAAACAGAAAATCAAAGAAGCTAAGAAACTGTGGCTATCAGAAATGTGTGAAGAAATAGAAAGGTTAGATAAACAACATGACAGTTTTAACATACACCGGAAAATCAAAGAGACAGCTGGTATATACAAGAAGAAGGGTATCGGAAATATGGATAAAAATAACAAGATAATAACGAAATGTACAGATAAAATAAATGATGTGTATTTAATATTGTAAGTTTCTGTGTTAGTTGACAACGTTGCGTTGGGCTGTCAACGGCGACAGTTGACAAGTAATCAAGAAATGGAGGCAAGCTCTTTCTCATCTCTGTAATGTATATTTGCTAATAAAGTAACCTAAGTATAATATAGTATTTATCACGGGCTCAAACATAACAATAAACAGATGGGAAGAATACATAAAAGAGCTATTCGAAAGGAGAGATTCCGAAGGAATGGTTAATATCAATATTCATTTCAATACGCAAAAAATCAAACTCAATAAAGTGTGAAGAGCACAGGACAATTAGCTTGATGAACCACATTCTAAAAGTGTTTTTACGAGTGATACACGAACGTATCTATGAAAAGCTAGATGATGGAATAGCTGAAAACCAATTGAGATTCAGAAAAGGCTTTGGCACCAGAGAAGCATTATTTACTGTACAAACACTAATCGAACGATGTCGAGATGTCAATTGCGACGTATTTATATGTCTAGTCGACTTCGAAAAAGCTTTCGACAAAGTTCAACACCGAAGAATGCCAAAAATACTGCAGAACACAGAATTAGATGACAAAGACGTGAGAATCATTACCAATCTATACCGATATCAGAAAGCCATAATACGAATAGACTAGGGATGGGAAAAATCTATCAGTTTTAACCAACAACCGGTTTTTTTACTTCGCAATAACCGGTTTTATCGGTTGTTTTTTATTCTGGTTATAACCCTCTTTTTTTATTTTTAAAGTAAAAACCGACTATTAGGTTTTTACGGTGCTTAGAATTAAGTAATATTTTGGATCCCAATCATAATTATTATTTTCAAGTAATTATTCCAAACAAAACCATAATTCAAATTTTATTTTATTTTATAAATACAGAAGCAAACTGAAAGTGCAAACTTACATCAGCCAGAAACAATTAAGTTTTATTATAATATTTCGTTGAAAAGGTATTTATAATAATAATATTTACACTAGAAGTGACCTGGTACATCATCTATTTTTCACACTTGACTCTTGACGTTGAAAGTGGGTGAATGGCTCTTCCTGATTACCAAAAATAATGTTCTGACTATGAATATCGAATTACCGATTACGAATACGAATCTCCAAGGATTTCGCTACATTTTCAAAACGATACACATATACAGGAAGTATTAAATGTATTAAAATGCACCTATTATACAGATATACAAGGATTTGATGTGCTTTAGAAAATAAGAGGTGTAAAGTGGCGCGCTAATTTAAAATTTATATACAATTATTTAAATACATACACCGTATTGGATTAAAAAAACCAAAAACCGGTTTATAAAAAAACCGGTTTATTTTTGGCCAGTTATAACCGCCTGGTTACACCGTAAGCAAAAAACCGGTATAACCAAAAACCGGTGTTTTGTCAAAAACCGCCATCCCTAGAATAGACCAACAAAAATCGAAAGAAATACCTATAAATCGTGTAGTAAGACAAGGATGTGTACTTTCTCCTTTACTTTTTAATATGTATTCAGAAGAATTGTTTAAAGACGCATTAGAAGACGTAAATGAAGGCATATTTAGTAACGGAGCACTTCTGAATAATCTTAGATTCGCAGATGACACAATACTCCTTCCGGACAGCAGAGAAGGACTACAGATCTTGGTTGATCGCATTACCCAATATTGCGAAAGGTATCGACTGGCACTGAATACAAATAAAACAAAAATCATGGTGGTAAGCAAGAACAAGATTGAGGAAGACAGTGTTTATGCTAAAGAAAAACTTTTGGGCAGGGTGCACAGATATCAGTACATAGGTTGTGAACAAAATGAAAAATGGGATAGAAGTACGGAAATAAAACGGCGTATTGAGATAGCTAGAAGTGCTTTTAATAAGATGAAAGCAATATTATGCAGTGGAAAACTCAACATTGAAATTAGAACTAGAGTAGAGACAATGGAGTGGGAAAACGTCAATAGAACTTTTCAGAACGGTTGCAAATAGAGTCAAATGGGCCATCATGATCGCATAAGAAGAAGAAATAAAATATCATCTGATGTCACTGTAAGTCCCTTCTCTCAGCTTAATCTTTCATATTTAATCAACGAAGATGTAAAATTATCTAAGTAAGGAACGGATCAACTTTTATCGGCTGCTGCTGAGAGGTTAATAAATTGAGGTTTGCATGTGTATTGTTTTGTGAATGGCTTTTTTTTTGTGGATTTTAATATTAGTATCCACAAACACCCTTCCCGCAAAACACGAAAAAAGAACTGCTGGGATGGAGACTGCCAAACTGCCTTTAAGACCTCGAAGAAGCATTTAATCACAGATCTTAGGGTATCCAGTGCCAGAAGAAGAGTTTATCTTAGATACAGATGCGAGCAATGTGGGAGTTAGACGAGTGCTATCTCAGATTCAAGGAGGATAAGCCATACAATATTATTGTATGGCGTGGAAGCGTGGACGCTCAAAATCAATATAATTAATCGATTGAAATCCTTTAAAATGTAGCTTTTGCGTCGAATGTTAAAAATACCCTGGACTGGATATACAGATTGAACGAATTTAAAACGGATCATACAATTTAATATATGTCTGTTTGAATTTGAATTGATTTGAATTTGAAATAGTGGACCAATTTAAAACTTGGACAAAAATAAATCCATACCTTGGTTTAGACATTGTATAAAATATCGTTCAACTATCTGTCTCGCAACAATGTTGTTTGCGTAACAATGTTGCCAATCGCCGTGTAATAATCCGATTTGCGGATCTTTTTGAGAGTTATATCTTCTTCGTATCTTTAAATAAATCGGATATTTGCCTATAATTTTCATTGTATTTACCAATCTACTACAACACACTAATAACAAAAATAAACTTAATGGTTTGTAGTTACTTTCTTTTTTTCTTGTAAATATTTTATGGATAACACCTTATTTGAGAAACATGTAAAGGAATGAGGTTGGCAACACCGCTCAAAGAAGGGCTTGTCTAAGTGGTTTGACAGCATAATAAAATCGTAGATTTATGTGTAGCTTTCAATTTTTATGATTTTAGAATCCAGCAGCCCGCTGAAGTATTGGATTTTTATAATATAATTATTTGACAACCTTTTGTTGGCCAACCACCTACAGCAAAATTGAGCCGAAATACATAATATTTCGTATGTTCCGAATTTATTTCGTTCAATCTGTATAGCTATTAATGAGGTATTGAGGCAAGTAGGTGCAGACAGGAAATTATTTACAAGTATTAAGATTAAAAATAAAACTATTTATGTAGGCTTCGTAGGCTTTCGTTTCTGAAAAAGGGTGAAGAGGGAGATGCCTTGGCTTAACTAAATCCGACAATGGATCGTGGAGAGGGTTAAACGTTTTTACCTTATTATGAGCAGCGCAAGCAATAAGAAAGCGAGAAGAAAACATGCGCAGGTGTCTGATTTTTGAATCTTAATTTTTTTATTCTGTTTGTTACTCAAATAGTAATAAGATAGTCATAACCAGGACATCATATTTTCGATATATGCTCTTGATCTATTAGTTGAAAATAATTATCTAAAATAAAAATACCGCCTTTTTTCTAAGACAATTACCTATTTTTATTTATAATCTTCAATAAAATCAGTATATATGAGAAAATGTCGGTGGTGTCTAAAAACTACCTAATAAATAAGACAAACAACAAATATTTGAGTTATCATGAGATATAAGGTGAGTTTAAATCGATATGCTGTGACAGTAATATAGACCTAATTCAGTTAAATACGCAACAAGGTTACCAATTTAATGTAAAACTTAAGTACCCTCATTTTAGATATAAAGAGCGTAAATAGGGATAGAAAACTACTAACTGGCGATATTTCAGTGACTTCTCTAATATATTTAGAGCTCGTGTTACTTAGAACTCAACGGTCAAGAAACGTTGATAAAGTTGTACTATTACTTCCACAGCTCAAGTTTCGCTTAAACCAACGGCATTTTATCAAATATCTGTTTATGTAATGAAAAATAAAAGATCTGATCACTATAGGATATGTTATTGCTTATTTAGTACAAATATATAGTTTCTTAAATCTATGCCACACTCAACTTCATTTGAAAAAATAATTATATCACAAATTATGCACAAATGTCTCTTATTTGTTTCTTCAACTAAGTTGAAGAAACAATTACAATTTTATTAATACCAGGGATCATGAAAACTGTTGATTTTTATATCTTCTGAATTTATTTAATGTAAGTAATTATATTGATCTATAGTTTAACCCCAATATAAAAAGATGCAGGTTATCAACCCTTCTTGTTTTTCGTATATCCTTGTGACCATTTGAAGTGTCAGATTTATTTGTTTTAGTTCCTAAATTATTTACAATCCTCCAACAATTGGTAAAATTCTTCGAATCTTTTACTGTTTGCTGCAGTTCTTCTATTCTATTTTGTAAACTTTTTCTTAGCCTGCCTTTTCTTCTTTCGCTAGGTTCTATTTTTACCTCTACAACTCTGTACCTGTAGTTATTTATACATCCTTACGATATGTCTAAATCATTTAGCTTTTTATTTTATTCCTAATTTGGTTGTTATACTTTCTTGTTAAGCTATTCTTATAGTATCTTCATTTTTTTTATCTGTTCTACCTTGATTTCTGTGTAAGATTTAGCTATTCTTATAGTATCTTCATTTTTTTATCTGTTCTACCTTGATTTCTGTGTAAGATTTTGCTACCTAGTTTCCACATCTTTCTATTTCGCCAGTCATTATCCTGTAGATGCCTTTCTATTATGGTTTGTCTGATGCCCCTCTATCATGTCGTTTTAGGACGTTTTCTTCTTCTTTGCACTGGTTTACACTCTATAATTTTCTTTGGCCACCTATACATTAACATAATGAAAGATAATGAATGAACTCAGACGATATTATTGTTTGACACCTACCCCCATTCCAAAAGGGCTTGATCTTAGTCCTGCTAGTTAAATGATCACTGTCACATCTTTAGACAGGCGTTGGAATACAGCTTTATATGCGGCTTGTTCATCTTTTATTTTTTTTCTCGTATTTTTTCTTTCGTACCTACTGTAAATCTTTTTGTTTTTATATATCGGTAATAATATGTTCTCTTCCCATTGTTTTGATAGTTTTTATGTTTTCCATGCCTACGTCCTAAGAATTTCATCATTTCAGGTTTTTTACTACTTATTACCAAGCTTTTCCTATCTTAATCTGTCCGATTACTTCTTCAAGTTCTTCTATACGTACTTCCCCGATGTCTGCTTCATTTGAATCCTAGTAACTGCAGAATATCTTAACCCCTATTCTTTTATTTTTTCATAAATTTATTTCATACCTCAACTATATCTTCATTTCAAAGTTAATAGTACCTATGTGTTTCATTTTTATTTCTATATATGTGTTTACTCTTTCTCCCTTATGAAGATTTAACCATATCCCATCGAAAGTTATATTATCTTTCTATATAGCTATCTAATTTATGTAAATGTCAAAGTTTTCCTAACTTTTTCTTTTATCTTGCTTTATTATTTATTTGCCTTGATTGTTTTTTGTCCGATAAGTACTTAGGCTCACCGTCCGATGGCGCCACTAGCGCAAGATACAAGTTTTTATCGTGTAGTACATTATTGTAGACAGCTACTGTCAAAATTTCAGCTGAATCGGACAGGTAGATTTGATTTGACCGCGTGTGTAAGCTGGCATGTCTGCGGGCTCCTTGATTAACCGAAACAGAAACTTTCAGAAATTGGTCATCGCCTTATTTCCAGAAATTTCTGTATCGCGTTTTGTCTACAGTTGGCTACAAAAAACAAAAATCGGCCTACGAAAACTTTGTTGTTGCTGCACAACGCACGATCTCACCCAGACGCGTTTGAATTGATTAGTGGTGACATAAGAGCTGTGTTCCTTTCATTCAATGTGACGTCTTTTATCCCACTCCTAGGCCAAGGCATGATAAAGCAATGAAGAGGAATTATTGGCGAAGACTTCTTCAGGTACTACTGAACAGGCTGGCTGAATGGCTGACTAGAATTGATGCAATGAAG
This sequence comes from Diabrotica balteata, assembly GCA_918026665.1. Lineage (NCBI taxonomy): Eukaryota > Metazoa > Arthropoda > Insecta > Coleoptera > Chrysomelidae > Diabrotica > Diabrotica balteata. Next base: position 12,732,752 of record OU898283.1, on the reverse strand, counting down.
AAGATCACGGTTAAAGATATTAAGATTCTTAGTTATAGAGGTTATATTCTCAGATAGAAGACTGGATTTTCAAAAAGAAACTGATGACTATAGCCATACTAGCCAATCGGAAACCAAGACCTCATCGATTGGGGAAATGGAGATAAAGAAATAAAATTGACAGATGACGCAACTCGAAAGATTTCTCATTCCGATGGGTTAAAGGCCATTGAAGCAGCTCCGCGTACATCAAACAGCAAAAATAATCGACGCCAGTAGACGTCTTTCATTTTTAAACGTTGGCGCAACATCACTGTTTTAAAAAGAAGAATGAAGCTTACGCAAAAATCAATCAACGACTTTTTTAAACAGTGATATTAATAAGAAAAATGTTTTTATCTACAGTACTGTATTAGTTTTTAGTCCTTAAAATAACCACATCTATTGTTATTTACGTGTTTCTCTATATGTACAATCAATCTTGGTGTTAATCGAGTTTTTCCGTATCCGAGGTAGTCACGGTCCTAATTATCTCGGATAATCGCGAGTCTACTGTATCAGTTAGTAATTCGATTCAAGGGTAACGTAAAAATTTGAGCTAGTAGGCATCTAAAAGACCGCGTGAGTTATATCCCGAATGAAATTTTTTGTTATGAGAAAGCTGCTGACGTGATGGATGCCGCATTTGCTCTCTCCGGAAATCAAGCGCAGACGTAACATCACTTCATAGTAGTGTTTGAAGCTGTTTAGGAGCAGAAGTTTCTGCGTGGTTTCATGACCTTAATCTATTGATAGAGACCAAGGAACATTCGAAACAGTCTTCTTCGTCATTTGGTCGTTTTGTAGTAAAATTAAATTGGTTGTGACTAAGTCTTATTTTATTTCTTTTTATCTATTTGAAATGGACTCACACAAGCAACACATTCATGATTTGAATAATGCAAGAGCATTTAGTTTTATTTAGTTTCTGCTATGTTAATGACTTTTTCAATCTGTATTGAAACCTTAGCTGATTTTTACTCTTTTATCATTACTTTGTGACAATTTGCTCCTTTCTTAGTCGCTATATTGACATCGTCGTTCTTTTGTCTTTGTTCTCATAAAAATTAATAAGGTTAGAAAAAACTTTCTTAAAATGTGGCATAAATATCTAGTGATATAGGTTTATGTGGTTGGATTCGTTGATAATTTATTTGAATATAAGCCACCCCTTGTCCCGTCCACTGGTCTCTATCCATCTTGTTACAACATGATTCTTGAAATCGTTATTACATCTCATCTTCCTCTTTTTTGTTTTCTACTTTGTATTTATATAGTAACTAATATATAATTTGCTTATTTTATCTTTCATCTTCTTCTCGAATGAAATGTTCTGTAAATTTTCATTAACATTTTACCAATTACCCTGTAACGTTTATCGTCTTGGTAACTTCTATAATCCGTTAATTTCTTTTTCGATCTTTATGTTTTATATGCAACATGTTTCATTCAATATTTTCACGGTTGAAGATTCAAAGAAAGATCTTCTTAGCGATAGTTGAACCACATTAAGAACATGACTGGTTATGACGGAGAAGAAGTTTTCCGTACTTATTGGGAAGATAATTTCAATTAAGTTTATAATTAATAAGATTATTTAAGTGTTAAAGATTTTTAGTATTTGGTCCACTATTGTGGATTTTGCAAAAGTTTTCATGATCCTCGAAGTATTTTTATATTATTTCTACTCTTGTTTAATAATATAGGACAACACCATTACATCACCATCAACTTTTCAAACAGCCTACAACCCTATTTTAAAACACAACAATTGTTTAATAGGGAATAACAATTTTTACTTATATCGGTGACGCAATGGTTTTTTTTTTATAGAGCTAGGGAACATATTAAAATATGGAGCTGATACAAATAATTGTAGAAATAGTGACAACTAAAAATAATATTTTGTACCTGATCAATTGCTCAAAAATGTGTATTGCCTTATCTACCTAGAGTAAACGCTACTAGTGTCTAGAGCCTGAACCACTATTCTGTGCAGACTTGTGCAGTACATTTGTATTAATTTCTGAATGTGTCAATCACATGTGTCAATGAGGTTTGTATGTATTGTTGGTTGCGAACATTTTTTTTATAAATTCAATGACGTATAATATATAGACCCGGTGAACGCTTTAAAAAGTGTCCAAAACATGAATACCTTTGTTATTGTTTATTGTTTTGATACGAAGATGCACGAAGTTCATGATTTCTTACGAAGCCACCGAACAACGGTGACGAAGCATCACGAAGTTGATCTTGTGTTTGAAAACATCATGGACGTATGAAAACATTTTCTCCATTTTGTGTGTTTATATATTTTATGTGACAAGCAAATTTTATTTTAAATTGTTGAGAGTTATTTACTTACTATTTTAGTAAAATGCCATACAATTTTATCAAAATAATTATTTCTCTTATAGACGAGAACAAAAAGAAATCATAAATATTTAATTTTAATTAAAAAAATAATTATTGTCATTAACATTAAAATGAGCACGCCGCTGTTCAGGTAAACATACCTTCAACCTTGAGCAGAGATCTATCGGACACTCGATTATATAGCGAGAATAGGGGACCGCTTTAGAGTCATTGTATAAATTACTAATATAATTACTTCAATCCATCTATTTAACCCGTTTTCGATAAGTTTAATAATGTTTAAATTATAAGAATAACTCTAAAATTAATAGTAAATAATAGCAAATCAAAATTAAAGGTTTTTTAAAATACTTTTACAAAGTATTTTAAAAAATATTTTTTGCCATGCTTTTATTTAACTGTTTTTAATTTACAATGTATTAAAGGCACAATCCCTTGTATATTAACTTTTAAATATATAGGCTTTAAGATACCTACTTATGTACATTCCATTTTACACCTGGTAAAAATATAGGCAGGGTTCATTTATTTGACATAATATCTATTTTAAAAGAATATATGTAGGTACATATCTTAGAGTATCTATATACATTATTAAAAAAACAAAAATTATATAATATATCCAATATTTCATTTAAAATAAGAAAGTTGGTATCATAGTAATTGATATATAACATCAGTCAACATCCTGTATATAAAATAACAAATTTTTATTGGAAAAAATGCGCAAAAAGTATTTTTTTAAATACTTATTAAAACTATTTAAAAAAATCTTTAATTTTGATTTGCTATTATTTACTAATAATTTTAGAGTTATTCTTATAATTTAAATATTATTAAATTTATCAAACTGTTTAAATAGTTGGATTGAAAATGTTCGCAACCAACAATACACATAAACCTCATTGTCACATTCAGATGTGGATACAAATGAACTGCGCAAGTCTGTACAGAATAGTGGGTCAGGCTCTAGACACTAGTGTAAACGCTCCACGGTTATTTTCTTTGTTGATAAATAAGGGATTTATAAGTTCAGTTTAAAATATTTTTTCCGTTGCCGACTTTTCTATTTCGGAAACATTCCTTAGTTCTCCTGGCTCCATTTTTTCTCCTCAGGCCTGACTCTACCATATGTCTATAAAAAGCTAATCCTTTAACACAACCTACATACTCTAATTTCTAAAACTATAATTGTAGATCAAACTCGGACGTTAAAACTTAGTTCGACTCTTCAAGCACTTTCTAACTATTCTTAAGCCTAAGAGTTTATAGAAAAATGATTTGATTTTGTAGGGAATATCCCGTTACTTAAACAATAAAAGATTGTTATACGGTAATTTACGATTATGATTTATGCCAATCGCTTTAAAGTTTTTTAGGGTTTTAGGATTTCTTCACAATATTCACAAGAAGCAAACGACGACTAAGTTTTAACAACATCTATGAGCGATTTCATACAGTTCTGTTACTTATCCACTAAATTAATGGACTGTCGAGTTACCTTATTGAGTTTTGTAAGTCAACTAATCGGTAATATATTCTTTTAAGATTTATATATTTATCTGCGAATCCTATAGCATTGGACCAACAGTGGAAGTTATTATTTATAAAAGTGTACTAATCTAACGGACCTGTGTGAAATCGGCTATAAATATATTAAATGCTGCAATATAAAATTGGATGTCGTTTTGGATTTTGCAAGGATATAATAAATGCTAAATAATAAATCGCATTAAATAATAACAAAAGGGCCGACTATAAATTTTTCAAATGTTTATTACTCGAAATTCTGTAAAGAGTATAAAAATTAAAATAAAAGTACTCTACCAGGAGTAGTTATTAATTGCAAACCTATCGTACGTACAGTACATTTCACTTATCATCTTCTTGTGTATTTTCTGTATATATATTTATTGTGTTGTTATGGCTTAACTTCTTGAATTTTTTTTGTATATATGTATATACAAATATATGTCATCCTTTATATGATCATTAGTTTAATTGGGATTCAATATGAAACTTGCTTTATCCCGAGAACCCAGTACCTCCCCAGAACCCAGTACCTCTTTGTTATTTTTCGTCCGTGATAATCCCGAAAATTCGAGAGTTACAGCGAAAAATAATTTAGTGCAATAAGCCGATGTGTATAATTAAAATAACAAGTTAATGATAGTGATAAGGTTTGGCCGTAAAACATTAAAAAACATTTGAGTGAATTTTAAAACAAAAAAACAAGGTTAACTGATAATTAGTGAAGTATAAACAATTGAACCGGTAATTACATCAAATATAATAAGTTACAAGTTTCGTTATTCAATTTTACACAATATTTCTAGAGTGTTCTAGAGTGACTATTTCAACTAGAAATTGAAAACCTAATGTTTATTGTTAAAAAAATACCAAAAATTGGAAAAAAAGAAAAAAAAAATGAAGTTAAACCTTTAAATGTTTTCGACTTTCTAAACTTGACTTACAAGCTCCATATTTGGCTCCAAACATATGCTTAATTTTGTTATGATCAGTCGGATAGGTTTTGCATAATAATTTTGCAATCCAGCCTACTGGAAAAAAAAATCGCAAATTTTCAAATTTATAATAGGCTCTAAATAAGACTCTCAGATAGTTGCAAATTTTTTTACATATTAAGAAAAGCTCAAACTTTCAAACGCTTTTTGTAAAATTCAAATCGGTTCACTAGGAGAGCGTAGAAAATTATTTATTAATAATTTATAAATACATATTTGTTTACTAAAAGTAACAATTTACTTCAATGTATAAATTGCAAGTTAAAAAAAAATGCATGAAGAAAAAATTTCTTGTTTAACATACAATTTTTTATTGCAAATTTCCCAATTTTCAATTAAAAATGGTATTTGAAAATATGATATTTGAAATTCTTGTCGTCCGAGACATCGATTCAAAAAAAGTGCAAAATTGGTTAACAAGAAGTTGAGATAATACAATTTTTAGCGCGCGCGCTATGATTTTTAACTCGTCGATTCACATTTCAAGTGGATGTCCCCCACCACCACCTCTCATGCATTTCAAGCGACATTTTACGCGAAAACGGTTTTTATTTGTCTTTTTTATGGATGAAGCACATTACGTAAAACTTTTCATATAAAAAGTACTTGACAAGACGAGGGTACCTATTTGTTTAAAATCGAGTCTCCTATCACTTATCGTTACACGGCAAATGTATGCCAACTTTGACCTTCAATATGTCGGCAACCAGTAAGACGAATATATCTTTTTTTAAAGAAGCGTTTTTTAATGTTCTTTTTAAGTGTATAAATTTTGAAATTGATATGTTCAAAGCTCGTAAAGTTATTCAATTTGTTTATAAGCCTAAAGAATATTTAAAACTTAAAAAAAAATTCTAGGCTCTCCTAGTGAACCGATTTGAATTTTACAAAAAGCGTTTGGAAGTTTGAGCCTTCCTTTATATGTAAAAAAAATTGCAACTATTTGAGGGTCTTATTTAGGGCTTTCTATAAATTTGAAAATTTGCGATTTTTTTCCAGTAGGCTGGATTGCAAAATTATTATGGAAAACCTATCCGACCGATCTTAACAAAATTAAGCATACATTTTAAACATACTAAAAAGTTTTTCTAGGCGGAATATGGAGCTTGTAGGTCATGTTAACTTCATTTTTTTGTACTTTTTTGCCAATTATTGGTATTTTTTAACAATAAACATTAAATTTTCAATTTCTAGCTAACGAAATATTGTGTAAAATTGAATAACAAAACTTTTAACTCTTATAATTTTTTTTCTAGGATCAATATTTTCCGAATTATAAACTAAAATAGGAGCAAAAAAATGAGAAATTTTCAATTGTTTTCAGATTTTGTTAAATAAAAAATTTAGCACAGGTTTTGCGACTGGCGCATATCGTGATTATTCATATTGGGCACATCCTGAAGGGATTCCAGCAAAAAAATAGCTTTCTTTGGAAAATGTCCAATCCATAACAGATCCCGCCTAGACTACATGTGAATATAATATTTAAATTTTAGCTATGAGCACGTATGCTTGTTTTATAGTAATTTCCAGAAAATACCACTCATTTCTATTGTTATTACTAATTATATCTCACAAAATATCAGTATTACTTGTACTTTTGCTATTTTTTATAACCTTTACAGTTTCTTGCATATCGTTCATTTTTAATTTGGTTTTCGGTGTTTGCCAGTTTCTCTGGTTTCCGAATTCATTCCATAATTGCGTTACCATTAATATATCATCGCAACCTGCGCCACCCCTAATAGCTTGTGGCATCAGTTATTTGAGCCACGTATTTGCTTTATCTCAAAATAAAAGCGATTTATTAATTCCCAGGGTTTCCACAAAGAAATATACGAGTATCAATATTTCTGTGAATTATTTTATGACAAAATAATTATTTACGCGAAACCTGTCTTCGAAATCTTTTTATTTATTAATGACGAATTCAAATAATATTGCAACATTTAATAAAAATAAATTTTTAACATTCTGTGCGTTGGCTTATAAAAATAATTAAATATTTTTGCAACAGTATAACACATAAATATCTAGGTATGCAATGTAAAAAAATTTAAAATGCATAATATACATTCATCTTTATATTTATAACAAGGCAACTGTTCTATTAAGCGTACTTAACTTTTTAAACAATTATGTATATTTGTTTGTGCAAAAAAGGCATTTATAGTTCCATTAACACACGAGATACACGACAGTTCTACGTAACTGATTTTGATATTGTTCTGAAGCTATTTTCTTGTGGCATTTCAAATTAATTACTATTTAACTGGGAATAAGCCACAATTAAAGATAAAAATACGTTTATTGACGTTTCAATTTCCAATTCGGAAATCGTTCTGAAAATACAAACAGTAAATTAAACAAATTTTGTTTTTTGTTACATAGTGAAAAATTCTTCTGATAATTTAATTTTATCTGACTCATTTATATTGACAATTCAGACATACATTATGCATTTTAAAGTAGACGACTTTAAAATGATATTGCCAATATTGTTGAGTTGCGCTCCTGGGACGACTTTACTTATAAGAGATCATCCGATTACATGAAATCAACTTTAACTTAAGAATATCCGTCAGAAAAAAATCATAGCATGTAATTCGTCTTTAAAAAAAAAACACATGACATTATGACAGTAAAATTCTCCTGTTAGTGATTGCATAGTAAATTATGAGGGAAAAACCAGGAAAAAATCTCATAATACTATCCCGACATGGTGAGTATTTGTTCGTGCATTTAGTTTACCTTCAATAAACACTAAAATTCTGATTTTATATGTTTCGTTATTTAAAAAACATAAATGATGTATCCTCTATATGTTACTGACTTACTAATACTGGTATTTTCTTATTAATAACTTCCTCTTTCAACATTGGTAACCAGATTCTACTACACTCTGCCAAGGAATTTGCGACACAATTGGCCTTATTCAGCATAATTAGAGCCGCTTCTTTGATTTTTGTTTTTTTACCATCCGTTTCTTTTAGGACTACATTTGAATTATTCCATTGAACCCTATGTTCATTATCCCATGCGTTATTACATATTTGAGATCTATCAAATTCTCTATTTTTAATATAAGATTGATGTTCACTTATTCTAACATTTAATGGCCTTGATGTTTAACCTAAATAAAACTGATCGCATTCTCAAGGTATTTTATAAATGCAATTCTTTGTCCTTTATTGTTCATCGTTAGGTTTGGTTTTGGACAAAATAGATCTCAACGTGTTTGTTGTTTTTGAATGTTGAATTTTTTTCCTATCCTTTTAAGTTTTTCTGATAATCCTTTTATGTATGGTATTGTTATTTTCCTCGTATTATTCCTTGTGTATGCTTTAGGATCTCGTTCTAAGTTATTCTGTTCTATTCAATCGATTGTTGAAAATTCCTTATTTATAAACGATAAACGATAATCATTTTTTACTAAAACACATGTTAATAAATGTTTCTCCTAAAAGAACGAATTTTCGTTAGAACAAGTAATTTTGGCTCTATCGTATAAGGATTTAATTATTCCCTTTTTTTACATTAATACTGTGATTTGATTTGAAATTTAAATATCTATTGGTGTTTGTTGGTTTTCTATACACCTGAGTCTCATATCCAGTATTGTTCTTAGAGATTAAAACATCCAGGAAAGGTAGCGTGTTATTATATTCCTTTTCCATGGTAAATGTTATTGTCTCTTCTTTATCGTTTATATCATTTAGGAATGTGTCCAACAACTCTGTTCCATGAGGCCATATTGAGAATACATCATCTACATACCTCCACCATACTGTGGGTTTTAAATTTTGTTTAGAAATGATATTTCTTTCAAAATCTTCCATAAATATATCGGCTAAGAATGGAGATAAACTAGAGCCAATTTTGTTTATAGAATTCATTATTTAGTTGAAAATATGTATTATCATTACATAATGTTAATAACTCCATTATAGCCGATATGTTTAGTCTTGTTCTAGTTGCCAATGAATCATCACTCTCTAATTTTGTCTTGACTATACTTAAAGACTTATTTAATGGCACATTCGTAAATAAACTATTTATGTCAATACTTACCAAAGTATTATTTGAATTAAATTCAATATTTGATAATTTATTTAAAAAATGTTGTGTATTTTTTATGAATGTGTCTGTTTTTATTTGTAAATGATTTTAAAATATTTAATAAAAATTTTGATAGTTCACTACAAGGAGAATTCATGGTACTACATTGTATTTTTATCTTTAATTGTGGCTTATTCCCAGTTAAATAGTAATTAATTGATTTTGATGTCATCGGTTCCTTTCAACTTCATTTCGCGCTTTACGTTGCTCGTCAGTTTGAGTTATATAAGGCGTGATTGAGAAGAAATAACTGCGACCCTTGTTAACTCTTGCTTATAATTTATTTAAAAAAAACTCTTCTCAAAAGACCCACTGAAAATTACTGATTACATAATATTAAACTGGAGAAACGTTAGCGTTAATTGAATTGAACAGTGCATTAAGGACTCAATACATTCGACAGACCAATGTAGCTATTAAACGACATCTGCATCGTGACAATTATCAAACGCGAAATTGAAATAATTGTTAAGATTTTTGAATTTTTTCAATTTTCTGCAATAAGAAGGAAAAAAAGACCTACTAAAAAGACTCCTTAAAAATTCGTTGAAAAGACATTGCAGACCATTGCTAAAGTGCTCTAAAAATTGCTTCTGAGCGGTAACAAGACGTTTTCATGTGCGGTGGATTCACAGTCCATTGTCATGTCCGAGTGGGACAGTCACATCATAGTATATATCGCACATCCGCCAAAAAATAGTCACAACTCATATATCGCCATTATTGAGATGAACATGCTAAAAGATATTAAAATAGTTATTTTGAATATGTAAGTATATTTTTTAAACAATTTTTGGAATATGGTAAGATATTTTAAAAAAATAGTGGGCCATGTAAAATATAAATAAAAAGAGAGATTTAATTAACAAATGCATGAAACCAGTCAAACCAGCTTACAGGTACAGCAGTTCAGAGAGGCCTAGACAACATAATAATGCATACTATTTTCATATAAATAATAATGAGCAAGTTCGTGTATGCAAATACTTTTTTATAGCTACGCTACATATCAACAATCGAATAACAAGGACGGTCGTTGACAAAGCTAAAAAAGGGTTCCTGGAAGTATCCTGTAAGTGAATCCATCGATTAAAGACGGAGTTCATGAGCATATTTGATCGATTCCTCATATTAAGAGCCATTATCTTTGCAAGAAAACTAATAGGGAATACATCGAAGATGGAAAAAATTTAACTGATGTATTTAATGACTATAAACAAAATTGCCAGGAAAACAATCTACCGCACCCAAATTTAGTAATGTTCTCAAGAGTTTATTGGTTTATTACATTTGGAAGAAGAAGATTTATCGAGAAAAGAAAAGGACCAAGAAAAGATGAAGGCTAATCCCAATTACATTGTATCAGTCTATGACTTGCAAGTAGTTCTTCCTGGTTTTTATTTTAAATCAACCTTGAATTGCTACAACTTCACGGTATCTAACTTGAAAACTGGTTCAACGAAATGGTACTTTTGGCACGAAGCGCATGGAAATAGGGGAAGTAAAGGAATAGGTTTATGTGCAGTTAATTTCATAGAAAAAACTGGGTACTTCTAATAATAAAACTGGGCTTGACTTTGTTTAAAAAGAATAGATTTTTAGTTGCTATGTATATACCCAAATAATTAAATACCCAAAAATACGTTCAATATTTGATAAGTGGAGGTAGTCAGAATGAAGGCGGTTCTCTTCATTTAACTACTGAGAAGGCTATAAAGAAAAGTTTAAAATCTGGTCCTATCTATGTGCCAAGTCAGTATGCAAAAATTATTCGTTTGGCAAAAAAAGAAAGAACCGTACCATGTAAATGAATTGGGTTATTTTGATTTGTATTCGCTTAAAAAATTATGTGACGATATAGGCGATATATTTATAAATTTACGTTTATATCGTGTGATACGTGTATTTCTGGAACAAATTATAAACAAATTCCATTTACATATACTTTAAATGTTGTGCAATGACAAACATTTTTAATATTGGGTTTAAAATATACAATTTTTATAGAATACTGCAAAATATTCAATAATTAGAAGTATCTAAATAGAAAAAAAATATATATACTGAGGATACATAATCGGTATTTTTATTATTTAACATACCTTACAAACATTTTTGTAATTATGTAAAGGTACGTGCAGGCTGGTCTAACAAAGTTTTTCTGGTGTACCCGGGCTTCAGTGTTTAATTACACGTACTGCCTGCCCTTAATGTGCCTATATTCCAGCAAACATAAAATGAAATTATTCATCCAAAATCACGCGTCGTAACTGGTCAAAAATACCTAAAATCACGTGTCAATCATGAATACTCGGAAATTTTGAATTCGCTCATTAGCGGCGTGTAAGAAAATATGTTTCTTTGCTGGTTACTTGACATTGTTATAAAATATTATAAATATAGTTATAAAATATTTTACTTGTGCTTATAATAATAAAAATAGTACATTGGATCTAGTTTATAAAATAAGTTTTCATGAATCGTATTGTTACATAAAGATATTAACAAATATTGGAATAACTAATATTGGAATGAAACATCTGTGATCTAAGAATTATTAGCAATTTTTACTGAAATCAAACATCGCCTATCCGTACAGAGGTAGGAGAATCCAATAAATTATGTAAATCCAAGTAAATTTTTGAGAGGTGGTGTTTTTTTGATTCTAAGTAATATAGTGGAGGGAATTAGTAACTATGAGACTTAATTTTTGGTAGCACAATAGTACCTTTACAAAATCACAAAAATATCTACTTTATTTTCTGGTACTTAGGCCATACTTCTCAAATCAGTATTAAACTGATTTCTGTCTTTGTATCTTCAGATATGTTTTTGTTTTCTTGTTTATTTTGCTATATCCTCAGCATCATAGAAGCATTAAATGAAGCACTATATAAAATAAATATTGATGTTGTTTAAACATTCCTTGTTATTAATGTCGTTTATTATTTTTTTGTAAAAATATTCAACTAATTATTAGCTTCTAGTTTTAACACATAAACTTTAACAAAATATTTTTGATTTAAGCAATCAAATATGTTCAATACACATATTAACATTTTATACTCTGCAACAAATACACAACACCTTGATTTTTAATATTACAATATTCTGATTGACGGGATTTACATGACTACGTGTGTTGATAGCTTGAAACTTACTAAACGCAGTAATATAAAAAGACAAATTAGTTTTTTAACGAAAACAGTACAAGTGCTTTTATAAGTTCTTATAAGCATGTATAGAATAGAGATTAGAAATCAATAAAGAAAAACATAAGACTTTCCTGGACGATAAAACAGTTATAACTAATTCATTCTTCTTCTTCATGTGCCTTGTCCGTTCCGAACGTTGGCAATCAACATGACTATTCTGACTTTGTTTACGGCAGATCTAAATAGTTCAGCAGATGACAATCCAAACCATTGCCTCAAGTTTTGGAGCCACGAGTGTCTTCTCCTCCCTGAACCTCTTCTGCTGTCTATTTTCCCTTGAACGATTAGCTGTAGTACTTTATATTTATTATGTCTCATAATGTGACCCAAGTATTCCAACTTTCTTTTCTTCATACTTATTCCTACCTCTCTCTCTTTACCTATCCGGCGTAGTACCTCTTCGTTGGTCACGTGCTCAGTCCAGGATATACGTAATATACGTCGGTAAGCCCACATTTCGAAGGCCCATAATATTTCAGAAGTCGAATTTTGAGACGTAGGGTGAGGCTTTTAGAGGTGAACATTTGCTTCATGCTAGTGAACGATGCTCTTGCCTTTTCTACACTTATACGTATTTCCTTCGCTTGATCCCAATTTGAGTTAACTGTTGTTCCCAAGTAAATGTACGAATCCACGTGTTCAATTCTTTCATTGCCTAATATCATTTGCTGTGGTGGTTGTTGGGTTTTGCTTACTAACATCCATTTGGTTTTTGTGATATTTAGTCTGAGTCCGTATTGTGCACTTGTTTTCTGTATCATGCTCATTAGGCAACCCAGTTCCTCCATGCTACTTGCTAGAATCACAGTGTCATGAGCATAATTCATTCACCATGGTTAAATATTTTTTGTATGTAATTTATGAATCTTTTATCATCTAAATGTTCTTAGTTTCACAATTGGGGACATCTCAGAAATATTGGTGACGATCCAGTGCTATTCTAGATCTTCTAATTGCGTACTTATAAAAAATATCGTCCTTGGCTGAATCAAGGTCAATAGATAATGTATCATATAACAGTTCACGATTGGAATCATCGCTTACAACTTTCTGCCTAAAAGGTAACACCATTACCTAGGTTCTTCAAAGAAATGTTCATTCTTCATATTTGCCACTATTGTCTAAAATTCGCTTTTCTGTGTCATGTCGTACCCACTTGTTTCCTTATATCATAGTACCATCTTAAATTTGAATGTCTTCTTGGTCTCTTGACACCTCTTGGATACCACAATGTAATTCTAGTGGATCACCTATTGTCAGTTCTTTTCGCTAAATGCCCCGCCAGATTTATGTACTAATTGTCCCAGGTATACATACTCGTCTACTGTATCAAGTGCAGTGTTGTTTATTATTACGTCTTGGACATCCACTAGCTTGTTGTACATGGTTTTTGTTTTTGTCAAGTTCATTATTAGGCATTCTTGCTAGCTAAATTTAGGTCGCTTATAAGTTCTTGTAGTTTTGCAAAATTATTGGCAATCAGAACAATGTCGTCTGCAAATCTTAGATGGCTGAGGTATTCTCCATCAATGGATATTCCTTTGTTTTGCCAGTTCATTTTACTGAATATATTTTCGAGAGTTGCAGTAAAGAGCTTTGGTGATATTGCGTCTTATTGTCGGACGCCTCTGGTAGTGGAAAATTCTGGAGTGTTTTCATAAATTTTAACCTTACCTTTTGCTTGTCTCCATTGCATTGATACAACTCAAAATTGTAGCGCCTGAGCCATATCCTGCTTTCTTGTTCTTCTCCGTATATGTGCCTAAGTATTCTTCTTTCAAAGCAGACTAACAGTTCTTCGTCGCTTTTTACTATAGTCCATGTGTCTGACGCGTATGTCAGGACAGGTTTAATAAGAGTTTTATATGTTAGTATCTTGGGTTTTCTGCTAATTATGTGTAATGTTAAGAACTGCTTTCGTTCAAAGTAAGCTCTGTTCTCCAGGCATATTCTTCTCTTAATTTTTACGCTTACTCTCTCTCTCTTTAATCCTGACCCCCCAGGGGGAGTGTAGTGGTCGACGTGATGTCGTGTATTGTCCGTCTCCAGAGATCTCTGTCTCTGGTCATTTCTTTTAATTCATGCATAGGTCTTTGGCATATTCCTGTAATTTGATCTATCCATCTTGTTGGGGATCTTCCTCGTGATCTTCGGCCTTCTACCTTTCCTTGTATTATGAGTCTTTCCATGTTTTCTGTGTTTGCTCTCATAACATGCCCAAAATATTTTAATTGTTGGAGATGGACTTTACTAGAGAGTCGTTGGCTAACTTTTAGCTCTCTTAAAATTGAATTGTTTGTTCTGCGGTCGGTCCAAGGAATTCGTAACATTCGTCTCCAACAGAACATTTCAGTGGCGTGTATCTTTCTTCTCTCCGATTGTCTGAGTCCAAGATTCACATCCGTAGGTCAGTATTGCGAATATTAAGCCGTTGATCAACCTCATCTTTATCGCTCTTGAAATTTGACAGTCCTTCCATATTTTGGTCATTTTTGCTGTGCAAAAATTTTTGGCAACTTTTGCTAGATCAGATCTACGTTTAATCTCTTCTTGTATTGACCCTGTGTTTGTGATTAATGATCCCAGATATAAGTATGAGCTCACAACCTCGAACCGGTCAATTGTGGTTATGTGTGGATGATTGTTGTGTAGTCTATCCACTATCATGATCTTTGTCTTTGATATGTTTAATTGCAGACCAAATATTTGACTTTCGTTTTCGATCAGTCGTATAAGTTCTATCAGCTCTGCTTGATTATTTGCAAGAAGGGCTGTGTCATCTGCGAAACGTAGGTTATTTAGTTTATGACCATTTATTGAGATGCCATTTTCCCATCCTTCAAGTGCTCTTCGCATAATATACTCCCCATATATGTTGAATAATTGTGGAGATAGTATACATCCTTGTCTGACACCCCGTTCTGGATGAAATTCGTTCGAAAGTGTGTCAAGTACTTTAACTGATCCAGTAGTGTGTTCATATAGTTCGGTTATAAGCGTAATTAGATGTTGTGGTACGCCTACTTCCTTTAGTATTCGCCATAAGTGTCTCCACTTGACCCTGTCGAACCCTTTACGGTAATCTATAAAACAGATGTATAGTGGGATGTTGAATTCCCTAGATTTCTCGATTATCTGTCTTATATTCAGCAGGTGTTCTCGAGTGCCTCTACCTTTGGTAAATCCAGTTTGCTCTTGTGGAATTTCTCTTTGAAGGAATGTTTTCTGTCTCTCATTGATTATATGTAGCATTATCTTGCTGGCATGGGATATAAAAGAGATAGTTCTATAATTGTCGCATTTATGGAAGCTGCCTTTTTTATGTATGGTCGTTATTGTAGATTTTGTCCAGCCTTCAGGCCATTGTTTCAGGCCATTTACGCTTACTAGGTTGCTATTATTTAGTTGTGTTTCAAGATATATAAACTCCGAGACCCCTTCCAATGTGTGTGTTTCTGTCACCAGATCTTGTGGTGCCGCTATTTGTGTGCTGTTCGTGACCTTTATATATTTTGTTTTGAATACGTTGACCTGCAGTCCCATTGTCTTCGCGACTGTTTCTAATGTTTCAAAAGCCTGTATCAGGTCTCTTTGTGTCCGCGTTACTATGCCAAAGTCATCTGCGTATGCCAATAACTGTACACTTCTATTGATGATCGTACCTCTGGTTGTTATGCCCAATTTCTTTATGGCTCTTTCTAGCGTAATGTTAAACAATAGTCACGATATACTGTCTACCTGGCGTAATTTAGTATGTGTTTGAAAAGACCTTGGAACTCTGTTTTATACCTTGACTTTGCACTCAACTTTCGAAAGAGTTGCCTTTACCAATGTTCTTTACCTGTCTACACCTGTCATAAGCGCTTTTAAAATCGTATGTTTACGCATAAACAAAAAATAATTTGTATATTTTATATAATTAATATAATGATCCCAAATCTCTTTGGAATTTTATAAAAACAATTGTACTGTTCTCGTTTATATCACAATTCTAACAATTTAAAATTTTTAGCTGATACATAGTCTCACTTTAAACAATGACATGTATAGTGGATTCATATGATTTAGAATTGAGCATTTGTTTAAGAACAAAAGTTCTTTAAACATCAAACCGTAAGAAGTGTACAAGGTGTTCAATTCACGATTATGCAATTGATCTAACTCAAACATCACAGTCTATGATTGTTAATATAACATTTTATAGGTTATGGTAGTTTTTAAGCAGAGCGTTATATTTTATACCTGAATCATTGATTAATGAGAGATAAACAAATTAGTAATGACTTTATTTTGTCCATAATTGCACATATATGAATCTAACAGTCCAATCAGTACAGATTCAAAAGAGGTATCATCTTACAAAAGGTGCAGTATTTGTATTTTTAGTCATTTTTAAGACATTAGATAGTTATGACATCTCAGTTAAGACGAAGACAGTTATAAAGTTAGTGGAGAACAAAAAATAAAATTTGAATCAAGCAACTGACTATATTAAACAGATAACGAAGACCATAACAATACCCAAGGCTTTATTGTAAGAAATATATTTAGCAAAAATATAAGCAGTGTAACGTTATAAATTTTTCTTCAAATAATTATGTTATTTCAATTTTTTTTCTTCTTATTCTTGATCCTTTTTGTATGTAGCTTTAAAACCTGTTTCTTGTTCAATATTAGCTTTCTAAATTGTTTAAATTGTCGCACCATCTTTTTCTTGGTCTGCCAATACTTCTTCGTCTATTTGGTGACTTATCTCGTGCTATGCGTACTATTATATCCTCTGCCATTCTACTGATGTGTTCGTTCCACTCCTGTTTTCGTTTCGTCACCCATCCATTTATGTCTTCTATATTGCAAGCTATTCTTATGTTTTCACTTCCCTCCCTATCCAACAGACTTTTCCCTGATATTCGTCGGAGTATTTTCATCTCTGTTGTTTCTTGTAGTCGTCTCGTTTTAAATGTGCCAGGTCTTGTCTCCGCCGTAGGTTTAATTGCTGCTTTATATAATTCTTGTTTTTGTGTCTTGTCTTAGGTGTTTGTTCTTCCAGATTGTGTCATCAAGAGATCCCGCCGCTTTGCTTGCTTTTAAGCTTTGTTGTCGTACTTCTTCTTCAAGATTTCCGTAACTATTTATATCTATTCCCAGATATCTAAACCTTGCTTCCTTCTTTATTATTTTCTCATCATTTTCGATTTTACACCGTAGTGGATATTCAGATGTTGTCATACATTTGGTTTTTTCTGCTGATATTATCATATTGTATTTCTTAGCTGTTGTATTGAAGATATGTGTTGATATATAAAGACGGTCCTAGATTTTTGTCTCAATAAAGAGCGGCGGCAAGCCGCTTATACGTATTTCGCCCTCTATAGATCTCGTCAGAGCAGTATAGTCACTTCTCTGGATCGCAACAATAGTACATTGTTTACCGGGTAGGAAAAGCTTAACATTCCTGGACGACTGTGAAGATTGCTAAGTCGAGGCGCAAGCCGAGACTTAGCAACACAGAGTCCAGGAATGTGGCTTTTCCTACGAGGTAAACATACTATTTTTCCGCAAATCGTTTAAAATTCGACAGATATTGATTGATTTAAAAAAACGCGATAATTTTATTCCCAAATAAATGGTGCTTTGAAATTCCTAATAAAATTACTTGGGTTACTATGGAAACGTAATGAGGTTGAATTGTCAAACTTGACGCTTATAAATTTAATTGCTGGTGTTCTCGAAAGTAAAATGATAAGTGATGATGAAATTTCCATTCCTGGGACTCCTCCAGAGCTGGTTGAGGCAGTGAATACTGCGTCATTAGAATTATTGCCAAAGAAATCAAGAGAAAAGTACGAAAATGCATACAGACGTTTTATGGATTATCGCATGAGTAAAAATACGAGTTCTTTCTCAGAAAATGTTGTAATGGCATACTTCCTAGACCTTTGTTTAAAGATGAAATCTTCAACATTATGGGCCAATTATTCAATGCTGAAGTCAACCCTTGCACTTAAACACAATGTAGATATATCTACATACTCAAAACTTCGTTCTTTATTGAAACGGCAAGCTCAAGGTTATAGGGCAAAGAAATCTAAGATTTTAACGAATGAAGAAATTGAAAAATTTATCCAGGAAGCTCCAGATAAAGAAAATTTAATGATTAAGGTAATTTACAAGGTTTTAATTTCTATTTAGATTAAAGCTTTATTTATTTTTTAGGTGGCTGTAATATTTGGTATTTCTGGGGCCTGTAGAATGGATGAGTTAGTCCGAATGACTGTACACGATATAGAAGACTTAGAATCTAAGCTTTTAATCAGCATACCTGATTCGAAAACTAACAAACCAAGATCATTTGTAATTAATCAGATCTACTTGAATGTTTATCGAAAGTATGTTTCGTTAAGACCAGAAAATATGAACAGTGACCGATTTTTCTTTAAATATCAAAGCGGAAAGGGTTTTAGACAAGTGGTAGGAATTCATCAATTTAGAAAAATGCCCAAAATAATTGCTACTTATTTGAACTTGGTAAATCCGACAGAATATACTGGTCACTGCTTTCGTCGGTCTTCTGCAACAATATTGGTTGACTCTGGTGCCGACATAACTAGTTTAAAGAGGCATGGCGGATGGAAGTCATCAAACGTTGCTGAAGGATATATCAAAGAATCGCTTAACAATAAGGTTGAGGTGGTAAATACAATTTTCACAGTACAAAATATTCAACAAAATGACACTTCCACCTTGCATGTTGTCCAAAATATTTCTCATAGTTCTAAGAGTGTTCCTCCAATGTTCAATAATTGTACTAACTGTCAAATTAGTGTAAATATAACAAATTGATCTTAAAAATGTATTCAGCAATGACTTGATGTTGTCAAAATATAAATTAATTCCTTATAAGCAATGTGTTTTCTATCATTTATGTAGAACACTAACAACTGTACGGAAATATCATTTCCTTACAGTAAGGAAATGACATTTCCTTACAGTAAGGAAGTCCTGACTTTTTCTTCAAGAAATTTTGACAGGAATGTCAAAATTTCCTGGCGATTTGCGGAAAAATATATTCCCGTCTTAGACAATAGTTATAAAGTAAAGCTTGCAAAGCAAACAGCTTGATAAATAACTCAATTTTTTTATTAAGCTTGATAAACTGGATTTTTTTATATGTGTTAATCTTTGAAGCTCGTCTTCTGTCTCGGCGATTAATGTGGCGTCGTCTGCATAACATCATATTTGGATTTCTTTGTTCTCCATTCTGTAGCCATGACCTTTACGTACTGCTTGTATTATTTCGTCAATTATTATATTAAAGAGAAGTGGGCTTAACGAGTCACCCTATCTGACTCCACTTTGTACTGGTATAAACTGTGTTACTTTTCCATTTATCTTTGGTTGTATTCGATTATGGAGGTAGATGTTTTTGATGATTTGTATAATATTGATTGGTATGTTTCCTATATACAGTAGGTGTAAGACGTCTTCGACTTGGATGCGATCGAAAGCCTGTCAGGTCTATAAAACATAGATATGCTGGTTTATTGAACTCTATGGCCTTTTCTTTGATTTGTCTTAGTACAAATACGGCATCTACGCAGGATCATCCGGATCTGAATCCTTGTTGTTCATCTGATAAAGTTGTTCGTTTATTGATTTTGTTGATTAGGACTTTTGTGGTAAGCTTAAGTGCGGTGTTCAGTAGATTTATACCTCTACCATTGTTGGGGTCTTCTTTATCTCCTTTCTTGAACATTGGTATTAATAATATGTTATTTCTCCATGCGTTTGGTATCTTGCAGTGCAATATTAGTTTTTGTATAAGTTTTGTCATCTCTAGGGTTATACTTTCGCCTCCGTGTTTTAGAAGCTCGTTAGTTATTCCATCCTCGTAACTGATTTCTGGTTTGTGTCTTAATTCAGGTAAATTATTGTGTTTATTATTATTTTCCTTTTCTTTAAATAGTTCCGTCAGGTATCTTTCACATTTGTTGGCTGGTATGTCATGTTATAATGTAAATAATATCGTATGAAACCAACCTCCCTATAATCTGGCAAAATTATAAGTGACAATTCTCCAGCTAGGATCTAACGGCGTCTGGAGTTCCAGTACTCGCTCAACACAGTTGGCGCGTCGAAATGTGGTCGGACCATTCTCATGTAGCGTGGAATATCGAGGTTTTAGTTTAATTTTGCACGCCAGCTTCCTAGCTTCTTTGACTGTGTTGATTTACCGACAAATGACAAGATTGCAAATTCTCCCCTATTCAACGGCGCGTGAACTGGCAAGATTGGAGCGAGAAGTGACACTCTACGCCCCGTGGAATCTCGGCTTTAGGCCATGTACATTCAAAGAACTCCAATATTAAATTATAAATCTTAAAAAAAATGAAAATAGAGTAGTTTTAACAAAATGCCTTGGGAAATATATAAATGCATAATTAATGGAGTTAACCATAACAAGGGACAAATACTGACCCTCTTGATGATGAAATTTCTTTATACCTTGTGCCATAAACTATATTTAGTTTGCGGGAACTACAAAAGACAAAGTTTGTTAGTTGGCTCCTTAAAAACCATGTGATTTTTCTCCAAACACTAGATTGAGCATAAAATAGTAGGTAAGGTTATACTTATCATTTGATATTTTTCATTTGAAATCTTAAAAAATTAGAAATTAGATTGAAATTGGAATTAATTGTATTTTATCTCTTCAGTTTCAAATAAATACTTTTGATTTTCATTCATAAACTGTGATGGAACTCCTTGTATTAACATAAAATAAAAAATATACCTAAATATTAAAATATTTTTACATTTACATTTCTATGTATGGTAATTTTAGGTCATTATAACCTTTAGGTACTTTCAATACTCTAATAAACAGTTAAAGTTCTACTTTCACCACTAATGGACCTCTAGGTCTTTAATTATATGCATCTTTATAAAATAGTAAGATTTTTGTATCGACTATAATGGAGTAATAATTATTTTAAAATACGTACGTATTTTATGGACATGGTTCAGTTTTTATGAGGTTGCATTATATTTCAACTTCAATTTCTACGCCTTGTATGATATTTGTTTATCAGATCGAATTTATATAATTTTATTACGATAAAATTAACTTTTTCTGTAAGTTTAAAACCAACAGTATTTGAATAATTACATAAAGGATTTCAAATATGTACTTGAAGATAATAAATGCAGTATGTTGTTGAAGTTTGAACATGAGCATATGTGGTATAATAAAATCCATAGATAAAAAGACCAAGAAATAACCTTCTTCGGTCCATTACGGAACGCCAATTTATTATTATAGGTAGTGGCTCTAGTTGAGTTTCAACCTACATAAATGTTCTACTTGCTTCAGTTATAGCCATTTCCAACGATTTCACTGTACCACTCTCCTACACCTTTGTAATTCAGTCTTGGCTTACTCCTACCTCTATTTCCTATATAAATTAATAACATAAGGTTTGTCCTAGTTTATAATGGTTGAAGTGTACATAAAAAAATCAAATGAAAGTTTTGACCATAAAGACATTCACAAGACAACATGGATTTCTCCCGATGGAAAAGTAAAAAAATCAGACAGATCATCTCCTAATAGAAAACAAACAGGATAATAGTCGATTGCAGGAGTTAAAAAAGGGCAGATACCAACAGTGACCATACACTTATAAAAGCCGTTGAGGAGAAATAAAATATGAGTACGTTGCGGTTGAAGCGAGTGGCAGTAGTGAAATCAGTCCGTTCTACCAAATCAGTCAGAACTATGGCTTATCATCCGCAATCGGATGGTATGGTAGAACGGAGTGATTTCACTACTACCAGAAGTTCTCTTCTCGTGACGCAATAATTCCGCTCAAGTTTTGAGAGAACTTTACTAAAATATCCAAGGACTCTTCCTGTCCTCCTTGAATCTGAGACAGCACTCCTCCAATTACAGCAGAGACAAAAGAAGACGAGACGAAATGTAAGTTAGAAACACGGCCGAAATTTGAAGGAAATGGAGGTTCTGTTCATGTCAAAGTTCCAACTTTCGACGGAAAATCGTCATGGAACAACTACATGAAACAGTTCGAATCAGCTGCAAGAGCGAATGAATGGTGTGAAAAAGAAAAGGCTGCAAACCTGACTATCGCTCTTCGAGGAGATGCCTTAGATGTGCTTCAGACCGTAGAGGAGACGGATGATTTCGAACAACTCAAGAAGAGGTTAAATATGCGATATGGCCACGAACATTTGAAGCATGTATATCAGTCGCAGCTTAAAGTAAGCATCCTAGGTAAGACGCAAATCAAGAAACTCACTATCAGGAAAACTAGAACGGGTCGGCCTCGGGGGGCAGCTTCGACCCAGAACTTTTCTAAAGACCCTCTCATACTAATAGCTTCTTTGAAATGTCGTGAAGATAGTGTATATGTAGATGGAGAAATAAATGGCAAAAAGCATACGTTGTTGGTGGATACTGGAGCGACCAGAACCATTATACGCCCGACAGTTATAATGTTACAATAATAAATATTATGACGTATAAAAACTGTAAATATATTTACTCATTCACGAATGTTCTAGGTCAAATACTACCGAATTCTACAAAAGGGTCGAATAACCAGTCCAGATACTAAGAATACCGTCGGCGATGACCCTCTGAATTTACCAGAATGCGATCGACTTCTCTAGTATAGCTAAATGAGTAAATATATTTACAGTTTTTATACGTCATAATATTTATTATTGTAACACTATTTTAATATTTCAGCACAAACATGTAGAAAAAGTTTTTCAGAAATTTAATGAAGAAGTAACAAGATGCGGACTAACAATAATACAAACAAAAACGCAATACATGGAAGGGAGGGGAGACATAACAAATAATAGTAAATGCATCAAAATTAAAGGAGTAAAAGCTGTCTGTAATTTTAAAAAAGTGACAGAATTTTAATACTAAGA
Organism: Diabrotica balteata; assembly: GCA_918026665.1. Taxonomy (NCBI): domain Eukaryota; kingdom Metazoa; phylum Arthropoda; class Insecta; order Coleoptera; family Chrysomelidae; genus Diabrotica; species Diabrotica balteata. The sequence continues at coordinate 12,709,537 of OU898283.1, read as the reverse complement.
AGTAGCCATAATGACCAAGGGAAATAGATATAGAAATAGAAATAAAAGAAGGAAAATAGATAGACATATGATTAATAAAAGGAAGCAAAGCGATAGGGTCACTAAATTTAATACTAAATGCAAAATTGTGTCAAGAACAGTAAAATGCGAGTTTAAGAGACTCAGAAAGAGTATAGACGGCAGAGAATCAGAGAAGAAGATAAACAAATAAAGAAATAATGAGAATGTATGAAAAACCAATAATTACGGCAAAAATATGAGTCCAAAGATTCGTATATCGTATAATGTGACCAGATGGCTTGGTCACATTATACGATTGCCGATAAGAGAACAGAAATGTTAAAACAATACTGACAAAAAGAGAAATGGGAAAAAAGACTTGTTAGAAATAGGTGTGAGAGATTGAAGAGAAAAAGCAAGAGATGGAAAGAAATGGGAGAAAATAATCAAATTTTTATAAGCCTGTGGCCTACAAGCCCTGTAAGGATTTGTCTGGGAGGGCAATACGATCTTCCATCCATGTACCATTGATTAGACTAAGATTTAATATCTTAACCTTATGCCTTCTTCAGATGCAGTCTTCTTCAGATGCAGTTTTCAAAAGGTGGTATAATAAAAATTTTTTCAAACACAAAATTTTTTTTTTTTAAATTTTATATTAGCAAATAAACACCTTGGTTTTTCAAGCACATACTTCTACAATCCATTTTGTAATAGTATCTCAATACATTTTGCAAAGGTAAAGCTAAATTTCTAGCCTACTTTCACTGAACTAATCATAGTGTGCTGAATTCATTAGCGGAACATCAGCCGCTCCCATATCTACTGTTCGATATTCTAGCTACTTCCTTCTCTTTAATCTAAATTTAAATGGGGCTTTTGGTTACCAGGTCTCTAGAAGTTGAAGTCGACGATTTACTTGCAAGATACAAAAACCTCTTTTATTGACTTTATACATTTTGGCTATTACATGCTGAGCAAAAACGTATTTCATGTTAAAAAATTACATTACTTACATTAAAAATAATAATTTCATGGGTAATTTTGTAAACATTAAATTGAACGGTAAAAATATTATCGATTTCATGTTAGAAGTTTAACAAAGGCTTAGGAAATGTTCAATCAAATATAACGTGCCTTTTAATGTGAAGTAAACAGTTTTAAATTTTGCTCTATTGAACAATTAACAACAAAAAGTTTGACGTGCTTTAAGTTTAATGGGATAAGGATAAATATATGGCACATTCAATTTGTAAAACGTTTTTCAGTATAGTTTATGTAATGTATTGAGTAGTTATTAAAGGTAAACCCAGCTTACGGAGCTCATGTAGATATATTAACGATATCCATTCTAGTTATATAGGTAAAATCAATTACCAGTTGTGCTTTCTACCTCCTCCTCCTCAATCCTTTAGCCCTTATCAGGGCGTAGTGACACCCTAAATATTATTAATCTGCTGTCTCCATTGACTGCGATCTTGTGCCATATGGACGGCTTCATGTAGGGATTTTCCCACCAAACTCTTCATTTGGTCCACCCATCGTATTGGAGATCTTCCTCTTGGTCTTCGGCCTTCTACCTTACCTTCTACTACCAAAAGTTAGGTATGCTTGGTTTACTTTTTTTAGTAGCCTCTCTTTTATATGAAGCTCTTCCAGAATTGACAGGTTGGTTCTATGTTCTGTCCAGGACACGCGTAGAATTCTTCTATATACCCACATTTCGAAGGCTTCGATCTTACTCCTATCGATTTTTTTGAGAGTCCATGTTTCAGCTGCATATGTAGCAATGGGAAAAATAAGGGCATTGACCAACCTAAGCTTAGTATTCCTTGTTATTGTTCGGTCTTTCCATATTTTAATTAATTTAGCAGTTGCGGTTCGGGCCATTCCTAGTCTACGTTTGATTTCTGAGGAACAATCACCATTGTTGGTTATCAGAGAGCCCAAGTATACAAATCTGTCGACTACTTCGAAAATCCCTATTTGGCGTATATGCGGTAGATTATTATTTGCTCTGTCTACAATCATTTTTTTGTTTTTTCTGGTGTTGATTTGAAGTCCGAATTCTTCACTTATTCGGCTTAGCCGTTCGATGATGGTAATCATTTCGACTTCATTCGCTGCTAGTATAAGTGTGTCATCTGCGTATCGCAGGTTACTGATTTTTCTGCCTCCTATAGTGATTCCTCCATCCCATTCATCTAGTACTTTTCTCATTATATATTCAGAATATATGTTGTACAATAATGGTGATAATATGCAACCTTGTCTAGTTCCTTTCTCTGTTTTGAATGCATTTGAATATATTCCATGTACTTTAACTTTGGCTGAGTTTTTATTATACAGATTTCTTATTAGGTTAACTAGGTGGTTAGGTACTCCCATATTTTCCATTATAGTCCAGAGAGGATCCCATTTTACTGAATCAAAAGCCTTTGTGTAATCTACAAAACAGAGCAACATTGGTATGTTATGTTCTCTCGCTTTTTCTACTATCTGTCTGGTGTTGAGTATTTGCTCACGCGTTCCCTTTCCTGTAACAAATCCACATTGTTCTTCGGCTATCTCTGAAAGTAGAAAGTTTTTTAGCCGTTCATTGATTATATGTAGCAGGATTTTGCTTGCATGAGGGATAAGGGCAACGGTTCTGTAATTGCTGCATATGGTTAGTGATCCTTTTTTATGGATAGGGATCAAGGTTGATTCACACCACTCATCAGGCCATTCACCTGTGATCCATATCATGTTGCACATATCCAGCATTACATCTACGCCAATTTCGCCTATTGCTTTTAGAGTCTCCGTTGTTATGCCATCGATTCCTGGAGTTGTTTTTGTTTCTTAGTTGGTTAAGAGCCTTCCCTACTTCTGCTCGTAAAATGATTGGTTCAGCCTCTCTGATTGCATGTTTTTTGTGTTCTGAGACTGATGCGTCATCTTTTGAAGTGTCTTTGTATAATTCTGAGCAGTAATTTTTCCAGGTCTCTGCGATGCTCTCTATGTCGGTTTTTACTTCTCCATTAGAGTCTTGAATGGCTTGAAGTTGTGGCTTGAACTCTCGGGCTAAATATTTAACTTTTTAAATAGTTCATGACTTTCATGGCGGTTTGCATGTTGCTCCAGTTCTTTACACACGTTATTTATATGGTTGTTTTTATCTCTGATGCACATACATTTTATTTTCCTGTTTATCTCCGCTATTTCTTGAGTGTTGCTTCCTGTTTTTGAGATATGTTGTAGCATAGCTCTTCTTTTTTCCACTAACTCTAGTGCTTCCCCTGACATCCAATGTTTGTTCTTTTGGGTTTTACGCGATGTGCACTCTTTTTCCACTGAATATATCCAGCTTTTTATTCCATTCCACGTTTTATTTGTGTCTTCTAATACTTGTGGTTTTTCTTTGCTTATCAGTTTCATCTGGAATTCTTCTGCATGTAGAAATAAACGTTAATTGTGGGCACTAAGTGTTTTTGCAAAAAATATTTTAGTTTATATATTGTCACGATACTCGTCCTGCACTTTTTAAAATACACTGTTAAGCATAGACATTTTTTTAGTTAATTGTGTCTCAACTACTGCGTTATTGACACTGGGCCAATTCGGTTAAAATAAGTTTTACATTAGGTTATAATTTACAATAAAGAAAGAAAAGAACAATAGTTACATAAAGAAACATAAGTTTTTTCTTATAACTATCGAATATTTAAAGTGTATAAAAATTTATTTGATACACCCCTAGCTGGTACGTAATAATAATCTAAAGTTTTGTTTACCCAGCTGCATATGCGAGACATCTAAAAAAATATTGACTGCATAGAGTCTATTTGGGTCTTACTTCAATACATTCCCACAAAACATTTGAAGACCCAGCACTCTTAAGATCCACTATCGAATCAAAATCGTAATTAAAAAGAGTTGCGATTGGCTGGCAGTTAGAAAAAAGATAGAGACAGAGAGAGGGATAACAACGAAAGGTTAGTGGGTGTTGAAGGTCGGAGAATTAATGAGAACGAATTGGGGTCTGAACGATACAAGATCATTTTCGGTGATAGTTTCAAAAACCGGCAAATTTTGGTTTAATTCGAATGAGTTTTAGTTAAAAAGAAGCTGGTTAGGCTCAAATGCTATGTAGCAGACTTTGTGAAGCGAAATAATCACAGGTTTGTTGTACATAAATACAGCAATGTACTATCCGAAATGATCGCGATTTATAAAAGTAGATTTTGACTTAAACCATATTATTTATATATGATTCTAAACAAATTAAAAAAAAATTAAAAGAAGTAAAAGACACATCAAATTTAATTAGAACAATAATATTTTACCCTTTACATAAATCTTTTTATATTGACAATATAGTCATCAGTATGTACAGCAATGTAATATCCGAAATGATCTTGATTTATAAAAGTAGATTTTGAATTTTAACCATATTACTTAAAAATTACCTTAAACCACTAAAGTAAACCACAACTAAATCTAAACCAGGGAAACCTAGTGGGGCTATAAGTCGCATTCGTCTTCTTTTAAAGCGAGTGGTACAGAAATATTATCGGGAAATACCCCTCGACGTTTCGGCGATATCGGAGGGCTTCCCATAGGTGTGGATGGGGCGGTTAAAGTTCCAGATGATCCCAACGATGAGAGATCGACTTTTGATCCGGACCTCGATGGTGGAGCCGATCCTGAAACATCGTAAAATATTACATGTCGTTTTAATACATATCTAAAACTTTGAGGGTATACAAGGCAACTATCGAACACGGTGATTAATTTAATCTTGCCCAAGTACTTTCGATCAATAGATCATCTTCAGGGGCATCTCGTTAGTTGTGGCCTATTCGACATAGTAGAATGTCATAAATGTAAAATTTGGACATAACAAATACAAAATACAATACACAAAGACAAACAAACACTTTAAAATTTTAAGGAGAAGCTACATGTTGTATAGAAGCCATTCACCATTCTGTCTCCGGCTTCTATACAACATGTAGCTTCTCCTTAAAATTTTAAAGTGTTTGTTTGTCTTTGTGTATTGTATTTTGTATTGTTATGTCCAAATTTTACATTTATGACATTCTACTATGTCGGATAGGCCATAACTCACGAAATGCCCTTGAAGATGATCTATTGATCGAAAGTACTTGGGCAAGATTAAATTAATCACCGTGTTCGATAGTTGCTTTGTATACCCTCAAAGTTTAAATTATTCGAACATTTAACCTTATATTGACATATCTAAAAGTACGTCAGTTTATTATTAGCCCAGTCTGGTTGATTTAGATGATTTTATCAGCTAAAATAATTTGTTTCTTGTAAATTAGCTGAAAGGAGTAAAAAAAGGCATGATATATGGTGGTTCAGTGTCGGCCGAACAAAAGAATCAACTCCATTGTGAGGGGCTTTGTTAATCTGTACAATTTTTGAAATAGTACATTCGAATAGTCCTCTAGAGTTAAAAAAAGGGATGGTAAACTATGCGTCTCCGTTCCGCTAATATTTTCGGCCCTGCAAGGGCATTAACTTTATTTCTTTCTATTAAAAAATTATTTAAACCAGCAATTGAAACCAAAGTTGAATGTAAAAATATTATATTAACGTAAATTGTACTGCGAGACACCAATTGAATATAATAAATATCCCACCAGAAGAGGGGCAAATGCGGATTCTGATCACTACCTAGTCGAAAGTAGAGTAAGGGCTAGAATTTCAAACATTAAAAGGAAAGAGGCTCCAAACATGAACGATACAAGGTAGAACGACTCCTAAAAAATAAACAAAAATAAAGAGTATAAAGAAAAGATAAACAACAAATTAGAAAACAGAAAAACAGAGTCTTCATAAAAGAAGCAGCTAAAGAAGTATTAGGCATAGAAGGTAGAGAAAGAAGAACAAGAACGAATGACTGCTTTGACGAAGAATGTCAGATTATAACAGACAGAAAAAACAGAGCATATTTACTTATGCAACAGGGGCACAGAACCCGACAAGCAGAGGAAGAATATAAACAACTACGCAAAGAATAAAAAGAAAACTCACCGAAGAAAAAAGAGAGAATATATGAACAAAAAACTTCCAGAACTACAAGAACTAAGTAAATCAACAGAGACAAGAAAATTTTATCAGAAACTGAACAAAAGCAGAAAAGACTTCAAACCGAGAACAACGATGTGTAGAGATAAGGAAGGTACTATATTGACAGAACAGCAAGAGATACTAAGTAGATGGACAGAACATTTTACGGAAAAGCTTGAAGGAGATCGGAGAGAGGCGAACCCTGACAAACCATTAGACCAAGCAGATAACAGAGAAAAGCCTCCACCAACAATAGCCGAAATTAGAGTAGCAGTAGACAAATTAAAGAACAAAAAAGCACCGGGATCAGATCAAGTAGCAACGGAGTTACTGAAGGAATGAGGAGACGCACTACAAAAAAACAATACATGAATTGACAACAAAAGATATGGTCGAATAAACAGCTACCAGTGGAGTGGAATAGCGGTATTATTGTACCATTACATAAAAAAGAAAATCAGTTAGAATGTGGAAACTATCGTGGAATCACGCTGCTGAATTCAGCATACAAAATAATGCCCAACGTCATTTATGAAAGACTTAGACCACACGCTGAAAAAATAGTTGGCAAATACAAAAGTAGACAGAAGTCAACAATAGACCAGATATTTGTTCTGTGACAGATCCTCGAAAAAAGAAGTGAGTATAACATCGACACACATCACCTCTTCATAGACTTTGAAAGCGCATATGACAATATAAACCGAGAATTATTTAAAAGCAATGAAAGAATTTAATATACTAACACTTCTTCTTCTTCTTCTTCTTTTTTATAAGCAAGATGCTTGTTCGATGTCGATTAATGCCTCTATTGGAGGTTATCACTCCATCTTTTTGCGTGGTCGCCCGATACTTCTTCTACCTTTTGGTGATTTGTCCCCTCGCTATTCTGACTAATCGGGTCTCTTCCATTCTGTTTATGTGTTCGTTCCATTCCTTTTTTCTGTTCAGTGTCCACTCATTTATTTCTGGTATATTGCATTTTCTTCTGATCTCTTCACTCCTCATTCGATCCCTCAGTGTGTTTCCTGTAATTCTCCTCAGTAAACGCATCTCCGCTGTTTCTAGTAGTTGTTGAGTTTTGAAGGTATCCGGTCTTGTCTCTGAAGTGTATGTCATTATTGGTCTTATTGTTGCTTTGTAGATTCTTGATTTCACGTCGGTATTAATGTGGGGATTGCGCCATATCGTGTTATTAAGACAACCTGCTATTTTATTAGCCTTTTGTACTTGATTTTTCACTTCCTTCTCCACATCTCCGTAGCTAGACAGTGTAATTCCTAGGTAATTTGTCTCCATTACTTGCTCAATGCTGATACCGTCGATTTCCAGTTTATATCTAATTGGTTCTTTACTGATTACAATTGTTTTAGTTTTCTGTGTAGAGATCACCATATTAAAGTCCTTTGCCCTTGTGTTGAATCTATGGGTTAGTCTTTGTAGATCGTCTTCATTGGATGCAATTAGGGCCGCATCATCTGCATAGCAGAGTATTCTAATTTTTTTGTTCCCCATTTTGTATCCTCTTCCTTTATTAATAGTATTGATGATTTCATCCATGATTAGATTGAATAGCGTTGGACTAAGCGAGTCTCCTTGTCTTATTCCATTGCCCATATCTATTGGATCTGTAAGCTGGTCATCTATTCTGACTTCCATATTGTTGTTCTGGTAAATGTTCTCTATTGTTTTTATAACATTTAGTGGAATTTCTCTATCGCAAAGAAGGTGAATTACATCTTTAAGCTTTACTTTATCGAACGCTTTCTTCAGGTCTATTAGACATATGAATGCTGGTCTGTTATATATATATATATATATATATATAATATATATATATATATATAGTCCCCAAGATTCCTAAGAGGAACATAGGGCTTCCACAAAGTGTCTCCAGCTGGTCTGTTATACTCTAGTGCTTTCTCGGTAATCTGTTTTATGATGAATACTGCATCTGTGCACGATCTTCCTGTGCGAAAACCCTGCTGTTCATCCGCTAAGGTAATTCTCTGATTTATTTGGCCTTGCAATATTTTGGTTGTAAGCTTTAAAGTGGTGTTTAATAAGTGGTACCTCTGTAGTTTTCAGATTGTTTTTTATCTCCTTTTTTGTATAGTAGGATAAGCTCGCTTTTCTTCTATTCTTAAGGTATTTTATTATGTTTGATGATTTTGTTAATTAGTGCTGTTAGCTGTTCTGTTAATGCTTCTCCACCATATTTCAATAATTCATTTGGAATTCCATCTTTACCTGCAGCTTTTCTGTTCTTCAGTTTTTCTAAAGTTTGTTTTACTTCTTGTACGGTTATCTCGTCTTCTTCGTTTGTAATGATTTCTGGTGTTTCTGGTTCTAACATCATTTGCTGTTCATCATTATAAAGCTTCTTTAGGTATTCAATCCATGTGTCGTTATCTATGTGTTTCGGTTCGATTAAGTCTTTCATCTCTGATCTTTGGCCTCTTATGAAACGCCATATTTCCTTTTGTAGACCGTAAAAGTCGTGTTCCATTTCTTTTGAGAAGCGTTCCCAGTGTTCGTTTTTAATTTTTCTTACTAGTGCTATTGTTTCGTTTCTTATCTTTTTGTAATTGTTGTATTCTTGTGGTGTTTTGTTAGACATGTATCTTAAGTAAGCTTTCTTTTTTTCTCTGCATTTTTCTTTCACTTCTGCGCAGAACCACGGAGTTTTCCGCTTTTGGAAATATTTATTTTTAAGAATTTTCCTTTCTCCTACAGCTTCTTTTGCTAAATCTAGGATGCTTGCTTTAATTTTCGCCCAGCTTTCTTCGATTCCATTACTTTCTTACGATGTGCACGTTGTCGAGTTTATCTTTGACTCCCTTTTGGTATAGAAGTTTTGTTGATTCGTTCTGCAGACTCTCGACTTTTACCTTTGTGGTGTATTTTTTTTTTTTATTTTTATTGTTTTTATTGTTACATATGCGTGTCGTCATTCTGATTTTTCCAAGTATAAGCTTATGGTCGCTTCCTGCAGATGTTAGTGCTCTTATGTCCAATACTTGAGAGGGATGTATTACCCTGTTCGTCAGGATGTAGTCTATCATTGACCATTGTCTATGACATATAATATATTAAAACAACTAATAGAACTGATAAAAGGATCTCGAAAAGTAGAAATTAGAATCCGGATACAAAATTAATTAACGGAAACAATAGATGTGAAACAACGACTACGCCAGGGAGACGCTCTATCATGCATATTGTTCAACATCGTACTCGAGAAAATACTGATGAACACAACAGTCAATACTCGAGGAACAATCATTAATAAAAGCGTGCAAATACTAGCATTTGCAGATGATGAAATCTTCTTCATGTACCATGTGCTTTCAGAACGTTGGTTACCATCATAGCTATTTTAATTTTATTCACTGCCACCCTAAATAGCATGCATGTATCTACACCATACCAATCTCTCAAGTTCTTCAACCATGAGGTTCTTCTTCGTCCTGGACTGCGTTTGCCTGCTATTTTTCCTTGCATGATATTTTGTAGCAATCTATATTTGGGACCTCTCATTACATGTCTAAAATATTCCAGCTTTCTCTGCTTGATGCTTTTTATGATCTCAGTGGTCTTGCTGAGACGTTCAAGTATTGTGGAGTTACGAATCTTCTCCACCCAGGAAACTTTTAAAATTCTTCTATAGCACCACATTTCGAAAGCCTCAAGGCGATTTAGATCGATTTTATTCACAGTCCAGGACTCGACAGCATAAAGTAAGACCGAGAACACGTAGCAGCGAAGTAGGCGGATCCTTAATGCCAATTTTAGGTCTCTGTTACATAACACCTTGGACATCCTTCTAAAAGCAGCTCTAGCCTGCTCTATTATGGATCTAATTTCGCCGTGATTTTCTGCATTACAATTTAATTGCTGTAAAAGGTAGACGATTTTATCAACTTGCTCAAGTTTGGTATTATTTACATATATAGACGCTTTTATATTCTGTTGTTTACTTATTACAAGTATTAGAAATAAAACAAAGAAATAATAGAGAAATAATAAAGAAATAATAGAGGCATACAACCAAATAGAACGAGCTGCACAAAATAGTGGTTTTAAAATCAATCAGACGATGATGAAATTGTACTGCATTGTTCAATGTAAAACAACGATTAAAAACTATCAGCTGAAATCTTCTGACGTACACGGGCCCGGTGACAACTGAAATGAATACAATAATTACTATCATAGAAATACCAATGGTTCAGACTCATTCGAGACGCGTATGCGAAAAACTTCGTACATGCACTATTCGAACATACAGAAAACTGAAATACGAACGAATTTCTTGTAATTTCTTATGCGAAATATGGTCGAATGAATTCGAAAATACGACCCCTGGTCTATTAATTTATGCTAATTTTTCAGATTTCCAATTTTTCCAACAAATTCGTAAACAAGTTTTCCACATATTAGATTATTTATTTTTACAGCGTTTTGACACATCCTTCTGTTGAAAACTTTTTAATAAAATATTTCTTTTAACTTTAGCCCTATGTTTTATTGAAATATCATTCTGAGAAAATTACCGTTAAAGAAATAGAAAGATATTTTTAAGTATCTTATATTTATTGTGACAATTTGTACCATAATAGATGGCATATTTATTTTGAACGAAGCAAGTGAGAAATAATATCATAAAATATATATACGGGATTTAAGAAACATATTTATCATATTATGTACAATATCTCACTTTTGTAGCTACAAAGCATACGTAAGAGCTTCACGTCCTAGAAAATATATTTGTTTCATGTAAGAAAATTGTGACTTCTTAGTATACTCATTTGTTATTTTTCATTGCGAGATAAATGAGTTAGCAAGCCATTGAATTGAAAGATATTTTTACCAATGTTGGAGAAAATATCTTGTAAAATACTGTTATTATGTACTGATTTTGGAACAGTGGTAAAAATATACCAAAATACGTGAAGTGGGACAATATGAAGTAAATTGTAAAAAATATGGACACTTTAGATCCTCTAATAATTAAAGTATTGAATGAATAAGTTATAATAATAAAAATACTAGTAATAATAAGTTGAGGCAGGGTTGAGTTGATAGGGTGTTGAGAAGGCGGGCCCAGTTATACAATTAACTACAGTTCAACAACAAAAATCACAAGCGAGGTAAACAACAATAATCCAGAGATCCAATCTCTAAAGGTACTGCACTGAAACAGCAGCCAGCGCTCAGCCAAGCGAGACGACCGCGGCATAGTATAAGAGGTTCCATGGAACTTCTTTATACTGTGACCGCGGTAACATATAAAATGCTTTAAGGGTATACAAGGCAACTTTCGAACACGGTGATTAATTTAATCTTGCCCAAGTCCTTTCGATCAATAGATCATCTTCAGGGCATTTCGTCAGTTGTGGCCTATCCGACATGAGTAGAATGTCATAAATGTAAAATTTGGACATAACAATACAAAATACAATACACAAAGACAAACAAACACTTTAAAAATTTTTTTGCAAAGGAGAAGCTACATGTTGTATAGAAGCCGGAGACAGAATGATCTATACAACATGTAGCTTCTCGTTAAAATTTTAAAGTGTTTGTTTGTCTTTGTGTATTGTATTTTGTATTGTTATGTCCAAATTTTACATTTATGACCTTCTACTCATGTCGGATAGGCCACAACTGACGAATTGCCCCTGAAGATGATCTATTGATCGAAAGTACTTGGGCAAGATTAAATTAATCACCGTGTTCGATAGTTGCCTTGTATACCCTCAAAGTTTAATTATTCGAACATTCAACCTTATATTGACATATAAAATGGACTGTGTCCATGAACGAAAATATTTTGCGGTTATATTCATCAATCAGCCAATCGCGTCCACTACTGGATATAGGCCTCCCTCAGTTCTTTCCAGTGCTCTCTACACTGGGCCGCTTGTAGCCAGTTTCCCGCTACAACGTTTTATATCATCGGTCCATCTAGTCGGTGGTCGTCATCGGCTTCTTTTATAGTTTCTGGGCCTCCATTCCATAATACGTGTTGTCCACCGTCCATCTTGTGCTCTGGCTAAGTGCCCTGCCCAGTTCCACTTAAGCGACGTGGTTCTTTCGATGACGTCTTGAACTCCTGATCTTTGCCTGATTTGTTGGTTTGTTATGTGGTCTCGAAGGCTCACGTTCAGCATTACACGTTCCATGGCTCGTTGTGTAACTCTGAGTTTATTCGCAGATTTTTGCGTGAGTGTTAAAGTCTCTGCTCCATAAGTTTGTACAGGTAAAACACATTGGTTTTAAACCTTTCGCTTGAGACACATGGGAATTAAACTTTTTAGAATATGGCTTAATTTGCCAAATGCTGCCCAAGTTAGGCCTCTTCGTCTTTGTATTTCATGTATTTGATTGTCTCTGCTTATTTTGATTTCGTGTCCCAGCTTTGCATCGGAATGTGGGTCACGACTAAACACTAAAAATTTGGTTTCGTTTGAGTTTATTTTAATGCCCATTTCCTCTCCTACCTCGTGAACACGATCAAGCAGAATTTGAAGACCTTCAATATTATCTGATAGAATTACTGTATCGTCGGGATATCTAATCACATTAAGTAGTTCCCCGTTGATTTTTATTCCACATGGATGTCTCTCAAGTGCCTTTTTAAATAGCTAGTCCGAGTAAAACATTGAACAATGTTGGCGACAAAATGCAACCTTGTCTGACTCCTCGTTGTATGGGGATTTCATCGGTGTAGTTATCTCCAATTTTTACGATAGCAGTTTGATTCCAGTACAAATTTTTAATGACACGAATATCCTTGTCATCTATTCCGATATTTTTCAGTATTTGCATTAATTTTACATGCTGTACTTTATCGAATGCCTTTTTAAAGTCCACGAAACATGCAAAAAGTGCCTCCCTGTTTCCCATAGCATTTCTAAAACCAAATTGGGTATCTTTAAGATCTTCTTCGCATTTGCGTCTAATTCTGTTGTGAAGTATTCGGAGGAAAATTTTAAGAGTGTGGCTCATTAGGCTAATTAATCAATATTCTGAGCATTTTCTCGCATTGTGTTTTTTTTAGGTATTGCGACAAAGATGGATTTGAGCCAATCTGCGGGAATCACTCCGGTGTTATATATTGAACTAAAAAGTCTTTCTACTACTACTTTTATGTTATCATTCTCTATTAGTTTCAGCAACTCAGTTGGTGTATCATCTGGACCACAAGCTTTTCTAATTTTTGTATTAATTATAGCATGTTCTACTTCGCCTTTCATAATTTCTGGGCCGTAAGTACAGTTTTGAAAGAATTCGACAATATTATTCCTGTCGTTTTCAAAACAACTCTGATATATACAGCTGCCATTCTTTTCCTATTTCTTGCTCATTTACAATAATTTTGTTTTTAGTGTCAATAAGTACAGAGGGAACTCGTTTTTTAAACTCTTTTCTACCTATCAAAAATAGTGAAAAAATGGTCCAAGTCCATCAGATATTTTTGACAAAATATCCTGTATATAACATTATGGTACTAAATATGATTTTCTTTTTAAATATTACCAAGTAGCAAATTAACCTAATTATGTTACCTGTACACACCAACACAAATTCTTATTTTTTTTATATATAAATAGTTTTTCCCTTTCCTGCAAAATATGTATTTCTGGACGTGGACACTTCTTCTACTCACCGATTTAATCAATTGTTTTCGCATGCTATTTCTTCCTTTTTTACTAAGGTTTACTTGTGTATTAAACTTAATCTGGAATATTAGCGTTATTTATTACTCTATGTCTAATTTATCTCTAGTTTTATATTTCTTGGGTTTTCTGTTTCCCTGTGTTTCTAGAAATCTAATTCATTCGTTCAGCTTTACCTCTAGTTTTCTAAACCTAAGTAATAACTGAAAAAATTAAAATACTTTTTAGAAAAAAATAAAAACGCAGGCCTATGAGTTAGTTGTAAAATCAAACTAAGTATAAAGATAAATATTCATTTTATATAAATCATATTACTTTTTGGTACGTCACTGAAATTTCATATCTAATATATTACAAGTCCCAAGAATCTAATTTAATAGTATCATTCCAGAATATTGTATAGTATAATCCTATTTACAAACCTAAAATAGTAGAAAGTTGTGGATTTAAACAGGATTTCGAAACATTTGGAACAAAATTGAATACAACACAAAAAAGTTCAAAGGGTTGTTCAAAAGTCAAAGTTTGTATTGAAATTAAATTTTTTTTTTTGAATTTTTTTTACATTTGTTTTCAGTTGCCCCAATCCAACCTCCTTGCCATTTACTTATCCACGACCCCAGCTCTCCTAACAAACCCTGAATGCCGTTCGCATACGTTTAGATTGATTTTGCTTGCCCTATCTCGACCTCCATAATTTCTGTCTCCAGTTTTTATACCCCTTATATTAATACCCCATGTGGTTGGCAAAATATCTTCGTTACAAATGATGGAGTGTGAGATCTTCAAAAACGGAAGATCTAAGTTTGAATCAACATTTTATTATTGTATGGAGGTTGATCGGGTAATTCCGATCAATATATTCGATTTGTCAGGAGCTAATCGATTGATTTAAAATAATAATAAAAGTTTATTTTTCATTTTTGCATTTGCAAGAATTATTTTTCCATAAAAATTGGTTGCTTTTGATAAAAAATCGACTAGGTTTTGAAAATTACCCAGTTTTAGGTGGGTATAAATTTTAGTTGGGACACCGGGTATATGGAGCATAAGGATTTATTTAGCGTATGGCAATTTGATACACAACATTATCACATATATGTTAAAATCTAACATCTAATGTATTAATATATTCAATCGACGCTGGTGTTGCATAGGCGAAGTCTGGAGGATCTCCATAATACTTCCTTCGAGGGCATTCGGCAATCATATGCTGGATGGTCTGTTTCTCGGCGCCGCAGTCGCACTCAGCAGAGGTTCTCATCCTCCATTTATAAAGGGAATCTGCGCAGACTCCATGACCCGTTCTTATCCTGTTAAGAGTTGACCATGATTTTCGGGGGAGGTCAAAACCTGGTGGAGTTTCTGTGATGCATGGTGTGTTTCTCATTATTAGGTTCGGTCTGTCGCTCTGCATGTTCTTCCACTGGGAGTTCATTTGAAAATTGTTGGAACTCAAGTTTATTGCATCTCTAGTCGGAGGTTTTCTGGAGCGCAGTCGATGTGAATTAGCGTCGGCGACATATGTGGGAGCACAAGGAGAATTGTGAGATTACGTCTAAGTACAAGGAGTACAATTAAAAGTAGAGAGATGGCAGAAAATACTATTAAACCAATAAAAATTAGATACAAAGTTGTTACGAAATAACAATTGAAAAAGAAGTAAATGTTTCACGAAATAATTTACTTATCTCTAATATAGAAATATTTTTTTTAGTTTACCTTATTCTCTATTTTGCTAATACTATAATCTACTCCAATATTACAACATTTAAAACATTTTCAGATTAGTCGTAATTTTCTTATTCGAATTCCTGTTTATCTACAACTAAAAAGCAAAGAAATTAAAGCTTTCGTGAAAGTTGCAGTGGAGAGAAGTTCATGCCGACCTTGTGAGGCATTCCTACTATTTTGCCGTCCTAAATTTACTTACTTATTGAATTTGATTATTGATGGATACCTGTTAATTAGAACAAATAAAATATTTTATTATCAAGGGATTATTATTACCTATTTATGAGAAGAAATATGAATTAAGTTAGCATTTAGTAAATATTTTGAAAAAAAAACTAAATAAACTAATAGTTAGCCGTTTAAGTAATAAACTAAAAAAACATATTTGCATAATTTTTATGAAAAATGGACTGATTAGAGACGTATTTACACACATAAATTCAATATAAAATTACAAAATAAACTCTTCAGTAAATTCTACACTTTTGTGAGATTCGTAGTCAATGTATTACACATGTATACATTAAAAATCTCTCATTAAGAAATTAACTCCCAAGCACTTGACTATCATGTCTTAAATATAGCCAGTCCATTACAAAACCATGAATTTAATCCAATATTTTATCTCTCATACCTTATACATGTCAAATAGATGAAAGATTAGCAGACCCAGATATCCAGAAGCTCCAACCATAGAAGAATTTCTCGAAGCTATTAAGGCCCAGAAAAACAATAAAGCCCCGGGAGTTGACGAGATTCCAGCAGAACTGTATAAGGTAGGTGGCAACCACCTATCAAGTCATATCCATCATAGTATGCCCAATCTATAAAAAAGGAGACAAACTCCAATGCAAAAACTACCGTGGAATTTCTCTACTATGTACAGCGTATAAAGTCCTCACGTATATTATAAACCAGCGACTCCAACCACTAGCAGAAAATATTATTGGAGAATATCAGACGGGCTTCAGACGGGGAAGATCGACAATGGATCAAATATTTACAGTCAAGCAGGTCTTGAGCAAATCGTGGGAACACGACATTGATATTCACAACGTGTTTGTAGACTTCAAACAGGCATACGATTCAGTCAAAAGTGACAGACTATACTATATATTGGCAGAATTAGCAATACCACATAAGCTAATTAGACTCATTAAAGCCACAATGGATGAAACTCAGGCATGTGTACGAATACAAAACAACCGGACAGACTTTTTCAAAATCTCGCAGGGACTAAAGCAGGGAGATGGGCTGGCACCAACATTGTTTAACCTGGCACTGGAGTATGCGGTCAGGCAAATGCAAACTGGACGAGAAAACCTACTGACCAATAAAACGGTTCAACTGGCTGCCTACGCCGATGATATTAATATTATGAGTAGAACATCAACAGGAGCACAGGAAGCATACGCAGAGTTAAAAACACAAACGAAAAGGCTAGGTCTGGAAATTAACACAGAAAAAACAAAAATAATGGTACAGACGAGAAGAAATATAATCCCACAAAACATTATACATGAAGATGACATTGAAACGGTTGGAAAGTTTACATACCTGGGAGTAGAAATATATGCCGATGGAGCAGAGGATGGAGAAATACGAAAAAGGATAACGCAGGCAAACAAAGCTTATTTTGCCCTCTCCCATATATTTCGGTCTAAAAGTGTCCACCGAAATACAAAGATGAGAATATATAAAACTTTAATTCGGCCAATAGCATGTTATGGCAGCGAAGCATGGGTCCTGAAAGAAACATCCAAAAACAAACTCGACACATTCGAAAGAAAAGTACTGAGGAGAATACTAGGACCTGTGAGGGAAAACGGAATCTTCAGAATTCGATATAACAACGAGCTCTATCAACTGTATAAGGAAACACCCCTGTCAAACTTCATTAGAATACAAAGATTGCAATGGGCCGGACATGTGATACGAATGGGAGAGGATAGGCTACCAAAACGAGCACTGAACGCCAGAATGCAGGGAAAGAGACCAGTTGGAAAGCCAAGAAAGCGCTGGGAAGACACAGTAAGCAGCGACGCACAAGCACTTTTAGGAGTCCGTGTATGGAGAAGAGCAGCCACAGACAGACAAGGGTGGAGGCAAAAAATAGAGGAGGCCAAGGCTCATTTTGGGCTGTAGTGCCGTAGAAGAAGAAGAAGAAGATATCCAGGGGAGAGAACCTGGTAGTTACTGATACTGATGATACAGGTATGTTTTTTTTGTTTATTGAAAGTATAATATATAGTGCTAAACATAACGGTTGCTTTCATGGAATACAAATGGACATTTGTTTCCATACAAAATTGCACTTATTCCATAACTCCTCCAGCAACTTCTCTCTTATGTCACATTAAAAAATGAATTTGTAGCCTTTCCGAATGCCTTCTTTATTTAGTTCGTCTGTCATGGGCGTATAAACAAATCGCCTCACCTCCGTTCCTGATCCACTGTATACAAGGCTGCAATCTACAATATCTGCTTCTACGATAAACTGATAATAGAAAGAGTCATTGCCTTATAGCATCAGCCAACCAGTTCTGTGTCACTGACTGAGAGGTAGACAATCAGAGCCTAATAGCAATACTATTAAGAAAAGGTTTCATTGTAGGCTAAAGACGTTGCGTCAAAAATAAAAATTAAAACATTTTGCACCTTGACAACATTATAAGCTTCTACAGATATACAATCACATCTTGGCAAGTTTGGGATTTTAGTTTCTTGGCATCATACAATTTTTGAGCCTGTTAATATTTTTTCTTACGGACTTTTCAAAATGCACAGTCAGATTAAACATTTTCTTCGAAGTGTTTATGAAGCTTGAATTTTTCACATCTTTAACAATCTTCATGTCCCAATTTGGCAAATGATATATTTCTTTTTTTTTTTTTAATATGGAACCACAGAATAATAAACAATCAGAATGCCCACTCTCCATGGAAAATTAAGTACGCACATCTCCTTCGCGCAGACGTTCCGCCATGTTTTAGAGGGAACCAGTGTTGTTTATGTGGTGTACATAGAAAAATTAACCCGGTTTATTGACTTACGGCAATCGTAGACATACTACACAATTATATTAACATTGTTAAATATAATAACTTAAATATAAACAATTACATAACCTCACAAATCATATGTCTGTGTTATGTGTTTCCTTCTAAAACATGACGCGCGTGCTGAAAAACTTCAAAGGCGGCATCTGAGAGTGGACATTCTGATTGTTTATTATTCTGTGATGGAACTATAAGTAATACAACAAATTAAATGAAGGTGTTTTTTCCAGAAAATTATCATACCACCTTTTGGCTTAGATATGTGGCTTAAATGATTCTATATGTTCAATTATTACCTGGTGATTTTTAATGCTTAGGAGAATTATGGCACACTTTTTATCTTTTTTGAAGAGAGACTTTTATATTGACGTATTACTTTTTTTCTCTACCGTAAAATGCTGAGGCGAGCATCACGACGCTGGCGTCACAAGATAGCATATGGCGTCATCACGGGTAGCATCGTAAAATAGCGGTTCTTGGCATCGAGTCACTACTCTCCATCAATTCTTTTCTAGAGGTCATATATTTGTCCGCTTCTTGTTGATCGACGATGATAAATATAATGAAAGGTTGAAGTTATGCAGAAAATGTTGATTTATTGACAGGTACTGGTAATTACACAATATGATGTTCGTTAGGTAACTACTTATGATAGACTGTACTCAAATGAGCTCAAACCCCCAATTTGTAATCTCATAAATAATTCATACCTCAGCACAGATGTTATTACTTTCTATTATACCATACCAACAAACTTTGAACCATTTCCTTACGTTACAATTTAATCTAGGCCATAATTGCGACAGGAAGTTCAATTAGAAGTATATTATTTGGCAATTTATTTAGTTGTAGGTAAATGAACTAATTATTAAAATATTATACGATATGGTTTACAACGGCTCACTTATACACGGTGAAACTATAAAAGATTAAGAAATTAAGAATAATGGGAGATTACAATTTTAAACCCTTAAGTACTAACACCTTAAATCAATGGCGTAAACACTAACTAACCGCCTGACAGACGGGTTTAGCATTTTAGTGAATATTTTTTGTTTTTTATATACCTTGATGCAAAAAAATATTGCAATGACTTACTGAAAGTATTAGTTATACAAAAAATACAGTAATTAATATAGTTTATCTGTATTTATTAAAATAAAAAATATTATAACAAGAATGGATCGGTTTTTGTGGACATTTTTACGCCTGAAAAAAAAATGTGATAAAAATTAAACAAATTAAACTATATTGATAAAAATTTATAATCGGGTTAAGTAAAGAGTAAGAAACATTAAAACAATAGCATTTTTAAAAAATGTTTACACAAAAAAAAAACTGACAGTCACTAAAGTTGGTAGAGTGTAGCGCACTCCAAACAAATTTTTTTCGCACATTCCAAGCAAATTGGTTTCTAACAATGAAAGCAGACATAAGCTGTTCTTCTTTTCTTTTTATAATGACAGTAAGAACAGTCCTTCTTTTTTTCTAATTTTTCCACTCTTACTTCTGGACGCTGTTGAGGTTCATCTGTATTCAGTATCTCGCATATGCTCAACTTTAGTTTTCTAGGTAAAGAGGAACTTTCTAGTCTTCTGTGTAGCTGAGGTTGGATAAGTTGAAATGCCAGTTTTTCAATAAAATTGGGCCTTTCTAAATGAGTATTATTTTTAAAAGATTCATAAAGAATATAAGCATTTACTGTACTTATATCAAACATTCTGAAAAATATAGCCATAGGCCAACGGCGAGTTCGACGACTGCTTGTAAATTTGGCACATTTTTTCATCCATTGAATCGACACCACCCTTTGTTGAATTATAATCCACTATTATGTGTGGTTTTCTAGTATCTGTATCCTCAGTGGCTGCGTGATGAGATGATGATACCAAAATTACGGCTTTATTTTTATGTGTTGTGTGTGAAAGTAAAGTAATGTGTTTTGTAAATCCGTAAATTGCCGTTCCCACTTCTCGTCGTCTGGTGGGTAAGAAGATAGGAGA
Organism: Diabrotica balteata; assembly: GCA_918026665.1. Taxonomy (NCBI): domain Eukaryota; kingdom Metazoa; phylum Arthropoda; class Insecta; order Coleoptera; family Chrysomelidae; genus Diabrotica; species Diabrotica balteata. The sequence goes on along the minus strand of OU898283.1, from coordinate 12,688,972 downwards.
AATTTCTTTACGATTCTTACGGAGAGTTCCAATGCAAGTTAGACCTTTACTCCTCAATACCTCTGCCAGTTCTACAGATGTAAGCCAGTGGTCAAAGGTTATAGATCTGTTGGTCCCATAGAGAGGAGTAATTAAGCGCATAACAGCCTGTGTCGGCTTACTGTATCTTTTCTGTTCCTCTGTAAGTCCAATACCGTCAGAATTTTTTCTGACGGTATTGGACTTCTGGATTAATTATTCTGGAATTATTATTGGATTTCTGTCAGAAAGCATTGAATAAATAGCTAGTTCGAGCATCAGTACAACACATAATTTTTATACCATACTTTACGGGCTTACTCGGTATGTACATTTTGAAGCTACATCGACCTCTGAATCCCACTAGCATCTCATCAATACAGGCTAAAGTTCCCACAGTGTAGCATGCCTGACTGTTATTAATAAATTCATTAAAAATTTCTGAAATCAGTGCTGCTGGATCCAACACTATTCTCTCATTTCTGTCTTCGGGATTGTCAAATCGCAAACATGACAAAAGGAACGCACATCTTTCTTTTGACATAATGCATCTCATAATTGTCTACGAGTTCCATTAGTAGCAAAAATAGTATCTAGGTTTTCATTGTTTGATTTAAATAAGCATGTAAATGCTAAAAATCCCAAAAATGCGTGAAGTTCTGTCATGTCAAGGTCTTTGAGAGAAGGTGAATTTTGATTTTTGTACTTGGCTCTTTCTTTACCGATTTTCACATTCGTCCATCTAAGAATTATGTTGCAAATATTATCACTGAATAATAACTTCCAAACCTGCAAAGGGTCTGCACTATCTCCAATTTTAGCTACAGGGCGTAATCTAGGTAACTGTAAAACTATATTCTGCTGTGGACGCCGGCCTCTATTTGAAGTGGGAGAATTTTTTGACCATTTGTATCTATTTCTACCATAGAAATAATTCCCTGTCTCCTCTGGATCGTCTTCTTCACTGCTTTGGTCAACATTATCTTCTCTACAAGCCTGTTCTACCTCATTTTCATTTTCTGAAACTAAAAAGAGAACTTTAGGTAATAGTATACTATGCCGTCACGTTTCTACCATAGCTTACGGTCTACCCAGGGATGCGGTGTATACGCTGTATTCGACAAAGAAAATCTTTACAAAGTGAACAAAACGCATAAATCATAAGAATTTCTATTTTAATTTTACATATCAATACTTTCAATAAATAATTCTTCAACATTATCCGTTTTATTCACTTTGTAAAGATTGTTTTTTTTTTGGTATTGTATGCATGTGTTGCTAATCACCATATTCTTTTCTCAGAAGGGTTTGCAAACAATAATGAAAGGCACCATTGTAGACGAAATGTTTATTGCTAAGTACAATAAACATTTATACTACTATTATTTAGGAATATAAAATAAACTACGCAAATTTATTTTCTTTACTAATATGCAAATAACACCCTAATATTTTCCCAGGGTATGCACAAATATGAACCCCTCTTTTCAAATAACATGGCAAGGTAGATTTACTTTCATTTCATTTTACATTGATTTTGCTCCAAAATAAATGTAAAATAGTTGTTACTTGTGAATAATTAATTTTTCCACAAAATTTTTCTTGCATATCATTATTTTGTGCATCAGGTAGATCGCACCCTCGAGGTAGACCACATACTAAACACCGAACTTTAGTACAATACATACATAATAATTCCAAGAGATTTGACTTACCTTCTATTTCCGATTCCGTTTGGTGATCGCTGTCAATAGCAACATTTCTCATAGTTTTTATCCCCATATTTGACCTTTTTTGACGTACTGGGTCCCTCATCCATTTTCAGATAAATAGTAAATAAATACGAACACTAACAACCCGTCTATCAGACGGAAATCACACTTTGAATCTAAATATCTTTAGAATAACAACCTGCAGCAAACTGCCGATCTCAATACTAATAAATACAATAACAACCCAACTTGAAAAGTCAGAAACAGGCGACCGTCAAATTTTTTTTGGTAGGGAGATATCCCACTTTCGACAAGCGATGCCGTCTGAGAGACGGGGCGTTAGTACTTAAGGGTTAAGGGGTTAATTTGTGATTGAACAAGACATTTAAATGAGAAGTAAAAAATTAAAAAAATATCTGCCACTAAAAGATTCGATTCACAACGATTGTCAAAATTTAAAAATCATAAATGTCATCTAATTAATAACAATATTCAATCATCTGTTTGGATTTTACACTTCTTGGTGTTATAATATAAGGTATTGTTAGTTTTATATAAAAGGCTTATCAAACAAATTAAACAGATGGCAAATAAATACATCACAATAACATTTAAAACAACCAACATACTAAGATCTATTCTTTTTAAAACCAAACCCAACAACACGCAAGAGAGAGAGAGAGAGAGAGAGAGAGAGAGAGAGAGAGAGAGATACTTCAATACCACTACATACCTGGCTCAAGATTAAACATGTCTTAGGATAATGAGCACAGAGTACAATGGAAAAATGCATCAATAGTCGCGAAAGAAACAGACAGCAAAAATACATATTATCTAGAATTAACAACATAAGCACAGAAAGATCAGAATTTGATATCAGTACGAAAGTACAAAAATACCTATCAGAATTTCACTCAAAACATGGCCTACAAGATCAAGGCCTATAGTGTATTTTTATGTATGAGAGAGTAATAAAACAATAAATTATGTATGCAAATCCCTAAACTGTTGATACGGGTGACTCAATGAAAAACAGATATTTGTCAACAAGTTTACAGAAGTATATAGGAAAACAATTTTAAATTGAGTATGACCACCAGGTATAAAGGTTGGAGCAGAATAGAATACAATAGTTGTGAGGGTTACTAATCCCTAAATAAGGTTGCCAGTGTCGGAGTGATGGAGGTTAACAGGTACTAATGAATTTGCAAGAAATGTAAGATGTTTATTTTATTGGTTATATATAACCAATAAAAGTTTAATAAGTACCTACCTATTTGCAAAATAAAGTTTAATTCTTTAGATAAAATAAAACGTTTTATTTTATCTGAAATGAGTGCATTCCACGAAGTAAGGGTTTCAACAATCAAACATTTAATTCTTTAATTCCAGGAATCTACGACAGTAATTGACTAGATAATTACCTATTCTAATTAATTACCTAAACTTATTCCACAGAAAATGTGATAGTGGTTTTTTCCATTTTGTAGGAAGGTCCAAGTGGCGTATTCAAAATTCTTAACAGTTCACTAAAAGTAGGTACTTCAGTTGCAAGGTGCAGTTTATTGTGTATACTAATGTTATGGAAAATTTGGAAGTGCCGTGTAAACGCCGAAAAATTGGTCCTTTAACAGTTAATGAAAAAACATTAATATTTAATTGTTTTAAATCATTTACAGACAAACGTTTATGTGAAAGTGTTGATAAGACCGTTGAGTTAGTTAGCAGTACACTTGGTGTTGGGAAATCTACGATTTACAGAGTTATTAAAGAAGAGAAATGTGGTAGTTTTTAAATGCCACGTAATGCTCCACGGAAACCAAAATTTCAAATAGAATATCATTTTAAAGAAGGACTTCGACGGAAAGTGCATGAATTCTTCTTTAGACAAAAATTTCCAACATTGGATAAAGTTCTTGTCTCAGTTCGAGATGATAAGGATTACCCAGAAATGAGTCGAAGTACCTTATGGAAACTTTTAAAAGAAATAGGCTTCCGCTGGAAAAAGAATCCCAGAAAGTCTATTTTATTAGAAAGAAGCGATATTGTCATGTGGAGAAGACATTTTCTAAGAACCATAAAGGAAATGAGAAACCAAAAAAGAAAAATATTTCATCATGATGAAACAAGGATCAACGAGGGTCATACACCAAATAAATTTTGGCAGGATGAAACTGTTACAAGTCAAAGGCACGCTTTTGTAAATAACTTATCTACTGGTTTAAACCCACCATCAGGAAAGGGACGCAGGCTGATAATAGTACACATTGGCAGTTCAGACGGTTTTGTTGAAGGTGGTTTATTAACTTTTGAATCAACTCGTACCGGTGACTACCATGAAGACATGAACGCTGATGTCTTTCAAGAATGGTTCGAACAAATGATAAATCTTCTTCCTAAGAACTGTGTAATAGTAATGGATAATGCAAGTTATCACTCCAGACTTATAGAAGGACTGCCCATAACCAAGTGGTTAAAAAAAGACTTGCAGAATTGGCTGAGTTCAAAAAATATTACGTACCATCCCGGATCTATAAGAAAGGAACTTTATTCGTTGTGTGCCCTTCATAAAGAAAAATTTTAAAAATACGAAATTGATGAAATTGCCAAAAATCGTGGAATGACAGTACTTAGATCCCCACCATATCATTGTGAATTAAACCCGATTGAACTGGTATGGGCACAGATAAAGAGTGAAGTTTCAAGAAAAAATACCACTTTTAAAATTCATGATGTTAAACAGTTGTTTTTGGAGGCCGTAAATAATGTAAAACCTGAAAACTGGGAAAAGGCAGTAAATCACACTATTAAAGAAGAGGAAAAAATGTGGAAGCTGGACAATATTACTGATAAAATGATCGAGCCAGTTATTATAAATCTTGGTTCTGAAAGTTCATCTCTGAATCTGATTTGGATTTGTAACAAGTAGCTGTCAGTTTTATATTAATATTTTTATTCATCTATTTAACATACCTTAGACGGTTTTAAAAACTCTTTTTCTCTTTTGTAATTTTTAAAAATTAAAAAAAATGTGAATTTTTTAAAACTCTTTTTAATGTAGGCCAGTCAGTTCTAATATAGTGTGTGATAGAAGAGGTCACTTTTGTTTACATACACATAACACTTTATAACACTAAAATAATTCATTTATTTTTTACAATTATTCAAAGTAATTTTTCAATTAATCTTGAGCACGCCCATGGAGTGGTAGGAGGTACCAGTTAAAATTATGCTAATTACTCTCTCGTTCATAAAAATAAACTATAATAAGTTAACAATTTCGCAGTATAATACATAATTTTGACAAAATTTCTTATATTTTAATAAATATTCATTTTCAATGACCCACAATATATAAATTTAAATTTTATTTTAATTTTTAAAATACCCTACATGAATATATTTAGATTAATAAATTTTAAAACTTTTGAGCTTGTAATTTTTAGTAAATTTTTTAGTAGTTTCAAAACCGTAGACAACTTATTCTGTAATTTTGCATGTTTCTTAAAAATAAAGTTAAATTTGGAAGCATGCCATATAAAATACTGTATTTTTTATGCAAATACGTAGAATCGAATGATTTTGCATGTAAATTCAATAACTATATACTTTTAAACCGTAACATTCTTTTCTATAAAAACGTTGTTCCAAAACAGTTGACACCAAAAGTTCACGGAAATGTTTCATATTTCGTGCAAACTTTTTAAATAATATCTACCATATATTTTTGGCAAAGCCTTATTGGCTGCTTTTTACCGAACGTAGAATGCTCGGCTGGTCACGCACTGCTAATACGATTAATGTCTATCAGATACGTTGCCAGAAGCTGTAAGATTCATGGTGTTTAACGATATTAAATCAATCATTAAACAGCGGTTTGTTTAGTGAATCCTTTTTAGTTTATTGGCAAATGATCAAATAAAATATCTACGTTGGTGTAATTTTTCTTAAAGAAACCATGTGACAAAAAAAAAAGAAATTGTAGAAGAACAAGTTGCAATACGAATAGTGTAGAATTAGGTACTAGCTTAATTTCGGGATGACGCGAATTCAGGGAAATCTTTTTTACCAGTTTTTGGCACTAATTCTGTAACCATAAAAAATTTACTTCAAAGCAGTGAAAAATAATATCATTTGATGAAAACAACAACCAAATTCAAAATGGAGCTAGATCACAGCCACCTTTACTTCCAAGCCATGAAGTAGAAATTTGGCAAAAACGCGTGGTAGTCCGACTGTGGATTGTTTTGTTTAACATTTCATATACGAAGGCTTGTAAAGTTTGTTGAATTTAGTGTTTTTTTTTAACTTTATTCGAATGTTTTATTTGTAAATTGTGTTTAAATCAATTAGAAAATATTAATATAAGTGAAATTTCATTAAATTTAGAACTTTTAGAAGATTCTTAACGACAATTTAAAAAGCAAGTATAAATATAACCTACAAAACAAACTGAAAATAAAAATACTTTTGCTTCTTGTTACAAAATATGTAAACAAAAACAACAATAATAATACCTACTTTTGTTTTTTGTTACAGATGGTCTGGCATTGTTGTGTACCTGGTTGCAAAACCAATTATGCCAGTACTTTAAAAACGAAACAGGCAGAAAGTACGTTTTCGTTTCCCAAAGATCCCCAAAGAAGGTATACTGGGTTATGCTCTATTCATAGAGAAGGCTATACAATTACCAAATCTTCCGTAGTATGTGCCAAACATTTTCATGAAGATGATATTCAGCGGACTGAACAATGAGAAGATAAAGATGGAAATGTACACATTGAAAAGTTAATATTTCCCAAATTAAAAGGCAATGCAGTTCCTAATATATTTCCTGAAGTACCATCATATGTAACTGTTCATCGTACTAAAGAAAGAAGGAATCCCGAAAACAGAAGAGACTTTTTGCATAAGAAGAGGGAACAAGAGATAACATAATTATGACAATTAGACTTAGACAATAATATCCCATTGAAAAACTGGACAAGTAAAATTACAAGTGACTGTGTATATTTCTATGTATTAAACATTAATCAGTTGGGACATAAGTGTGATAATATTTGTGTAATATGTAGTGTAATAGTTAGCAGTAATTTTAGTGTAATCGTCAATGTAGGTAAGAATAGATTAAGTGGTAATGATTTGAAATGGATTTTACAATATAGTAAATTAACAAGATGGTCACAATTAGAGAACTTACTTTCTTATTTAGATCTGCTTTTTAGATAAGTGACAACAAATTTGAGTATTACATTCAAAAATCTTTTGAGAATATAGGCTATTTAATCGATATACAAGTTATAAATGGTATGTTACATTCAACACATTTTTCATGTATACCTCTTTTAACTTGGTCTATATGACAACAAACCTATTTATATTTAAAATTGCTACTTTCGTATACCTAAGTATGAAAATTCAACAAAAGTTATAAGTAAATAGTAAAATATTTAATTTTCAATTAGATTAATTTAGAACCATATTTATATTGTGTCTGATTTCTTAGGATGAATTTTTTAATCATAATACATAGTTACACTAAGTTTTTACTTAACAAATTTTATATCTTTTGTATTTTTAATAATCTTTTTAAATGTCGTGTTAATGTATTGTGTTATTTATATGCTTAAGTACTTAATATTTAAAATTTCTAGAGATTCTTGACTGCATTTGATTGTAAGATTAACTGTTTGACACTGTATTTTAAGTGCAATAAATTTTACTCTAGTGATTATTTTATTGATAATATAACCTAAATAATAATAAAACTTTATATATATTTACTAGGTATATATAAGGTTTTATTAATTTAATTTCCCTAAAAATATTTCTGTAATGAATTGACGTTTTCAAAATATCAGTTGCCTAAAATTCAAATTAGTTTAATATTCTGGTAGACCTTACAGCTGATTATCGGACTACCGACGTCATAGAATGCGGTGTTGCCTTTTTTACTTCATGGCTTGGAAGTAAAGGTGGCTGTGGCTAGATTCATAATACAATATATATAGCTCAACAAGCCCGAGAGGCCTACGGCTTGAAATTTTTCCACTGTTTTCCTCCATTTTTATATGTCCATGGCCGCAGTTCTCTAATTTGTTATCCCGATTGTTTGTAGGTCTTTCATACACGTTTTTAGCCACTTTTTTGGTGATCGTCTTATCTTCTTTCTTTCCCCTCTCAGCAGCTAGTCTTTTGCCCACCTTCCAACTAATCATCTAAGTCTCTTTGTCCTGACGATCTGGCTAATTTCTGGTTTCCCGTACAGGTCTCAGATCTCTTCATTTGTTCGTCTATGCCAAACGTCTTCATAGTCTTTTACTCCCCCGAATATCTTTCTTAAAAACTTCGTTCCCAGATGTTCAGCAAGTTTTCTTGATTTTTGTTCATTAGCAATGTTTCGCTTCCATACTGGACCGTTAAATTACTGTTCAGCATAGTCTCAATTTTGCCTCTCTTAAGATGTTTTTTGCATTTAGTAGTTTGTGTAGAGCTCTAACCTTCTTTCTTCCTCTCGAAATTCGCTTTTCAATTTTTTGGCTTTCTTCCCCTTTACTTGTTAGGGTTACTCCTAGATACTCAAATTCTGTTACCTTTTTGAAGCAATATTCTTCACTCTTGTTGTTTGTGGTAATCTTCAGTTGTGTGCCTTCATATGAGGTCTGCCATATATATATATATATATATATATATATATATATATATATATATATATTGTTATGATTGTATATTTTGAGTTCAAACTTAGTTTATTGAGCCAATAAAAAGAATTTATAACTTATTTGTTATCAAAAGTAAAATAATCCTTATATTACCTGTGTTCGATGGATTCAAAAGATTTTCTAGTTGTCTTTTATCGGGATAGAGAAGAAAAGGATAAGAATACAAATATATTATATTACAAAGATTTACGTTTCTTTATTTTATATGAACGAATAAAACAATTATTAAATTCTGTCGTTATCTTATCAATCAGCATACAAGAAAATAAATCAAATTATTATGATAATAAGATTATAAAGCTACATACATTTATATTACGTGAAAAACCAATTTTACTTAAAATTTTCTTTACTTGAAAAAAGAAACCACAAAACTTTAAACTTTTGATTAACCTAACAAAACTTCAGTTCTTAAATTTTAATGATAATGACCATGATGTCGAAACGATCCTTCACAGATATAAAATTCAATTGTACAAACACTTACAGTTTATTTTCTTCTTGAGTTGTATGTTGGAACATACCCAGAAAAGTCCAGTCTCCTCAAATATGCGATCTCCCCTCTTTGGCACCTCGGCTCCTTCTTTACGTCTCTGCAAACCTCCTTCAGACTACACAAAAAAACACCTGATTCACTTCTCCAAACTCCGCTACTTATTTATGACACCAGGACCTCCTTTTGTCAACTTGCTGCCGTAAGAATACTTTCACATATACTTTATAAAATGCCCACGGTAGATACAAGGACCTCTTTTAATCCACTTGTTATCTCCTTCTTCAAACTATTCACTTCTTTTCGGTACGCCGGTATCCAAACTCACGAACCATACCCTATCTTGAGACAAAAAACTGTTTTTCTTTCGATGACCAAAATATGACTAACTTCTCCTCTCTCATGATCGACTCACCAAATTCCCATTTAAAAACGACCGTCCAATCAAAAAGCTTAAATTGTGTTTACCATGATTTTGAAAAAGCCTAATTTCGGTTTCAGAGAAAACTAAATAGCTTACTTTAAAATTGGTTTTTTTTCAATACATCATTTATACATATTTCAAAAGATTAAAATATGGTCATTTAATACTTCCATACAGTTTACCCTTCGTTTCAAAGACTTTAAAATTCCTCAGCATTTCCCTTTAGTTCTAGCCATTAACACCAGATCCTCTGCAGGCTACCTGGCTTCTGTTGTCATAAATCATGCCTTTCGTTCGTGTTCCACTCTCTCTCATTATTGCCTCTAGCAAGAAATTGAAAAGAATTGTGGACAGCGAATCTCGCTGATTTAGTCCCCTTCTTACTTCAGAGTTTCCTAATAGGCTTTCTTCTTTCCTTAATCTATTGTCGGTCTTCATTTAGGTAACTTTTACTAGTCTGAATTCGAAGTACTCTTAGGGCATGGTAAAGATGCCTTTTTAACACAGAATCGTAATATTGTTTGAAATCTATAAAGAGGAGGTTTAGCTTTAACTTTTGCTCTTACGTACTGCTCTGAATCGGTAATTTTAGCCAAATCTATGCAACATTACAATAATAGATTTCATGATGAAATTAATTTGAAATTTTTTTCTATCTAAAAAAATTAAGTTGTCTCGAGCCTACGTATAGAAGTTTTCACTTCAAATAGCTCCATATAAACTCTTATTTTGATTCTATTTAAACACATACTTTTGTGTTTATAACAATCCTCCTGAATAAAAAATAAAACTCCCTTAAATGTTTCGTGACTTTCGCTACCAGTTTTCATCCTCTTTTGTCAATGAATGCTATCGATAACATTGTAGCTATGTGATATTCAGTTGTCATAAATAATTACATCGTAAAAAAAGAGATTAATGAATTGCGTGCATTTAATAGATCGGCGAGATTATTTTTATCACGGTATGAACACAATCGAAAATAAGGTTCGGCTATTAAAGTGTAATTTTGCTTTTCAACTTTGAGGTCTAGTTATATAATTCTGTTGTAGATGTTGCATTTTTAAAAAGAAAAATTAGTAATTTTTATAAATTCGTATGAAATATTTATCATTATTCATCAATAATTAAAGTTGTTGTACAAAAAGGATGTACATATGTGAAATTATGAAAATAATTTCAGTGCATGAGGATTGTATTATTTAGGGTTGGTTCAAATAAATAAGAATATGTAGTAAATGGTTATACAGACAATAGTAAATCAAATTTATAAAATGTCTTACCAATACTGATGCTATACACACTCGCGGTATTTTCAGGCTTTCATTTGCGGTTGTTCTTCGTACGGAAAAGCTGTCTTACCGGTTTCTGAACAACGTGTCTCGCGGTACCCACACTAAGATCACGAGATAGAGCACATTTGCTATAAGCGGGAGAGAGAGAGAAAGAGCGAGAGAGAAAGAGCGAGAGAGAGAGAATGTCTGTTGTTAGCGATAGTCAACATTGAAGAGAATATGTCTGTTGCTAACGATAGTCAACAGGGAAGGGAGCGTATGTCTGTTGCTAACGATAGTCAACAGGAAAGGGAAGAGAGTACGTCTGCTGCTAGTGAAACTCAGCAGGCAAGAGAGAGTGACTGTTCCTAGCGATAGGCAACAAGCAAGAGATCGTCTATTTGTTTGCTATGTTACAACTGTCTGTATTTCAAAGTGATATTTTAATCAGTTGCTATCAACAAGTCCTCGTAGGCACTTTGGCTCAGGACCAAGCCACCTTATGTAGTCTTACGTTGCCATGATATCAATTACACTGGTAACTTTAACATCTCAACATATAAGATCAAATAATGTAACAGAAATTTAAACTAATAACATTTAAAGGGTTTTTACCTAAATATTTTAGTGGCTCAAACATGTACACCTAGTTTCACTGATGATGGAATATAGATTCCGAAAACGTTTGCTAATTGTCATATTGCCTAATTAGGTGTTTTAATTATATACCTGTTATAAAGGATTTAAGCAAAAGTTGCCACAGCAAAAATGACCAAAATATGGAACGACTGTCAAATTTCAAGAGCGATAAAGATGAGGTTGATCAACTGCTTAATATTCCCAATACTGACCTACGGATGTGAATCTTGGACTCTGAGATAATCGGAGAGAAGAAAGATAGGCGCCACTGAAATGTTCTGTTGGAGACGAATGTTACGAATTCCTTGGACCGACCGTAAACCAAATAATTAAATTTTAAGAGAGCTAAAAGTTAGCCAACGACTCTCTAGTAAAGTCCATCTCCAACAATTAAAATATTTTGGGCATGTTATGAGAGCAAACACAGAAAACATGAAAAGACTCATAATACAAGGAAAGGTAGAAGGCCGAAGATCACGAGGAAGATCCCCAACAAGATGGATAGATCAAATTACAGGAATATGCCAAAGACCTATACATTAATTAAAAGAAATGACAAGAGACAGAGATCTCTGGAGACGGACAATACACGACATCACGTCGACCACTACACTCCCCCTGGGGGATCCGGATCGAAGAGAGATAAAGGATTTTAAATAAAAAAAAAATTAATTACCAATCTGTCTACTCGAGAACAAAGATCTAAAGATTTTAAGCAAAACTATCCACAACCTGGATGTTTTTGGATGAATAATCCTGCAAAATCTCCTTTTATCATGTCTCTAAAGCATAATATGTCTTTTCCGAAGAAAAACCGTACGACACAAAGTATTGTAAGAAAAAGAGGGACAAGAGAATTGCCCTATAAAAATGAGCTTGTTGCATTAAAGCCTACTACAGAAATAAAAAGAAAAATTACCAAAGCTATCGACTTAAGAGATGATCAACCAAAAAAAAAGGAACAGCATAGTGAGAAAACCAAACACAATAAAGGAAACCAATGGGGAAGACGCTGAATGTAGTTACTGTAGTTACTTGTGTTCAGTTCACAATGCTCTGGCGAAGGAGAAGATGAGGATTATGAAGCCACACATGTCCTATGCTTTGTTGACTAATTATTTTAATGCTTTTAATGTCATTTAATTATATGTTTTTTAAGTTTAAATGTTTAAGTTTGTTTTAAGACTCTTATACCAAATAAGTTTGTATGTTGACTACAAAAAGATGTTGACATCATTTATTTAATAATATCCCACAATGTCCCACCTGGTAATCCACTTTACACCGTTATACGGGGCAAAGTGGGGTAAACTTTACTCCGCATGAGTTTTGTTCTGTTAGTCAAATTCTAACTACTTAAATATTAAATAGTTTGTCAATCAATAATTATAGATATGTTGTACAATGAAAAAAAAAACTAATATCATGATTTCCTGAAATAACAGGTATAGTATCTTAGGTACCTTGCTATGAACCCCCTCTCCCCCTACAGACACTCAACATCAAAGCTAGACTTATAACTATAACTTATAACATAAATATTTTAAGATATTTTAATGGATGACTGGTATAGAGAATATTATTTCCTGTAACTGATCTGCAAAACTAATATATTTACCAGTCATTGCTACATCACTACAAAGAATAGACGTCTTATTTGGTTCGGTTGATATTATTATTATTTTAATAACATCCAGTATAATTAGAATGTGCTTATACACCATTTTAAAAGAGAAGCAAAAATTGAAATCTGAATAATTTCTCAATATATTTAAATGTTTTACATCAATTATCGTGCACCGATACCAATTCTAACAGAAAGCTTGGAACATAACAATATTGAAAAATATCATTCGATTTTTTCTGTCCATATCTCGGAAATTATCAAACATTTCACAAAGCGAGCAAAGAATGGTGCCAGTAGGGGTGTTTCGACACAAATGAAACTTATAAAATTCGCCCTAGCTGCGTCTAAAATGGAAATTGGATATAATAAAAATAATGAGAAAATTCTCCAGGAAATTAATATTCGAAACTTGTGCTGCCACTCAAAAATATCTTTTATTCAGGTAGCTTTTATAAAGAAAAAATTATATTGTGATGGTTAAATTAAAAAATTTACGAAGACATTATTGTTCCTGGACATTTTTTATGTTTTTGATGACGCTGAATAAAAATCTGCAATTATTTTAGTCTTAGACCATCGTGAGACAAGTTAGTTTTGCCATACTGATGACTCGTCGTTGCTCAGTATGAGAGGAACCGCAGGTTCGCACATTTGATTGACGCACTTAATTAAGCGGGTAATGGTGCGAAGCTACCATCCGTGGGATTATGCCTGAACGCCTCTAAGGCCGTATTCTTTCTATAGTTTATTTTTATGAACGAGAGAGTAATTAGCATAATTTTAACTGGTACTCCGACCACTCCATGGGCGTGCTCAAGATTAATTGAAAAATTACTTTGAATAATTGTAAAAAATAAATGAATTATTTCAGTGTTATAAAGTGTTATGTGTATGTAAACAAAAGTGACCTCTTTTATCACACACTATATTAGAACTGACTGGCCTACATTAAAAAGGGTTTTAAAAAATTCACATTTTTTTTATTTTTTAAAAATTACAAAAGAGAAAAAGAGTTTTTAAAACCGTCTAATGTATGTTAAATAGATGAATAAAAATATTAATATAAAACTTACAGCTACTTGTTACAAATCCAAATCAGATTCAGAAGATGAACTTTCAGAACCAAGATTTATAATAACTGGCTCGATCATTTTATCAGTAATATTGTCCAGCTTCCACATTTTTTCCTCTTCTTTAATAGTGTGATTTACTGCCTTTTCCCAGTTTTCAGGTTTTACATTATTTACGGCCTCCAAAAACAACTGTTTAACATCATGAATTTTAAAAGTGGTATTTTTTCTTGAAACTTCACTCTTTATCTGTGCCCATACCAATTCAATCGGGTTTAATTCACAATGAAATGGTGGGGATCTAAGTACTGTCATTCCACGATTTTTGGCAATTTCATCAATTTCGTATTTTTAAAATTTTTCTTTATGAAGGGCACACAACAAATAAAGTTCCTTTCTTATAGATCTGGGATGGTACGTAATATTTTTTGAACTCAGCCAATTCTGCAAGTCTTTTTTTAACCACTTGGTTGTGGGCAGTCCTTCTATAAGTCTGGAGTGATAACTTGCATTATCCATTACTATTACAAAGTTCTTAGGAAGAAGATCTATCATTTGTTCGAACCATTCTTGAAAGACATCAGCGTTTATGTCTTCATGGTAGTCACCGGTACGAGTTGATTCAAAAGTTAATAAACCACCTTCAACAAAACCGTCTGAACTGCCAATGTGTACTATTATCAGCCTGCGTCCCTTTCCTGATGGTGGGTTTAAACCAGTAGATAAGTTATTTACAAAAGCGTGCCTTTGACTTGTAACAGTTTCATCCTGCCAAAATTTATTTGGTGTATGACCCTCGTTGATCCATGTTTCATCAAGATAAAATTTTTTTTTTTTGGTTTTTCATTTCCTTTATGGTTCTTAGAAAATGTCTTCTCCATATGACAATATCGCTTCTTTCCAATAAAATAGACTTTCTGGGATTCTTTTTCCAGCGGAAGCCTATTTCTTTTAAAAGTTTCCATAACGTACTTCGACTCATTTCATGCACTTTCCGTCGAAGTCCTTCTTTAAAATGATATTCTATTTGAAATTTTGGTTTCCTTGGAGCATTACGTGGCATTTGAAAACTACCACATTTCTCTTCTTTAATAACTCTGTAAATCGTAGATTTCCCAACACCAAGTGTACTGCTAACTAACTCAACGGTCTCATCAACACTTTCACATAAACGTTTGTCTGTAAATGATTTAAAACAATTAAATAGTAATGTTTTTTCATTAACTGTTAAAGGACCAATTTTTCGGCGTTTACACGGCACTTCCAAATTTTCCATAACACTAGTATACACAATAAACTGCACCTTGCAACTGAAGTACCTACTTTTAGTGAACTGTTAAGAATTTTGAATACGCCACTTGGACCTTCCTACAAAATGGAAAAACCCACTATCACATTTTCTGTGGAATAAGTTTAGAAGGTAATTATCTAGTCAATTACTGTCGTAGATTCCTGGAATTAAAGAATTAAATGTTTGATTTTTGAAACCCTTACTTCGTGGAATGCACTCATTTCAGATAAAATAAAACATTTTATTTTATCTAAAGAATTAAACTTTATTTTGCAAATAGGTAGGTACTTATTAAACTTTTATTGGTTATATATAACCAATAAAATAAACATCTTACATTTCTTGCAAATTCATTAGTACCTATTGACCTCCATCACGCCGACACTGGCAACCTTATTTAGGGATTAGTAACCCTCACAACTATTGTATTCTATTCTGCTCCAACCTTTATACCTGGTGGTCATACTCAATTTAAAATTGTTTTCCTATATACTTCTGTAAACTTGTTGACAAATATCTGTTTTTCATTGAGTCACCCGTATCAACAGTTTAGGGATTTGCATACATAATTTATTGTTTTATTACTCTTTCATACATAAAAATACACTATAGTCAAGGGTGGCAACGATATCTCTTTGAGTTCAGAGAGTCTAAAGGCTCAAAACAATGTGACTTTATTAGGCAGTCGCAGTTCGCTGTGATTATCGCACGAGCCGTTGAGATAATCTGATGAGTCTTATTAAGACGAAATATGTATGAGCGAATATTAGAGGCACTATACGTGAAGTTAGTATCTTAACTGCCTTTTTATCTTATAGACGTGTCCTAACTTTTGGCGGCGAGTTTTGGGTACTAACGGATCGGCAAAAGAGCAAGATACATGCTATATAGATGAAGTGTTTAAGAAGAGTTAAAGGCGATACCAAAATGGATAGAATAAAGGACACAGACATAGGGGACGAATTAAAAATACAATTCACATTGGAGTTTACAGAAGAAAGACAGCAGAGTTAATGGGATTATTTACACCAGTGGGAAGAATGTGGGAAGCAAAAATATTAAAAAACAAAAAAAGTGAAGACCAAAACAGAGATAAGACGAAGTAAGTAATCGGGAAGATATTGGAGAGAAGAGAAGTGGCATGAACAAACGCAAGAAAGTTGACACGAAACCGCAAAGATTGAAAGAAATTTGTTAAGAAGAAAAAATTAAACCTTACACCAAATAGAATAATGGGCGATTTTAAGAAAGATTCTTAAGATTTGTGTTTAATCTTAAAGTTAAAAATATTTAGGTATTATTTTATATTACCTATTTTTGGTGTAATTACTGTATGGTGTAATCAAACAACGGAGAAGTCTTTAGATCAGATATTTGATGTGCTTGAAAAGGAAGGTCTTTGATCAATGTGTAGGTACTCCTAGTTCCAACGTATGGAGCAGAAATATAGACCCTTACCAGAAAAGTAATCAATAAAATACAAGTGGCACAAAAAGCGATGGAGAGGTCAATGCTGAATATATTCCTCAGAGACAGAGTAGCAAATACAATAGTTAGGAGAAAAACTGGTGTTACTGACGCAGTTCAAAGGATTACAACATTGAAATGGAACTGGGCGGGGTATATTTCCAGATTAAAAGATGGAAGCTGGACGAAAAAAATCCTGGAATGGAAACCTAGACACGATGCTTATCGTAATCGAGGACCTCCTTCTAAAAAAGGTGGTCAGATGACATCAAGCGCATTCAGCACAATGGCTTCAGGGATTCAGGGTTCTTAAGATAGAATGCATTGGAATTATTTACGGGAGGTCTATGTCCAGCAATTGACTTGAAACGGCTGATGATGATGATGATTTTTGGTGTACAAATAAAATGTTATTTATATACTCTTACAATACGTCATTAATAACAGTATTTATATTCAAATTACAATTTTATTTATAAATATGTATTCAAGAAGGTAGAATAACCGTTACCTTTTACTATTAAAATCATTGGTTTGCGATAGCTAAAATAAGACAAATATTTGCGAATAATTTTATTAATGCATCTAAAAAACAAAGCCAATCGTTGTATTATGCAGTGGCACATATAAATCGATACAAAGTGGCCTATATAGAGACTCCATACATCATTACGAATCGGACAAAATATTCTAAACTGTAGGTTTTATCTGCATCACAAAAAACTAGTGAGATAGAAAATAGTCACCAAAGTGTAAGAGAGGAGTTACAACAGTTACACAATATACATTTCTCGACATAAATAAACATTTATTAATTGTCAATAACATTTCTTTAAACTTAGTTTAGTATTTTTTATTTTCAGATGAGAATAGTGAGGTCCTTCCATCCGCTACTAAACAACGTTTTAATGATTCGGAAACAGATTCTCATCCCTATTCTGCTAATCACTCGAAATATAATCCGGACTCCGATGATTCTTCTCACAATGAACTTGCTCTCCGAAATGGAACTTTACAAACTATTAAAAACGACTTGCATGACATGGAAGAGTTGCCTGCTACGACAAATAAGTCAAGAAAAAGGAAAAGAAATGTACAAAACTGAAAAAGAATTATTGCAAAAGCAAGAAAACAACGCGGCGAAGCATACTTATCTTCTAGGGGTAAATACGTACCAGAAGTAGTCATGAAGGATGCTTGTTTAGCTACCTGTAAACGAAAATGCACAGAAAAATTTTCCTATGAAGAGAGATTGTCGATTTTTCAAAGATATTATCAGTTAGAATCCTACGAAAGAAAACGAGACTTTATTAATGGTCATACAGAAAATAAAGATAAAAAATGGCATACTACAGAAGAGCCCGGACGTCAACAAACCATTTTATTCTATTTACTTAAAAATTCTAATAGAATCCAGGTTTGTAAAATCATGTTTATCAATACCCTGGGGAATTCGAAAAGGAATTGTAGACATAGCTATGAAAAAGAGAACTGAAAAAACACTACTTTGATAGACAATCAGGAAAAACATATGAAAAAGATCACTGCTATCCTGGTAAGTGTAAAAAACCATATTGAGAAATTCCCTGTAGTCAGTTCACCTTATTGCCGTTCAAAAACACAACGGAAATATTTATCCTCAGACCTTAACATCACTCTTATGTATTCGTTATAGACGAAAGAATGCAGTGAGAACAATCAAACACCAGCTAACTCTGCCATTTATAGAAAGGTAGGTTATACGAAAGAATGCAGTGATAACAATCAAACACCAGCTAACTCTGCCATTTATAGAAAGGTATTTTCAGAGGAATATAATCTTGGCTTCTACCGACCTCGTAAGGACCACTGCTGAGTTTGTATGGCCTATAACTCCCCCTTAAGCGATAAAGCATCTATGGAAACCGAATATTTCGTTCACATAGCAGCCAAGGTAGAGTAGAGGGAAGAAAAGGCTTGGGAAGAAAGAAGAAATCTTGGCTGAGGAATATCAGAGATTGGACTAACCTCAGTGTTGAACAGATATTTCAAGTTGCAAAAGATCGAGAAGCGTTTAAAGAAGTGATCGCCAACCTTCGTTAGAAGACGGCACAAGAAGAAGAAGAAGCAGCAAAGAACAGAGCCTGTGATGAAAGAGATTAAGTAGACAGTTGGCGGAAAATTCTAACGGTACACTCCTCGTAAGTTGCAATATTGATCTTCAACAAGTGCTTTTGGTACCAAATGACCCAACGAACAACGCTTTATTTTACAAGCAAAGATTAAAAGTATTTAACTTCACCATTTATAATACAGTCTCCAAACAGGGTGATTGCTTCATGTGGACAGAGGTTGAAGGAAAACGAGGGAGCTGTGAAATTGCCACTTGCTTATACCAATACTTTGAATCTTTGCCGGAACGATTAACTCAGGTTGAGTGTTTTAGTGATAGATGTGATGGATAAAATTTAAATAAAAACGTCGCTAGTATGTGCTTAACAACTGTTCAAAATACTCCACATTTTATCATCCCTACATATTAAATATCGGCGGTAGCGGGTAGACACTCTTTACGATCCCGGTAAAGACAGGTCTGCTGCAGGGATGCGCCCCTGCCCACGCGAGCTCGGCTTTTTCTCCCAATCCTCTTCCGGGGAGAAGCGGATCCTAATCCCTAAATCAGGATCCCAGCATTAATAAAAGAACCACTCTGAAAGTGATCCAAGTGTACGCTCCGACCAAAAGCCACGACGATGAAGAAGTAGAAATATTTTATGATGAAATAAGAACAGCTATAGAAACAAATAAAGCAAATTACGAAATACTATTAGGAGATTTTAATGCTAAATTGGGCAAAAGGAGGAAGATCATGAACATTTAATTGGTAACTATGGCTACGGGAAAAGAAACGATAGAGGAGAAATGCTCCTCAATTTCATGAATGAACATAACATGTACTCAATGAACTCCTTTTTTCAATAAAAAACCAAGCAGAAAATGGACATGGATGAGTCCCGATAAAAAGACAAAGAATGAAATAGGTTATATCTTAACGAAGAATAGAAACCTTGTAGAAGACGTATCAGTATTAAATCAGTTTGACCTAGGAAGCGATCATAGACTAATAAGAACAAAACTAGTAATTAACAAAAAACTAGAAAGAAAAAGAATACATGAAAAAAGATACAAATGGACATCTGAAGAAATCAAAAATAGTGAATTTAATAAAAAGATAGTGCATGCATTAAAACAAGTTAGCATGCAGCAGATAAACTCCAATGATATTGATGATTTGAACAACCTTATTACCGAAACAGTGAATAAAAGCCTTCTGCAACTGAAAAAACCGAAAACAACATACAATGAATTAGACAAAGAAATATTACAACAAATAGAAAGAAGGAAGATCTTAAATAAATCTAACAAAAGGGGAACCGACGAATATAGAGAACTTAATAGGCAGATTAGAAAAGGAATCAGACAACAAAAAAGAAAAGAAAACGAAAAATTAATAACAACAACTATTGAAAAAAATAAGAGTATGAAATGTCTTAGACCGACACTAGGACGACGTCAGATGATATCATTAATAAGAAAAGACGAAAATGAAATCACAACTAGAGAAAACATACTGACACGAATTGAACAATTTTACACAGAACTTTACAGATCACATCAACAAGATGATGAGATGAGACCAGCACGGAAATTAATAAAAAATGTTGGATCAGAAATAATGCCAAAAGTAACAATTTCAGAGGTAACTACAGCATTGGAAAACATGAAGAGAAATAAAGCTTCAGGAGAAGATAGTATTACCACAGATATGATATTAGAAGGAGGTAAGGAACTAATTGCAATTGTAACTAAACTTGTGAACAGTTGTTTACATCAGGGCAAAGCCCCTAAGAGCTGGAACAACTCTAAAGTAATCTTATTGCACAAGAAAGGTGATAGTCGAAAATTGGAAAACTACAGACCCATCAGCCTACTGTCACACCTGTTTAAAATACTCACCAAAGTCATAACTACTCGACTAACAAGGAAATTAGACGAATACCAACCATATGAACAGGCAGGTTTTAGAAAAGGCTATTCAACTTCCAATCACCTGTTAACCACAAAAATATTAATAGAAAAATGTAACGAATACAAGTTTCCAGTTTTCCTTGCATTTGTAGACTACGAAAAAGCTTTCGATACCATAGAGCACACGGCCGTAATAAACGCAATGCAAAATTATAGAATAGACAGCAGATATATTAACTTAATAAAAGAAACTATAACCCAAGCTACAGCTACATACTTCTTCTTCTTCTTCTTCTTCGTCTAGCCATTCACGTCCACATCTGAACATAAGCCTCTTCAAGTCTTCCTTTCCATTGGTTTTTATTGTAGCTACATACTACCTAAATGAAAATGAACACACGAACCCTGTACCATTAAACAGGGGAGTCAAACAGGGAGATACTTTATCACCCAAACTGTTCACCTTAGTTTTGGAGGACGTTTTTAAAAACCTAAATAATTGGAAATATAAGGGAATAAACATCAATGGCCGCTACCTCAGTAATCTACGATTTGCAGATGACATAATCCTGATAGCTACTGACCTACAAGAAATGCAAACCATGCTTGTAGAACTTCATACCGAATCTTCTAAAATAGGACTGAAAATGAATTTAAACAAAACAAAAGTCATGCACTCCGAAGACACCGTGACAATAATAAACGATAAAGTTATAGAAAAAGTTGAAGAATATATATACTTGGGACAAAAAATAATCCTAAATAGGGAAATTCAGACTGAAGAAATAAAAAGAAGAAGAAAGTTAGCTTGGGCAGCATTCGGTAAACTGAACTATATACTCAGAAATCAACAAATTCAATTACATCTTAGATCTAAAGTTTTTGATGCATGCATTATTCCGATATTAACTTATACGGCACAAACATGGACAATCACAAAAAAGAATATGAATATACTTATAGTCACTCAACACGCGATGGAAAGAGCACTGCTAGGTATATCACTTAAGGACAAGAAAACAAATACATGGATAAGACAGAAAACCAAAGTCACCGATGTGGTGCAAAAAGCATTAAAGCTGAAATGGGAATACGCTGGACATGTAGCTAGTAGCGATCTAAACAAATGGCACAGATCAATTTTAACCTGGAGACCATACCAACACAAAAGACCCAGAGGCAGACCTCCTATGAGATGGACAGATGATCTGAAAAGGACTGCCGGGAAAATTTGGCTACAATTAGCGTACAATAGCAAACAATGGAAAGGAAGACTTAAAGAGGCTTATGTTCAGATGTGGACGTGAATGGCTAGACGAAGACATATTAAATATCAGTGGTGAAATTATGCAATCCTGTCTCACTCCCTTTAATATTTTAACCTGATCTGTATTTAAAATTTGGAAGTTGAAAATTAAATCACCAAGGAGTCGGCGAGCTTCAAAAGTTGGTAACCCTGCTAAAGAAAGTCTTTGTGAGTAATCTGGCCTTCTTCGTTTGAAAGATAGTCTGGTGGCTTTCTTTTGGACATTTTCGAAAAGAGTTCTATCGCGCACTAATCCTTGGCACCAAACTGTTCCACAGTACTCATTAATGGTATATTGATAAAAAGTTATAAAATTATTTCACTTTAAATTTATAGCATTCTATAGCATTCTTGTAGCTGCGCTATCTATCGTAAAAAACAACATCATAGATAAATTTAATGTGTATATTAGCTGTTATTATGACAGGGAGACCCGCTGTCCCCATTACTATTTAACCTAGCATTGGAATACGCAATGCGAAAAATCTATACCAGAGTCAAATCAGACATAACTGCAAGAGGAGCAAAGATTATTCTCGCATTTGCAGATGATGTAGATGCAGTAGCACAGACAACACTGGAAGTTAAGGATATAGTATCGAACTTTGAAGAAGCAACACTAAGCGTAGGCCTGAAAATAAAGGAAGAAAAAACTAAATACATGGTCGTATTAAAAAAGGAACGACAGCGAATAAGACAAAACATTACCATAAACGATCATAATTTTGAGGTGGTCAAAGAATTCAAATACCTAGGAGCAACAATTACCAGTGAAAACACAGGAGAACGGGAGGTTGAAATACAAATACTGGCGGGGAATATCATTCTTTGCCATTCAACATCTAATGAGGTCAAAGCTTCTCTCAAGGCGTGCCAAAATCCAAATGTACAAAACCATAATACGACCAGCAGTGACATATGGAAGTGAAACATTGACATTGAGAAAGAAAGAAATCAATAAGCTATTAGTATGGGAACGCAAAATCCTGCGAATTATATATGGTCCTTGCAGGGACAGCGTGACAATTGAATGGACCAGCAGATACAACAATGAAATAGAGACTCTCTTCGAGACAGGAAACATCGTAAGATACATAAAAGCCAATAGATTAAGATGGGCAGGCCACGTGGTACGGAGTGATAACGACAGACTGATTAGCAATGTGTTTTGGGAAAGACCAGATGGTAAAAAGATCGACAGAAAGGCCTAGAAAAAGGTGGAATGACGCAGTCAGGGAAGACCTGGAGAAGATGGAAGTAAGGCCATGGGAAATAATAGCACAGGATCGGAATCAATGGAAGGCAATAGTAAACGCGGCAAAAACTCACGAAGAGTTGTAAAAGCCAATGATGATGATGATGATTAGCTGTTATTACTGTGAGACCAGTTCTAGCAAAAATTGGAAGATCTTTCTGTAGATCGCGATAGTAAAGTATACATCATTACATTATAGTAAATCACTGCTTAATCTACAGGCTGTAATACAAAACTTGTTAAAAAACATCCATGTTGTTCACTATTAACCAAGTAAGTCTTTATTCCTAAGAAGTTAAGAAGATATGCTTCAAAAGCAAAACAAAATAGCCACTCACAGCTCCTTTCATTTTTTTTTTAATTTATACCTACAGATAAAGCATAATTACATCTATTAAATTATCATACTAAAAGACACCTAAATTCAGTGCTAACAAATTGATACAATAAAAATTAAATGTTTTATTGGAAAATTAAACACTTACCAGTATAACTTCGTAGACCCGAAGGACTGGACCGAGGTCTACTACTACTCGTACTGCAATTGCTATTGGTACTTGTACTACTCGGACTCCTGCGCATTTCAGACTGAGACCTACTATTTCTTCTTCTCGTCCTCTTTTGCGTACTTCCAGACCGACACAACCCAGTAGGGCATTGTTCCCCTAAGGCACATTTTCCTTCACAAATCGAACGGGACTGTAACAGTTCTTCGTAATTATTGAGCATCAGAGCACACTGCTCTTGATCCCTATATACTAACGCCAGGCTAGGATACCTTTCTTTTAAACGTCTTCTTTCCTGAAAATATGAAAACCAATCAAAATGACTTGAGTACCAAGTTCATCTACATAAACACAAATAATCATTACAATGAATTGTTTATTAATTTGTAGGCACATGATTAAATTGCATTCAGAATTTGGCTACATGAATTATTGCTTAGGCATTTTTTAATCTAGAGAGTTACTGGCAAGAATTAGTGAAAACTGTCATATAATATTTTCTTTACACCGGTACTTAGGGTACGGTAATCTATGCAGCCGAGTCATGCAGCTATCGTAAATTATTACGCATGGTCGTTACAATACATGGTCTAGCTACCTTACTGAGGATCCAGGAAGTACTACAGTGTAATGAACTGTGCAATTTTTCAGCTTAACAATTACGTTTCTTTTAAATAATCTTAAAGCAGATCGTTATCTAATCTGGATATATCTCCTACGTCTTTATTCATGTTGCCTGATATACGCCTAGTTAGCGGTTTTCGACCTTTTATTAAGGTTATAATAATAAGGTGTAGACGATAGGAGAACACATTGTGTAGTCAAAATTATTTGAATAGGTCACATTCTCAGCACCTTCAACTGTTGTCACGTTTTGTTTTAAAATTTCTTATTCGCGAGTCGCTGAAAATATTACTCCTTATTTTATACCCTACAGGTGCTATCAAACCAAAATAATAATTTGTTGGTTAGATTAATATATTTAATTGTAATCAAAATATCAAGTGTGCACATAGTGTGCATTATCATTTAATAATAGCGTATATTAGATATCAATCAATGATTTTATATGTAGAAGCACTGAAAACTATTTATAAATGGCAACGGTTGTTTACAATTCTCTGTCTTATGGATCGACGTCAAACTTCAAATGCTGTTCCATGTTTGTTTACTTTTTACAGTAGTTGAGGAAAAGTTAATTTTTCGATATTTTGGCTGTATTTTGAGTGATATTTGTGAAAAGTGAAATAAAATAAACGAAATATTTACATCCCGATCTCTCATTTCATTTGTAAGTACATACAATTTACATTATTTAAGATGAGGAAATGAGGAAGCGTGTTTGTTTACATTTTAATAGGCGTACCATTGGGTTTATTCATGTTCGTTAATGTAGTGAATAAGATATAAGTTCATGAAATTAGTAGACATTTTTAAATTGTAAGTAGACATCATCTGATTAAAAAAGATCTGTTTAGTACCTTTTTAATTTAATATTTCTTATGGATGCAAATAAATTAGTGAAATGAATAAAACTCATTTATTTTTCTATGTAGGTTTCCAAATGATATTGATGATCGAACTATTTTGGTAGCAAATTTAGGAGAAAACAAAGATTTTTTATTGTAGCATTATTTTGATACCTATTAAAAATTAACTTGAATTCAACTATATTTTATTGTACTAATTTTAAAGCAAATAAAATTGTATTTTAATTTTTCTATAAAGACGTGATTTGTCAATAGTTAAACTCTCGTTTTTTAAAATTCTTTGAACGTGTTTTTATACATTATTACTACTTCCAATTTTTAAAATCTGAGTAATTACCCGCGAGTAAAAATTCAAGCACGCTTATGCTCATTGCGGAAGCATCACATTCTATCGAAGCTTCAAAACATTGTGTGTTAAAGGTATCTTATTGCTGTGTCACAGCCACCTGGAAGTAAAGGTGGCTGTGGCTGTGCCCTTCTATGTTTATACGTCCATGGATGAGATCAATTTAAGTTATTATTAATTATCACTCCGAGATTGTTGTGGGAAGTTACCTAGTTTAAGATATGTCCATTAATAAAGTAAGGTAGTGATAGATTGTTTTTGCTAAAATATAGTACAAACGCATTGCTAAATGTTAAGAAAAGTAATCATTCTGAGGGCTTGAGTGTCAATTGGTCATTCTCCGGCATAACCTGTTAGGCAACCTTCAATTTTATTACAGTTCTATATTCCTATATTGTTATATTTACACATTTTTATTACAGTATTGTGCGAATTAATGGAATCACCGTGAATTTTTTTTCATTTTTTCAATATTCACAGTTGGCAACACTACCTACACAGTTGACAGCTGACCAAGCATTGAAAACATAACCTTACTGTGTGTTGGTGTGTTTTAGTGTGTTTTAGGTCATTTCTTACCAAGCTTGTTTTGTTTTGGGGGTTTTTGTACTATTTTGTGTTGTTTTTGGTTTTATTCCAACATGGATATTACGCCTAGGAAGCGTGAAAAGATTGTCACGTTGAGTGAACACACTAGTATGTCACAAAGAGAGATTGCTAGAACGTGTGGAGTGAGTCAGGGGGTAGTAAGCAAAATTTTGAAGCGTAAACGAGAAACGGGATCAGTGGATGTGAAAAGGTTAGGAAGATGTGGAAGAAGAGAAAAACAACACCAGCAGATGATAGATTTTTACTTCGAAAGAGCAAATTGGACCCACGAAAATCAAGCCAAGACCTACAACAAGATCTAGCAGCATCAGCTATAGTGAATCATGACTCAACTGTTCGTAGAAGACTTTTGGAGAATGGTAGAAGGGTAATTCGTCTACAGAAAAAAACAGCTTCTAACTGAACGAATGAAGAAACAAAGGCTACTATGGGCCAAAAAATACTCTAATTGGACTGTAGATGACTGGAAAAAAGTCCTATTTACAGATGAAACCCACTTTATAGTTCAGGGACAGCGGTCGAAATTCGTCAGGAAGTCTGACAATGAAAAGCTTACAGCATCTCATATTGATCAAACCGTAAAACATCCAGTCAAGAAAATGTTTTGGGGATGTTTTTCATACATGGGGGTAGGATCTTTGGTGCCAATTGAAGGCATGATGAACAGCCAAAAATACAAATCCATGTTGGAAAAGTATTTGGACAAAAAACTCCAAAAATGTCAACCCCAAGGAGGAGCGATTCTTCAACAGGACTCTGCTCCCTGTCACAAATCAAAGGAAATGATGGCATTTTTCAAAAATAAGAAGATTAATGTTTTAGATTGGCCCGGTAATTCGCCCGACCTCAACCCCATTGAAAATTTATGGGCCATTTGCAAAGCTAGACTGCGAAAAATCGACTGTACCACTAAAACAAAAATGATAGAAGCGGCCATTCAGGTTTGGTATCGAGACGAAAGGATATCTGACAACTGCCAGAAACTCATAGAATCCATGCCAAAACGGGTAAAAGCAGTAATTGCTGCCCAAGGGGGCATATTTCCTACTGAATGATGTAAGTTTACCTTTATAGTTTTGTCAAAATATAATTTTTTACTAAATAAACTGTTTTTTCATTAAAACAGCCTATGATTCCATTAATTCGCACAATACTGTACATTGCTCTATACTATTATCTTCATATTTTCTAATTTTGTTAGGCGCTCGTTTAGCGTGCCACTTACACATACGTTTTGTTAATAGAGAGCTTACAACTGTTAGATGCATACTTCTTATTTGACCCACTGTTTTGTCGTTGTTATTAGTGTAATATCAATCAAATAATACTTATTTCTTCAATATTACATCATTATGTTTCCATTTTTGGAATTTCTATGCTATCTTTTCTGATTTGAATTGTTATATATAATATATTTTATGAAACGTTTTAAAAATAAAAGTATAAATAAATATCAGTGTCATTATTTTAAACAATATAGAGCAGTTACAAATATTTAGTACTTAATAATTTGATTTGACTCTAACATTTCGAAATTCGACAGCACAGGTTTAATTTCTCTAGGAGCATAAAGAGCAAAGCTCATTTATTTAAAGATACTTTCTACTTTGTCTTCTCATGTCTTTTTAGTTCAAACTAACAAGACTGGGGAAATTTGCTAATTAATTTATGTTGTAATACATCACTTACGAAACTCCGTTTTCGGAAATAAACTTTGAGAACGTTTCCGGATAGAAAACATTATATAAACTACTCACAGTCAGGAGAAAAAAACTTCTGCAATAAAATCACCAACACAATAAAAGGAAAAACTTTCTCTTCTGCTCAATACTCTAAAGGAGTGCTCCACTAGTTTTTAATTATCTAATTAGAATGCTGGTTTGTAAGAATATTGGTAGAAAACTAAAAGCTTAGATAACTTTTTTGTTTATTTATGTGGCATGTTTATTATAAAAGTGTTATTAACACTTGGAATCACTTTTTTGATAAGGAGCTTCATGATAATGTAGTAAAATGTCAAGAAGTTTTGTATACCTATTTAATCTTTACTAGTATCAAGTTATTACGAATGAACTGAAAAAGTGATCACTGGAAACTCTTTTCGACAGAAATGAAACATGATTTTTACGGTCTAAAAAAGGAAATATGGCGCTTCATAAGAGGTTAGGAACAGAATTAAAGGAGCTAATAGAACCAAACCACATAGAAAAGGATAAACGGATTGACTACCTAAAAAGCTCCATGCAGAGTAAGAACAAATGACGCTATGAGAGGAAACACCAGAAATTACCACAAATGAAGAACTTAATATAAATGTACAGGAAGTTCGGAAAATAGTTGAAAAGCTGAAGAACAGAAAAGTAGCAGGTAAAGATGGGATACCAAAATGAGTTACTGAAATATTGTGCAGCAGCGATGATAGAACAATTAACAACAATTATTAATGAAATTATAAAATACAATAAAATACCGGAAGAACGAAGAACGAGCGCACTAATTCTGCTATTCCAAAAAGGAGATAAAAAACAGCCAGAAAACTACAGAGGTATAAATTTGTTAAATACTACGCTGACAGGTAACAGGTGACATGTGACATACGTCAATAAATGTTTAATTTTTTTCCTAAACCATTTTGTTTATTTCTCCTAACTAACTATCTAACCCCTTTTTTGAGTTTTATTTAAAAAGATATATTTTTCATTTCTAGTATATCTGATATATCATTTCATTTTAAATAGCTAGTGGATTTTCTTGTGTTTTGTCCGTTTGTCCAGGAGACTCATGTAAGTACTCCTTTATTTATTGTTCTGATGCTATTTTCTTGTGGCATTTTAAATTAATTTTTCCAGCCAACTATAGGACGTGAGAGCTTACACGAAGAGTCAAATGATAACGGGTTGAGACTAATAAACTTTGCAAGTACTAAAAACATGATAGTAGGAGGAACAAGATTTCCCCATAAAATGATACACAAAGGAACATGGAAATCCCTTGATAACGAAACCATTAACCAAATAGATCACATCCTGATAGATGCAAGGCACTCTTCCGATCTCATAGACGTCAGGAGCTACCGAGGCCCAAACATTGACAGTGACCACTTTCTTGTAATGGCAAAAATCAGAGGAAGAATATCAAACCTAAAGAAAGATAAACACACGAAACAAGACAGAATTAATGTTGATAATCTGCGCATTGAAACCGTTGCGAGAGAGTATATGAGACAAATGGACGAGGAAATGGAGAGCCTGGAGGTGGGGGAAAATGTAGAGGAACTGTGGACAAAATGTAAAAACATATTAACTGAGAAAGCAACAAAAATATTGGGGAAAACCAAACCAGTTAAAGAAAACGAATGGTTTGACAAGGAGTGCCAAGAAGCAACAGATAACAAAAACAGGGCATACCTAAAGACAAATCAAGCTGGATGCACAAGAAGAGCAAAGGAAGAATACCGGACACTAAAAAGAGAAGAAAAACGATTACATAGAAGAAAAAAAGACAATTTGAGCAAAAGCAATTGGAAAGCACAGAATGGCTAAGAAATCAAAATGAAACTCGAAAGTTCTGCAGAAATCTAAACAAAATGCGCAAAGAGTTTAAGCCAAGAATAAGGAGCTGTAAGGATGTAAAAGGAAACATCCTAAATGATACGGCCTCAATCCTAAACAGATGGGTTGAATTTTTCGATGCAAAATTTAATGGCCATCATATCGAAGAAGCAGATAACACCCTAGCAAATCGAAATGATTGGAATCCTTTCAACCCAAACGAAAGACCACCAACCATCGAAAACGTTGCCCAAGCCATATTACCAGGAGTTGATCAAATTTGCAGTGAGCTCTACAAGAATGTTGGCGATGCTCTACTACAGACACTGCATAAGCTTTTACTTCTTGTTTGGCATAATGAGACCATGCCTTGTGAATGGTCTCAAGGCGTGATATGCCCGTTACATAAAAAAGGTGACCAGCTCCAGTGTGACAACTATAGAAGTATAGCCCTGTTAACAACTGCTTACAAAATACTAGCAAATATTCTCTACGAAAGGTTGCAAGTTTACACAGTGGGCATAGTTGGTAAATATCAAGTTGGATTCACTCCAGAAAAATCAACAATTGACCAGATTCATTCAATAAGACAGATTCTCGAGAAAACATTAGAATTCAATATTGAAGCCCATCACCTATTCGTCGACTTCAAGGCCGCATACGACAGTGTCAAGAGAACAGTGCTATACCAATCAATGCATGAGTTTGGTATACCAGAGAAACTTATCCGACTAACGAGAATGACAATGTCTAACTTAGAAGCCACTGTTAGAATACAGGGAGAGAGTTCTAAATTCTTTGAGATAAAGGATGGACTCAGACAAAGAGATGCTCTGGCTTGATCCTATTTAATATTGCCTTAGAAAAGGCAGTCCGAGATACACGAATTAGGGATGGCGGTACGATTTACAATAGATCGATACAAGTCTTAGCATATGCTGATGACATTGACATAGTAGGGCGTAGCAAGCGAGATGTTGAGCAATATCTCCTAGAATTGGAAACAGCGGCGAAACAGGTCGGTCTAGTCATCAACGAAGACAAAACCAAGTACATGTTGGTTACAAAGGATCCGATAGCAAATGAGGAACGAGAAACAGTCTTTGGAAGTCATACCTTTGGACGTGTTGACAACTTCACATACCTTGGGTCGCTTTTGACTGCTACCAATAAAACAAGCGAAGAAATCAAAAGACGAATAATGATGATGATTTTAAATTAATTACTATTTAACTGGGAATAAGCCAGAATTAAACATAAAAATACGTTTATTAACGTTTCAATTTCCACTTCGAAAATCGTTCTTGATTTCCGAAGTGGAAATTGAAACGTCAATAAACGTATTTTTATGTTTAATTGTGGCTTATTCCCAGTTAAATAGTAATTAATTTACCCCTTTATTTCATTCACTTATCCTCACCCAGCTACTCAAATAAATCCTGAGAGCCGTTCGCAACAGTTGCGTTTATTTTGTTTGCCCCATCTCCACCCCAATAGTTTCTGTCCCAAGTTTCAACCCCCTATAATGATCCCAATTAGGTAGGCAAAATCTTTCGTTACAAATGAACAAACAAAACTGCTTATAAAGAGTTTTATAAATTTATTTTTTTATCATTATTATTTATATAAATTTTATAACCTCAAGGTTGAATTATACATGGCCCTCTTTTAGGCAAAGTATAGTCATACAAAATTGCTAAGTGTACAAGGTTGATTTAAAGCATACGAAATATTGTGGAATGAGACACGCAGTATATTCGATACGTATGCTGAAGTTTTCTATTAAAAAAAAAATATTTATTACGATACAATATTTTTAATACTTTTAATGTTTTGGAATTACTCTATTTATATCAGTATTTGTAAGATAAGTCGTATATTTGTAATACTAAAACACATTAAGCCCATAAATCACAAATCAAAACTTTCCAGATTTACCCATAAATTGTTTAGTTTCAGTTTCCAATTTGTTTGCTTTGCTAACTATGATTTATATTCATCTGAAACCCATTTTGCGGAAATATTTTGAGTCTAAGTAGCTACACGTGGAAAACTAAATCAATATCAAACAACATCGACTTGGAATTAGGCACAGTTTTCTTAATCGAAATAAAGGATTATATCATCAATGCACAGAACCGAAGCAAAACATTTCAATTAATGAAGTTAAATTTGAAAACTAATTGAATTGTAGTGTGGTTAAGTTACGCCTTGTTCAGTATTGGAGTTCTGAAGGAGCTAAGAAATTTATAAATAAAACAATGTAGGTATTCTCTATTTTACTTCTGAGAATTTACACAAAAGAGGTTGGGCGAGAGTGAAAAAAGGGTTTCTATGATCAATTAAGAGGCATACTGAATGATATTCTATCAGAGAAGAATGTCATAATAGGAGGTGATTCACAAAGAGAATGATGATGACTTCTGAAAATTTAGACAGTATTGGTTTGCTGTAAGATTCATACCGACAGTCAAATCTTTCACTCAGCTATTAAGTTAATATCTTCTAGAAGGTCTAACCACTTGTTTCAGCTTATTTATCAATTATAACCTACAGAGTAGTACTTACAACTATCCTCAACTAATTATTTATCTTCTACTTATCTTCAGCACGTGTTATGTCAGTTTTGAAGTTTGGTTATCATAATTGATATTTGTACCTTAGATACAGCTGCACATTTGATTTGAATTACAACCCAACAACTCTCTTAAATCTTGCAGCCTGGACATATTTTTCTTTCTTACAATTTTACCTGGATTATGTTTCGTAGAAGTTGATTTGTCTCTTTGTATAACAGGTCTAAAATACGAAAGTTTTGGAGTTTTGATGGTCTACAGTAATTCTTTTGCTTTTCTCATTCTTCTGAGTACCTCTGCAATTTATATTTGATCAGTCCACCGTATTTTTAATATTCTTGACAACACTGCAGTGAAAATAAACGCTAGGTGCTCGATCTCTTCTGTTCTGATAGCCAAGACAACCAATCCAGCATTCAGTAAAGATGGATATTATCAAGTAAATTCCCACTTTCATCATATAATTTCAGGGTGCTTTATCTTACATAAACAACCACAAAGACACACAAACATACACACGCGGGTACACACACACACACACATACACACATATATTTTACATTCATATATATTCTAACCACTTATTTACTTTAAAAGATTACAGTATATTCAGTAAGTTAGTATATAAGTACTCAGAGTACTCAGAGTAAGTTTTAAAATTGACAGACTATATGCTGGACAGGACCGTACAAATTACATAGATAATTCGACTGCAGCAGTTACACTGAGAATGTGTTAACCATTATCAGGTTCGGGAAGAAATGCAACGGTTAACTGATGGTTTACCTCTTGTCCAGCTGCCGAGAAACTTTTAGCAAACCATAGATTGACTGCTGTAGGTATTTTAAAAATTGCCAACCATTATAAGCAACGTACAAAATCGTTCAGTGCAGTCTTTATTTGCTTTTGGAAATCACATGATGGCTTCGTCGTATGTTCCTCTAAGAAGACTGCTAGGTAAAACACAAAGGCTAGCATACCTGTGTATTACCAAGGGCGATAAAAACAACTTCTACTGCATGATTAGTGTTGAATCTACCACCACTTCATATCTTTATACAGAGTGATCAGTGATGCACATATTAATACATAGTCAGTGACATATAGGCCAGATGCATGGTGCTGCCAACAGAAAGCTAATCGAGAAGCTAAAAGGCGATGTTGTGATGTGGAAACCTATCGATGCAACAGCTAAAAGATATAAATTTTAAAAATAGGTTCACAATTAAAACACCATGCAGGGAAAACTGGAATAAAGGTGTACCTAAACTAGCTGCTGCTACCTGGTACACGGATGGCTCAAAAACGTCGGAAGGTGTGGGAGCCGGTATAGTAGGGATAAATCAAGGGATACATTTCCCGGTAAGTTTATCTAAGGATGCAACAGTTTTCCAGGTGGAAATAACGGCAATACTTCACTGCGTAGAAGAAATAGAAAGGCAAGAAAGAGTGTTCTGTTGAGTTACCATCGTCACAGATAGTCAGGCAGCGCTTAAGGCACATCAATGCCATTTATTGGACCAGAACCCTTCTGCGGAATTGCAAAGTCAGTAACATACAAGGAAGAGGGTAGTTCACAAATCTCTGGAATGGTGCGGGAATTCACCAGCATAAAGACAGGAGAAACAGTTCATTACAGAACATTTGCCAAAATTTACGGCAGACCTAATAAGCAAAGACAGGGAAACAGTCAAAGCCTTAGTACTGTAAGCTGAATAGACACTTGAAGCTGATGAGATTATCAGATGATGACCTGTGCAGAATCTATCATCTCGAAGAAGAAACAGTACAGCACATTTTATGTCAGTGTGACAGTCTGGCAAATGTGCGGTTCTCTGCATTAGGAAAAGAAAATCCACAAGTAAATAGCTACATGGAATGTAGAGTCTCGAAGCTACTAGACTTTATAAAAAGGGTCAAGCTAGAGAATGTTATTTAGGACTAAAGGAACACAATAGGTCGCAGTAGAATAGGCCAGAAAGCTGGCTGTTAGTAATTTTTTATGGAATATTAAATGCTTGCCATATTAATGCTTTTATCATAACTAGATTTAGTAATCCACATGCAGAATATAGCCAAAATAGGAGGCTATTTATAAGACATTTGGGAATGGGACATAATAAAAGAACATATGGGTTCTAGAGCCTCGACGTCAAGTTTACATTTATATATTCAGTCTGAAATTGTCAAATACGGCAACTCTAAAGCTCTATCAGATCCCCCTCCTAATAAAAGAGGACACATATTGCAAAAAACGGAAAACAAGACATTTCTGTAAGTTTTGCAAAATTGGTTGTGCATGCAACATATTGTAGCATGTTGCATAGACTGTATAGACAAAATGACGTAAAATCATTGTGTAATTGTGTGCTACTGTATTTTGTGCACCAATTTTTATTTTGTTTATAATTTTACGTTTCTTAATTTTAACAAATATATTTTCACTTATCCCTAATAAAAAACTGTTAAATTTTTTATAATTTTTTAAAATGAAGTGTAAAAATAGTTTTCGTATTTATTTTGTATTATATAATCGGTCTAGGTACAAAATGCATTTCTCTCAATTCCTAATTAAGAAACTTTAATATATAATATAATAACAGATTGATTACGGCTGTCTCCGCTTCTCCGCCTCCAATTTCATCTTTTTCTGTCATATGCAGTTGCCTCTTATTAGTCTCTTGGTAAGCTTAACTTAGTCTCATCAACATGGTAATATGTCCGAACCAGATTAATTGTTTTCGTTCTGTCATCATTGATATTTCGCTCCATTTTCATTTCGTTTCAAATTTGTTCATTTCTGACTCTCTCCAGTTTCGATCTACAGCATCTTCGTCTCAGTTAATCCATTTTTGTCGTCATAAGTTTGTTTCTATTAGCTTTCGTGACGTCAAATACTTCCGAACCGTAAAGTGTAATAGTTTGGACTATACTATCATAAATGTATTTTTTGGTTTCTCGTCGAATTGTTCTTTGCCAAAGAAGAGTTTAAAGCACGGGTCGCTGCACTGCCCTGTTTATTCGTTCCCTGATTTCATCTGAGCTATTTCCCTTCTTGTTGAAAATGACCCCCAAATATTTGCAGGATTTTGCACGCATTTGATTTTGTCGTCTTCCAAGACTAGGTCACATATTTCATTAATTACTATTTAACTGGGAATAAACCACAATTATAGATAAAAATCCGTTTATTGACGTTTCAATTTCCAATTCGGAAATCGTTCTCAAAATACAAACAGTAAATTAAACAAATTTTGTTTTTTGTTACATAGTGAAAAATTCTTCTAATAACTTAATTTTATCTGACTCATTTATATTGACAATTCAGACATACGTTATGCATTTTAAAGTAGACGACTTTAAAATGATATTGCCAATATTGTTGAGTTGCGCTCCTGGGACGACTTTACTTATAAGATAGTTCATTCGATTACATGAAATCAACTTTAACTTGAGAATATCCGTCAGAAAAAATCATAGCATGTAATTCGTCTTTACATGACAGTAAAATTCTCCTGTTAGTGATTCCATAGTAAATTATGAGGGAAAAAACCAAGAAAAAACTTCATAATAATATCCCGACATTGTAAGTATTTGTTCGTGAATTTAGTTTACCTTCAACAAACATCAAAATTCTGATTTTATATGTTACGTTATTTAAAAAACATAAATGATGTATCCTCTATATGTTACTGACTTACTAATACTGGTATTTTCTTATTAATAACTTCCTCTTTCAATATTGGTAACCAGATCCTACTACATTCTGCCGAGGAATTTGCGACACAATTGGCCTCATTTAGCATAATTAGAGCCGCTTCTTTGATTTTTCTTTTTTTAGCATCCGTTTCTTTTGGGACTATATTTGAATTATTCCATTGAACCCTATGTTCATTATCCCATGCGTGTTTACATATTTGAGATCTATCAAATTCTCTATTTTTAATATAATACATCAATCTTATATTAAAAATAGAGAATTTGATATATCTCAAATATGTAAACACGAATGGGATAATGAACATAGGGTTCAATGGAATAATTCAAATATAGTCCTAAAAGAAACGGATAAAAAAAGAAAAATCAAAGAAGCGGCTCTAATTATGCTAAATGAGGCCAATTGTGTCGCAAATTCCTCGGCAGAATGTAGTAGGATCTGGTTACCAATATTGAAAGAGGAAGTTATTAATAAGAAAATACCAGTATTAGTAAGTCAGTAACATATAGAGGATACATCATTTATGTTTTTTAAGTAACGTAACATATAAACTCAGAATTTTGATGTTTGTTGAAGGTAAACTAAATTCACGAACAAATACTTACAATGTCGGGATAGTATTATGAGGTTTTTTTCCTGGTTTTTTCCCTCATATTTTACTATGGAATCACTAACAGGAGAATTTTACTGTCATCATGTCATGTGTTTGTCTTTTTAAAGATGAATTACATGCTATGATTTTTTCTGACGGATATTCTCAAGTTAAAGTTGATTTCATGTAATCGAATGAACTATCTTATAAGTAAAGTCGTCCCAGGAGCGCAACTCAACAATATTGGCAATATCATTTTAAAGTCGTCTACTTTAAAATGCATAACGTATGTCTGAATTGTCAATATAAATGAGTCAGATAAAATTAAGTTATTAGAAGAATTTTTCACTATGTAACAAAAAACAAAATTTGTTTAATTTACTGTTTGTATTTTGAGTACGATTTCCGAATTGGAAATTGAAACGTCAATAAACGTATTTTTCATCTTTACCTAATTGTGGCTTATTCCCAGCTAAATAGTAATTAATTTACAATGAAACAACAAAATAGCTTCAGAACAACACATATTTCATCTATTCCCACTGAGAGATATTCACATTTTGTCATATTCATGTATAGACCTGCCAGGTCATATTCTTCTTGCATTTTTATCACCATATAGTTAAGATCGTAGCTGTTTTCGGCAATTACTACCTGATCATCCGCAAAGAAAAGTGTATATAGCGTGTTTTCTTCCACCGTTATTCCCATGTTTCTACATTTTTTTAGCCATTTTACTAACGATCTGACCAAATAGATTTTAAATAAGGTAAGTGACAGACAGCAGCCTTGTCTTAGTCCCTTTGTTGTTTGAAAAGGGGAGGTGATTTCTTGTCCCATTTTAATTCTTACAAAAAGTTGTGTTCGTAGTATTTTTGAGTGGCGTTAATAAGAATTGGGTTTATGTTCAAGTTATCCATTTCTATCCATAGTTGGGAGATCGGCACACTGTCATATGCTTTTCCCAAATCTATTAAAGCTATATGGGTTTCTCTATTTCTTACCACTCGTTTTTTCATTGCAATTTTTAATGTGAAAATATTATCCATTGTTCTATTGATAGTTCTATTCTTCCTTCTACTTGCACTTGTTCATTTGTCTGTTTAAACCGTTCTCTTCTCTCTGTTAATAAGTTCTCAAAATGCTCTACCCATGTGTTCTCTGATATTCTATTTATTATGACTTGGCTTTTTGTCGTTGTTCTCATCGTTTTTATAGTTCTCTAGGCTTCAGAGCTCTTTGTCCCTCCTATATGGTGGTCTAGGTATTGACATTTTTGTTCCCATGCATTATTTTTCTTTTTAAGTTTTTAAAGTATTTAACTTTAATAAAAAATTTTAATAATTTAAATATTACAATATTATAAAAAAAAATATTGCGTCATCTTGGGTCCTGATAAACCACGCTCGTGCGCTAATGTATTTTTTTAGACGTCATGTAGCATAGTGATATAAAACGCAGAGATTCAAAAAATGCGATGTTATAAAATAAGCATTATGAGTCTCCTGCAGGGAATATTTTTAAAAATTATACATCAGAGTATTACATTGGGATACAAGTATTATCAACAAAATTTTGTTTTATGAAAAGATACCATATTTAGTATACAAATGCCTTCTCAGCGTTGCGAGGATATAAATTTTAATATATACTGATTCAAAAAAATCCGAATACCCAGAAAGAGGCGTCCAACTGTAATGAAATTTTCTACGCGACTCCGTTTTGCCCTAAAGAAAAACATGATAAAACTACGGATGAAAAATTTGGCATAGTGTACACTTTTAAAAATTTATTTTTTTCTATCAAAAAGTGTATGTTTTTATAATTCTCGTTTTCTTTTGTTTGAAATATCACAATAAGTTAGTTATGTCTACACTCAGTTTAAAAATTATTGATGTAGACGTTTGAATGACACAGCTCATTTTCATTTTATATTGTATTATTACTCTACGAACGAATATTGTTCTGAAGCTTTTTTCTTGTGGCATTGTAAATTGATTACTATTTAACTGGGAATAAGCCACAATTAAAGATAAAAATACGTTTATTGACGTTTCAATTTCCACTTCAGAAATCGTTCTCAAAAAAAAAAAAATTAAAAAAATTAAAAATTAACTAATCTACTGGGGAATTTGTTTCCTGACAAATTACTGGACGCTATTTTTCAACTGGAATATCCGGGGAAAGTCAATAGAAAAGACGTATCATCTCGTGAGTATCGGAATTTTTACTGCGTCATATTTTTTCTATTAAAATTTAAGCAAAAAGGCAACTTTTTTTATTCACTTAAATATTGTATAATATAAATATTGTATAATAATGCTACATAGAATCAATGAGAGACTGAAAACATTCCTTCAAAGAGAAATTCCACAAGAGCAAACTCGATTTACCAAAGGTAGAGGCACTCGAGAACACCTGCTGAATATAAGACAGATAATCGAGAAATCTAGGGAATTTAACATCCCATTATACATCTGTTTTATAGATTACCGTAAAGCGTTCGACAGGGTCAAGTGGAGACACTTATGGCGAATACTAAAAGAAGTAGGCGTACCACAACATCTAATTACGCTTATAACCAAACTATATGAACACACTACTGGATCAGTTAAAGTACTTGACACACTTTCGAACGAGTTTCATCCAGAACGGGGTGTCAGACAAGGATGTATACTATCTCTACAATTATTCAACATATATGGGGAGTATATTATGCGAAGAGCACTTGAAGGATGGGAAAAGGGCATCCCAATAAATGGTCATAAACTAAACAACCTACGTTTCACAGATGACACAGCCCTTCTTGCAAATAGTCAAGCAGAGCTGATAGAACTTATACGACTGATCGAAAACGAAAGTCAAATATTTGGTCTGCAATTAAACATATCAAAGACAAAGATCATGATAGTGGATAGACTACACAACAATCATCCACACATAACCACAATTGACCGGTTCAAGGTTGTGAGCTCATACTTATATCTGGGATCATTAATCACAAACACAGGGTCATTACAAGAATATATTAAACGTAGATGTGATCTAGCAAAAGTTGCCACAGCAAAAATGACCAAAATATGGAAGGACTGTCAAATTTCAAGAGCGATAAAAATGAGGTTGATCAACTGCTTAATATTCTCAATACTGACCTACGGATGTGAATCTTGGACACTGAGACAATCGGAGAGAAGAAAGATAGACGCCACTGAAATGTTCTGTTGGAGATGAATGTTACGAATTACTTGGACCGACCGTAGAACAAATAATTCAATTTTAAGAGAGCTAAAAGTGAGCCAACGACTCTCTAGTAAAGTCCATCTCCAACAACTAAAATATTTTGGGCATGTTATGAGAGCAAACACAGAAAACATGGAAAGACTCATAATACAAGAAAAGGTAGAAGGCCGAAGATCACGAGGAAGATCCCCAACAAAATGGATAGATCAAATTACAGGAATATGCCAAAGACCTATGCATGAATTAAAAGAAATGATCAGATACAGAGATCTCTGGAGACGAACAATACACGACATCACGTCGACCACTACACTCCCCCTGGGGGGTCAGGATTGAAGAGAGAGATTGTGAAAAAACTGCACTATACAGAGCATACAATGAACCCGAGGTCATAACCTCCATAAAATGTTGAATTGATGTTGGAGACTGAAACACCAAAACATATTATGAGGCAAACACCAGTAGGGGGAAGGTCAAAGAGAAGACCCAAACATAGATACATGGAACAAGTGGAACAAGATCTGAAAACACTTGCAAGGAACAGAACAAAATGACGGAAAATTCTAGAACAAGAAAGGACCCAGAAAGGATTGTCGAGCTATTGTGAAAAAACTACGCATTGCTGATAAAAACGTTAAACAGACGACAGTATTTACTCTATGTACAAAATATCGAATCAATCGATCCAGTAGTTTTTAAACAATTCTATTTGTTTATCCCATTTGAGGAAAAAAGATCATTTTCTAATTACTGCACATCTCGATTTTTTCATAATTAGAAGCGTTTTTTTGACCTCATTCTCTTGGTTAGCTCTTATATTTTATATTTTAATGATTTTAAAACTAGTACTAGCAAAAATAAGAATGAAAATAACAACAAAACATTTTCTACAGGAAATCACCGAGGAAAAATTCAATGTAAAATCACTGTGGAACGACTTTGTAAGAGAAATGTACCAAAGGAGGCTAGCACAGAAGATACAGCTGAAATAAAATAGACGACATTGAAGATATAAACATGAGCTGGGAGAAAATTAAAAACAACATTGAAAAAGCAGCAATATAAGCTCTAGGAAAACGCAAAGTTATATTGAGCAAAAGAAACAACAACAATACACCATGGATCAGAAAAGAAACAAAAAAGATATGTAAAGTGAAACAAGAGGTCTACACGAAATACAAAACATCAAATACCCCAGAATTCCAAGACACCTATAGAAGAATATGAAATGAAACAAAGCAGTTGGTAAGAAGAATAAAAAATGAACACCGGGAACAGTTTACAAGAAGAATGGAAAGCGACTTCTACGGTACATAAAAACAAATATGGAGACTCATAAGAAACCAATGGAAAGAAATGGCAGAATTGAAGAGATACAATAACATACCAGCAAATGAATGGGGAAGATGCCTGACGAAACTGTTTAAAGGAAAGGAAAATAATAATCAACACAATAACGTACCTGACTTAAGACTTCTTCTTCTGGCAGTACCGTCTCCTATCGGAGGTTGGCTACCATCACAGCAATCTTTACTTTGTTGGCTGCAGCTCTGAACAACTGTATTGAACTGCACCCATACCACTTCCTTAAATTTCACAACCGGGAAATCCTCCTACGTCCCACATTTCTCTTTCCCAAGATTTTTTCTTGGATTATTAGTTTAAGGAGAGAGTACTTTTCTCCTCTCATTATGTGGCCCAGATATTCCTATTTTGTCGTTTGTGTGGTTTTTATGACTTCGCATTCCTTCCCCATCTTCAGCAGAACATCTTGATTTGTTACTCTTTCTGTCCATGGTATTTTCCACATTCTCCTGTAATACCACATCTCGAATGCCTCAATGTTTTTGATGTTTATCTTTTTTAGTGTCCAGGCTTCCATGTCGTACAGCAGAACGGAGAAAACATAGTACCTTAACATTCTCGTTCTTAAGTTTATATTTATGTCCCGGCTGTATAGGAACTTTTTCATTTTGACAAACGATTGTCTCGCTATCTCTATTCGCCTCTTGATTTCTCTTGTCTGGTCATTAGTATCAGTGAAGCCAACCCCTAAATATTTGTAAGACGTAACTCTTTCAACTGGCTGATTATTTATGATTAAATTCACATTGGTGTATTTACTTTGTTACAATCATGAATTTAGTCTTTTTGATGTTTAGTTTTAGACCATACTTCTTGGTATGGTTGTTTATGTTTTTCATCAAAAACTGTAAATTTGCTAGGTTATCTGTTGCTATATATTGTATAATAGTGGAGAAAGCACATAACCCTGACGCACACCTCGACGAATCTCAATTTCTTCGGTTAACTCATTATCAACTTTAATTTTTGCTGTTTGTCCCCAGTACAACCTGGATATGATATTACTGTTGCGACTGTCGATGTTTTTGCTTCTTAGGATTTCATACAGCTTTTGGTGTCTGACTTTATCGAAGGCCTTCTCAAAATCTATGAAACCTACGTAGAGGTCTTGGTTTACATCCAAACATCTTTGCATTAACACACTCAGACCAAACAAAGCTTCCCGTGTTCCCAGTCCACCTCTGAATCCAAACTGTATGGCGCTTATATCCTCTTCTAATTTATTAAATATTCTTTTGTGAATTATTTTTAAAAATACTTTTAGTGTGTGGCTCATCAATGCTATAGTTCTGTGGTGTGAATATTCTCTGGCGTTATTCGTCACCGGGATTGTGACAAAAGTAGAGGAGAGCCATTTCTTTGGTATGATGTCTGTTCTATAAATTGTGTTAAAGAGGTTCACCATTATTTCAAGTGCGTCGTCGTCTATAAGTTTCAACAATTCTACAGGAATTTCATCTGGTCCTGCAGCTTTACCCCCTTTTGTGTTCCTTATAGCATATTCTACCTCGCTTTTTAGGATTTCAGGCCCTGTTGTGTCGTCTGTAGGTTCTGCCAGAACTATTTCTGGTCTTTCGTCTGCAAAAAGTTCTTCAGTGTATTCTGTCTATCTTGCCAGTTTTTCATTTAAATCTGTAATTATTTTACCTTTTTTGTCCTTTACGATGGATGCTTGTTTTACTTTTTTACCTGTTATTTCCTTGATCTTTTTATGCATGTTAAAGCTATCGTACTTTCTATCATATTCTTCTATTTCCTTGCAGTTGTCCAGAACTCAGTTCCCTTTGGCTTCTCTAATTTTTCTCTTAATTTCACGGTTTGTATTTTGTCTTGTTGGTTTTATTTCTTCGCCTTTCCTCCATGAGATGTAAAATTTCGTGTCATCCATTCTTTTTTCTTAATTTTGCTTGGAGCTAAGGAGCCTTCACCCGCTGTCATAAAGACCTTTTCTATCTCCATCCATATATTCTCTACATTGCCTGTGTTCCTATTTTTTGCAGCGATTAATTACTATTTAACTGGGAATAAGCTACAATTAAAGATAAAAATACGTTCATTGACGTTTTAATTTCCACTTCGGAAATCGTTCTTGAGAACGATTCATTTTTTTGAGTTTCATTGTTTTCTTCGTTGGAATTTTCGAAACATGTTTGCACACTGCAAATTCCTGCTAAATGTTAACTAAACATAGCTAAATCAACAGATGAACCTCCATGAGCAATATTAGAAGATAAAGGAGGATAATCTTTTCAACTAGTCCATACTTCCCTTTCTACTATTCTTCTTAATAGTAATAATAATAAGGAAGGAGGAAGTAGTCAGAATCTTATATTATTTAGTCAAGTGAATGCTATATCAGGGGCTCCAATTATTAAAAGTACTAACCATTAAATTTCTATTAGTATTGATAAATATCCTAACTAATATAATAGATGCCTGCTTATCTTTTAAAACACCAATAAATAATTTAGTTTTAAAAATAAACGAAGGAATTTGGTTATTAAATTGTAATTCTCCGCCAACACGCTAAAATAGGGATAGGCTCGGGTAGACCCATTTAAATCTGGGGATGGAGCCTACATTGCCAGTTCGCTTATACGAAAAGGTACATTTTTATCAGTAGTTTTGCATCTGACTTTAATTAAAAACTTACCAGAGTAGAAATAACCGTGCTTTTTTCTGTCGTAATTTTATAAAATTATGAAAAAGCGTAATTAAACTGGATATTTCACAGAAGGTTTTGGCGTATAATTAACCATGCAGCACATATTAGATTTATTTATAATGAAATGACTGATTTCGTGTAATTAGTAAACTTTTTCAGGACGAGAGGCATTAAATTACCTTAATGATATAAAACTCTCATGAAAAGGGAACAGTTTAGAGTCACTTGTGTTTTATTTACTTGATTATTATAAGTTAACTATAAATTGAACAATAATTATGGTTTATATGTTTCAGTCTCTAGATAAGTATTATTTTCAAAATAGGAAAGTTGGATGAAAAAGAAAATTCTAGATACGATGATAAAGAACATAAAAAGGACAACATAAAAGGGACAAAAAAATGCATGAATTGACTGTTAAGACTACATTAAAAAAGAACTGTTACTTTCAAAACATGTTTTCAAGTTCTACAAAATAAATAACAAAATATCTCAAAAAACAAACTTTACAAAACTAACCCAAAACAACAGGAATATTGTATTGGATCATGAAGAAATATTCAAAATCTGTTAAAGATGTGTACTAGATCTGTTGTGATAAAATGAAAATGACAAAAGTCATTTGACAATGCAATGCAATTGATACAGACGTTAAACAAAACTGTGCTCATGAGAAAAAATGTGGATGATACAAAAATTATGTATGTATGTATAGCGTTAAGAGG
This sequence comes from Diabrotica balteata, assembly GCA_918026665.1. Lineage (NCBI taxonomy): Eukaryota > Metazoa > Arthropoda > Insecta > Coleoptera > Chrysomelidae > Diabrotica > Diabrotica balteata. Next base: position 12,644,283 of record OU898283.1, on the reverse strand, counting down.
CCTTTTAGGCCCATCGCTTAATGGATTATTTCTATCGTCTTCTCTTCTTAGCTGTCAGCTTCCATTTTCTGATTCCCTTCTCTCTGACATGTTCCATCACTACGTCTCCCCATTTCTTTCTTGGTCTTTCTCTCTTTTTCACCCTCAAGTACTCCTTAACCAATATTCTCGACTTTCTAGTCGAATCCAATATCTTTTCTAGTTGTTCGAGCCATTCTAGTCTACGTTTATTCAGTACTTTTGTTTATGGAAGGTTTTTTTTAATTACCGTATTGTCAGATTTTAGTAAGAACCTAAGAAGGTATCATTGTTGAATTCTGACAAGCAACAGTGGGAAAAATCTTTTTTGGACATCTACGTCACGGAACAAGACACCCTGGCATCTTTCGGCCGAGTAGGATACTAGGCCAGAAGACCCCATGGTAGTGCCGGATTAACCGTGTTTCGGCTAAAACCTTAATCACCGTTCCAGAGATGTGATCTTGCCCCTCAATGAACAACTAAAATAAAAAACTAAAAGTAATAAATAACCATACCTATTACCCTAAATCAGAAAATGTTTAGACGTTAGGTCATAAAATACTAAATAATATTTACCATAAATGTCAGATCCCTGGCTCAATTTTCTCCTCTGTTCTTCTACTCCTTTTTCTTCTTCTTCTTCTTCTTCAGCCTTCATTTATCCAATGTTGGACATAGGCCTCCTCCAATTGCTTCCACGCTTCCTTATCTTTTGCAATTCTCATCCACTGCTTTCCAGCTAAAGCAGTTATATCGTCTATCCATCTCTTTTTAGGTCTTCCCACGCTTCTTTTTGTTTCTCGAGGTCTCCAGAATGTCACTTTATGAGACCATCTGTTGGTGTCTTGTCTTGCTACATGTGCTACCCATTGCCATCTCAATGTCGCTATTTTTCCCATGATGTCGGTTAATTTAGTTCATCGACGAGGCTTATATTTAACATGGCCCTCTCCATGGCCCGTTGAGTTACTCTTAATTTTTCTGCCATTTTTCTTGTTATTGCCATAGTTTCCAATCCATAAGTTGCAACTGGTAGTATAAAAGTGTCATAGGTTTTTCGTTTTAAGTGAATTGGGATTTTTGTGTCTTTTAAAATGAAGCTCAACTTACCAAAAGCAGCCCATGATAATTGTGTCCTTCTTTTAATTTCTAGGGTTTGATTTTCCTTTTCGTTTTTAATTGCATGTCCTAGATATATTTATTGTTCTACCTTTTCTATATTGATGTTATCTATCGTGATGTTTTCTAGGCTGTTGTTTAATATCTTTGTTTTGTCGAGATTCATTTTTAATCCTATTTGATTCGATTTGTAATTTAAATCTTGTAGCATTGATTTTAGTTCATGGATATCTGTGCTTATTAGTACTATGTCGTCTGCAAAACGCAAATGGTTAAGATATTCTCCATCTATTTTTAATCCATTTTCGGCCCAATTTAGTTGTTTGAAAACATTTTCTAATGCCAAAGTAAATAACTTGGGTGAGATGGTGTCGCCCTGTCTCATACCTTTGCCAAGGTCTATTTTCATAGTTTCCAGATCATCATCTATTTTTACGTGAAAAGTAGCATCATCGTATATATTCTTAAGGAGGGCAGCATATCTTGAATCTACTCTGGCGTCGTCCAATGCTGTTAAGAAATGCTTTGTGATGAGAGCTGTTAAGAAATGTCGTCCAATGCTTTGCGATAATCGACAAATGCCAGATGTAGTGGTATGTTGTACTCTATTGTTTTTTCAATAATGGTCCGAATTGTTTGCAAGTGATCGATAGTGCTAAAACCCTTACGAAATCCTGCTTGCTCCACTGGTTGGTATGCATCTAGTTTAGCTGTCAATCTATTTGTTATTATTCGGGTTAGTAGTTTGTAAAGGTGTGACAATAAGCTTATTGGTCGGTAGTTTTCTATATTTGCGGCGTCCCCTTTTTATGGAGTAGAATGACTTCCGTATTTTTCCATGTCTTCGGTATTTGTCTTACAAATAGGCATTTATTAAGTAATGCTCTTATTGCCTCTTCTAATGCAGTGCCTCCCATTTTTAGCATCTCTGAAGTAATTTTATCTTCTCCTGGTGTTTTCCCATTTTTCATTTGTTTTAGGGCGGCTCTAATTTCTGATGTTATTATTTCAGGGAAGTCCTCTGAGTCCACATTTAAGATATGTTTTGTTGGTATACCGGGGTTCGGAATAGTAGAAGTATACAGCTTCTTATAAAATTTTCGGATTTCTCTAACGATCTCTTCCTTATGCGAGCACAATGTTCCACTGTCGTCTTTTATCTTTATGATTTTATTCCTGCCAGTGGATTTACATGTTTTTAGTACTTTCATGTTCTTATTGTTTACTATGGTTTCAAGAATCTGGTTTGTTCTATAAACTCTGAGGTCTTTTCGAATATTTTTCTTAACGCTTCTGTTGAGCGCTTTATAGTCCAGGTTATCTCTGTTCGTTCTTCTTCTTTTCTTTATCTGTTCTAGAGTTTCGGGTTTTAGTTTAGCTTCCTTTTGTTTTCTTATTCTGCAACAAAGTTTCTTAGTGACTGTTTGTATGTCTTTAGTTATTTTCTCAGCTAGTTTATCTATATTCTTGTGCTCAAAGGTATTTGCTACTAGTTTTCGTGCTAATTCCTCTTGGTATTTCTGCCGTCGGTAAAGGGTTTGTTGTTAATAGTTTTCGTCTTTCTCTCTTTACGTTAATACGTATATCAGCACGAACTAGTCTATGGTCACTGCCGGTGTTGATAATAACTTAGCAACCTTAGCTTCTTTCAACATTGTTGGAAACTTCTGTTGCTCAAGCAGTTTATTTAGCTATCTCAGGAAAACCTGCGGGTATTTTAGTTAGGAGAGTCTTACTGTCTCTGGCATGACTCCATCTATGTCAGGCGCTTTTCGGATCTTCATCCGTCTATCAGCCTCGCCGAGTTCCAACTCAGTAAAATATTTCGAATCTACGAAACCAATAACCCTTTCACGCCTATCCTCCACCTGAGGAAAAAGTTCCCGTATTCAACGGAGATTCTGCTCCTCAGGCAGTGGGTAGGATGTCTCTTTCCCTTTATTTCGGTACAGACAATCTTGAAGCCCTGCTCCCAGATATCCCTTTCGGGATCCTGAAGCAGGCTACTCCACCTTTCTTTCTTAAATCATTCTTATCTCTTTCTTGTATTTATTCTGCATTCGCTTTAATTCATTTATTCTCTCTTCCAAATCTCTTGCTTGCACTCTTCTTAACCTCTTACACTCCCTTCTTACTCTCATGCAATTTGTCCTCAGATTTTCAAGTTGTTCATTCCACCAGTATAATTGTTTATTTTCATACCTTTCATTTGATCTAACACAAGCCAACTCCTGTGCGTCACTCAGACCCTTAATTAACTCACACACATCCTCACATCCCGGACCAATCAAGCCAAAAACCTTAACCTTTTCTTTCAGCTGCCGACCCCCCGAGTAAGGTATCGCGACCCGCCTAGGGCACGCGACATACAGATTGAAATACACTGAGGTATTCTATTACTTTTGTAATAGAATGTTTTGTAAACATAATTTGGTGTAAGCAAAAATTTTCTATAGTATAGTAACAATATTTTTTTATTGCCTTATTTTGTAGATCGTTTCTGAAAGCAATATTCTCTAAAAATAACATACACAACATACTGTATAATATAAACTAATGATATGCATAAACATTTAATTTAAAATTTACCTCAAGTAACCTAGTGCATTCAAATTCCTCTAATTGCTTTTGAAAACCTAAATTAGGATTGGCAACCGCTCGTCCTGCTCTCACAACTTTTAAAGCTTCTTTCCAGTTCAAAGTAGTAACAGACATAATATACGCCACTGCTACGGTTACACTTCGAGACATTCCTGCCAAACTGCAAACGAAAAATTAAGTCAATTTATATACCAATTTGCAAATGAATGAAAAATATTTTTACTTATGTTGTTGATATTTGGATTCTGTATTTACATTTTGATTTATGGCGGATGCGCCATCCTGTTGAAATCCAACATAATACATGGTGTGTCAAAAAGGTATGTCATAAATTAAATCACGTATTCCGGGGATAAAAATAAATTGATTAAATCCAACTAAAAAATAAATAAAAAACAAAAAAACAAAAGAAAAACAAGAAGATAATAAAAGAATAAAAAACAAAATAAAAATATATCATAACAAAGGTTATGTACCCATAAAAATATTAGTTATATATAGTACTAACATTGATAACTGATAATGCAATCAATAATAATTAAAATTCAGTCGACTTTAACAACAAACAAAACCAAGTCTCGCTAATTGGCTCTGCCAAAGCAATTTTTCAGAAAAAAAAGACATTTTGATTTAGTTATATTTATGTGTAACAGACACTATGGAATTTAGTATTGTAATATACATTTTGAAGTTTTGTTTAGTTATTACCGCCTCATTATAAACATGGCAGAGGAATCCATTTCAACATAATTATCTACCAAAACATCCAACCCTATATTAAATTCCGAGGACGTAATTGAAATTTCCAGTTAGTGATAATAATATTCAGTCATTCTTGAGTTCTTTAATAGTTTGTTTTCTTAAATTAGGATGTTGTTCAATTATTATAATTAGTATTACCATCAAAAATAGACCGGATAATAAAACGGATCAAAAAGCATGTAATCAAATTATATTTGTTGAATTTCAGGATTGTAATTGCTAGACGTGCTCTAAATTTCTTCTTTATCTTAATATCCAATCTTTACATTAGGTAAATTGCCTGGTTTGTTCGATTTATTGCTAATCGATGTTATTATTCAATCTTTTATGAAGGCATTTTGTACTTGTTTAAACTTGTAATGTTTAAACCTTAGATTTATTCCATGCTAACCTCACAATCTTTCTTTAATTCGTTCTACTAATCAAATGTTTATTAAATACCCAATAATTTATGCTTTTTAAAATATTTATGAAACTAAATCTTGCTAGTCGTTAGGGGAGCGCCGGGAAGGTTTGGACAGCGGGAGGCATTGGACACTCTCATATTTCCCATTCCACTAGACAACAATTTAAACGCAAATATAACTTGCGTATAAGTGCATTTCTGTATTCTTCTCTTCATTCTCGTTCGAGTCACTAAGCCAGAAGGTCACTGGACTGCATACCCTCTCCGGGATAGCGTCAGTGCGGCGAGGAGTTTGAGAGAGCGTAGCTCTGAATATTGCTGTAGACAGATCGTCCAATAGGAGTAAGCACAACTGCCGAAAAACCAACGACGCCAGCGGTAGTCAACAAAGGTAATTAGTGCAGGGTTTCAGTAGAATATACTGGCCCCAGAATTTTCTCTTTGTTAGGCAAAATCGCTTTCAGGAACAAGTGCCAGTACGCAGTGTGCTACCGCTCCGTGGCGGACTTCCGCCGTGAAACCATTTAGCTGCGTGGTAAACACAAGGTAATATAGTCATTATCAAAAACCTATATAGAGGACATTAGCCTTTTTCTCGGGGGGTGTTTACCGCCCCTTGGCTCCGTGAGGCTGCGGAGTCCCTAGCGGTCTGCTTGTGTATAGATCGCGTCCCCTGTTGAAATGCCTGGTTCAACCAGGTCCGTCCTTTCTGCCCGGTCTGTGACTAGGTCACAGGCCGCGGCGCTTGCTGTAAACCCCTACACCCACCTACTACATGACAACGAAGTCATAGATCTTCCTGAAATCCCAGATAACTAATAAGGTTTAGAAATGTAAGTTGGCAACACCTTTTTAACTGAATTGAAAAAGACTGTAAGACTTGTACACACTTCTAAATAGGTCTAACTGGTAAGCAGGTTTTTTTATGTTTTCAATAAAATTAATAGTGTGTAAAATAATTTATTAATTAAGGCTGAGCTATCCTAAAATAACGTTAAGTAAATTTTTTATATAAAATACAATGACAGAAAAAACTTACGTCAATTAGGCAATAAATACTTCATAGAATGGAAAATTGTGGACAAACGACATATTAAAAAACAAAGATCGGGCTCTGTAGGCCACAGATCTTGGGTCTAACCCTTATACATATGTATAATTCACATCAAAATTTTTTTATAAAACATGGTTACCACATACAGCAATGACAACAGCTGTTTTTGACTTACATTTTATAAGTAAAATGAGTTATTATATAATATTGATAATCAATAATAGCTATTGAACTCTTAACTTAGCAAATGATACTTCTCCTTGGTTGGTTTTCATCTACTTTCTTCTACTTGGTCAAACTTTAAAGTTTTGTTTTTTGATAATATTGATAAATGTATATTTTAAATTTTCACGTTGACTTATCAATTTAAAATATTTAAATTTAAAATTCCCATAGTAACTAAAAGTAATAATCAATAACCTTCAGACGTCAGTTTAGACATTTTCAATTTTCAATTGATAATTTTAAATAAAGAGGTCGCTCTCGGATTTATTTCCGTATATCCGAGCTTCCTCCTTCACTTTTACTTCAAAAATGTAAGTCAAAAACAGCTGTTGTCGTTGCTGTATGTGGTAACCATGTTTTATAAAAAATTTTTGATGTGAATTATACATATGTATAAGGGTTTAGACCCAAGATCTGTGGCCTACAGAGCCCGATCTTTGTTTTTTAATATGTCGTTTATCCATAATTTTCCTTCTATGAAGTATTTATTGCCTAATTGACGTAAGTTTTTTCTGTCATTGTATTTTATATAAAAAATTTACTTAACTTTACGTTATTTTAGGATAGCTCTGATGATGACATTTATTATGTCGAAAGTATACTCAGCTTAATTAATCAATTATTTTACACACTATCAATTTTATTGAAAACATACAAAACCTGCTTACCAGTTAGACCATTTTTAACTGGCGGCCATTTTGAGAGCTGTCAAGTGGTTTTCTGTTCTGTTTAGTTCAAGTTCAACGTACTCGTTCATCAGAGCATATAACTTGATTAACCATGGAACGTTTTCACCGCACCACGTTTACCCTGAATCATAATAAGCATCTAAGATACGTCGTACAGTGCGTACAGACGAGGTTGTTGATGATGTAGAGCGTAGTATAGGGAAAGACCCGAATCAGTCTATCCGCCATCGCACTAATCCTCAAATTGTATGTTAAAGACACTATAAAATCCTGAACAACTAACTGTTTTGTATGCTTTGTAGGCTGGTGGAATCCTTGGTCCGTACTTCTTCAAAAACTACGCTGACCAGAACGTTGCAGTCAATGGTGACCGCTATAGAGCCATGATTATTAACTTTGCATTCCTTAATTGAACAACCATGATGTGCAGGAGCTGTGGTTTAAACAAGATGGCAAAACATGTCACACAGCTTGTGTCACAATTGATTTATCGAAAGAATCGTTTAGTAACCACATTAAATCTCTGGCTCGGCAGCTTGTTCAGGATCATATGGAAAGAAGACTAACTATTTCTCAAATTCCAAGGCAACTGAGACATAATATCGCTTCCATTTTAAAAACAGATATTCCTGAACAGCAAAATGCTATTTTAGAAAAAAAGAGTAAGGTGCTCACAATGTCCACGATCATTGTGAGCATCCACACATGCCACATGTGTGAAACATACATTTGCAAAGATTGCCTATAAGAATGAATTGTAGTTTTTATGATGTTTTTTATTTTTGGTTATTTTTTGTGTTGGTAGGTTAGATTGAATGTTTAAGTTTGTTTTAAGAAAAAAAATTTTTTTTGTTCCCCATTTAGTTTAATTTCTTATGCGTGATAAGTATTTCAAATATTTGTTAAATTTATGTTATAAAAAAATAAACGTCTTTAAGTTATTGAAGTCATTTTTTTTAAATAAACAAATATCAGTGTCTAATTTTGCAAAACAAATTGGGGTCAGGGTGACCCCAACTCACTATACATGTAACAAAAATGGACCTCACCAGTTACGGGTTAAAATTGTTACCGAAATATATCAGAGTGTTGTCACCTGACATAACGATTTTGTTTTTATTCCCCATCTAATGGTTGCCCTATTTGCAAAAACTCCTAGAAAAATCTCCTTCGTTATAAAGTTTCTTTTTATAGGCGATTTTTTTCGATGTCTCCTAATTGTATATACAATTTATCCATAATTTATCAAGCTCTCGTTACAGTCCCTGAGTTTTTATGCATAAATTAGATTAACAACTTCTCTTTGTAAATTTTCACACAAAAGAGGATTTATGCCGTGCTTAACTCGGGAATTAAAGGATATGAATAATAATAAAATGTCGGATTCGCCATTGCAGAATAAATAACTAGAATGTGTTTTAAAATGGAAATGATCCCTCATAAAGCACCAGATTCATGGTTACAATATATTCTAGGAAATATATTTGTAACATTTGAGTGAGTTTATGAAATGAACTGAAGATGACACTACTAAGTTAAATAGAATTCTGTACAGTTCTAATTATTTTTGTAGATCTTTATGGAGAGAAAATATTAATAAATTGTATCAAGTGATAATGACACACAGAGAGAGAGAGAGAGAGAGAGAGAAAGAGATAAAAAAAAAGAAAATTGACACTGGGTCAATTTTGTTGCATGTAAAAGTGAAAGTAATAAAAAAGAATACTAACTTTTGTAATACAACCTTCGTTTCTCGAAGAAAATCTAGTAGGTTCTAAACAAGGTCTAATTGGCTGAGGATCATACTTCTAAAACCTTTTATACAATATTTTTTTGTTCTTGCTCGTATTTAACACACTGTGTAAGCATATGTTGAACGGTTAATGATCACTACACTTTTCACAAACAGGTGATTTCTCCGAAGCCACCAGCTTGGACCATGAACACCACGTGTCAGCTCTGTGTGTGACCAATTCTTAGCTTGCGAACGATTTAATTTGTCTCTTCTGCTTAAGTTAGGTTAGCCGAAAGGTTTCGATGGTAAGTTGTATTTTGTGTAATTTCGAGGTTGACTTCTTCCATTGGTTTTGCCAGGACTTTTTGATTTGGGACTTGAAAAGTGGTTTTAGATCTGATGCTAGTTGAACAGATTTGATGTCTGATTTGGTTGTCATTGCTTCTTTTGCAACAATATCAGCAGTCTCATTACCGAAAATGAAAACGTGTGAAGGAATCCAGATTAATGTTATGTTTGTTCCAGAAAAAGTGAGTCAGTTTGTTGCTTCATGTATGGCATGACCTAATCGATGTTCGGATCATACATCTGTAATCGAGTCGATGGAGGACATCGAATCTGTACATATTACAGCGTACTTGGCTTTAGTTTGGTTACATAAGCCTTTTAATGCTTGTAGAATGGCGTACAGCTCTCCTGTATGGATAGAGGTGGATTGTGGAAGGTAGAACTTCTGAATGATACTATTTGAAGTTGTTACAGAATATTCGACACTTGTTTCAGTTTTAGATGCATCTGTGTAGAGAATCTCGTCATATGAGTTTGTGTTGACCACCTCTCGGAAAGATTGCCTCAGAATTTGGTTGTTGGTTTCATTTTTGTGATAATTATTAAGAGAAAGGTTAATTTTTGGTATGCTATTAACCCAAGGAGAAGTTGATGACAGTATATGAATATCTGTTATTAAAAAATCAGCAGGTCGTGCAAACAGAAGTAAAATTTGAAGTAATGACTGGTTATTAGCGGGACTGGATCTAAAAGCTCTGAGCCCTATTCGTATTGCGGTATTCTGAATAAAGTCAAGAGTCCTTAAATAAGTCTTTGATGTGACATGTATACAAAGTATCCATAATCCAGTCGAGAGCGAATGAGCTAGATGAGCGTAATTTGAGGTAACAATATGCTACGTGTTCTTCGACCGAATTGGAGTACTTTTAAAATTAGTTTAAGCCACAATTGATTGTACTGAAAATTACATTTTAAACTAATAATTGACGTTTAGAATTAGTCTTTGGAAATCGTTTTTAAAAAAGATTATTTTAAAAAACTCTGCGAAAATGTATAACCAAAAAAGTTGCAGGTTGCGTTTTTTTTTTCAAAACTAACGGCTGACTTACTTGGCCTTGATATTGCAGGCAATATCCCGCTTTTAGTTGAAAAAAATATCTGAGGGTGGTATTTTACTTCCGGGATATTAAATTCTGACTGTTTTGTGTGTTTTTATGTATTATTTGTTTGTGAAATGTGTGTTTATATAGATACAGGATAGAGATCGACGAAAGAAGTTGGGACAGGGCAAAAATGGACAATAGAAAGCTAAAAAGAAGAGAATAAAACAGAATATGCTATACTTTGTTTAACTGATTTGTTTGCTATTTCAGACTATTATAAAACAATTTAATAGCAACTACCGCAATTTACAAATCGATATATAAATATTTTATGCATTTTTATTTAGATTGTTCAAAGCGATTAATAATTAAATACCCATAATCAATGTGAGTGGCACTCTTGTGGATTAAATTGGATTTTATGATAATAATTTTCATATTGAAAGCGAAAATATTTCAATAATTCTGTAGCCAAAAGGTTTATATATATATATATCATATATACTACAGCTGTAGGTAAAATTTTATGGTCGGTATGGTTTTTTAAAAAATCTTAACAGGATATCTAACACAGATATAAAATCATATTTTCAGCGAATAGACAAAGATAACAATCATATTCCCCCTTGTCTCCCTCCATAATATCTTCTTTACGCCCATTTTGTATGTTTAGTGAGACGATTAGTTCAGATCAGAGATATTTTACATATTCTGTGGTTCGATCCTCATAAAGCTAAGAAACTAGAGGTGGGTCCTTTAGTTTTTTAAATTTTTATCGGAACGTTTTTCGTAAACTGTACTAGTTGATTGTTTTACCAGTATTTCAAATTAGCGAGTATACCAAACATATTGGCTATTATTCGTTTATGTGTATAAGTATTAAAGTGAAAGAAACTAACGAAGAATATATTTATTATAACTTGAAAATAAATTAAACAATACAAAAATCTACTTATTATATTTGGACTTAAGTCATCTTTATCAGTTTCTTTTTCTTGTACTAGTCAATTTTCAATAGTATAATCTTCTTTTTCTTTTTTTTTATAGAAGTACCAGCTTCAACCATCAACTAGTTGATTTAAATAGCAAACTGTTTGCTAAAATAGATAAATTTTTAGCAACAGTAACCTTACATCCATAGTTAGTATCCGAGCCAGTACGGGTTTTTATTACTAATTACGGGATTAATTACTAATCTCGGGTTTAGCAAAAGATTTTAGAGGGATATCAACAGTGGCATATTGTCATTATGTACGTTTTATGGATTTCACGATTTAAAGTGCAGGGATTCTTATCGATAAATAATGACGCTAATAAAAAACAAAGAAAGAGTTAAGAAGTGGTTACTTCTATAATTAAAGATACAAGAAGATTGTACTATTTGAAAATCAACAGTTATGAAAAAAAACCGATAAAGATGACTTAAGTCCATGGTGTATTTTTGATCAATTAATTGGACATGACCATCGAGCAATAAGACAAAAGAGGGAATCTAATCCTTATGAAAAGGAGACCAAAAAAGTGGCCTCTGATGGCGGACATATCCGGAAATGCGAATGCGCCAAATTTAAATTTTCCGACACTTATCAACAGTAGCTATATAATATTTTGCAGAATGTGTCTTAGACGAGAAAGTTTTAATTAATTATTAATGATAAGAGTCTAAAATGCGACACAATTGTTAAAAAACTTCAATATAAATAAGATTTCATGTGACATTTGGGACAAACAATAACATAACCCAACTAAATTTGATGTCAAACAAGGAGAGAGACTCTCTTTCCTTGTTTAATGTGGCCTCTAAAGATCGCACTTCCGTCTAACAATATGTTTGCCCCCTCTACCTTTACATTCCCTCTATTGTCTTTTTGCTCGATGGACATGAATCATCTAAACGTACACACTGTAGCGAGAGTCCATTCCAATGGTGAAAAAACATCGCACATGTATCGCCTAACTTCACCACTTTATTCATAAGTATTTGTAAATGTGGAACACATGTTCAATCAGGTTTAATTTTAATAAAAGAAAAACACAATTAATAATGAAGTAAAGTAAAAAAACTTATGTTTTTAAATGTCAATTTAGACGATTCGTGATTTAATAATAACGTGTAATGTAAACGTAGGTACGATTTACTATTTGTATTGTGTAGTTTAGTTTTCAAGGTTATAATAAAATCTTTTATTAGTTTCCTTCACTTCAATAAATATACAGATAAACGATAATAGCCAATTTGTTTGTTTTATGTAGGTAGTTTCTTACTTGAAAACTAGTATTAAAATAATCATAGTTACTTGTTTACGAAAATCGGTTTTGCGTACGTCAATGACCCACCTCTTTCGTAATATACCTGTTTACCCTTTGATTCGGTGATTTGACCAGGCGACACGCCACGTTGGCAAATAGTTTTGTACGAAGCTTTTTTTATTTATATGCAGTTTAATTTTTTATTGGAAATAAGGCCTAATGTCACTTTAAAATAAGCTTATTTTATGTTTACTTTTTAATTCGGAAATCGTTTTTAAAATACCAATACATTATAAATTTTTATTTATATAAAATGATTTCCGAAGTATAAATCAAAATGTTATATTACACTTTTGTAAAGTAAAAATTTGGGCATATTCCAATAAAAACACATAAACTGCCATTTTAAATCCATTTCGCCCAAATTTGATTATCATTGGAGCAATTGTTCATATGCGAAAAAAGACAACAGGTCAAATAAACCAATAAGTTTGGCAACGTTGGAATTTCCCCTTTTTATTATATCCACTCATATCCACTCATTTATGTTCGGAGATATAAAAGGACGGATCACCTAATATATCTCTCTCTTTTTAAACAGTTGTTTCTCACTCCATCTCATGTAAGGTCCATACCGACCATAAACTTTTACTATACTGTATATATAATATATATATATATATATATATATATATATATCTTATTATTAATATATATATATATATTATATATATATATATAATATATATAAATATAATGAACTAGAAGTATTTCTGACAACAAGAAGTAAATTTTCAATATTGGGTTTGCAGCTAATAAAAATGATACGTGTACTCTTTTAAATTTTTATTCCGAGCTTTCGGACATGGTTATGTCCTTCATCAGGGAGCTACAAATATGATGAATAGTTTGTTACAAGTTTGTATAATTAATTAAAGATTCGCTACTTACAAACTTAATGAGGTTGGATCATCAATGATTTTCTACCATGTCGATAAAACTTATCACAGTCTGTCATATTATTACATAAAACTTATTCCTATATTTAAAATTTTTAAAAATTGCTATACAATCACAAACACTTACTTATTATACACACATTTCTGACATTTTTATTCTTAATTTTATTATATCGTCATTAGTTTTTTCACAAGACAATTCAGTGGTTTTTATTATTAGATACTAGTACCAAATTATAGGCCTATCATTAGATGTATTGTGGCTATATAAATTATTTTATATTTATTAATATGTTTCAACACAAAATTTATTAAATTAACCTAAAGAAATAAGATCATAATTCAAAAAACATTACAATTAGAATATGATATTGTTTTGTATGACCCCAGTATCTGTGTATATAACAAAAATTAACTAAATTAAAAACAATTAAAAAAAGAAGAAGAGAAAACTTTTATTTAATTTATTAAAAAGTCAATTGATAAATTACAGTTTGTGTTATTGTTGCCTTAGTATAACAAATAGCAATGAATCTAGAACGATATTGTCATCTAATGAATTGTTCTCCTATTTGTTACTACTAGATAAATGCAACAATAACACAAACAGTAATTTATCAATTGACTTTTAATAAATTAAATAAAAGTTTTCTCTTCTTCTTTTTTTAATTGTTTTTAAATTTAGTAATTTTTGTATACACACAGATACTGGGGTCATACAAAACAATATCATATTCAATTGTAATATTTTTAGAATTATGACCTTATTTCTTTAGGTTAATTTAATAAATTTTGTGTTGAAACATATTAATAAATATAAAATAATTTATATAGCCACAATACATCTAATGATAGGCCTATAATTTGGTACTAATATCTAATAATAAAAACCACTGAATTGTCTTGTGAAAAAACTAATGACGATATAATAAAATTAAGAATAAAAATGTCAGAAATGTGTGTATAATAAGTAAGTGTTTGTGATTGTATAGCAATTTTTAAAAATTTTAAATATAGGAATAAGTTTTATATAATATTATGACAGACTGTGATAAGTTTTATCGACATGGTAGAAAATCATTGATGATCCAACCTCATTAAGTTTGTAAGTAGCGAATCTTTAATTAATTATACAAACTTGTAACAAACTATTCATCATATTTGTAGCTCCCTGATGAAGGACATAACCATGTCCGAAAGCTCGGAATAAAAATTTAAAAGAGTACACGTATCATTTTTATTGCTGCAAACCCAATATTGAAAATTTACTTTATATATATATATATATATATATATATATATATATATATATATATATATATATAAAACTGTTTTGGATGGGTTGGAGTCAATAAAAGGGGCTATTTGTTGACTATTTTTTACTCGAGCTTTCAATTGTGATTACAATTATTATCAAGAGCTTCTAAAAAATACAAAATATCTTACAAAGTTGAACTAGAAATAAAAAATTTTTTGTTAACTCACCAAATAAAATTTGTTTGTTATATAAAACTGCTGCTTACATCATAATTACAAAAAATATTAATAAAAAAATGTCCTATTCTAATAAATGTTTCTCTGAAAAATTTTGATAGTTTCTTAACAAAAACAATTGAATTTGTAAACAAAAATTGAATAGCTACAAACCGCCTAAATGTCATAAATACTAACTTAAAAATTTTTATTTTTGACATATTGTCAAAAATAAAATTTTGTTTAAAAAATTCTTCTTTGTTTAGTAAAAAAAAGAAGAAGATTTATTCACCATTGATAGATGCCCGAAAAAATGTAACAAATACATGGAAAATTCAAAAGGTGATATTTTACTGACTGCATATATAAATTACATAGAAATAATATAATTATAAATTTTGCTTAGATTTTGAATTTCTGACCTTTTGTTTAAATTATTATCACTTTTGCTAATACAAACCATTTCCAAAAAAGTTTCTTTTAAATTTATTACTTTCACTACATAAAATTTTAATATTATCAAAATCCATAATATGGTCTTTGTCTATTACATGCTCTGCCAAAGCACAAGATGGTTTCTTAATTCTGCAATCACTCTTGTGAGAAATAATGCGATTTGAGAGATTTCTTCCAGTCTCACCAATATACTCAGCTTCACACTGAGTACAAACAATGCTGTATACTACATTTGTTTGATCTAATTTGTCTATAGGATATTTAGTTTTAGAATATAAAGATGAAATGGTTTTGATGTTCTTTGTTGCTATTTTTATATTGTCAATAACCTTTAGTGTTTGTATTAATTTAGGAGTTAATGATGGTATAAAAGGTAGTGAATGATAATATATGTTTTGATTGTTGGATACAGTGTTTGAGATTTAGCAAAAAATGGTGTTAAGTTATTTATATTTAATAAATTAGAAAAAAGCATCCTATGTAGCATATCTGGAGGATAAGAGTTTTCAATTAAAATATTTTTTAACAAATGAAGATCTTCTTGTAGATAGTCTGGATGAGAAAGTTTTAAAACACGTTCCTTTAATCCTGTTATAAGGTTCATTTTCATCTTATTTGGATGATTAGAGTAATAGCTTATAAATCTATTACTACATATGGGTTTTCTGAACCATCTGGTTTTCAACATATTGTCTGTATTTCTTACAATTCTCATGTCAAGGAATGGTAGAGAATTATCTACCTCTTCCTCAACTGTAAATTGTATATGTTGATTATGATTGTTGAAAATGTTGACTGTTTCAAGAATTTTGTGTTTAGGAAGTGCCAAAACTAGATCATCTACATATCTTTTGATAAATGGAATGAAAAAAGTGCAATATATTGATACAATCACTAATAACATCATCCATGACATAGCTACTTAGAATGGGTGAAAGACTAGATCCCATAGGGCTACCAAAAATTTGTTTATAAAAAACACCATTAAATATAAAAATATTAGAATCAAAAACAAAGTTGATGAGTGTTTTAAAATGTAATAAGTCAATATTAGTATGTTGCGAAATCTCATTCCAATGTTTTTCAACACTACTTATGATTAAATTTAAAGGTAAATTGGTAAAAAGAGATGTTACATCACAACTAACTAAAACATAATTTTGTGGTAATTGGAAATTATTAATGAAAGAACTAAAATCAAATGAATCTTTTATGTAAAAATTGTTGTTTAAATTATAAGCATTGGTTAAGATGTCAGTGAGGAGCTGTGCTATTGGTCCATTTGGAGGGCATAGAGATGAAACAATTGGTCTCATAGATAAGTTGGTTTATGTATTTTAGGTAGAGCATAAAACCGTGGGTACAATAGAATTATAAATTTTGAGTTCTTTTGCTTTTTTATTATCAATAAATTTCTTACTGTTTAATTTTGATACTAGACAATTTGCTTTTGTTGTAAAGTACAAACAGGACTCCTTCTAGTGTACACTGTAAGTGTATTGTAGTCCGTTTTGTAGGTAATCCTCTTTATACATTACAACAGTTACGTTACCTTTATCGCTTTTGACAATATAAATTTCAGGATGGTTTTTTAAGAAAAAGTTTAGTTTGTAAATAGTATTTATTTTAAAAAATGATCTTTGACTTCTTTATGTAAAAAGTTTGTAATGACGTTTGTACATTTAGATCTAACAACATCCTTTTGATTGTCATTAAGTGGTCTGATTATTGATTTAATATCAGAAGAGTAAATTAGGAACTCTAATATCAGATTTGGAAGGACATAAATAAAATTTATATTATATATATTATATTATAGTATATTATATATATATTTAGAAATTTTTAAATCATATTACATTGCACATACTCATTGTCCAATGCAAATGGTTTTGTGAACGGCATTGTTTTATTTAATAAAGCTGGAAAATGTTATTTAAGTTTAAATATTTATTAATTGATCGGAAAATTTCAATTTCAATAGTTGGAAATGATGTAGTAATTTTCAATTTATTAAATTACATTGCATTTTACCAATCAATAAATAAATAATTTACATATTGTATTAGTCTTTTCTATCACTGATTAATAAATTAAATGTGTATAATCGATGGAGAGTATTCATTACCATATTTCAATTTAAAACAATTTTATAGTTATGATTAAGAGAAAAATATTTAAAAATCCTTGGCAAGTAAAAATCAAATTCGAGTATCCGATTGTGAAGCAGCAGCATTAGTTTTGTGGCAGGACGAAATTGTTTTTTTTATCGAAAGTCATAGGCATTCATGTTTCGCACAGTGCATAAAAAGGTTTTGTCTTTCTTTTTGTTATTGGGTTACAAGTAAGTCGATGAAGAAATATATGTAAGAAAACTGAAAGATCCCAATGTCGACTGAAGGTGACTGAAAACCTCAATACAAAGATGCTAAAATGCAGAAATGCAGGAACTATAGAGGAAAGTCTGACCATCATACAAGAAACAGTGAAAGAAATAAAAGAACAACACCCGAAGAAAGATATAGAGAAACGGAAATTGTGGATAACGATGAAATATTTGAACTTATGGATCAAAGAAGAAAAACAAAGAAAATCTTTCAAGAATATAAGAGAATACAAACCACCATCAGAAGAAAAATAAGAGAAGCCAAAGAGGAAAAAAACAGAAAAATGTCAAGAAATAGAGGAGTATCAGAGTCAATATGATAACTTCAATGTTTATCGAAAGGTGAAGAAAATAGCTGGAAAGTTCCGAAAACGCAACACCGGAAAAATTAGAGATGATGAAGGATAATTTTACCATAACCAAATAATATAAAAAGAAACTATGGGAAGAATACTGGGAGAAACTTTTCCATGACCTTTAGAACAAATACAAGTGCCCACCATTATAAAAGAAAATTCAGGTCCCGAAATCCTGTCAGAAGAATAAACGGTAGGCCGTCAGACAAATGAAGGATGGAAAAGGCATCGGAGACTCGATGAGATTCCTGCAGAACTTCTTATTCTTCTTAGGTGCCTGTCCGTTCCGAACGTTGGCGATCATTCTGGCTATGATAATTTTGTTGGTTGCTAAACGAAATAGCTGTGTTGAGGTCTTTCTATACCATGCTCTCAGGTTAGCAAGCCAGGATATTCTTCTTCGTCCTGGGGCTCTTTTTCCTTCAATTTTACCTTGCAAAATGCATTGGAGTAGCTCGTATCTGCCTTGATTTCTCATAATATGTCCCAAGTACTCCAGCTTACGGCTCTTCACAATGTTTACCAAATCCGCGGTTGTGTTCATCCTCCGCAGTACTTCTTCATTGGTGACTTTGTCTGTCCATGGTATCTTCAGGATTCTTCTGTATAACCATAATTCAAACGCCTGAAGTTTTGATAGAGTTTCCGCCTTCAATGTCCACGTTTCTACTCCATACAGAAGCACTGAGTATACGTAACATTTAAGGAGCCTTATTTTTGTTATCAGGGTGAGGTCATGGCTTTTGAACACAGAGCTCATAGCCAAGAATGCACTTTTGGCCTTTCCGATGCGACATTTAATCTCTTGGGTATTGTCCCACGACTCATTGATTATAGTTCCCAAGTATTGTATTGTGAGACACGTTCAATTCTCATTTGGTTCACATACAGATTTGCTCCAGTTATGTTTTGTTTGCTGATGATCATTAGCTTGGTTTTGCTGGTGTTTATATCCAGTCCATAGGTTCTACTTGTTTCTGTTATTTTGTTCATTAAGTTTTGCAGCTTCTTCTAATGGTATTGGAAATACACTATTGTATCATCTGCATACCGTCAGGTTATTAAGCTTGACTCCATTTATTTGAGATGCCTTCATCAATATCTTTTAGGGCCTCTTCAAAAATGTGCTCCGAGTACAGATTGAAAATCAGTGGTGAAATTATCAATCTAATCGTCTAATAGTTTCTGCAGAACGCAGAAACTATTAGATGCAGAAACAAATAAAATAATAACTGAAATATTTAATGAAATATACAAGGCAGAAAAATTACCAGTAGAGTGGCTGAAATCGGAGTTCGTACCATTGCCCAAAAAACAGGAGCAACAGTTTTGTGAAGAGTATAGTACCATTAAACCTAACGAGCTTTTTGCTGAAGATGTTTTTAAAAGTCATCCATAAAAGAATTTACCGAAAATGCGAGGAACAAATATGCGCCCAATCAGTTTGGATTTGTGAATGCCGTTGGTACGAGGGAAGCTTTATTTCAGCGTGCAGGTATTGTTTCAGAAATATAGAGATGTCAGCTGTACTGTTTTTGCATGCTTGATTGACTATAATAAGGCTTTCGATAGAGTCAGGCATGAACAAATAATGGAATTGATGAAGAGGACAGAGATTGACGGAAGAGACTTAAAAATAATAGCTAATCTGTATTGGAATCAATCAGCGGGGCTCCAAATAGATGGAGCATATACAGAGCAGGTTAAAATCTTAAGCAGAGTGAGACAGGAATGCATAATTTCACCACTGATATTCAATCTGTACTCGGAGCACATTTTGAATGAGGCTCTAAAAGATATTGATGAAAACATTTCAATAAATGGAGTGAAACTCAATTACCTGCGGTATGTAGATGATACAATATTGTGTTCCAATACCATAGAAGGACTCCAAATCTTAATGAACAAAATAACGGAAACAAGTAGAACATATGGACTGGATATAAACACCAGCAAAACCAAGCTAATGATCATCAGGAAGGAAAACATAACTGAAGCAAATATATGTAGACCAAATGAGAATTGAGCATGTCTCAGAGAATAACTACTTGAGAACTATAATCAATGAGCCGTGGGACAATATCCAAGAGATTAAATGTCGCATCGAAAAGACAAAAAGTGCATTCTTGACTATGAACTCTGTGTTTAAGAGCCATGACCTCACCTTAGAAACAAAAATAAGGATCCTTAAATGTTACGTGTAGTCAGTGCTTCTGTACGGAATAGAAACGTGGACAGCGGAAACTTTAGCAAATCTTCAGGCTTTTGAGCTATGATTATACAGAAGGATCCTGAAGATACCATGGACAGACAAAGTCACCAATAAAGAAGTACTGTGGAGGATAAATGCAACAGCGGATTTGGTCAACATCTGAAGGCCGTAAGCTGCAGTACTTGAGGACATATATTAGAATCAGGACAGATACGAGCTACTCCAATGCATTTTGCAAAGTAAAATTGAAGGAAAAGAACCCAGGACGAAGAAGAATGTCCTGGCTTGCTAACCTGAGAGCATGGTATAGAAAGGCCTCGACACAGCTATTCCGTTTAACAGCCAACAAAGTCATCATAGCCAAAATGATCGCCAACGTTTGGAACGGACAGGTACC
Source organism: Diabrotica balteata (assembly GCA_918026665.1). Classification (NCBI taxonomy): domain Eukaryota; kingdom Metazoa; phylum Arthropoda; class Insecta; order Coleoptera; family Chrysomelidae; genus Diabrotica; species Diabrotica balteata. Next base: position 12,623,791 of record OU898283.1, on the reverse strand, counting down.
CTAAGAAGAAGAAGCATTTTTTGTTTTTGTTTATTTCTTTTAATCGAAGTCTCATATTAGCGTATAAATTAGAAGGAGAGAAGAGAAAACGTTTAACAGATGGAGAAGACAATGTGGACGTTTTGACAGACGAAAGCACAAGACAATTTGTCAGACAGAGAAAACGATTGGACAGTTGATATATGACAATTAACAGATGGTTGTAATCCTGCAAATCCAATGCTTACTGACATTGACGCCTGGTCTGTCTAACATGTCTGGCACATGTAACCATAACTCTACTTGGCTTGTTTACGCAGTACCTCGCCAATATATTCTCTATTCAAAATTATAGGTATCTACTCACATACAAGTTGTATGAAAATACATTCAAACTAGCTATTCTATTGGGTAGATATTTTTTGTTTGTTTTTATAGTGAAATATTATGAAAAATTAATTCTTACCAATGGATGAGCACATTTCCATCGCGGAGTCGGGCGGCGTGTATAAAATCGTTACATAGTGAAAAATATTGAGTTAAATTTTGATCCGGAGAATCCGACGCCATTACACACAAATAGTGTTTATCCTGAAACAAAAAAATTAAATTATATTGTACGTTGATATACACATGCGTGCATAGAAATCAGCCCACTGTAAACTTTTGACTTTAACTATATTTTTTTCAAGAAATATTCATCAGATCACAAAAACAAATATACTGTTTGAAAGACAATTTAATATGCTTTAATGTGAGTATAAATTTATCAAGAAGGCTTATCGTTTACATGCGTAGTAACCGGTAAACAAATGAAACGTGTTTATGTGGTGATTGTCACGAAAATAACAAATTTGTCTAATTGTAAAAGTATTGCCTTTGCAAGTGAAATTTGCATATTATTCGTTTTTCATAATCTCAGCAGTGTTCAAGTGTGTTAGTTTAATGCATACTACACCACAAAAAGCCGCCCAAGTTATGGCTCTAATCGAAAATGGACTTAGTCAGCGAGCTGTTGCTAGACAATTGGATATGACATGCGCAGCGGTTCAAAGAGTGTGCCAACGTTATGAGGAGACTGGATCCTTTCATAGGCGACCTGGAACAGGCCAGACGGCGATTTACAACAGCTCCGTGAGGTGCGAAGAGTGGCTGTTGGTCAGTGGACAGTGAGACGAAGACTGCGGGAAAATAACCTGACCCCTAAAACACCTGCGATTGGTCCAAAACTTACTCCAGCTCATCTGCAAGCACGCCTGCGTTTTGCACAGGTCATCGGAATTGTACGTTGGAACAATGGGGATCTGTTCTGTCCAGATGAGACCAAAATATGCCTCTATGGTAGCGACCGAAGAAGGAAAGTGTACCGGAGACAGGAGAGAGATTTGCAGAATGCTGCTTTGAAGAGCGGAGTGCTTATGGGGGTGGTTCCTGCATGATCTGGGGTGCACTTTCTATAGGAGCACGAACCGATCTTGAGTTCATTCGTAGGGACGACCGTGTTCACAGAAGAAGAGGTTTAACGGCTGCCAGATATATCGAGGAGATTTTAGCAATTCATGTGGTACCTTACGTCGACTACATTGGAGACGAATTTATCTTTATGCATGACAATGCAAGGGCACACACCGCAAGAATCGTGCAAGATTACATTGCAGAAAGTCGGTTTTCAGGTTTATAGACTGGCCAGCAAACAGTCCTGACCTAAATCCGATCGAACATTTATGGGATGAGCTAAAACGAAGAATTCGAGCTAGACTTCATACCCCATACTCGATCCCAGAGCTTATTCTTGCAGCAGAAGAAGAGTGGCTTAACATCCCACAAGCAACAATAGCAAACTTGATTAGATCTATGCCTAATCGTATGAGAGATGTTATTAGGGCAAGAGGAGGTCATACCCATTATTAAAAAATTAAGTGTTAAGCTTTTAAATTGTCAATAACCCTATTTATGTTAATAATAAAAAAGCTTAATTTGCTTAATGAATTCATTTCACTATGTTAAACATAGGAAGCCGAAATAAGTTTTCATAAATTTATACTCACATTAAAGCATATTAAATTGTCTTTCAAAACAGTATATTTGTTTTTGTGATCTGATGAATATTTCTTGAAAAAAATATAGTTAAAGTCAAAAGTTTACAGTGGGCCGATTTCTATGCCCGCAAGTTTATATATATACAGAGTGGCCCAAAAGTCTGGAAACGGCTAATTATCTCGTAAAATGCTAATCATAATTGTACAAAATTTGAGGTACACCTATTTTGGTATACGGAGATTCCATATTTGATATTTACAATGTTGCCAGATTTGCCGTTTTTCTTATATTATTAGTAACTTTGGTTTTTCAAATACATCACCCTTATATTCAGTCATTATTGGAATCTCCTATTCAATACGAGTTCAACCATATGTAACACTTATGATTTTATGTAATCTGGAAGGTCATAAATACATAAAACCGAAGTCTGGCAACGCCTAAATTGTTTCAATAAATTTTTTAATACTAACTATTTCAAATACAATTAAAAAACGTAACAATTTAGAGTTTAGAACATTTTTTAACATAGTAGTTACGTTATTAGTGTTCAATAATGTGCTCAATTTGTGAGTTGACAGCACCTAATCGATGGTAGAAGGCGTCTACCACATTTCTCTCATGATTGTCTAGAAATTATTCGAGATTCATTGATAATTCGTTGCCTTAGCTCTGCAAGACTTGCTCGTTAAGTTTTGTAAGCTGAATTTTTCAAGTATCCCTAATAAAAAATAATCTTTAGGATTGAAATCAGGTGAACGTGGAGGCCATTCAATTCTACCTTGTCTACCAATTTATCGTCCAGGAAATATCTCATCTAAATATCGCCGAACATTTACACCAACTATCTGACGTTAAATTTTTTCGACAAAAAATTACCCAATTGAATAAGTAACTACTATATCTGACCATACATTTAATTTTTGTGGTCTTTGAGTATGGTTTTCACGCATTCAGTCTTCAGTGTGAATTTACGTCACACCAGTACCGTTAAATTGTGTCGATTTACACTTCCACACAGTGTAAAAGTTGCTTCATCGGAAAAACATATTCTGTTAACGAAATTTTAATAATTTTCAATTTTATCCATCATTACCTCAGTAAACTCTAATCTACGACCAAAGTCATCTTCACTTAATTCTTGCAATAAGTTAATTTTGTATGATTTAAATTTATTTTTACGTAATAAACGTAAGACTGAAGAATGACCTACATCATGTACTTGTGCAACCCTGCCTGGGGATGTATGTGGATCTTCAACAAAACTTTGCTTATATCTGAAGTTTTGTTGTCATTGATAACTCGTTTCGGTCAACCTGATCGGTATCTATCTTTTACTTCTCCAGATTCCTCAAATCGCCTTACAGTTTTTTGTACCGTCGTCTTATGAATAGGAGAACGGTTTAGAGAACGGCATTTTAGAGAAGCAATTTAAATTGCAGAACTTTTTGAACCACAACTACTGCCAATTTTAGTTCATAATTTAAATGGTGAACAAATGTCAAAATCACAGCATTCTCCATTTAAATATTTAAATTTATTAAAATCTACATATTTTGCACTGTTTTATGTATTTAAGATCTTTCAGACTACATAAAATCAAGTGAACATATGGTTGAACTCGTATTGAATAGCTGAACTCGTGTGAAATTCACACTGAATGCGTGAAAACCATACTCAAAGACCACAAAAATTAAATGTATGGTCAGTTATAGTAGGTACTTATTTAATTGGGCCATTTTTTATCGAAAGAAATTTAACGTCAGATAGTTGGTGTAAATGTTCGGCGTTATTTAGATGAGATATTTCCCGGACGATAAATTGGTAGACAAGGTAGAATTGAATGGCCTTCACGTTCACCGATCTCAATCCTAAAGATTATTTTTATTAGAGATACTTGAAAAATTAGTTTACAAACTTAACACAGCAAGTCTTGCATACTAGGGCAATGAATCGATGACTCTCGAATAATTTTAGACAATCATGAGAAAGTGGTAGACGCATTTACCATCGATAGAGTGCTGTCAACTCACAAATGAGCACATTTTGAACACTTAATAACGTAACTATTATGTTAAAAAATATTCTAAACTATCAATTGTTACGTTTTAATGTATTTGAAAATAGTTAGTATTAAAAAATGTATTAAAACAATTTAGGCGTTGCCAGACTTCTGTTTTATGTATTTAAGACCTTCCAGACTACATAAAATCATAAGTGTTACATATGGTTGAACTCGTATTTAATAGGAGATTCCAATAATGACTGAATATACAGGGTGATGCATTTGAAAAACCAAAGTTACTAGTAATATAAGAGAAACTAAAAATCTGGCAACATTGCAAATACCAAATATGGAATCTCCGTATCCCATGATAGGCGTATCTCAAATTTTGTATAATTATGTCTAGTAATTTACGAGATAATTAGCCGTTTCCAGACTTTTGGCAGTTTGTAGTTTAATTTGATCAATTTGCATATGTGAGCCGGTGCATTTTCATGGTGAAAGAGAACTTGGTCATTATCAATTTATGTCACTATTTATACTTCTTGTTATCTTTGTCCTTGTACTTTCATCATCCATTGATTTATGAATCTTCTTCTGCCGATCTATGACCAGGGTTTTTTTGCTGTTTGCTGCTTTCTTTTATTGTTTTCTTCAGATTTCAAAAATATCATTTTTAGCTCGTCAAGTATCTAGTCTGATTCCTGTATCTTTGAATAGTTTTCCTTCTATGTCTCTATAATTTTCATGCAGTTTTTGCTGTACCTTCTTTCTTTTTTATATCGTTTTCTTTTACTAATGTCGTATATATTACGTGCCTTATTTCCTTTTCTGGACATTTTTCAGTGAACACGCAAACGTGGCTACTAGTAAATTGTGATCTGAGCGAACATTGGCGCAAGGGTAAGTTTGCACGGCCTTTATACTGTTTTTAAATCTTTGGTTTATCATGACATAGTTTATTTGGTTGCTATTTTAGATTTGGGTTGGCATTTTGACAGAACTATAGGAGTCTATTACTTCTATCATTCCGCATTTATAGTCCATATCCACCAAAAATATCAAAGATATTTGCAAAAATAAAATCTTTTAAAAATACTTACCGAATGTATTCTTCGTGCAGTGTCGTGGATAGCTAAGATGTGAGTAATATTGTATTTAGAAAGTTGCGTAGAATCTTTAGAATCTCTATAATTTCCAACGTAGAGCCCTGGAAGGACCTGTAACCAATAAACGAATTATCATTTACAATAAACAAGAAATTAATATGTTGATATTTTTCTCTATTTATGGCGTTATATTTTATTGACAAAAAGATCAGTATTTTAGAGCATATGAACTTTTACTGTCACATAAAGCTCAAATTTTTATGCCGCTGGTTTGCTTGGAATGTACTGTTTGAAGGGACAGCGGCATCTAAAGGCAACTAATTGCTCGTCGACGGTAACATTTTCATCAGGGTTAAAAAATGTTGGTAGATTTTCTACCCACTTTGCCCAAATTTCACGTATTGCAGCAAGTTTATTAGTACGTATTCTATCCTGTCTAGTAGTCTTGTTATCAAAACGTATTACTTGCGAAATTTTTGTAAATACTTCGAGGAGCATTGTTGCTCGAAATACAGTACGACCATTTCTTCATTCCATAAACTTTTAGTTGATTCGCCATGGGACTTAAAGTCCAGCTAACAATAAAAGACCAATGTATACTTGAAAACCAATTTTATCCAAGCCTTTCCAGTTGGTTCCAAAAACACGCTGTCGTTCCATTTTGAAAATATTTATAATTTGGTTTGCAGCTATCCAGAGAAGAGTGCGTCAAATGGATTTTTGATATCGAAAACTCGTGCACATACAACTCTTTGAGCATTATTTATAACATTGGCCGTGTAAAAACGACTGCGTTGATAAGGAAGATCAAGAGGCCACTGGATATTACCGTCTTTTGAAGGAACTGTTACAGAAGATTCTACAGGATGTTGTACGTAGAGTGGAACAGCAGAATTATCACTACTTTCTTCCTCACTCTCAATACTTGTATTGTTTTCTGTTTCTGATATGCACTCATCACACTCTGACAGCTCGCGAAGCTCATCTTCGGTTAGCGTTCTTTGATACGACATTATCAACATGCAAACATAGACTGAAATTTTAAATGTAAATGAATGCACTTGGCATATCAGTATCCTACTAGCCTACCACTTGCCTATCACCCCCACTTCCTTCTACGTGACATGCCCTTTTAAATGACATTTCCAGCTACACTACACATTTTTTACAGGTTCTAGCTTGCAGAAACTTGTTTCTATGTATAGACGTGCCTGACTGAAAAACTGTTAGAAAATATATAAAATACTGTCAACTAAACATATGTATCACTAATTTGCAATGAAAACCTCAATGGGTCACGTATAAAGCAGAAGCCCAAAACGTTACGCAGGTATTAATTTGCAAAATAAGAAATAAATTTTCTTTTGGGTCAAATAGACCCGAACAGGACAGCAGGATTAAAGCATTATTCTAAATATGTAGAATGTTTAGATATACTTATAATCTGTTTTTCTATTATTAAAAGCATTTTTGTGTTGTTTTATACGTTTGTTAAAGGTTCTACCAGTTTGACCGATGTAAGTTTTTGGGCAGGCATCACATATAATTTTGTATAAGCACACCACTGGTAGCTGGTGTTATTCCTTTTCTTTTATATATAAACGGCCAAATCCATCACTAACTTTTAACCTCCTGGGGCCTAGTGTCATATATATGGGTACAACATAAAAATCAAACATTTCTAGTGACGCCATCCTACGTAATTTATTCTAAACTTATTAACTAATACTAAAGAAAACAGAGCTGAAATTGACAAGTAAAGATTTAAAAACATTATTGGTGTCCTATTCGTTATGAGTGCTATAGAGCTCTCGAAAATTAGAATGTATTGGTCGAGAAAGTATGGTGTCCCAATCGTCAAAAATGCTATGATGCGAACCCGATTTTTTATAATCAGAACATCTCTAAAGGTTGTTTTTGATGATGAAATCGATGATCGACAAAGAATAAACAAAATTTGGAAAGTCTACCTCTGTTCAACAGTATGTTAAATGGTTGTCATGCTCAAATAAGATCTGATGATATAAGTATAGATGAAATGATAATACCTTTCATCGGTCATTGCGGAATTCGTCAATACTGCCCAGGAAAATTAAATCCTGTTGGTATTAAGATTTTTGTACTTGCTGAGAGGAACATCTGAAAAACTTGCTGGTTAGACAACAAACCTGTATACTGATTCTATCAACATACCATGCTGCTACCAAGATCAATGCAGAAGATGGTCAAAACGTAAAAAGGAATACGAAATGGTTTAATAGACCTGAGATGATCAAGAACTACAATCAGTTCATGGGTGAAGTTGATCTTGTTGACAGAATGTTGGCAGTCTGTCCGACACGAGTACGTACGAAATAGTGGACAATAGCCACATGCTAGATTTAGCAATTTGCAACTCTTCGTTATCCATACAGACCAGTACAAAAGAAAAAAACATGTACCAGCCAAAACAGATTGGAGAACAAATGATTTTGGACAACACTCAGTCTTCCGATTCTGAGACCTGTAGCGACTACGAAAACCTGGAGCCAAAACATAAAAAACGAAGACTCGAAATTCAACCCATACCTGCCGAAGTAAACGACTTCATAAGGCTGAACGTTTAGTGGACTATGCTGATAAACAAAATAGATGTAGAAAGGCCATTTGTAAAAATACTATAACTGCATTTTATGTATAACATGTAAGATATTTTTATGTCTTACACGAAAACGAAATTGTTTTTTACAGTTTCATACCAAAGACTAAGTTCTAATACATTGTTCTGTGTATGAATAAGATTGCTTAAATATGAGTATTCATTGTACTGTTTCTTTCTTATGTTTTAAGTTTATTTTGGTAACAGATAGACCCAATGGCATACATATATGACATTGAGAAAAGCCAGATTTTCCATTGCATATTTTTTTTGTAATTTTTTGCTCCAAGTAGCAATCAAATAAAAAGCTAAAACCCAAAATAGTTTGAAAATATTTTAAAAAATAGTCTGGTTCTTAGGAGGTTAAGTAAATGAACTAAATATTCGTTTATTGTTTAAAGGGCCTTTTAGTGGCATTCAATAGTCATTAAATATCGTGGACAGTCCCTATTTTGTAAGATAACTTTAAAGGTGGTCGTGTGGCAATTACCTTCCGTTTCATTTAGTTTTAGCAGGATTTCAAACCTGCCCATACAACTATGAGCTAAAAAGTAGTCAAAACGCTTATTTGAGGTATTATTGTCAGTTTAAAAAATTTTGGAACCATTACTTTTTAAACCATAAAATTGAAATAAATAAATATAAGAGTTTTTCTATAATCAATAATTTTATATATCACTAACAACACAAATCAAATGACGGTATTATATTTTGATTTGATACAGAGCAGCAACAAGCCGCATATAAGTATTTCGATCTCTTTAGATTCTCCTCAGTACGGTTATAGTTACTACTCCATATCAAACCAAATATTTTCCCGTCGTAGATTATAGTTATTAAAATAACTATTTACGGATGTAACTACGCCATCTAAGAACAAAAAGAGAAATCATACGATTTCTACCTGGCGAAATCGAATTCAAATATGGATATTCAAAAAATGATATGAAGTAGTAAATTATACCGTACTGAGGAGATCTAAAGAGATCGAAATACGTATTTGCGGCTTCTTGCTGCTCTGTATCAAATCAAATATACCGTCATTTGTTTTGTTTATTTACTTCATTTGGTAGTACCAGAAAGCCTTTAGACTCCTTGCCGATGCATTCATCAAGCTGTTTGCTTCGCAAGTCTTAGGGAGCACGGCGACCTTTTTTTTTAAATTTATATAAAATCGTATAGCAAGTAATACATTGGAAAGCTCATTTTGAATACGCTTCAAGCTATGGATTTCGGATTCCGAATAGTTTCCAAACAAATTTAAGACTACTTTCACAATCCCATCTCTATTTCTCATTTTGCTGTTTCTATTTTTTAAATTGAATAGTTGATCCTTCACGCTCTAAAATTTTCGCCAATGTGCTCTTAAACTTTTATTGTTTTCTATTGTTTTCGAAAACTTTTTCTATCAGTCGAGCGGTGACTGTCAAATCCTTAAAAGAGATCTACATCACGGAATCTGTGAAAGACAAGATCCCATCTAAAAGACAATGCTTATTTAAATTAGGCGTATACTCGTTTGTTTATAGTTTTTAAATAAAAATAAAAATCGTATTAAAAGGGGTAAATCTGTCATAATTGTTATATACGAGTTATATTATACAGGGTGGAGTCATGAGGAACTTTACATACTTCTACCATATGTAGAGTCCCTCAGGGAGCATATCATGTGGCCACTAAAAAATGTCAACTCCTCTTCTTTATTAATTAACAGGGTGATTTGTGTAATTGACCATTTATTTCATTTTACTGTAGTGTTTATACGGCTCATTTGATTTTTTTAATTTTTGCATGATACAGTACACTTTTTTATCAAGCATTCGACTGGTATTAGCTAAACTAAAAAATTCCAGGAATGGCTTTGGAAAAATTAATTTAGGGATTCGTATTAAATATTACACCCTGTATATATATTTTTTAAAATGCAATAAGTGATTTTTCAAACTACATAAATAGCCAAGAAAACGACATATGCGACAATGTTGTCGCACTTTGATTAAATTTTTAGTGAACGATCAAATCTTACCAAAAATAGAACAACCATAATGAAGTATCAAATTATAAGGTATTAATTTAAACAAATGTTATAAATTTCAAACATTTTAATTAAAATGAGTTCCTACAACATAATCTAATACGTAGAAAATTAACATTTTTACTGTCACTTTGTATTGTCTCTACGATAGAATCAATTGTTTTTCAATTTTAAATTTTTACTCATAGATCGTATTGGGGCATTATTTTCGATAAATAAATAAATTAAATTGATTAAAAAGTCAAACCTCTTGTATTGTGTTAGTTTTTGTTGATTGTAAATGATTAAATTGGGAACCACTCGGAGGCAACTGCTTACTCTTGCCGCTTTTGATGCTTGCCTTGTGGTCTCTTCTTATATCCCTGTCACTAGTGATCTCTCTTCTTCTTCTTCTTCTTCTTCTTCGTCTAGCCATTAACGTCCACATCTCATCATAAGCCTCTTCAGGTCTTCCTTTCCATTGTTTTTTATTGTACGCTACTTGTAGCCAATTTTTCCCGGCAGTCTTTTTCAGATCATCTGTCCATCTCATAGGAGGTCTGCCTCTGGGTATTTTGTGTTGATATGATCTCCAGGTTAAAATTGATCTGTGCCATTTGTTTAGATCGCTCCTAGCTACATGTCCAGCGTATTCCCATTTCAACTTTAATGATTTTTGCACCACATCGGTGACTTTGGTTTTCTGTCTTATCCATGTGTTTGTTTTCTTGTCCTTAAGTGATATACCTAGCATTGCTCTTTCCATCGCGTGTTGAGTGACTCTAAGTATATTCATATTCTTTTTTGTGATTGTCCATGTTTGTGTCGCATAAGTTAATATCGGAAATGCATGCATCAAAAACTTTAGATCTAAGATGTAATTGAATTTGTTGATTTCTGAGTATCTAGTTCAGTTTACCGAATGCTGCCCAAGCTAACTTTCTTCTTCTTTTTATTTCTTCAGTTTGAATTTCCCTATTTAGTATTAGTTTTGTCCTAAGTATATATATTCTTCAACTTTTTCTATAACTTTATCGTTTATGATTGTCACGGTGTCTTCGGAGTTTTGTTTTTATTTAAATTCATTTTTAGTCCTATTTTAGAAGATTCGGTATGTAGTTCTAAAAGCGTGGTTTGTATTTCTTGTAGGTCAGTAGCTATCAGGATTATGTCATCTGCAAATCGTAGATTACTGAGGTAGCGGCCATTGATGTTTATTCCCTTATATTTCCAATTTAGGTTTTTAAAAACGTCTCTCCAAAACTAAGGTGAACAGTTTGGGTGATAAAGTATCTCCCTGTTTGACTCCCCTGTTTAATGGTACAGGGTTCGTGTGTTCATTTTCATTTAGGTAGTATGTAGCTGTAGCTTGGTTCATAGTTTCTTTATTAAGTTAATATATCTGCTGTCTATTCTACAATTTTGCATTGCGTTTATTACGGCCGTGTGTTCTATGGTATCGAAAGCTTTTTCGTAGTCTACAAATGCTAGGAAACCTGGAAACTGGTATTCGTTACATTTATCTATTAATATTTTTGTGGTTAACAGGTGATCGGAAGTTGAATAGCCTTTTCTAAAACCTGTCTGTTCATATGGTTGGTATTCGTCTAATTTCCTTGTTAGTCGAGTAGTTATGACTTTGGTGAGTATTTTAAACAGGTGTGACAGTAGGCTGATGGGTCTGTAGTTTTCCAATTTTCGACTATCACCTTTTTGTGTAATAAGATTACTTTAGAGTTATTCCAGCTCTTAGGGACTTTGCCCTGATGTAAAAAACTGTCCACAAGCTTAGTTACAATTGCAATTAGTTCCTTACCTCCTTCTAATATCATATCTGTGGTAATACTATCTTCTCCTGCAGCTTTATTTTCTTCATGTTTTCCAATGCTGTAGTTACCTCTGAAATTGTTACTTTTGGCATTATTTCTGATACCAACATTTTTTATTAATTTCCGTGCTGGTCTCATCTCATCATCTTGTTGATGTGTTCTGTAAAGTTCTGTGTAAATTCTTCTATTCGTGTCAGTATGTTTTCTCTAGTGTGATGCATTTGATTTTCCCATTAATGATATCATCTGACGTCGTCCTAGTGTCGGTCTGAGGCATTTCATACTCTTATTTTTTTCATAGTTGTTGTTATTAATTTTTCGTTTTCTTTTCGTTTTTGTTGTCTGATTCCTTTTCTAATCTGTCCTATTAAGTTCTCTATATTCGTCGGTTCCCCTTTTGTTAGATTTATTTAAGATCTTCCTTCTTTTTATTTGTTGTAATATTTCTTTGTCTAATTCATGTTGTTTTGGGTTTTGTTTCAGTTGCAAAAGGCTTTTATTCACTGTTTCGGTAATAAGGTTATATAAATCATCAATATCATTGGAGTTTATCTGGTGCTCTAGTGATCTCTACTCCTGGGTAACTTGAATTTCATTACTTGTTCTACAATTTTGTCTGATCGCTCTTTACTGATCACTATACATTTAGTTTTTTCTACTGATATTCTCATTATAAGTTTGGTTGCTGTGATATTGAAGGTGTGAAGCTGCCTTTGTAGGTCATCTTCGTTATCAGCAATTAGTACTGCATTATTGGCATAGCATAGTATCGTGATTTTATGCGCTCCCATGTGGTATCCGTGTCGTTTTCTTACTTCGTGAATTATTTGATTCATTACCATATTGAATAACAATGGGCTGAGCGAGTCTCCTTGGCGGATTCCTCCTTTTAGTTCTATGCATTATATTTCTCCTGTTGGCATTATAACTCTGGTCTTGTTGTTCTTGTTAATTGCAATAATTGTCCTTATTATCTGATGGTCTATTTGTTCAGCTTGTAATAAATTTTAAGATGTCATTTCGCCTCACCATGTCAAAAGCACTTTTTTAAATCTACAAAGCACATGTATGCTGGTTTTCCATATTCAGTAGACTTCTCTATTATTTGTTCTAATAATTAAAAATTGCGTCTATTGTGCTGCGGTTCTTCCAGAAGCCTTGTTGTTCATAAACATAAAAGCTTGTAGATATATTAAAAAAACAAAATATTGAGAGTCGTGATCTTTGCTTAATTTCTTTCTCTGTTGTTGCCTTGTTCGTGATTATAAACCCAAGTATTTGAATTTATCCTATCTTTTGATTGTTACGTTGTAGTCAATCTGTAGATCTTCTTCACTGTATCTTTTCTTCACTTGTAGATAGGTACTCTGTGTTTCGCGAGGTTAATAGCTAGGCAAGCCTTCGTATATTCTTTTTGTAGTTTTTTTACCATATAAAACTGAAGGTGTTTTTGGTCTAGTGCAATCACTACTTGATCATCTGCAAAGCTTAACGTATGTAGGTTCGTTTCGTACCGGTACTACTATGCCTTCGCATTTTCTTTTCCATGTAGTCAAGGCCTTCTCTAAGTATATTTTAAATAGGGTTGGAGATGTGGAACAACCCTTCAGGAGCCCTTTTGTTGTGTTGAAATCTTCTATGATTCTTGTTCCCATTTTAATGGACACTTTATTTTCTTTATACAGAGCTTTTGTAGCTTCTATGAGTTCCTTCTGTATTTCTAATTTGTACATTCTCTTCCATAATTCTAACCTTGGTACAGAGTCATACGCCTTTCTCAGGTCCAGAAATGCCAAATGTATATCTTTCTTATTTTTGATTGCTTTTATACCCGTTCTCATTTCCCTATGTGGTATTTCTATTTCTTTTTGTGGGGATCTGCTTCCTCTTCGCCTGCTTTCTTTTCCAACGAATTGTGGTCCATGTTCTGTAAACAGTTCCTTGTAACAGTCCTTCCATTCTTTGTCCTGTGTATTTCCCAATTTAATTTTTTCTTTTGAGTTTGAGACAATGTTTCTGGATATTTTTCCGTATTATTAATATATAGACACTTTTTAAAAGCAATTTAAAGTCGTCGACTAGACTTTTTAATTTTTTATTTATCAGAAAACCTGTGCCTAACATTATGTTTTCTCCCTCATTATAGAAAAATATTAGTGGTCAAATTCTAGAGAATTTTGTTCCAGCTGGTATGTTTGTTGTTAAGCCAAATTTAATTATCTTTATTGATTTTACCGAAGAATTTTATGACAATATAAAACTTCAACACATAAAGGATTCATTGGAGTTGACTTCATAGCTCCATATTTGTAGATACGTAAAGCCATTATTTGTAAAATATGCTTACTTTCTGGATCACAGTATATGCATCAATAGGCAATAATAGAAATAACGAGTGAGCGATGGCAGAAAAGAGAACTACCCACATCAGTGCCCATTCAGTTTTTAGAAGTCGCTTTCAAAAAGTTATGTCTCCCAGAATATCATTTGTAAACCAATTTTGGGTTCAGAATCCTAATTACGTATTTTATTAATTCAATATTAAATAAAAATCTAAGAAAAAGAAAATATAATATGTCCTTGAAACTTCTAAATTATGTTAACTAAAACGTAGCTCTAATTAATGTAAATCAAACGTCATGCAAAATTACTGCGTGAATGTAAAATAGATTTGCAAATTTAACAATTTTCATAACAAATTACAGACCACATTTTCAGTATACAAAAGAAAAGTTCGTTTCGCCGTTTCATGAACTTTCCTAAGTTTATTAGCCTTTTCTTTAAGTCCTTGAAGTGGTCATTATACCTTAGGCCCTATACCTATACGCAGAAATCAACCTTTTGTTGATTACGATCTTTATAGTCCGAAAGAATTGTTAAAATTTTAGGGTATTATTACTTGAAATAATTCAGTCGTGATTATTACTGTTTCGTGCAAATTTTGGTTATAAATAAAGTATAATAGATAAAAAAGTATTTTCTTAACATTATGACTGTCATTTTAAAGAAATTTACATTAACAAAGTACGTGTATTAGAAGAAAAGAAAATATTCCAAACAATTGGAATATATTCGTTCACGGAATGAAAATATTCCAATTGAATAATAGAATAATTATTGTGAATCAAAGCTTCTATACCGGCGTTATATTTTTTCTCTACAGTAAAATGCTGAGGCGAGCGTCACGGAACTAGCGTCACGGGTAACGTCAGGAAATAGTGGTTCTTTAAAGCGATTCACTACTCTCGATAAATTCGTTTCTGGTCATCGTAAATTTACTCTAAGCAGGTATAAATTAAAAACTGCATGAAAAATAACTAATAAAATATAGACAATAAATGGGAAGTAAAAAATTAAAAGAATATCTGGTACTAAAATATTCGATTCGTAACGATTCTAAAAATTTAAAAATCATAAATGACATCGGATTAATAACCAACATTGAATCATCTGTTTAAATTTTTTACAATAGTTCTCTTTACAATATTTTAAAAATAATTTCATATAAATACAATTCTTATTTTTAAACATATTATTTAGTTTATATAATAATTAAACTTAATATCAAATGATATTTAGAATTTATTATAAAATCTTATCACTACAGCTGTTTCGGCTGATTGCCTTTCTCAAGTGGTCTATTTTTGGTATGCATTTACCTGCCGAAACAGCTGTAGTGATAAGATTTTATAATAAATTTTATGAAAGTTTTGAAAACAAAGTTTTCAGTGTTTTATTGGTGTATAAAAATAAATTTTCATCAAGTAACGGTCGAATCCATCACTTAATTTAAAGAATATCTGTAACTAAAAGATTATATTCGTAACCAATTAATTACTATTAAACTGGGAATAAGCCACAATTAAAGATAAAAATACGTTTATTGACGTTTCAATTTCCACTTCGGAAATCGTTCTCAAAATACAAACAGTAAATTAAACACATTTTGATTTTTGTTACATAGTGAAAAATTCTTCTAATAATTTAATTTTATCTGACTCATTTATATTGACAATTCAGACATACATTATGCATTTTAAAGTAGACGACTTTAAAATGATATTGCCAATATTGTTGAGTTGCGCTCCTGGGACGACTTTACTTATAAGATAGTTCATTCGATTACATGAAATCAACTTTAACTTGAGAATATCCGTCAGAAAAAAATCATAGCATGTAATTCGTCTTTAAAAAGACAAACACATGACATGATGACAGTAAAATTCTTAGATAGATAGAGCCAAAATTACTTGTTCTAATGAAAATTCGTTCTTGGAGGAGAAACATTTGTTAACTTCTGTTTTATTCTGTTTTATTAAAAAATGATTATCCTTTATCGTTTATAAATAAGGAATTTTCAACAATCGATAGAATAGAACAGAACAACTTAGAACGAGATCCTACAGCATACACAAGGAATAATATGAAGAAAATAACAATACCGTACATAAAAGGACTATCAGAAAAACTTAAAAGGATAGGAAATAAATTCAACATTTCGACAACATTCAAAACAACAAACACGTTGAGATCTATTTTGTCCAAAACCA
The DNA here is from genome assembly GCA_918026665.1 of Diabrotica balteata. Taxonomy (NCBI): domain Eukaryota; kingdom Metazoa; phylum Arthropoda; class Insecta; order Coleoptera; family Chrysomelidae; genus Diabrotica; species Diabrotica balteata. Next base: position 12,607,627 of record OU898283.1, on the reverse strand, counting down.
AACCTAACAATGAACAAGAAAGGACAAAGAATTGCATTTATAAAATACCTTGTGAATGCGATCAGTTTTATTTAGGTGAATCATCAAGGCCATTAAATATTAGAATAAGTGAACATCAATCTTATATTAAAAATAGAGAATTTGATAGATCTCAAATCTGTAAACACGCATGGGATAATGAACATAGGGTTCAATGGAATAATTCAAATGTAGTCCTAAAAGAAACGGATTGTAAAAAAAGAAAAATCAAAGAAGCGGCTCTAATTATGCTAAATGAGGCCAATTGTGTCGCAAATTCCTCGGCAGAATGTAGTAGGATCTGGTTACCAATATTGAAAGAGGAAGTTATTAATAAGAAAATACCAGTATTAGTAAGTCAGTAACATAAGAGGATACATCATTTATGTTTTTTAAATAACGTAACATATAAAATCAGAATTTTGATGTTTGTTGAAGGTAAACTAAATTCGCGAACAAATACTTACAATGTCGGGATAGTATTATGAGGTTTTTTTTCCTGGTTTTTCCCTCATAATTTACTATGGAATCACTAACAGGAGAATTTTACTGTCATCATGTCATGTGTTTGTCTTTTTAAATCACGAATTACATGCTATGATTTTTTTCTGACGGATATTCTCAAGTTAAAGTTGATTTCATGTAATCGAATGAAATATCTTATAAGTAAAGTCGTCCCAGGAGCGCAACTCAACAATATTGGCAATATCATTTTAAAGTCGTCTACTTTAAAATGCATAATGTATGTCTGAATTGTCAATATAAATGAGTCAGATAAAATTAAATTATTAGAAGAATTTTTCACTATGTAACAAAAAACAAAATTTGTTTAATTTACTGTTTGTATTTTGAGAACGATTTCCGAAGTGGAAATTGAAACGTCAATAAACGTATTTTTATCTTTAATTGTGGCTTATTCCCAGTTTAATAGTAATTAATTTACAATGCCAAAAGAAAATAGCTTCAGAACAATATTCGTAACAATTGTTTAAATTAAAATTCATAAATCAATCCAACTTTCAACAAACAGCCGACGATTATGACATATGAACTAAGGCGATCCTGGCAACGATAGTTTATTATTATCCCGGTTTTTTATAGCGTTCGTTCTCCGCCTTCCGGTTCCCAGTTTCCAGCTATGTCGGTCATTCCATTCGCCAGGGTGAAGGTTTCTTTCCGACATTGCCTTCTGAATGCCGCCCAGCCAGGATTGTTTTGGCCTTCCACTCATCCTTCTTCCCTTGGCGTCCATTTTAAAATTTGGTTTGGCAGCCTGTCGTCGCCCATTCTTTTCACATGACCATACCAGATCAGTTGTCTCCTTTGAATTTCGTCAATGATGGTTGACTTGACTCCCATTATATTTCTGATTTGGTCATTTTGTATTCTATCGAGTCTTGATTTTCTAGTTGATCTTCTCCAGAAGTCTATTTCCAATGCAAGTAGGCGTCGCTCAAAAGATTTAGTAAGTTGGCATGTTTCGCATCCATAGAGCACTATACTTTTAAAGAGGAGATGCTTTCCTTGATTTGATAGTTCTTTTGACTATAGCATCGGGTTTAGGCATCCTATCACCCTTTTTCTTTTCAGGATTATTTGCTCTATCTCTTTTTATATATATTCCTCACAGTTCTTGATTGTTTTATGTTCGTTGACCATTAGATCTTCTACTTCATTCCCGATGCATAAGCATTGCGTTTTATTTCTATTTACAGAGAGGCCCCATTCTTCATATGTTTTAAACAACCGTCTCGTCATGAATTCTAAATCTTCCTTGTCTGCTGCCACTACTACTTGGTCGTCCCCAAAATGTAGAGTGTATAATGTTGTATCGTCGTCAAGTTGGATCCCCATTCCTGATCAGGATCTTCTCCAGTATTTTAGTGCTTCATATAAATAGATCTTAAATAGTATTGAACTAGACGAAAATACAAATCCCATCCCCATTAAGAGAGAAGTGAGACAAGGAGACGTAATATCGCCAAAGCTTTTTAACCTAGCCCTAGAAGACGTCTTCAAAACTACAAATTGGTCAACCTATGGCATTAACGTTAATTAAATAGTATTGGAGAGAGGCAGCATCCTTGTCGTAAGCCTTTTGTTACTGGAAATTCGTTTGATAAAGTGTTGTTTAGTTTGATTTTTGATGATGCTTTATTGTATAATTGTTTGACTGCGGCGATGATCGTGCTATTTAATGAAAATCGTTCAAGAGACTGCCACAGCTTTCTCACAGGAATCGTGTCATATGCTTTTGTGAGATCCACAAATAAAAGATGTATTTCCTGGTTTCTTGCAACTTTCTTTTCATTCAGTTGCGTTAGGGTAAATATGTGGTCTACGCAAGATCTTCCAGCTTTAAATCCTGCTTGCTGTTCAATTTCATGAGGTTCGTATTCTTTCTCAATCATGTTTTTTAAGATTTTACCAAACAGCCTGCTAAAGGTACTGACGATAGTTGCTATTAGTGAAAACGTATTAGTGTTTCTTGATATTGTTTTTTTATCAATGGACATCGTTATTTCATTATCTGTGTAAATACAAAGCGATATGTGACAATTTCACCGAAACAATAATTTAACGTTAAAAGTTCAAAAGTTCATTGCTAATTTTACTTTCCCGTGGCGTAACAAACTTCAGGTAACTGTTATTTTTAATCCTTTTATCCACAGAGTCCCACTAGGACAGCTGTTGCATTAATAATAAAAATTTATGTGTAGTGGTTTTGGTATCCGGAACCGCTCACTAAAATGACCTTAATTACTACTCAAATGACCTCACAAAATAACACAATCAATAATACCAAGTCTAATGTTGCTACCACTTTATCTAAACCTCCACCTCTTACGTTTCCTCATAAAAATCAAGCCATTATCTTATATGCTCTTCCTAATGTCGTTCTATTTGAGTACATAAAAGCTATATGATACATCGTTACCCCAAAACTATCATCTTTGCGTCTCGAATCTCAAATAACCGCATTTGTATTTATTTAAACTCTGTTAAACTAATTGACGATCTTCTCAGTGCCCACCAAAGTATCACTATTAACTGAACAGTTGTTCCTATTCGAAGACTTATAATAACTGCAAAGCGTATTCTCATATCAAATGTATCTCCCACGATACCTTACAGCACTATCGAAGAAGCTTTAAAAGATATCGGTTTACAGATAGTCTCTCCTGTGTCATTCGTGAAATGTGGCTGGCTAAGTGATGCATATGCACATATAATGAGCTTCCGAAGAGTGCCATACGTTATTCCGGATATAGAAAACTTCTCAGTCCAGACCTCTCTTTTATTAACTCACGACAACACTTCATATCAAATATTTATGTCTACTGACAAATTAGAATGTTTTTTTTATGTAAACAAGGTAGTCATGCTGAAACTTGTACCGATGAACCAATTTCTGTAGCCCAATTCAAACTTTCCTCTCCCACTACCTCCGTATCCATACCCTCAAATACAACGATACCCGAATGCACTCCCAATCAAATCAATGCACCATCCATATCTTACCCCGAAACTAAAACTAATGTGGCAGAAAGCATTCCCTGAGTTACACAGGTAGCATCCCCTCCAGTACAGGGACAGAAACGGGCTATATCCAGTGACAGTAATGCTGAGCACCCCTTCTAAACTTTCTCCAGTTCAAAAAGAGGTTAATCTTTGTAAATGGGTATATTTATTTAAAAAAACCCTTAAAAGGGCCACATCAATAGAACAAACGTTTTCGGACTAAACAGTCCATCATCAGGTTATTAAAATCGAAAATGCCTAAAAATAAGTATAAACCATTTAGTTAAAACAAACGAGATTTTGAAATTTTGACTAAGGTTGAAAAGCAAAAGATGGTTATACTTACTAGGTCATAATGCCTGAGCCACCAAAATATTAGGGTAAAAACCCTTTAAATTACATTTAGTTATGAAATGTTGTACATTGTGTTATAAAATAACTGTGATGTTCTATATTAAATTAAATTTGACCAAAGGTAACACATGGCTCAAATGGGTTCCAGAGCCGGGCGAGAGACAACCTCTGCACTCGGAGAACAACGTGGAACTGATTGACAAGATACTTTTGAAGGATGAAGATAACAGAATGTCAATGCAACAAAAACTATAAAAGTTGTACATAGTATTACTACAGCCAAAAGATTCAACAAGTTTTGATGATTTTAAAAATAACAACAATATAGGTGTTGGGATTTAAAAACTTTTTATTTATTAATTTAGGGTATAAAAGATGTCAAATCAATGATGGTTTTATAGTCATGATTAATATAATGACCTGTGCCTTAGGCAACTTATGTTGCTTTTCGTCGTATGGAATGTGGTCTAAAGTGTATTTAATTTTTGGGTTAGCTTGTATTTGTGAAATTTATCCTTTTATGTTTAACACATCTAGGACAAGGTAAAAATTAAATAACAAATATTTGAAGCTAATATAAGACCTCATGTTTAAATGACTTTATTTAGGAATGCTCCTATGGTGAAGAATTAATAAAATTAAGTTTAGTAAGATGGAAATCTACAGGCTGAAGAAATTGAAGTAGTAACATATGTGATTGAATTTAAAATCGAAGAGACTAGGTTCCTCAGAGACTGATGAGAATGAAAGTAAAAGAAATGAAAGGAGGGGGGGGGGTTGAAGGAGAAAAGGAGTTGATCAACAATTAGAGATAATAGGGGTCCTTTATACTTAAAGTATCTAGCACCCTGAACAAAATCTATTTAGGTGGTATTAAATTCAGTTTGTAGAAACCTGAAATTTGTTGTATAAGTGTGCTACTAAGTTGTTGACCGAAAGAAGGTGGACAAAGGTAGATTAGGATTCTATGTAATATGGTAGATTATGAATTTTAATAAATTGTTAGATAATGTTTAAGTGATTATTAAATTAAAACTATTGGATACATGTTTAATATATGAATTATATGTATCCAATAGTTTTAATTTAGTAATCACTTAAACATTATCTAACAATTTATTAAAATTCATAATCTACCATATTACATAGAATCCTAATCTACCTTTGTCCACCTTCTTTCGGTCAACAACTTAGTAGCACACTTATACAACAAATTTCAGGTTTCTACAAACTGAATTTAATACCACCTAAATAGATTTTGTTCAGGGTGCTAGATACTTTAAGTATAAAGGACCCCTATTATCTCTAATTGTTGATCAACTCCTTTTCTCCTTCAACCCCCCCCCTCCTTTCATTTCTTTTACTTTCATTCTCATCAGTCTCTGAGGAACCTAGTCTCTTCGATTTTAAATTCAATCACATATGTTACTACTTCAATTTCTTCAGCCTGTAGATTTCCATCTTACTAAACTTAATTTTATTAATTCTTCACCATAGGAGCATTCCTAAATAAAGTCATTTAAACATGAGGTCTTATATTAGCTTCAAATATTTGTTATTTAATTTTTACCTTGTCCTAGATGTGTTAAACATAAAAGGATAAATTTCACAAATACAAGCTAACCCAAAAATTAAATACACTTTAGACCACATTCCATACGACGAAAAGCAACATAAGTTGCCTAAGGCACAGGTCATTATATTAATCATGACTATAAAACCATCATTGATTTGACATCTTTTATACCCTAAATTAATAAATAAAAAGTTTTTAAATCCCAACACCTATATTGTTGTTATTTTTAAAATCATCAAAACTTGTTGAATCTTTTGGCTGTAGTAATACTATGTACAACTTTTATAGTTTTTGTTGCATTGACATTCTGTTATCTTCATCCTTCAAAAGTATCTTGTCAATCAGTTCCACGTTGTTCTCCGAGTGCAGAGGTTGTCTCTCGCCCGGCTCTGGAACCCATTTGAGCCATGTGTTACCTTTGGTCAAATTTAATTTAATATAGAACATCACAGTTATTTTATAACACAATGTACAACATTTCATAACTAAATGTAATTTAAAGGGTTTTTACCCTAATATTTTGGTGGCTCAGGCATTATGACCTAGTAAGTATAACCATCTTTTGCTTTTCAACCTTAGTCAAAATTTCAAAATTTCGTTTGTTTTAACTAAATGGTTTATACTTATTTTTAGGCATTTTCGATTTTAATAACCTGATGATGGACTGTTTAGTCCGAAAACGTTTGTTCTATTGATGTGGCCCTTTTAAGGGTTTTTTAAATAAATATACCCATTTACAAAGATTAACCTCTTTTTGTTATACGTGGTATACAGCCAGCTACAGGAATTTTTCCTTGTGGATTTTTTTTCTCCAGTTCCTACTCCAGAATCAACTATCAATTGAATGCCTCCCCCATTATCTGTAAAATCTACCACTAATTCTTTTAGCAACCCACAAAAGAAAAAAAGTAAAACAATAGTAACAGAAGAACATAAATTGACACCTATTTCTTATAATGCAGTCCAAGCCATCTATAAAAATAATTTATGCGAACTAACTTTTCTTCTTCTTCTTCTGGTAGCACCACAACCCGGGGTGGGTCTTGGCTATCTGCACAACCTGCTTCCATCTCGAACGGTCGTCCATGATGTTTAAGTCAGTGGGTAGCCCCATTGTTCTCAAATCTGACCATATATTATCTCTCCATCGTATTCGTGGATGTCCTAAGGGCCTTCTCCCTGTCGGGACTTCTTCCCAGATTAACTTAATAGGTGGTTATTAGGGAGCCTATGAACATGGCCAGCCCATCTTAGACGGTGGGATTTAATCTCTTGGACTACGTCGCTAGCACTATACATTTGTTTGACCTCGGCATTTGTTCTCATAATAACTCTACTAACTCTTACTGAAAACCAATTTATAGCTTTCCTAGAAACTACCTACAGCATACCGGACCCACTTAAAGAAGCTCTCAATTTTCACTTCCAACATCCAAGGATTTAATTAAAAATCCTTTGTAAAAGGTATATATTTAACAATCTATGTAATTTAGCTTTCCATAATGGTTACAAATCTCCTTCTTCAAGATTTTTAGTTGAAAGTTGTTCTTCAAGTTAATAGGAACATTTCCTTGTGTTTTAATTTTACAAAATGTAGGGAAGACCTGGTGGTTTATGCATTGAGAGATGAACCATATATCCAGCTTCAGGGTGCATCTTTTAGTGGCTAAGCGCATGTACTGAAAAGCCAAGTTGACCATACCTTCAAATAAAATTCACAAGGAATCTACGTTCCTGTAGTTGGCTGTATACCATGTATTAAAAAATTTAATCAAAAATCCTTTGTAAAAGGTATATATTTAAATATATTAAATATATTTAAATATATTTAAAATATATAACTTTTACAAAGGATTTTTAAATAAAATTTTTAATACATGGTATACAGCCAACTACAGGAACGTAGATTCCTTGTGAATCCAAGGATTGCTTAATGATTTATCTCTTCTTCATTCACAAATTAAATAGAGATCCTTTAAAAACCGAATAACAAGATTGCAACAAAAATTAAAAGACAATAATTTCATTCTGAAGACTCTGACAGTTTGAGTGCATCCGATTACCTAACTGACGATGAAACTGACGCTCCTATTCCCACACTTCTCTTATTTAAACATTACATTCAAAATAATTCAATGGAATTGCGATGGTTTCTTTCCTCGCATAGAAATAATTCAGCAATTAGATATCGAAGAACAATCTGAAATCATATGCTTACAAGAAACTAACTCAAAAATTACTAAACTTCCTAAACTAAAGAATTTTGAAGGATATCATTATATTCGAACTGACTGCAACAGAACCAGGGATGGAACACCATTCAAGGGCTTTATATATAGCACATGCTTCAGCGGAAAAGACGCTAAAACAACCAAATTATTTAAAGCAAAAAAATTAGTTCTACTGCATCAAGAATTATATTCAACATTAATATATAAATATATCTACATCATATAAATCAATAAATGAAAAGTATTTATTTTGCTTATCATTACCGTCTTACTCGGTGGTCTTATAAAAACCGACAAGTGCCAAGTCTCGTAGAGAACTAGTTAAAAGTTTGATCATAAAATTCCTAAGTGTTTCCCCATTTACGAAGTTTTCATTGGTGTTCCATTTTTAATGTAAATTGCAAGCAGCAACGTCTCCCAAAATTAGATTTGTTCAACGAAAAGTGAATTGAATAAAAGAAATTAAATTATGCTACTCAAACATTACGAACTAGTATGAAGTCCTTATTATCAAGATTACTTTAACTTAATGCATACGTAGATACTATTTTAATACAACACGTAAAATAACTAAAAAATAGTTTGAAATCTGATTGTTTTTATAGATAATTTTCAGGTGCTTTTTACGAGAAAAATATCGAAAAGGCTTTCGACAGTGTCGAACATTGGGCAGTGAAAAGTTCTTTGATTAACAGCCGAATTGACCACAGATATACGGAACTACTAACCAATATATATATATATATATATATATATATATATATATATATATATATATATATATATATAAGGAAGCCAAAACAACAATTAAAGTGTATGAAGGAACATTACAAATAAGTAGAGGAGTGAGACAGGGTGATATAATATCACCGAAACTTTTCAATCAGGCTCTTGAAGATACTTTTAAAAGATTAGAATGGGAAACAAAAGGTATAAAAATTTGTGGACAACGCTTGAACCATCTTATGTACGCTGATGACATCGTATTGATAACCGATAAAAAAGAAGAATTATTTGAAATGATGAAAGAACTGGACGTAGAAGCTGGAAAGATAGGCCTTAATATGAATTACAGCAAGACCAAAACTATAACAAATACAGATGAAGACATCACAATAAGAATCGGACAAGATGAAATAGAATAAGTTAAGGATTATATATATATATATCTTGGTCAAACTATAAAACTTAACAAAGAGAACCAAACAGCAGAGATCAAGAGACGAGATAGACTGGCATGGGCGGCATTTGGCAAACTAAGCTACATTCTTAAAAACAAAAGATATCCACAGCATCTTAAGACCAAAGTATATAATCAATGCGTACTCCCTGTTCTTACGTATGGCTCCCAAACGTGGACATTTACAAAAGCAAACATGGACAAAATCATAAAAACCCAAAGAGCAATGGAAAGACAAATGTTGCACATAAGACTAATGGATAAGAAGAGAAACGAGTGGATAAGAGAGAAAACAAAAGTGAGGGATGTTAGACAAGAAGTTGCAAAATTGAAATGGAGATTTGCCGGACACAATATAAGACAAAAATAAGAGCGATGCAACAAAATTCTTATAAGTTGAAGACCGTGGGAATATAAACGAAGCAGAGGAAGGCCCCAAATGAGATGGGCAGATGATATCAAGAAGCACGTGGGCTCTAGATGGATGACTGTAGCGACAGACAGAGAAGAATGGAAAAGGATTGGGGAGGCCTATGTCCAAAGATGGACCGAGAAGGCTAATTAGATAGATAGATAGATTTTACGAGAAACTGTATATTGTATTTAACTACAATACCTCGTGTTACAATATCTCTTAAAGGTAAAAATCAAAATGCTGCATATTAATTATCCTGTTTTTCGGTTAGTAGGTACATCATCAGTCACTGTATGATTAGTTTTATATTACCTATAAAATAGAAACTATCTTCTTACCAGACTCAACAAATTTATTACACCTCACCCATATAAATACACTGAATAAGCATAATCAATCAATGTCTTCACGCTTCATGGTTTGGATTATTCGGGCTCGCAATAAGCAGACAATACAGAAATGCTCTCCAAATAAAACTTAACCGAACTACAGAGGAAGATACTATAGAGGAGGAATAAAGACAATTATAACGGAGTCAGCAGAGAAAACTGTCGGAAAAGCCAAAAGGCAAAGAAATGCGGAATGGTATGATGATGAATGCAGAACTGCAGTAGAGGAAAAAAAGGCAAGCTAGGCTTAACCAACTTCAAAGAAACACAAGAAATAACAGTGAGATTTATAATGAAAAAAGAATACAGGCGACTAGAATATGCAGAAGAAAGAAAAGAGAGGCTATGAAAAAATGAACAACAGACGCGAAAGCAGAAAATTCTATAAATGCATAAAAGAAAGCACACAGTCATTTAGACCAAAACTAACGATATGCAAACACAAGGACGGAGAACTACTAACAGAGAAGCAAAAAATTATAATGAGATGGAAACAATATTTCGAAGAAAATCTAAATGCAGACAACGAAAATGATCAGAACGAGACAATATATTATACGGCAGTGCTGCACATCTAAAATCCGAGTTATGAAGGAGTAGTTCAGATAATAAATAAACTAAAAAGCGATAAAGCACCAGGAATGGACGGCATTTCGGCAGAATTATCAAAGCATGGAGGATCCGAACTCTGGGAAAGAATCCATTACCTAATAACATTAATATGGATGAAGGAGCAAATGCCAGAGGAATGGACAGTTGGCCTCATACAGCCAATACATAAAAAAGGAGATACGAGGAAATGCCAGAATTATAGGCCAATAACTATTGCTAAATGTAATATACAAAATTCTTTCTGGTATAATCTACAATAGATTATTAGAATACTCCGAAAATATAATTGGTGATTATAAAAATGGATTCAGACCAAATAGAGCCACTACAGATAACATATTTATACTAAGAACGATACAAGAAAAAGCTTATGAATACGACATAGACTTATATAATATGTATATAGACTTTAAACAAGCTTTTGATAGTGTGAAAAGAGACAGAATGCTAGAAGACCTTTGTAATCTAGGTATACCTAAGAAATACATCAGCCTCATAAAAATGACGTTGCAGAGTTTAAAAGCCGCAGTCAGAGTAGATGGAGAACTGACTCCCCTGTTTTACATCAACATGGGAATAAGACAGGGAGATGCCCTATCAACCATGCTATTCAACCTAGTTCTTGAGGCAGTCATCAGAAAACCCAATATAACCGGCCATATAAACACCAAATCAGTACAAATTACTGCATATGCAGACGATGTAGCCATCATTAGTAGGAATAAGCCACGACTAATGAAAGTGTTCAAACAAATTGATCCTGAAGCAAGAAAAAGAGGTCTTAAAATAAACGAAGCAAAAACGAACTATATGACAGTCAAAAGAATAACTGACAATGAAAATAATATCACAATTGACAACTATACTATCGAACGAGTGGATGCCTTTACATATCTCGGCACAGAAATCAATCACAAGAACTCCGTAAGTAGCGAAATTAATGCACGTATTTCCAGCGGGAATCGTACATACTATGCTAATAAAAGATTGATGACATCGAAATTATTAGACAAAAGAACCAAAATGACTATCTACAGAACACTGATTAGACCCGTAGTATCCTATGGATGTGAAGCTTGGGTAATGACGAAAAAAGATGAAGCCCAACTCAGGACATTCGAGAGAAAAATACTAAGGAAAGTATATGGCCCGGTACAAGAGGAAGATGGCACATGGAGAATCAGGAGAAACGACGAGGTTAATGAGTTAAATGAAGGTTATGACATTGTAAGATTTGTGAAAAGTCAAAGACTATCATGGCTGGGATATGTGCAGAGACAAAACGATGCAAAAAAAACAAAGAAAATGTTACAATGGAAGCCTATAGGAAGGCGAAAAAAAAAAAGACAATGATGGAGAAGAAGGGATAACACCAGCTTTCCGAACAAATAACAACCTAGGCAAATATATTAGAAATAACAAGAGCCAAAATAAAAAACACTTAAATAGTGGTGTGTACAAACTTCAATGTGGCGACTGCCCAAAAACTTACATCGGTCAAACTGGTAGAAACTTTGAGAAACGAATAGCAGAACATAAAAGGGCTTTCAAGAATAGAAAAACAGATTCGATATACGCTCTTCACCTTCTAGATCATAATCATTCTTTTAATGAAAAATTTAAAATTCTTCACATTCAAAATAAAGGCCTTAAGCTATCTTTGTTAGAATCTATGGAAATCAACAAATTAAAAAACACAGATATAATTCTGAATGACCAACTTGAGACAAACAGTTCTCCCCTCCTCAACCTATTTCATTAGAGACTATATAAATTTGTAAACCCAAGCCAAAAATAGATCACTTGAAAAAGGCAATCAGTCGAAATAGCTGTAGTGATAAGATTTAAAATAAATTTTGTGGAAGTTTGAAAACAAAGTTTTTAATTGTTACATAAAATGAATTTCCATCAAGTGACGGTCGAATCCATCAGTTATGTATATTCTTGCTTATATTGTTTGTATTGATCTCGTTAATTTTTCTCGCAAAATAAAAATTTCATTTAAAAAACTCGATGTCGAGTTGGTCCGCTAGTTATTTTAATAATTAATAACTTTTGGGCTTTGAAATAAACCCTTGCCAAGTATCATTATCTATTTAAAGTATGTGTCAGAGATAAAATAATTTCATCTCATCACAATATATTATTTAATAAAAGGATCAATTACCACTTCCCGGCGTTTCAATCTGAGTCGGCTCTATGAATTTATAAAAGTTTTCGGTGCGGGATAGAATTATTCATTTGAGCACTACTTACTGTTTCAGTACGTGCCTAAGGGTGAAATAGAAAACTGAATAATTAAGTTGGTACAACGACCTCGTCTAAAATCAATTAATAACTCAACAGGAGGTTATAGTAGTGTCAGTTATATTGTAATATTTGCCTCAGAATTATTTATAACTTGGTAGTGATACACGGTTAAATATGTAGCAGCTTAAAATATTTACATAAACTTCTAAGCTAGAAAAATATTGATTTGGGAACAGTTTGGACAAGTGCTTTTCACGTACATTTATATAAGATAATACACGTATTTAAAAAATTAAAAACGCATCTAATTTTATCAATAAATCAATAAAAAATCAAATTGTTCACGTATATCTCCAAATAAAACTACTTTATCATAAGTTCATAAAATCATAAGTTATTGAAAAATTAAAATACCTAAGCTTAAGAAATAAAAGTGTATTTTAATTAATATTAAAAATGTCTCAGCCCAATATTGTCTACTGTTTACACACATTGATACGTTCCTCATTTAATAGGAAAATTCGTGTTAGAGGCGAGTGGAACCATCATCAGTGAAACATTTTAAAAGTAGTGAAACTATACACAAATCTAGGTATAATAACCTTCAGATTATCTGATAAACTTATTGAATTTTAAAAATGTCCCGCTTGAAAAACAGATCCCCGCTTGAAAAAGGACATTAGAGCCCAACGTTTGATACCAGCCAACCAGTAGTTAAGTGTTTGCAAACTACTGATGGTAAGACACGTAGTGGAAATCCCCTTAAGATGGACATCAAGGCAGAATAGTACGGAATCAAATAGACTACATCCTAATAAACCACCGATTTCGAAACAATATTAAAGATGTAAAAACTTACCCCGGCGCTGACATAAACTCAAATCACAATTTACTCTGCTCCAAAATACAAATTTAATTGAAGAAATTAACAAAGCCAACTAAGCCTTGTAAGATATATCTCGACCCCCTGAAAAACCCTCAAACGCGCGAACACATAACACAGCAAATAAATAGTAAAATACACAGAATATCAAATATACCAAACGAAAACAGAACCATTAACGAATGCTGGTATGCCACTCAAAAATCGATTTTAGAGAACGTACAAGAGTCTTTGAAAACACCTACCATGTTGGCAAAAAATGAGTGGATGACACAAGAAATTCTAGATCTGATGGAAGTTCGACGGCAACACAAAAATAGAAATATTATCGAATATCGTGAAATTAATAAACGCATAAAAAGAAAAATTAAGCAAGCCAAAGAATCCTGGCTTGAGAATTTATGTAAAGAAATAGAAGACCTCCAAAAAAAGCATGACAGCTTCAACCTGCATAAGAAACTTAAATATACTGCCGGAATTATAAAAGAGAAAAATGCTCACATACTTAAAAGCGGGACGGAAAAATTTGTGATCACGAACAACAGTGCAAAGAATGGGAGAGATACATCACTGACCTTTTTGACGATGCTTCTAGGGAAAATGCTCCAAATACTGCCTATGACAACCAGTTGGACAGAGGTCCCAATATACTGATTTCGGAAGTCGAAAAGGCAATACAGCAAGCCAAAAACAATAAAGCACCTGGACCAGATCAAATCCCTGCGGAACTACTTAAACTTTTGGATGAGGAAAGCATTGCCTGCTTAACCACTTTCTTCAACAAAATTTACAACGAAGGAAAAATACCAGATGATTGGTTAGAGTCACTGTTTATAACATTACCAAAGAAAAGCAGGCCCACCAAATGCAGCGTTTTTAGACTAATCAGTTTGATGGGTCACACACTGAAGATACTCTTACGAATTATACAAGACCGAGTATTCCTTCTATGCGAAAGTAAGATGGGTGATAAGCAATTTGGATTTAGAAACGGTCTAGGAACTAGAGAGGCACTATTCTGTATGCGCGTTCTATTACAAAAAAGTTGTGAATTCCGAAAGAATGTTTATGTTTGTTTCATCGACTTCGAGAAGGCGTTTGACAGAGTCCAACACAATACACTTTTCGACTGCCTACGGGCAGCAGGACTTGACCACTATGATATAAGACTGCTGAAATACTTATATTACAATCAAGTAGCCTCTATCCAAATTCAGTCCCACTGAAAAAATACCCATCAAACGTGGAGTACGGCAGGGTTGTGTTTTGTCACCCACTCTTTTTAATCTGTACTCTGAAGAAATCTTTAGGGAGGCTTTGGATGACAGACAAGAGGGAGTAAGACTAGGTGGAGAAGTAATCAACAATATTAGATACGCTGACGATACAGCCATTCTTGCAGAAAGTTTACAAGATCTCCAAACATTACTAAATCTAGTCAGTGAAGCAAGTTATCGGAGAGGCCTAAAAATCAACATTTTAAAGACAAAGTGGATGGCAGTTGGAAAGATGGCATATAGATCAAGGTCTGCTTTCTCTTAATGGAGAAGAGATAGAAAGGGTAAATCATTTCAAATACCTTGGCAGCTGGTTAAATGTAAATTGTGACTCTGATGAAGAGATAATATCCAGGATCGAAATATCACGTAAGGCTTTTATGACCTGGAAACCAGTTTTATGCAAGAGAAACCTGTCAATGAACATTCGTAAGAAGGTCCTGAAATGATATGTGTGATCGATCCTATTGTATGGTGGTGAGACATGGACGTTAAAAACCACAATGCTAAACAAGTTAGAAGCATTCGAAATGTGGTGCTATAGACGAATCCTAAAGATATCGTGGGTTTCGCACACTTCCAATGAAGATGTTCTTCAAATGATCAACTCAGAACGTCTGCTCATAAACACCATAAAGAGGAGAAAAACAGAATACTTCGGCCATATAATTAGAGGACCCAAATACCATTTACTTCGCCTTATAATACAAGGAAAAGTGGAAGGAAAGAGATGGATTGGTCGAAAGAAACTTTCATGGCTGCGTAATATTAGACAATGGTGTGGTTTCACAGTAGAAGAATTATTTCGCGCAGCAGCCGACAGAGAAAGGTTTCAGGAAATTGTAAACATGATGACGGCCAACGTCTGAATACGGACACGGCACCCAAAGAAGAAGAAGATGGTAAGACAGATATTTTAGAATTTTTACTGGGATTTTTTCCAGTAACTATTATTACTAGGGAAGGCTTGTGCAATTTTCTATTCGACAAACTATTACTGTCAGTCTTGGATACGACAATGGATTGACCATGAAAGAGGAACGTATATAGATTCAAACCCCAACACTCTGGGGTATTGTAATTTAAGAATAAGAATTTACAAAAAGAAGAATTTGGAGTGAAGTCATTGAATGTACTAATAAAGAATGGCTTAGCTCAGAGGAATCAATTTAAAGGGCCAAAGAGACACCAAATCTTAAGGGAGAATTGGGGCTAGCTTTTCTACACTTAGAATGGGCTTTGGGATAAAAGACCAATATATGGGATAATAAAATTATATAAACGGAGAAAAAGTGAAAACGTGAGACCTTGTAATACAAACAATTAAATTAGATACGACAACTTGGAATTTAATAACCTTAGGAACTTATAAAAAATCGAGGAACGACAATCTGTGATCGGAGTTTTCTATAAGTATGTCAATTTAAAGAAACTTTTTGAAATGTTTTTGAACAATGGCTACCCAAAACATATATTAAAAAATCCCATTTAAAACACTCACTTTTAGAGGTTATTCCACGAATATACGACTGTTTTGGATTATTGCCACAATGAATATTTTACTGTGCAAGTAGAAGTATGAAAGTAAATTGGTCTAATTATTATTCCAATAAAAAGGAGCTATGATATAATATATATGATAGGATGACATCTAACTAAAATTATTTCAGTAAATAGATGTTTAGATAGACGCAAAATTTAATGTGAAATTTAATCCGAAAATAACAAAAATTTTTGTGCAAACGCTCCTTCAAATAAATACAATGACGTTTATCAAAGGTGTTCATCAGACATTTGGGTTGGATTTCCCTGAAATGTAAACACCAAAGAGGCGTACTGGGTTTCTTTTATATTACACTGTTTTATTACTTTATTAGGTACCACAACTGTAATAAAAAGAAATATATACTATTTTTAATATAATTGAAAGGAAATTGGCAGAACGATGGTTCAGAAACCAGAAAAAGAATCTAATATTTCACTTTGTTAGTTTAGTTAGTATTTAACTTTGTTAGTTTTAAATATTTGTTTGCTTTGAGTGGAGTATAGACGATTAGCAGAATAAGAGAATAAGTAAGTTTTTTTGTTTTTTTAATACTACATAATTGAATATTCGTCTACATAAATTACACAATTCAATCAGTTAGGTATTGTTACACTTCGTTTAAATCATTTAATTTAAAAACCAACTTGTTTACAACACTAAACTCACTGATAGTAATTATATACTTCAAAATCTGAATTACTGTTCTATAAACTAACAACTCTATATTTATATCATGACCTCATATTTAAATCTAAGCTTTATATCTGTCATAACAGTATTTTAAAAATGGGGAGAATTTACCCTTGTACAATTCAGTACATTGGACCATTTAAATCGACACCTTAAACCTGAATTTAAAACAGTTGTATATTCGTGGAATGGAGTATATAACAGAACTTTAACAATTAATCCACAACTAGTTATATACGAAAAAATAACTTCATACAAAATTTAAGAGACATAATTGTTCCACTATTCAAAACACTCTCTAGCATTAAATTAATTAAATACAATCCACTTCTAAATTTAAGGTTGTTCTCAAAAATAAAAGTTAAAACTCCAAATTCACTAACGAGTAACACAATTTACTGAATTAATTGCAGTCAATGTCAAAGTTGTTATTTTGGTCAATAATATTGGTCAAAGTCAACACTGGCTTACACTACGTGTCACTCAACACAAAAGCAGCATAAGAAAAATTCTTGTGCCTTCGTAGAACACCATTTGAAGAAAGGACATAAATTTGACTTTAATAATGTAAAAATATTAGAGCAAATTGATAGTTATTATAAAAATCGACTTTTTCTTGAAATGATACACATTAACAGAACTTCTCAACCTATCAATTTATAAGTACCAACCAATTTGGTAATATCTAATGGGACAATACATAATATTTGATAGATCTTAACCTTTAAAAAACAATACTTACTTAATAATCTTTTAGTAACTCTACCTACAATTTTATTCTATTTCTCAATATCTGGGGGAAGTTAATAGATAAGGCGTATTATCTCGAGGTTATCGAAACTTTTAAGACGTCGTGACATTCAAGCAAAAAAGCGACTTTTTCATTCATTGCAATATTGTGAAAAAACTATGTATTGTAGAAAAAAACTTTTAAGAGACGAAATTTTTGAAAATATTTTCTCTTTATAATGAGATTTTCTAAATTAAAAAATGTTTATATAAAATAAAGTTATTGCAAATTAAACCCGAAATAAGTATATTTTTGAATTGTTTATAATTAATAAAATAAACAGTAAAAATATTTAAATCAAATATCATAATGTGAGTTTTTAAGTAGTTATTTCAGTTACGAAAAATGGACACAATCGGTAAAGTAGTTTTTACACAATTAAATTTGTTTATTTCGTTTGAGAGAACAAACGTCATTTTTAAATCGCTATACAGGTGCTTTGTCAATACTTATATGTTTTTTTTGGTCTGGTTCTCTTTATAAGATCTCAAATTTTCATGTTTTTAAAAACTATAATAATTTTTAATTGGTTACCTACGAATAATTTATGCAGAATGTAGTAACATTACCATTATATTGGCAATATCCCTAACTTATGCCTCGCAGTATATTTTACATAACTTAAAATCTAATCAAGATCATTGTAAAAATTTTGTGTTTTGAAGTGCAGTTTTCCACGATAATTTCTTTATGTAAATATAGTTTACGAATGAAGTGAAATAACAAGCATCATATTTCAACATACTCGTAGTTTACAGATATAATTTATAGGCCATAATTTTCATGGTCGTGTGCGTGTGTATGTGGTAAATCTAATGTGTACTAATAAATTACAGCATTTAACATGTAACTTTAATCTCATGACGTAGTAGTATACTTTCAAGGGTAATTAAATAAATGCTTGGACCCACCTGTTATGCAGCCTTTCGATTTGAGATTGCTCAAAAAATCTGGTCTGGCGCGATTGTAAAGGAATGAGCACACGTGTCATGCTCGCTTCCTACTCCTTTCGTACACTTCTCTTCAAAACTTTCATGTTCTTATTTTGCTCTATTGCCTGTTTTGTTTTTTCTACATTGTAGTTTTCTATGTCTTTTCTTATTGCCTTTGTGATCGTCTTATTTATTTGATTTATCGCTTCTTTGCTTGTAGTGTTATCTCCTTTCATTTGTCGCCTTAGTTCTATAAGGGTTTTCGTGGGTTGACTCAGTTTTTCATCTTTTTGCTTGTCGGACAATATTTAGTTTGAGCCTGTTGCATTGTGTTGACTATTCTTTGTTCAATATATTGATGTCTGCTGTTGTTGTATCTTTCAATGAATTACCAATATATTTTTCGAACTCCTGAATGTTAGTTGGTTTTGTCCATTTCTTTGGTTGTTTCTTATTTATCATTTTGAGTATTTCTTTTTCGGTTGATATCGTTATTTTAGCTCTTACTAACATATGATCACTGCTTGTACTGAACTGGTTTAGCACATTTACGTCTTTAAATAATTCTTTTTTGTTTGTTAAGAAAAAGTCGATTTCGTTCCTTGTTTTTCCATCAGGACTTTCCCATGTCCATCTTCTGTGTTTTTTTCTTTTTAAAGAAGCTGTTAATTTGATAGAGACTGTTTTCCAAAAGTAAAGTCAGTAGTTGTTTGCCTCTATCATTTCTGCCTTCGCTTCCAAAATTTCCCAATATTATTTCAGAGGGGTCTTCCTTAGTGCCTATTTTGGCGTTGAAGTCACCACCTATTATTAAGAAGTGGCCAGGATTTTCCTTGATTGCACAGGATATTTGGTCGTAGAATATTTGGACTTCTTCGTCTGGATGTCCTGTAGTAAGGGCGTACACTTAAATGAACTTTAGGATATATCTGGCGATTATTTTGATGTTTAAGTAGACCACTCTTTTTGAGATTTGGTTTATTGACACAATTCTGTTAGCAATTCGTTTGTGAATAAAGAAGCCAACGCCTGCGACTGTCGATTCCTCTTCTCCTCTGTGATAAAATAAATGGCCTAATGGGAGTGAGGTAAGACTCTCTCCCTTTTTTCTAACTTCGCTGATACCTACAATATCCAAGTTCATTTTTGAGAGTTTTTCCTTCATTTCTTCGAATCTTTTTTCGGTAGAGAGTGACCGAACATTATATGTGGCGATGTTCAGGTTTATCTTTGTGACGCACATTGAATAGGGTTGGTTTACAGTGGTCGGGTTTTTGGCATTTAAACACCGTACTTGCCTAGCATGTTGGTGAGTATTCATATTTATTCCCAGGAGTAGTTGGAGAACGTTGGTCGATTCCTGTAGAGCCCCGTGTACAGGAACAAGGCTAATATTCAATGGGATTTCGCCCTTTTTCCCAAGAGCATCGTTAGCGGCTGCGTGACGTGCAACCATTCAGTTTTTAGCACGATTGCTTCCACCTTAACTTACGAATTGTTTGCATCTGGTTTTCTCCATATTTTTGTTGGGTAAGATGGGGAGGGAAAGAAAGTGTGGATGGGAAGAATATATTAGAAAGAAATATAGTGACCCGTCTGCCTTCGGAAACCTAATCGCCATTCGGGGTCGGAAGAAAACAAGAGTTAACCAAGAGAGGCTGATAGAAAAAGATTAACGACATTTCACTCAAGACCTGTACGATGAACTAAAGTCGGTGTTTCAATTTTATTAGAAAAGATTATTGGAATATCGACAGATGTGGCACATAGAATGTCAAGCATGGAGGTAGGAATATCGGAAAGGCTGTTTCACGACATTAAGAAGATCACAGGAAAGGAAATATTCGTTAACAATTGCTTAATTCACTAGAATAATTTGTGTACGAAAGTATCAAGTTTGCTACATGTCATTGTACCAATAATTAATAAAGTTGCGCGCATTAAATCACTGTGAATTTAAAAAAAATCCTAAGAGAATTAGAAACTGAATATGGTCATTTTTAATACCGAAAGTAGGTTGGCTTAGTAGAGGAATATTAAAAAGAGTATACAACTTAAAAAAGCGAAATACAATAATTGTTCTCGGACGTGAAGGGATATGCCTTTGCTTACTTTGGTAATAGAGAGTGGATGTGTGATTTTGGGTTTCTTATTGATATGAACTACACTAAATTTAGAAAAAACCGCAGATAAGAAAAAGTGATAAACGTTAGCCAGAAGAAAGTATTAACCAAAAGTATCGCTCCTCTTTTTCCGATTTAGGTCCCACTCCAAATTTCCGTTAAGAAGTTCCTCTTCAAAGAGCATCGATCCCGTTTTCTCAGTGTAGGAATCAGGTATACACATTTCCCACTGGAAATATTTGGCACGTGCAAGTGCATAGATGTGTTTTCATTTTGTTCGTAATAAAACTTCATTGTACGCTCTCTCCATATTTTTATTTCAAAAGTGAGCATTGTTTCATACATGTAAATTTGCTACTCGTAACGTGTTGAACAACACTTACGTAGTGAGATTCTCAAAGCTGCACGTGAAATCTTCATTATTAGTGCTTTTTAATTTTGACGGCACAAGATATAGTAGTTAAGCACGACGTTGTGATAAACGACAAGCTTTTTATGTTGCGTTAACAACACATTTTAGCATTTTTTACAAAGAAATGAAAAAAATTATAAAGTTTTGTAGAGATACAATATAGTTATAATAATTTAGGATGAGAGAATATTGTATTTTTAGTAATTTTAGGACGTTTACAAAAACAAAGCGATGTTTTTGTATCGATAGTAATACCCATGTCAAACAGAAAATATCCAACTTCGTCTTATTGTAAACAATCGCAAACCAAACAAGTAAACAAGTTCAGATATTTGGAAAGCTGAATAACCGATAACCTTGAACCAGAAACTGAAATACATCCCAAAATAGAGTTAGCAAAATATATGTGTCTGAAATTAATCTATTTCTAAATAAAGCTGTCGTTTGGATATTTGATATCAAAAGGTCAAATATTATAATCTGAATGCTGATTTTTTCACACTTGTGCCATTATGCATGCCATTATTCAAGAATAATTTTGTATATTTCGTCGATTTCTACTTATTCTTCCTAGTTATTCGTCCTGTTCGGAGATCGTGCCACCTTGAATCCCCAATTTTTTTTTTTCGTTTAATTACGATTATAATCTGGTCATAATTGACCAAAAAGCAATTTGAATGTATCCTTAATTACTAGAGTTGCTTGAAATTAAGAGTTTATCCTATGGTGTTCTCTTAACCCATTTAAGACCACCGTCCATTTCAAACCATTTCACTATTTCAAAACAATTCTAAACGTGTAAGATCGGTTGCCTATAATATATTATAGGCAAGTTGGCGAAAATGAAATTAGTAGTTTTCAAATAGGGGTAATGTCTTTTAAATTGTGCTGAAGTTAGGGGAAAATGTCCTCTTTTTGTGAAGAAACTAATTTAGATCGTTCTTTCTAGAGTTATGTTGGAAGAATTTAGATCACAAAATTTAAATGTTTGAGTCTCGGTATTACTCGGTGACCTCCGTGTGTCAAGTTGTCAAGTGTTCGGGAAGACGACGGAAAGAAAGTGATTCTAGGTTTGACCGTGGTACCGAAAGGTTCGAGCTAGTTTAAAAACGGCATTTTGTTTTTATGCTGCTGTTCCATGTGGGATCTGGACTAGTATGAACAGTGTGCCTATTGGACTTTAACTCGGATCCCACTTGATGAAGTATATAAATGTGATTGAAAATTCGAGGTATGGATTGATAATTAATTTTCGACGGAAGATTTAATCGCCGTCTAATTTTTTTTAGGCGATACAATAGTTTTTTTAGATTATTCGCGGTTTGTTTTTATTTTAATATTTACAAATACTTTACAGTTTTTAAAGATTATTTGCGGTTTATTTTATTAATTAAATATTTACACATACCTATTATAATTTTGTAAACTGCGTCTAAGAGGGGGTTAAATATTTGAGATAAATTTATTTTTTTTATATTATTTTCTGCACACGCACTTTAGCTCTCGTGGTGTCCTATTTGGTTTCAATATTTTTTTTGTTGGTATTGAACCACACACCCCTTAGCGTCGGGTACTTTTGATGCGTCTTACCTTTTTTTTTCGTGCAATTAAATAGAAATAACTTATGAATTTTTGTTAGGCAAGTAGAAACCGCATTTTTATATTCTTTTTATTAAGCCTATGGTAAAGTTAAATAATATTGTAATATGTATTTGTTTTCAAATATCTTGGGAATATATTTATTAAAATTTACTAAATCCTGATCTCAGACAATTTCATTAATTTTTTTATCTACTTAGGTTGTATACTATTCTTAATATTTTAGTAGTGAACCTATTGGTAAGTTGGTGGTTTATTAAATGGTTTATTAAGACGTTTTATAGAATATTTTAATCTCATTCATTACGACGTTCTTTTCAATTTTAATGACTTTTATATCAGACAACTTTACAACCGCACCATCAACACTCCTATTCAGCTTAATAACTGGCAGTTGTTTCAAATCCAAAAAATCTTCGTATCCCATCTCATTTACAATGTACGGCGTCCCACGTTTTTTCGAACTTCTGATGGCACAGACGTATTGGGAAGGTACGTAAATGGGTCCAGATTTAAGACTTTTTTTTACTTCCTTCTCAATCGTTGAATGTACTGCGCCCCCTTCATTTTGTGTGTGGCCTCGGATTAAGAAGTTATGGGTTATTGATTTTACTTTGAGATTTAATACTGCATAGACGTACATTCCAATGATAAACTGGTTCTTCTGTTGGCCACAGCAGTTATCAGAATAGAACACTATATCAAGATCTTTTATAGCGAAAGAAGACTTCTTTTGCAAAAACTTCAAAACACAGCTACCTATTTCATTTGCTCCACGATTGCCTTGAGATTCATTCAAAAGTAACATTCAACATTGTCTGTTTTCAACTCCGATAGTTTGGATTTTGGACTTATAATAGAATGTTGATACGTCTCCTTTAGGAACCGTCATTACCGCTTGTAAGTCATAGCATGCAACGATAAAACAATCTGTCACTTTCTCTTTGTCACAAGCTTTTTCTTCGCGACTTTTTTGTTTTTCTGCTAAATGGCGGTCATAATCTTCCTTCAAAGCTTCCTTTCTGGGATCTTCAGCCAGCTTATATATTGTGCCTTGTTCACATTGGTCCTTTTTAGGTACGAACAAACTAATATTAAAATCTTCGTTGAAAATTTTTCGATACGAATGTACCATAACATAGAGTAGTCCTTGCTCTATGCAATTGTCTTTGTAGTCTTAGTAAAGATCCATTACTGTTTTTCCACCATCGATGAATTCCTTCGAGGTTTGCTGACGCAAGTAGTGGCTCTCGATTCGAGGGATGCTGTTTATGTGTGTTTTTACTCCTTCTACCAAATCGATAGACAACTTTCTGTGATTTTCATGTCTTCCTCTCTTTTCACCTTCCAGAATACCAGTAAAAGAATCTTTTTTTTCCAGTACAGTTCTGATACACCTGTCAGTTATATCTAGTGTATTTTTGTAGAATGTCTTGCATACTCTGGTTTTGGTACTATTTATTTCAAAATAAAAAGCATTTTTTGCCTTCCTATTTGAATTCATTTTCTTGTATTGGTATTTCGAGATAATATTTTGAATACTACGAGCTATGTATTCTCTTTGTCGGTCTAAGGAAGCCATAGCAAAGTAAGCAACAGTTTTTGCCTTGACACTCCAAATATTTTATCTGAGCATTTCAGCCGACAGCTATTTCCACAAGTTTTTTTTAGAATTTTTGCCGGAAAAACCTTTTTTGTTTTGGAAGTTGAAACATATTCTTGACCGGCATTTCTTAAATTCTTCGCAATACTGGCATACCTCGGCTTCTTTTTCTTCTCCTTATTTGGTTTATGATTGCCATCAGATGCTGAATGGGCGGCATTATTGTCATCGTGAGCTTGAGTACTTTGGTCATCTAACTGAAAATTTGAAGCTGTAGGAGCTACATTATTAACTCGATAATTATTGTCAAAATCCCGTTCCAAAAAATCATCATTCAGCAGCGTGCCAGAGACATCATTTGCAAAATTTTCTTCGATATCATTGCCGACATAATTATGAGCAGTTTGGTCATTTGTAAGATTTTCGTCATTTTAAGTAACTTCAGGTAACTGGTAATTTAGTTCGTTATTTATCCTGCTATATAATAAAAGACAAAATAGAACTAAAGCGAGGAATTGGAAGAAAAAAATTGTCCTTTTTACGTAATATCAGAAACTGGACAGGACTTGGATTTGAGGAACTCTTAAGAGCAGCTGAAGATAGACAAACGTTTGCCACCATAACCGCTAACCTCCATTGATGGAGACGGCACTTGAAGAAGAAGATTTATCCTGCAATTAATTACTTTGGCTTCATCAGTTTTTGAAAGATTAATATTGCTTGCAGAAGTTTCGGTATCATGAGTACCTTGATTAGCTGTAGAGGTTGTAGTCAAATCAGACGACGTACTTGATGAAGAAGTCGAGGAACTAGAGGAAGAAGAAGAGCTGAATTAAGATGAGGACGATGAAGTCGAAGTATATCGGCGGCGTTTCTTTTTTTGAAGTACGTCCTATCATCATCTGAGGCGGGAGAAAAGTCGCCATCATCACTGATTTCAGCAGGTAAAAGGTTAGAGCTGTCTCCAATTTCATGTAAATTATTCATAATATTTAAAGCAGAAGATGTTATTTCTGTAAGTGGAACATCAAGCTGTTTGAAGTTCCTGGTGGAAGAAGGCACAGTATTTTGGGTATTATTGTCATTCCCAATTGCCAGTTGTAATATCTTTTTTCCTCTGCTTCTTGATGGATTCATGATAGCCATGATAGTTCTTGTACCTTTAACAAATAGTACTTTTTTACGGAATACGGAATAAACGTGATAAAAACAAAATGTCGGTGTTTAATATCCTAATTCTCTAATTAAATATACATTTTTAAATAAAACAATGACACTTTACTTAAAATGACGTCTATTTAATATGGCAAGAAATTAAAAATATGACATTTAAACCACAAAAATGACACTAAGCACAATATGCCCCTTAATTATTCTATATAAACACAGTTATCTGGAATAGTTGGGTAACATATCGGCACTTTACAAAATATGCCAATAACGAAATCATAATTTGTTGTATTTTTACTATCAAGTAATTAAAAAAACGACATTATACAAAATATGTCAGTTTTTCACTCACCTCTGCTAAGACTCGTTGCGGCGGCTGGACCTTTAATGGTTTAGTATCATTTTATCGGTCACGACCCATGCTCGCGACAACAAAGTAAGAAGTGACATTAGCGACGTGTACAGAAAACCGAGCGAGCTATTACAATGGAGATCTTTGCAACACACGTAGTTTTGCTCGCAGATTTTGGATGTCGCTGTAACTAAAAACCACCGAATTTTGCATAATGCCACTTTTGATTTCAATGTGCGATAGGAGAATAAAAGTTTTGGCCTTAAATGGGTTAACACTTAGAGTGCCATGGTGGGTCAAAGTTGTCCACCATTTAAGTTGGAATTTTTTTTGTCTATAGCGTTAGTCTACCAGACCCATTTTAAGTATATGAGGAATATTGAAGGATGCTTAATTGATATTTGAGTATAGTTTATAAGAAATTTATTAACAATTAACGTTCAAAACTAATACACTGCCAGTGTAAATAGTAGTAACGTTTTCGTCACATTCGTATCGTGACAATCCGTTTTACATTTTACTACAAAGAAAAATTAATACATCAGTATAAAAGCTTCGCTTTAATAAATGAAAAATACGTGTATCAAAATTTGAATGAATAAAAAATTAACAAAAACAGTAAATAAAATCTAAACTTAATAAGTTTGGTTATAAATTTATTGGGCAAACATTTAAATTCGATTTTGCCTTATTTTTAATAAAAAGGTAGTTTAAAACTAATATTGTATTAAAATTTCAAACACATAGCAAACTCTGTTTTCCAATACCATCCCTTTCGCATCATCTTCCCTACGCAACAAACATTATGTGCATATCGATGTTGTTGGCTAATTTTCAACCCATCAAACTTTTTGCTGTATCGCCAACAAACTATTAAATTAGGCCAAATTCGAGGTCGTGTGATGAGAGGAAGGAAAGTGGAAACGCCAAAGGGCTTATATTATAGCTTGTTTCAGGCTAATATACATTTTATAAACGAGAGAAGTGACGGAGGGTGAATAAAGGCCTTCCTTAGAAATGGAAATTGATAGTTTGGGGAGAATTGTTACGTATGTTCAAGACGATTCTGCTTCTAGACAATGTATCATAGAACAAAAGAGATTCGAGATATACAAAAGGGTCTAGTTATGGGTTATTTGTCAAAACATTAACTTCTTTTAAATATATATGTATGTAGGTTAAATATAAGAACACGAGAGGTCTTGAATTTTAAAGATATGTATAAAAAAACTTTTAAAAAATAAAAAAAAAACGAAAAATTTGTAAGCTAGACAGTTTTGGGTAATAAAAACATATGATAAATATATCAAATATACAACTTTGCTAAATACAGGATGTTTCAAAAAGGTATGTCATAATTTAAATCCTTAGTACAAAAGTGTAAGTACACAAGAAAGGTTACAGCCCTTTGAAACTACAAAATAAAAATTGTTTTTTTTTGCATTATCGCCTAAACTACTTGACACTTTGTAATAAAAATGGACATGTTACTTTCTTGTTCTGAAATCATTTGTCATACAAAAGAAACAACAAAATCTAAACGCACTGAAAAATTTTAAGGGGAGTGTGTGGACCTAAATCCCCCCAAACTTTTGAGTAGGTACGTTCAAATCAAATCAATTTTGTGGCATCATACGAAAAACTATTTTTTTCCTAGTTGGCCATAAAACTACAATTGATTTCTATGGATACAATAATTACAAACAATTCCATAGTCAATAATTTTTTTTTATTCAGTTAATGCCTCGACAACTATGATCATTGGCATGGTACAGTCAGGTACCTAGTGTAGTGTGTATATGTGTGTGTGTAGAGTAATTGTCTTGATACTTAGCAAAGTCTACGTCATTGTCTTTGCTAAGAGACGCTAATTGTATCCGAACGTCTGCGGTCCCTCCGGCAAGTACCGATCGCACAAGGACAGAAATTATTTTCATTCATTAATTTTTAATAAACGAAAATTTCTCCACCCAGATGAGAGTCGAACTCACGACCTTTAGGTTTAAAGGTAGGCGCTCTTACCACTGAGCCACAGAGGGGGTTAGTCAATAATTTGACGCTATCATTTATTGTGTGAATAAGATTAATATTAAAAATTTTGATATTACAATGGCCTACACGTTTGAGGAAATGGTAGATATGCATTTAACGATAGACGATTATTTCTGACCATTGATCGTCGCCTACGGGAAACGGGTACATTCCAACGGCAAGTTGCTGACAATAGTGGTTGTCCAATAATGGATGCAACTCATGAAGACATTTTAAAAATCATTAAAGAAATGCCTGGGACAAGTATAAGGGTAATAGCTGCTCAACTAAATTTTCATTGCGTAAGGGTTTGGAGAATTAAACGAAAAAATAACAACAGAACTACTAGAAGCAGGCCTGAAGATTTCTAATAAACAAAAGCGAAAACAACAAAAAATTAGCGCTAAATCACAAGATATGCTAAAAAAACGACGACAACTCCTAAATGATAACAAAAGAAATACAGTGGAGTTTACCGAACTGAACAAAACCATAAGAAAACAGATAAAGGAAGATTTAAAGAAATACCAAGAAGATCATTAAGAAAATCATAGAGAAAAACAAAAGTTTAAAAACAATGAAGACAAATATAGGAAAAAGAAAACTAATCATGCTTAAAGCTGAGAACAATGAAGAAAGAGATCTAGCAGAAATAATAAAAATCAAAGAAAGATATTACACAGACCTATACAGTTCTAAAAATGACCCACCACTATCATCTAAACAGAATCTCTCGAGGAAAATACAAAATGTTGGTTCAGAGGTATTACCAGAAATAACTGAAGATGAAATCGAAAAATCCATAAACGACATGAAAAGAAATAAAGCGGCCGTTGAGGACAACATACTGGCGGAACTGCTAAAAGAATGAGGAGACACGATAAAAAAAATGCTAAAAATACTGTTCAACAAATGTCTGTTTGAAGGTAAAATACCTAAACAATGGAGAAATGCCAACACAATCTTAATACATAAGAAAGGCGACCGAACAGACCTAAACAACTACCGTCCTATTTCCCTTTTGTCACAACTATATAAAACCTTCACAAGAATAATAAACAACCGACTAACCTATAAACTTGATAACTACCAACCAGTAGAACAGGCCCGATTCAGGAAAGGATACAGCACAATCGACCATCTGCATGCGCTTAAAATCTTAGTTGAGAAAACCAATGAATACAACCTTCCGCTGTACTTAGCATTGAACACTGGGCGGTTGAAGAAGCTCTGGTCAATAGTAGAATAGATTCAAGATATCGACAATTGATACATGATATTTACCAAAACGCAACCATGACCGTAATTCTGGACGACAAATTAATAACGGATAATATAAAAGTTAAACGAGGAGTCCGACAAGGCGATATACTTTCACCTAAACTGTTTACCTTGACCCTCGAAGACATAATAAAATCAACAGATTGGGAAAACAGAGGAATATGTATTGACGGAAAAGACCTAAATCACCTTAGATATGCGGATGATATACTCCTGATCTCCTCGGAACGACAAGAACTGGAATTAATGCTGAATGAACTTCATGAAAAATCACTTCAAAAAGGCCTAAAAATTAACTTCAACAAAAAAAAAAGTAATGACAAACACGGTAGACCAAGAGGCAATAAAAATACAAACAGAAAAAATAGAACAGGTAAATAAGTATATCTATCTAGGACAAGCAATCAGAGCTAACAGAGAAAATCAAACAGCCGAAATATCGAGACGAGTAAGAATGGGATGGGCAGCGTTCGGCAAACTTTTTTATGTTCTAAAAAATCAAACAATCCCTCTATACTTACGAAGCAAGGTATATAACTCCTGTATAATACCGGTGCTCACCTACGGAGCACAGACATGGACATTTACACAGGCCAATTTGGATAGGATAAGGAAGGCACAATGAGCGATGGAGAGACAAATGTCGGGTATATCACTTAAAGATAGAAAACGTAACCAGTAGATCAGAACCAGAACAAAGACAGTAGACACGACAGAACAAGCAGCAAAACTGAAATGGAAATAGGCTGGACACAATGAACGTCTCCAAGACGGACGATGGAATAATGCCATCGGAAAGTGGCGTCCATACAATGCAAAGAGATCAAGAGGCAGACCACAGATCAGGTGGAAAGATGACATCAGGAAACAAGGAGGTCCCACATGGCAGAGAACAGTTCAAGATAGAGAAAGATGGAGAGAACTGGGGAAGACCTATATCCAACAATGGAAGGATAGAGAATAGTTTTAAAAAAAGGGTTTGGAGGCGTTTGCAGGATCAGCTGCTTGAACCCTATCACTTAATAACGTTTCAAGAGTTATTCTTCTTTAAGTTCCATCTTCTATCGAAGGTTGAAAATCATCATGGCTATGCGGACTCTGTTGACTGCCGCTCTAAAAAGTTCTGCACTACTGCATTCAAACCATTCCCTTAAGTTCTTAAGCCAGGATATTTCCTCGGATTTTGCCCTGCATAATAAGTTGTAATAATGCGTATTTTTGCCCTCTCATCACATGTCCCAAGTACTCGTTTCCTATCCTTCTATTTACTTCCATGTATGACATTCTTTGAATCCATGATATTCGTAGAATTCTTCTGTAACACCAAAATTCAAAGGCGGCCAACTTATTCAGATGAACTTGTTTTAGTGTCCAAGCTTCCAAACCATAAAGAAGAGTAGAGAACACGTAACATCGAAGCATTCTCAGGCGTAGTTCTAACCTTATATCCCGACAATAAAGAAACTTTTTAAGTTTAATAAATGATGTACGTGTCTTAATTTCTTTGGTTTGGTCTACATCTGATGTTATCCATGTTCCTAAGTATTTATAGTTATTAACACTCTCAATTGCAGTATCTTCAATAGTCAATTGGATATTTGCATGTGGAGATTTAGTCATGATCATGCATTTAGTTTTCTTTAAATTTATCTTCAGTCCTTTATCATGACAGCGTTCATTAAGGCATTGCATTACGTTCAGTAAATCATTGTTGTTATCCGTAATTATTACTGTATCGTCTGCAAAACGTAAGTTATTCAAAACTTCTCCATTGATAGATATACCTTCTATTGACATCTAAGTTATCGACTCTGCTCAACTCCAAACTCAACTCAAAACTGTAATTGAATCGCTTTTTGAATCGAAAATTTCTGCCCAAAAATTTCGCCCGGTAACCTTCAGATTTTTGAACATTTTTGAACATTAATCCGTGAAGAAGCCAAATCAGAAAAAAAATTCCACGGAGGCCGCCTCACAACCTGACCTACGTAGTGATGTGAATATATAAGAATTTATATACTACAAAGAGAAAGATAGAGATAAGAATTACTATAAGAATTTAGTCCAACTAGCTATTCCATGACCTATTTTATGATATTTTAAATATCATAAATATGTCTAGTTTTTTTTTTATTTAAAAGGAAGCTCATATATAGTCAAATAATTCGTTAATTTATGAAAAACAAAAAAAAAAATAAGAGATCGAATTCTTTCCGAAAGTTACCGTGTGTAATAAATAGTAATTTATGATATTTATTAGCTATTTTATTAGTAATTTTATCGAGTGATTAACAGTGCTAAATCTCTTTCCGAAACCAATTTACTTTCTTAACTGATACTCATAAAATTTGGTCGTTATTCTGCGGAATAGCAATTTAATGAATCACTTTTAGAGAAAATCAAGAAGCATATTAATTGTGTGATAGTTTTTCAAGTCTGAACTTTCATATTTTATGGAGAATTATAGTAATGGATTGTGTCGTTATCGGGTATTTCTTTCCAGCCTTATTTTATTCATAAGTAAATATTATAATATATCAACTTATTTTCGTCAATTTTGTTTTCATTTATAAAAATCAAATAAAAAAATACTAACATAAGGCGACTTAGGGAAAGTAAATAGTTAATTGGGATTAAAACGTGTTACTAAAGGTTACTAAAGATTATTTCTTATCTTATCTTACATACAGTGTGCAAAAGCCAAATGGAATAAATTCATTATTTACGTTACTGTACATATTTACAAAAAATCCCGAAACACGTCAAATTTAAATTATAACTTGACATTATTTAACGTGAAAACGCAACTCCTACCTTCAACCCCCTTAGAATGACAGGTACAACCAACCCCCAATTTTTAAAATAGGAAGTATAGGCTTGTGATATATCGTTTGAAAGGTATTTTCATTCTCCATTCAAAAATGTTGTCAATTTCAAGTTTATTAAGATTAATTAGGATAAAATAAATTAAAATCATGTGGTTCGCTATGGAATATATAAAACGGAAATGCATAAAATAACAGTTTTACAAATGATTGGTTACGGAGATAACACCCGACCAGAACAGGAAGTAACTCGCCTATTTCATGAGAAATTTCCTAATTTACCGCCTATATTCCAAGGAACAATAAGTAAAATAGAGAAGCAGTTTCGCGAGTTTGGTCATGTAAGGCAGATAAAAAAAGCAGCTGCCCAATGACCTCAATGAACTCAAATTAGATGTGTTGCTTGAGTTTCAGGAAAATCTACATACATCGAGTAGACAGGCATCCACTACATTCAATGCTAGCCATACATCAATAGTAAACATATTAAAAGAAAATAAATTGCATCCCTATAAGATGATACCTACTCAGGAGCTCATGGAAGACGAGTTTAATATGAGAACTTTTTTTGTAAGCAAATGATGGACATGTTGGATAACCATATTATCCAATTAGAAGACGTTATGATTTCTGATGAGTGTACTTTTTTACTTAACGGTCATGCTAATCGGCAAAATTGCCGCTACTGGGCCACTTAAAATTCTCACTGGATGAGACAAGAACACACTCAATACCCTCAAAAGGTTAATGTTTGGGCAGGGATTGTAGGGATTGTTTTTCATTGAGGGCAACTTGAATGGCAACAATTGTTTGGCACTACTTCAAAATGATGTCATTCCAACGTTGGCAAATTTATATCCTGATTCAGCAAACCCTCAAGTTCCAGCGAATACGATATGGTTTCAGCAGGATGGAGCACCACCCAGTAATGGAGAATGAAAAGACCTTTCAAACGATATATCACAAGCCTATACTTCCTATTTTAAAAATTGGGGGTTGTACCAGTCATTCTAAGGGGGTTGAAGGTAGGGGTTGCATTTTTACGTTGGATAATGTCAAGTTATAATTTAAATTTTACGTGTTTCGGGATTTTTATAAATATGTACAGTAACCTAAATAATAAATTTATTCCATTTGGCTTTTATACACTGTACAATGCACTAACACTAACATGCAACACTATCTGGCACTATACTCTGCGTTCCACTATACTCTTAAAATAGTTTTAAAGGGTCTTGTCCTTTGGTGTTCGTTCGAATATTTAAAATTCTCGTAGCCGTGCTTTTTTTACACTTTCGTTACAGTAACATTGCTAACATCCAACTCTCTAGCAATGCTTCTATTTGAACGTGTTGAATCTACCTCGATTGTTCTCTTTAGGTAGATAAGTAGAGGCAGAGGCAAAGAAAACTGGTTTAAGGGTAAATGAAGAGAAAACCAAATATATGTGCATTAACAGGCAAAAGGGACGAGTTAGAATAGGGCAAAATGTTACAATAGATCTATATAACTTTTAAAGAGTGGAGTGTTTTAAATATCTCGGAGCAACAAACACAACAGCCTCCCCAATACTATTAAATCTAAAAGTTTAACACGAACATCAAAGATTAGAATATATAAAACAGTGATTAGACCGGTGCTCATGTATAGGTGTGAAACGTGGACTTTGACCAAAGAAACTGAAAGAAAACTCAGATGTTTTGAGAGGAAAATCCTCAGAAGCAAATTTAGGCCTTATCACGACATTAATAGCAACCAATACCGAACGAGAACAAATGCTGAGGTCAAACAGATCTGTAGAACGAGCGACATACTCCAAGAGATTAAATCCCAACGTTTAAGATGGGCTGGCCATGTCCATAGACTTCATAATAACCGCCTTGTCAAGTTAATACGGGAGGAAGCCCCCACATGAGGAAGGCCCTTAGGACGTCCACAAATGCGATGGAAAGATCTAAGTCACGAATATGGTCAAATCTAAGAACAATGGGGCTACCCACTGACCCAACTATTATGGACGACCGTTTAAGATGGAAGCAAGTTGTGTAGTTAGCCAAGACCCGCCCTGGGTTGTACTGCTACGAGAAGAAGAAGAAGAAGAAGATACAGGCCAATGGTGAATTTCATCTATTCGAACACCCTTTACTGGCATAACCTGTGCTGGTTCTTTTCTCTTATCTGTGCTGCTGTCCTACCTAATGCTTCTGCCAGTTGTGTTCTAAACCGAGCTTGTGTGACTTTAGGCTTCACACCAGTTCTATGTTGAGCGGAATTCTTGTAAAGAATCCAACTGTTAGCAACGATTAGATCTAGTAGATGGTAAAATATTCTAAAATATCATTTTTAACTCCTTAGAAATAATTTTATTCTATTTTATTTTTTATTTTTTTTAAAACCTGATGATGGACTGTGAGGTCCGAAAACGTTTGTTTTATTGATGTAGCCCTTTTAAGGGTTTTTTTTAAATAAATATACCCATTTACAAAGACTAACCTCTTTTTGTGATACGTGGTATACAGCCAGCTACAGGAATTTTTTCCTTGTGGATTTAATTTTATTCCATCCTATATTGCTGTCCAACAAATCAACACCGCCTATATGACGGTTGTATTCTTGTACAAAATATGGACAACTTACTTCTTTTGTTCTCTTTTCTTTCTTGTCATATCTTTTGGCAGTAGTTTTAGGAACTTCGACAAAAGCTAGAACTAGAAGCTACTTATTTCGACTCCATCGTAAATACCAGCAAACTCTACAGTAGTTTCTCTTTCTTTATTTTTCAAAGGTGTTCTTCTATTTTTGTAGGATATGATTTGAAATAGTCTGTTTTCCTGTAAATTCCATTTGCTGTTCGGATAAGTTCAAATTTTTTTTCTCCAGATAATGTCTGAAAATAAAAAAACATCTAGTATTTTTGATCATAAATTGATTGTAAAATAAGTATATCTTTGCCCTTGGAGTAAACCAGCGTTTCTAGAGACTCCTCCTCTACATTGCTATTAACTATATTAGTGTCTACAGCATTCTTATCCATTTCGTGTACTGGTTCAGAATACTCATTATCAGACTCATCATATGTACCAAGTTCTTCGTCAGGTAAGAAATCTGGATCGATAATATCCTCATCATCATCATCAAACCCATCTTCGCTATCCCAATGTCTATCTATTATATCGGCAAGTTTCTTGTCAGTCAGCGGTCTTTTATCTTTTCAACTCATGATGTTTCATCTAAAAGATAAAATTTACTAGATATGCATGATGTTGTTTGTAAACAACAACAACAAAAAACATTATTATGAGAAAACGTAAAATATATTCACTCAAATTACTTTGGTAACTGATTAATTACTAACAAAAACAATCTGAAGTACGTATTAGTGTCTAATCGTGTACACTACTTAACTAAGAAGACACAATACTGGTAACCAACACCATCTATGATTGTTTAGTCTACTTAGATGGATTAATATTGCATTGTTAGTAAACAACGTCATGCACAAACTGATTCATCCTTACTGCTATTAAAATAAATGATTATTTTTAGTACGTTGTTTTTAAGCAACATGATGCAGTGATGAAGGGTTAAAGATTTAAGATGTTAACGCTGTAAACGACCACTGTACAATGGAAAATTATTGGTGACGGGTCAAC
The DNA here is from genome assembly GCA_918026665.1 of Diabrotica balteata. NCBI lineage: Eukaryota > Metazoa > Arthropoda > Insecta > Coleoptera > Chrysomelidae > Diabrotica > Diabrotica balteata. Next base: position 12,571,913 of record OU898283.1, on the reverse strand, counting down.
GAAGCAGGATCAGAGAACTACTCAGGATCGTGGAAAGTCGACGGCGCGCAGTGTTGCCATTTATAGTGTGCCTATCGAATTTAAAATTTAACGTAAATAAAACTTCTAGTAACTGGACTATTTTTTCGATAGAATTACTAAATGAAACATTTCATTAAAAAAATTAATTACAAGTGCTTTCTTTGTATTTAAACTTTTTAACAAAGTGTAACACTTTTGTTATCGGCATTAACAGCAAACGCGATATTTTTAAATTAAATCATTAATCATTAATATTTTTAAAAGTCAGAACCAGCCCCAATTACTTACCTAACGAAGTGATCGATTTTACAAAACAATAGTCTGAATATTCTATACTATGTATTGAATTTTATATCTAGGTTAATCTTTAAGTAGATGGAGAGACAGAAACTTAAGTTTTATCCAAGGCACACAGTTAAGACCGCAAATATCACAGAACGTGTATCACGCTTTTATAACTCCAAACTTCGGTAAAGCGAGTTTAACGAACACCACCTTCAAAAAGCTTAGAGTATACGTGTATGGGAATTACGTAAGTGTCAAGAGGATGGGACTTTTTTTAGATAGTTGGTGCAACATTTCATTCCGTCATGAAATATGTAACAAAAGAGAATAATACCGTGTAAAACAGGGATTTATTCTGAAGCTCTTTCTATTTGATACAAACATGCATTTGTATCAAAAAGTTGACTGAGTAATATAAGCAAGAATAATTTAAATAAGCTACATTTTTACTTCACTATGAACAATATGTACAATACAGTTTACTAGCACAATATAAAGTACTGTGCCTCGTAGAAGCTTACAAGACTTCTACAAAGAAAATTTGGAAATATCTGACTGAATTAATGACTATATATTTTGATTCACAAAAGAGTATTCTTTCCACTGGTAGTTCCAGTCTCGAAGCAATGTTGACTTACTTAACAAGTACAAATGTTGTTTACTGAACAAATTATAATTTTTCATATTCAAAAGTACTTAATCGGTAATTTGTATACATAAATGTTTACAAACATGAAAGTAATACCGAAAAATAAAATTTTAAATTTCCACTTCCATAACCCCCTAACCACCTCCATAATTAAAATTGATCTTCGCCCTTCTGCAATTCTTTTTGTACATGTATTGTTAATACATCCAAGAAGTTTGACCCATTTAAAATGCTTAGTTTTAGAAAAAGTATAGCATACAGCGAGAAACGATTTACAATTTCATATTTTTTACCCTTCTTTTTTTAAATATCCCCGAAAATACTTAATTTTAAATATATGAAAAAAATAAAAATGTACTAGATTGTAGCTTTTTTAATGACTAAAATTTTCCTTTACTTAGATTTGTTGTACAATAAATATTTGGCGAGATATAGCCGTTTAAAGCATCGATTTACGATCCAGCACCATTTTTTTCGAGCCCTTTAAACTCACCACATTTAAAAACCAAGGGTTCCAAAAAGATTTAATTCACAGATCCTTGTAGCTCTTAAAAACCTCTACAAAATCGTTTTTGAAGAAACACTCTATCGTTAAAAATGAAGGAAATACGTTAAAAAACCAATTAATTTTTTTTTCCGGAAAATTCTATTAGTATAGTACAGTACATTTCGGAGCATAATAATCTAAAAAACCGGTACATTAGGTAGTGGGGCGTTATACATTCGAAATTGTAAGCGTTCTTATTTTGAAATCCCATACAACAGAATAAAACATCTGCTCATATTTCTATGGCTTGGCAATGAAAATATCAGAGCAACAGATTGGGGATGGTATTCCAAAGATGGTTTGTTATTACCCGTACGCATGAACAAACAACATGCGATGAACTTTTGAAAATTATTTGTTGCCAATGCAAAAAAGGATGCGGCCTTTCATGTGGGTGCAGAAACGTTGGTTTATACTGTAACTCTACTTGTTCTGGGTGCTTAGTGTTTTACCTATAAATGTAAATATTTTCAACTATTTATGTAAATGTATATGGTGCCTTTTTATATTGATAAATTTTTGTGTATTTAATTATACTTTTTTCAATTTATATCTATTAAATTAGTTTATAAAAACTGCAATGTTGTAAAGGGTGATTTTCAAAAGTTGAAAAGTTGCAAAATTTTGGCAAAAAATTGTTTTCACCTATAGCACTCATAACAATTGATTTTTAAGGGTTGAAAATGTATGAAATTGTATTTTAAAGTATAAAAAAATCACTATTTAACTAATCCAAACCAAATTTCACTCATCTTAAGATTTGTAATGTTATTTTACAATTTTTGAAAATTAGGTGTAGTTTTCACCCCCTAAGAACAATCAGGGTTCATCGGCATGACATAAACTATAAAGCAGAGGGTGAGTTGAGCTTAATTCCAATTTTTTATGCAAATTGTTTCAAGGCGAAATCATTTTCTTCGCATTACTACTTTTTTTACATTAATCTCTAACACGGGTCGCTTTTTAAGAATTGAAATATGATGGAACTTTATTCAAAACCACGAAACTATCATTATTTAATTAATTCAAAACAAATTTTACCCATATTCAGGTTTAATATGTTATTTCATAATTTTTGACAATTAGGGGTAGTTTTCACCCCTAAGAACAATCAGGGTTCGTCGACATGACATAAACTATAAAGCAGTGGGTCAATTGAGCTTAAATCCAAATTTTTATCCAAATCGATCCAAGGCGAAATATTTTTTTTAGAATAATAGTAATTTTTTACATTAATCTCTAACAACGGTTGCTTTTTAAGGGTTGAAATATGATGGAACTCTATTCAAAAGTATAAAATAATCATAATTTAACTAATTCAAACCAAATCTTACCCATATTCAGGTTTAATATGTTATTTTATAATTTTTGACAATTAGGGGTAGTTATTACCCCTAAAACCCCTCTTCGCACTTCGCACTTCGGTTCGATATAGATTTTGATCCTTGGGCTATCATCTACCTTCTGTTAAAATTTCAACTCAATCCATGCAGGACGAAAAAATTGCGAAGTTTTAACTTTTTTCGAGCTTCATTTCCTGAACTATTATCGCTTCCTATACGCAAACAACATTGTTGCGAGACAGATAGTTGAACGATATTTTATACAATGTCTATACCCAGGTATGGATTTATTTTTGTCCAAGTTTTATATTGGTCCACTATTTCAAATGCAGCTCAAACAGACATATATTAAATTGTATGATCCGTTTTAAATTCGTTCTATCTGTATATATATATATATATATATATATATATATATATATATATATATATATATATATATATATAGATATATATATATATATATATATATATATATATATATATATATATATATATGTATGTATGTATATATAAATATTGCCAATTCATACTTTCGCGAGTAGGTACTCCCGTTGAACTATTTTATTCCCTTAGTTAATCCTTCACTTCAATACGCCCACATCTCAAATGCTGTGAGATCATGTTTACCACATAATTATAGTGTTTCCTTACACCATCAGCCTAAGCCGATAGATTTAAATTTTATATCTCATAAACTTTATATTACGTGTTCCTCTACTGGTAGGAGGTAGCTAATCAACAGGTGGTTTAAACTTTGGCATTCGTGTGAAGTAAACCATTACATCCCATGAGATGTTAAGATTAAAAATAGACGCTATCGGAAATGTAGGCTAAAGAAGTTATTTAAAAGTTTGAAAGACCTCATTTTTGTGACTCTATGGAGTCATGGATGAATTAATGCTAATATTCAGAAATAGCTGTTGCTTGTTTTCTTTGTTGTAATAAATACGATAAATTATTGATCTTACAAAATTTTATGAAGTTCACTCATTTGGTGACGTCAATTTACACACGAAACTATGAAAAAGGAAATATGTAAAATGACATTACGGAAAACACCAAATTGTAGAGATGGGCCTACGTTAACAAATTAATCATTTACCAATTAAAAGTCTGGTTAGTAGCGTTACCTGCTAACGTGTCAACAAAATACAGACACGTCAAAGTGAGACTAAAATATAGATTTTTACTAAATTATAGATAATAAAAGATTTTTAAAAATAAAATTTAATCCTGTCGACATTCGGGCTAAATCCTGTCAGGTTTAGCTGTCGTTAAATTATCTCCTGTGACATCAGCCATTTGGTCTGTGTCGTCGTTTCAACTGACAAGTACCACGTGCAAGTATTCGAGCTTAAGAGACATGTAGTCCCTAAAGTAAATTTTAATTTAAAACCAATTCCATTGTCATCGACCTAAACTCTCAACATTATTAAATGTAAAATGTGATATATTTTTCAAATCAACACATGGAAGTCTTATAGACACCATATTGTTAGCACCAAATACCAAAGGCACTGAAGATGATCTGTATAGATTGGAAACATTCTGCCATAATTTTAAATATTGACGACACTTTTAAAAAGTTTTTAAGTACTAGTATATTTTGAAGTGTTTTAATTTCTGTGTTTTTTTAAACGATGGTATACAGCCAATTACGGGGTTTTTCCCATTAATTTTTTTTTTTAACATATAACTTTTAACGGGTTTTTACTCAGATATTTAGTGGCTCAATAATTCATTACACTAGACACTAGTACACCTAGACACTGATGATGGAACATGGATTCCGAAAACGTTTTGTGATATAGTCCGATTGGGTTTTTAAATTATATACCTTTTATAAAGGATTTTAATAATTTTTTTGTGATACATGATATACAGCCAACTAGAGGAACTTAGTTTCCTTGTGGATATAATTTTTAACTTTTGCCGTGTTTGAACCCAAGTTATTATTTCGATTTACTTTTGGATTTGTTAAACATACACTTCTAGTGTATATTAATCTAGAGAATTCTCATTACGAACATGAAAAATCATCTGGAGCCGGTATTTGTGTTTTCAATGAGAATTAAAATGTGAGAAATAAATATGATTTAAAAATTGTTAAAAAAAATCATGAGTATTAGTAATATTAAAGCCACCTTTACTTCCGGTGGCTGTGGTAATATTCATAAGATAGAATGAACATTAGTAATGTCCATTCTTTCAATGAGGAGAAAAAGTTTAGATGTTAGATTGTAGCTACAATGATCATTTGGCCTCCTAGACCTTTTTTTTACTACTTGAGAGATCCTTTTAATATACCTTAATTTATATCCACATTCTTTAATCAGCTATTACATTTATTAGTATTTGGCCTATAATCGAACATCAGGTGGACTTGGAAACGAGAAAGTTTCTTCGAAATCTGGAACCAGAAGCGGACTTATATATAAAGAACATTTTTTTAATTGCTGTATTGCCAGATTCCAGTAAGAGCCTATCCATCGAGGTATCCATTGGATACTGACACGCAAAACACTAAAACCTTAACCACCGTTTCAGAGAGGAACGTTACTCTTGCCACTCAATGAATAACTAAAATATAAAATTAAAAATTTTAAATAACCATACCTACTACCGTAAATCAGGAAATGTTTCAGTCGTTAGGCCATAAACTAATAAATAATATTAACCATAAATTTCAGATCTTTGGCTCAATTTCCTCCTCTGTCCTCCTGCTCATTTTTCTTCATCGCCCCAGAAATCAGACAGTGTACTTCTTTCCATTCTTTTTCTCCTCGTAACAATGTTTCTTTCATCCAGCCTGAAACCCATTCGCCTCTCGAATTCTCCCCTCTCATTTGCCCATCTCTGGCAGTTAAAAATGTGGGCTGAAGCGTCCGGTACCTCACAAACAGTACAGTCTGCCGAGGCAGATTTACATATCCTATTTGTGAAGGTGCCAAAACTACCATGTCTGGTCAGAAACTGCGTCAGAAAGTAGTCTAGTTTCCTGAACTTACATTTCCACCACGACGTCAGATCGGGAATAAGCTCATTCGTTAATATACTCATTCATTCGCTCTCATTATTATCTATATCCTCCTCGCATATACCTTCGCTCGCTCTTTGCACAACAAAACGACTGATTCGCCTTTACAAAGTATCCATCAGCTTAGCGTTTTTCGCAGTGTTTAGTACACTACACCACACGGGGGCAGCGTAAGTTACCACCGACTGAATAACTCCATTTAGCACCTTTCAGTATCAACGCTTCCAAATTTCGGTTCGCCTTCTCTAGCGTCTTTTGGATGTGTACTTCGAACCTTAGTCCTTTCAACAACCAGACTCCCACACCTTCCACTATAAAGCGAAGAGAGGATTTTTCCCGGCTTTCTTTGAGAACTAACACCTCAGTTTTCTGAAGCGCTAAAAGGTTCCGCATCTACGAAACAAATAACCCTTTCACGCCTATCCTTTACTTGAGGAAAGAGTTCCCGTATTAAACAAAGCTTTTCCTCCTCAATTAGGGGGTAGGGTGTCTTTTTTTCCTTCAATTTGGTACAGACAATCTTGAATCCCTGCCCCCAGATATCCCTTTCGAAAACCTGAAGCAGGTTACTCCACCATTCTTTCTTAGACCTTCTTATCTCATTCCTGGATTTATGGTAAACACCAGTATGGTTGTTTTCTTTTATACCTCCCACTTGATCTTACACAAGCCAACTCCTATGCATCACCCAGACCCTCAATTAACTCACGGACATACTCATTGTGTACCAATCAAGCCAAAAGCATCTACAAAAATCTCTTCATTTAAAAATAACTTTAGATCGATATCCCCATTTTTACGTTTCTGTCTTTTGTCATAAAGAACATTTTAGATTTTAGTTTTAGTCTAAAATATGAATTTATATCATTAATTCATCAATATATTATAAATTATTGTGTTTTAGTTTTAGTGTAAATGAATTAGCGTTGAAATTGGGGGTTAGTGTAATTGCACACACACCGTTTTTAGACGGCCAGCATTAAATCGGCCGATATTTTACTGGTAGCAGATGCTTGCAAACGCACCGGATTTTTACCGGTCAAACAATTAGTTGCTTTGTTGTCGTAACACGAGGTTGTTGAATAAAAACGAATCCTAAACCACTTGTTATTACATATTTGTATCGCCGTATTAAGCCCCGTAGGATTAAACGCAAGTGGTTGATTCATCCTATCAATCAAAACAGAGAAAACACGGGAACATTCTACACTCTTTTTAAAGAACTAGCGCGTGATGGTAATAAGTTTTTCAGCTTCTTTAGGTCTTGCCTCCACTAACGAAATAAGGACATCATTATCAAGAAAATCATCTATTACAATCGTAATTATATACCAAGTACTACCAAAACTAAAATTAAAATTTCACCTATCGGTCGAATTGGCCGATAAAAAATCGATGTGTGTGCAATACTGTATTTAGTCACGTACGCCAATACGTCCTGGTCGTGTCGGCGATACAGTGGCAGTGAACGTCCGCTCACCGGCATTTTACCGACACCGATCAGCGGTCGGCCTGTGTGCAATGTCCCGTTCTCACATATGGTTCACTGTTGGAATTTGGACGGCCGGTAAAAACTCGACCGTCCAAAATCGGTGTGTGTGTGCAATTAGCATTAGAAGACTCAATATAAAAAAAGTAACAGTGTACACCTACTTCGAGTTTATCCTTTATCATAGAATCTGCAGCATTTTTGTTGCGTTCACTCAAGGCATAAAAAATTATAAGTTTTATATTCAAATAGTTTCATTTTATAAAAAGGTGAAAATATTTGAATGTAACTTTAGAATTAAGGTTATTTCCTTGATAATCATTATGAACCTAATTATATGATCTTTTAGACCCACCTATTTATACCGACTAATAAAGCTGCAAAAATAAATTTAGATACAGTTAATAAATTTAAATAAAGTAAATAGGTTCGTTATAAATTAAAGACAATTTGTATTAACAAAGCATATCCATTATGAAAATGAAAATGTTTCAATTATAACACAAGGGCATACACTCTGAGAGCGTTGTTAAATTTAAACGATCTCGTTACTGTTGTGGCCCTCAAGGGAAGAAAGGAACAATAATAATCAGTCACTTACGCATACTAAACAAAAACATACCATAAAACAATGACATAGTTTCAAATACAGCACGATAATTTATATAGGTGAATTGTCAAATTTAGCATAGGATTAGATTTAAATATATGTACGGTCCGTCCCAAACCCTTTTTTCAGTGCGTCACTAAATGTGACGTCGTATAGGATTTTAAGAATGTCGAAAATTATTGCTTGACATTTTAGTTAAATCTGACAGTTGCAGGATCGTAATCGACTAAATGTGAAAAGGTTATTTTTTTAAATAGGTATGTAGTCTTTGTTCTTTCTCGGTATATCTCGTCATATTTAAAATATTTTTATGACAATAAATACAAAATCAAATTTTTGCTGTAAAATGTCTGAAAATACTAACCTGGAATGAAAATTATCATTTTATCAGTTGACATTGTAAAAGTATTGTCATGATCAAGATAATCTGCGTCAAATTATATTTATGCGCATCATTGATTGGATATCTATTTAGCGTATTCTAAACTCCAACCAATTATACATCCGTAAGTAGAATTCGCTTTAATATGCAAATACTCGTGAACGATACATAATTTTTTATGTTCTATGTATAATAATCACAGACTCACGCCTTTTTTTGTCACTTCTAGCTTTATGCGTTAAAGAGAATTCGATCAACTATGACGCACTGAAAAAAGGGTTTGGGACGGACCGTATAATAAAGAATTTTGTTTGGTTAGCAAAAATCACTAATCAATCATATCAGTCAATTTTGAGAACTTGGGAATTTGGGTGATTTTGAAAGACTAAACGATTATTAGTTGAAAAAAAAATAGGGTGGAAGAGGAATTTTTATTTTGATGAAGATTTGGAATAGAAGAAGAAGTGAACTAGGGCCAGTAATTTTTTGAATTAATTTTGTGACTAAGGGTTTTAAAAAGTAGTAGTAGTTTTTGGACTAGTAATGCGGATTTGGGAGCATTTGAGTTTTGCAGTATTTGTAAGAACAAGCAAATGTATCCTTCATCGGGAGAATCAAAGTCAAGGATATATTGGCAGCCAATAAGAGATAGGAGGATTATTAGGACATTTGATTCCATGTTAACAGAACAAAGAAATGAGTTTTCGCTAGAGATTTTAACAAAAGAACATCTTCTTCTTAAGGTTCCATCTTCTAACGAAGGTTGGATATCACCATGGCAATTCTTATTTTACTTACAGCAGCTCTAAATAGTTGGCTAGAGCTCAGACTAAACCATTCCCTTAGATTTCGTAGCCAGGAGGTTCGTCTTCTTCCTACATCTCTTTTACCTTTTATTTTGCCCTCTATAATCAAACGTAGTAGCCCATAACGAGGACCTCTTAATATATGACCGAAATATTCAAGTTTCCGCCTCTTAATTGTCTGTACAATTTCTTCCCTCTTATTAACCCTATCAAGGACTTCAATATTGGTAATTTTGTCTAAGCATGCTATTCGTAGCATCCTTCGATAACACCAACGCTCAAAAGCTTCCAATTTCTTGATCTCCAGTTGTTTCAATGTCCATGCCTCAGATCCGTAGAGCAAAGTTGTAAAAATGTAGCAGCGCAATAACCTTATCCTTAGATCCATTCTTAGGTCTCTACTACACAATAGATGTTTCATTTTTACAAATTTTGCCCTTGCTATTTCTATACGGCTTTTAATCTCTTGCGTTTGTTCTGCGTTTTGACTAACCAATGTTCCTAGATATTTGTATTTATCTACCCTTTCTATCTGGATATTATTAATATGGAGTGTCTCGTTGTCTTTTGGATGTTTTGTAATGACCATGAATTTTGTTTTCTTTAAGTTCATTTTAATACCATATATGGCACACTTTTCATTCAGCCGTTCCAGTATGTTTGTTAGACTTTGCAGGTTGAAGTGAATATGACAGTATCATCGGCATATCTTATATTATTAATAATTTCACCATTTATTATCATTCCATCGTTACACTCTCCTAAAGCTTCTTGGAAAATGGCTTCGCTATATATATTAAACAGCAGTGGTGACAATACACAGCCCTGTCTCACACCCCGAAGAATTTCTATTTCTTCCGACATTTGATTTTCAATTCTTATTTTGACTTTCTGGTTCCAGTAGAGGTTCGAGATTACTCTGATGTCGCGGCTATCGATGTTTTTCATTTTTAAAATATTAATTAGTTTATTGTGCTGTACCTTGTCAAATGCTTTTTCAAAATCAATAAAACATGTATACATGTCTTGGTTCATATCCAGATTTCTTTGCATGAGCACATTTATACCGAACAATGCTTCCCTGGTTCCCGTGCCGTTTCTAAAGCCTAACTGACTATCACTAATTTCATCATCCAGCTTTCTGTAAATTCTGTTGTGGACTATTCGTAGAAATACTTTCAAAACATGGCTCATTAATGCAATTGTACGGTGTTCTGAGCATTCTTTTGCATTTTGCTTTTTGGGAATAATTACGAATGTGGATACTAACCACTCCTTTGGTAAAATACCTGTTTGATAAATATGATCATAAAGTTCTACTAGAATGTCTATCATTTCATCATCGATCAGTTTAAGAAACTCAATCGGGATTTCATCCGGACCTGTGGCCTTTTTCCCTTTTGTCTGTTTTAATGCGTATTGAACTTCCTGTTTTAAAATTTTTGGTCCCGATTCACCAGAGTCCTCATCTATGATTTGTTGTCTGTCATCCCCGAATAGTTCTTTTATGTATTCTGTCCATCTGTTTAGTTGTTGTTTTGTATCTGTGAGAATGTTACCATTCGAGTCTTTTATAACATGTATATTATTTTGTTTTCCCGACGTCATTTCCTTCACTTTCCGATGAATATTGAAACTATCATATTTCTTTTCATATTCTTCTATTTCGTGACACTGTTCAGTTAGCCATCTTTCTTTTGCTGTTATTATGTCTTTTCTAATCCTGCTGTTTAAGGATTTGTATTTGCTAGTGTTTATGTTTTTATATTTTCTTCTTTCATTCATGAGAGTTAGTATTTCGTCTGTCATCCACATATGTCTTTTCTTTGGTATTGGTCCACGTATTTCTTCTCCCGCTTCTTTTAAAGCTTGTTGAACCTCTCTCCAATTTTCATTTACGTCTTTAGAGTTGGTGTTTTTTGACTTGATGGGTTTAAGATTATCATTGATTTTCTGTCTAACTCTTTGTTCTATCTGAGTATCTTTTAATCTTGTCACATCGAATTCTTTTCTAATCTTTTTGTTTTTTAACTTTTTTAATTTTGCTTCCATTTCGACAATAATAGGGACGTGATCCGAGTATATATCGGCACCTGGATAAGTTTTTGCTGATTTTATTGAATTTTTAAACCTATTTCTGATCAAGACAAAGTCTATTTGGTTTCTGACGATGTGTGATTCTCGGTCTGCTGGTGATTTCCACGTGTATAGTCTACGTTTAGGTAGATCAAATAAGGTATTTACTATAACCAGATCTTCATTTTGGCAAAATTCTAAGAGTCTATCTCCACGTTCATTTCTAACGCCCAATCCAAACTCACCAATCCATGGTGCCACTGCTCCTTTACCAATTTTGGCGTTAAAATCCCCTAGGATGATTGTTATCTCACATTTTTTTGACAATTTTAGAGCGGCATTGAGTTGATTATAGAATATTTCAATTTCCTCCTCATCTTTGTCGGCTGTTGGAGCATACACCTGTACTATGTTTATTGGAACAGTCTTTGAATTAAGTTTCAGAATCGCGACTCTGTCTGATATTGGAGTAAAGCTTATTACTGTTCTATTAATTTTGTAATCAACGAGAATTCCTACGCCATACAAATGTGATGAAAAAGAACATCAGGAACATTTTATAATCAAAATCATTGAAAGTTATCAAGTTGTCGACAACAATATTGCAGAGACATAAAATTTTTAAACAAAACAAAAAATAAAATTAATTTGTATATTTTTTCTTTGCTAATTTTCTGTAAAGCAGTATCTGCTATTTGCTAAAGCTAATTTAACTTTATTGATCTGAGTAGGTATAAAGGAGAAAGGGAAAGGAAAATTTAAACTTTTATTAGAACTATTCAAGATTTTTTAGCAGTGTACAGGTTAACAGTGTAAAAAAACTTGAAGCCTATAACATGAAGTAGCAGCTAAAGTATTTTCTGGTAATTTTATTACTAGCGAAACAGATAAGTGGCGATATATTTTACACCACCTTTATGAATCTTATTTTGATTTCTATTTAATATATATATTTCTTATTCTGATTGAAATAACTCTGTTATTTCAATCAGAACTGCTCAATAAATTATCATTTATTGGTTTTAATATGTTATTGCAATAGTACGAGCACGGAATATTTATTTAAACAGTGAATTTATTACATGTTATTTTTTGTTTAATTTCTTCTGATGTATCGTATAATGTAAGTTTACCCAATATTTAAAGTTATGCCTTTACAAGAACATATTATTTGAAAAATAAGGAGTACCATGTGTCATAATAATTGTAATCTCCTTTATACACACTTCAAAAATTTGTTTAGTAATGTATTTCTTAAATCCACACAATCATTGAAAAATGATTCAGGCTATTTAAAATATGTTTCTATTAACGACACTATCGACAAAGTAGATCAAATTCAAACGTTATCATATTAAAACCGTAAAATAGTTTCGAAACACAATTCAGATTTCCGGTTTAATCTGTGCTTTCTAAAAATTAAGGTGTTAAAAAAAACGTGGGGAATCTAAAATTTGCATTCTACGACACGTCTTATCAACTAAACAGAAATCCTTAGCGAATTGGTTTCTAGTACTCGTACAGAGTAGATCAGAAAAAAGTGAAAAGACAGCAAATATTTGATTTCACGCAAAAAGCGCCTTTGTATCTGTTGATACGTATTTCGACCTAATAGGTCTCAGCAGAACAGTTATTCAAAGGTGTTCTCAACGTGAAAGATCAATATTTTCTCTCTTTTAAGAAGCAACATCAAAATGGCTTCAATACGGACGCAATAGCGACGTCTGACAATAAAACCGTAAAATAGTTTCGAAACACAATTCAGATTTCCGTTTTAATCTGTGCGTCTTAATCTGAGTTGGTTTGGGGTATAGCCAAAAATTTTATGATAAACATGCATCCAAAACAACAGATGACGCTAGCGTTCTTAGTTTATGGAAAGAATCGCTAAAACAAATAAAGGCGGAACAATGGCAAACTTGTATTAGACATACGGAAGACATACTCGTTCAGTCTTTTTAAACCGAGTGTCCGTATCCTATTCACTGTCTGATATAAAAATATCAGACAGTGAATAGGATAAATCGTTTGCTAAAAGGAAGTAACAAAAAATGTTTCGGAAATTCAATTCGGACTTTGTGGTGTGTGTTAGTTAAACGATAAAGTACATTCGGTCTAATTACTGGACTGCATACTCTCAGTAGCTTTGGTATTAAGTCCTGGACTACACGTGTTTAAACCTTTTGTTTTGCTGGAAACTCGAAAGTGATTTAGTGCCAATTTGTTTTAAGGTTATATATAATACAGTGTCTGCAGAAAGTAAAGTCTTGGATGCATTTTATTCAAATTTGGACATACCAGCAACTTGGCAAATATTTTCCAATTTAACTGCATGCAAAACCATTCGTATAATTTTCACTCTACGCAAAATAGAGACTTATAGAGACCTTGATGAACATTTGATGTCGACAGATAATTTCGAGTAATCGAAATATTCCGTTCCACTTCTTCTAACACGCCCTGTATATACATATTACATTCATTTTATTTGCCTTTTTGCCAATATTATTACTGAATGAATATCATAGGGTAAAATGACTTTACTTGAGACTGCACTTAATACTCAACCGAAAGATACAGGGAAAGAGTGGAATTGTTAAAAATAGTCGTAGCAGCGAAACATTCGTCAATGGACCGATGGACTCGCTGATCAGCAGATTATTTGTTACATTATGCCGTGAAAAATTGAGAAACATATCACCAAATACTCTTGGAGACTACCAACTCATAAAACTATACACGCTATTGACAGAAGACAGATTAACTCTGTGGTCGTCCGACACACTTTTTAAGTTTTATATTTAATGGGAAGTCAAGCAGAAGAATTTGTCATCACCAGAATTAGGGTAAACACATGATGAAATTTTGATATATTTTATTATATAATATTAGTAATTTAAACTATTTTTACAAATACTAAACCATTACATTATTTATTGGCAGTTTAGTAAAATAGAAAAATCATGTTCATCTAATAGCCACTTACCAGAACGATTTTAGAATACTTATTGAATTTATAAATGGAAATCTACCAAACCGTAAAAATAATTGGGTAGTTTAATGAATTCAACTCTTGAAATTTCCCACCGGGATAATGCAAATCGAGGTACATGGAAATCTAGAGGAACAAAAACGTATTCGCTTGCATCTACGCGATGTTTTTTAAAACTAGATTTATTTTTCAGGCCGTAGAGGCTAGTAACTTTTTTTAGTTCTTTTTGTAACATTTGTGAACTGTGACCTACATGTTGCACAATCCGCTTAGGCTTTGTTATGGGTTAGAATTTAATCCCATTGTACCTGTAATGCATTTTGGATGACACGCTTTTTAACGTTTGTAGTTTGTATCATGATAACTCTGTTAATATACCACACAATTGTTTGTAACTACTGTACTTATATAATATGCTTTACTGCAGACGTCTTTTTTTCGCGCCTTTTTACATGTAAAAACATAATGGGCGGTGATTCGTCAAACGGGCCATAGGAAACTCAATGGGAAATTTTAAATTGTTGAATTGCTGCTTCCATAATTATTTTAGATCAAAAGTCATAAAAAACTATTTGTAGAGGACTAAATTCTAAATTAAAAACAAATTTTAAAACCGTTCTACGAATCAAATGTACTTCAAAATTTTGCAAAAATATAATACATTTTTCAGACAACTCCTAAAAGTTAGGCCACACGTAATACAAGAATATATTATTATAACGTGTGTGTTTTATCATATTGATGTTTGACAATTTGAATTGTCAATTTTTTTTATTTTGTGATTAAATTATAAACAATGAAGTTTACTAAATACTACTACTACTGAACAATATTACTTTGTGAACAATAAATTAAATTGTTTACAAATATAATGAAATGTACTCAGTTGACGAAAAATCGCATAATGTATTCAGGCAATAGCGCGAACCTTTTCCTGTCACTACCGGATCTTTATTTAACGTAGGATATTCTAATACACTAAAATTTAATTCCATGTTAAGTTAAGTTATACAACAATTCAATGAATTCCAATATACTGTTACTGTGATCTTTATTCCTAATAATAATATACGATAATTTCTAAACATAAAACTATAACAAATGTTATAATAAAACATTTATATTATTGCTCTTTTCTCCTTAACTGAGTACATTTTTTAATCAACTTAATTTTTCCATTAAATAATAAATCACAAAATTTTGGCCATTTAAATCATAGATAAATATAATATAGTTGATTTAAATATTGTCAAATATTATAAACGTCAATATGACAAAACGCAACACGTAATACACATTCTTTTCACGGCGTCTGGCATGACTTTTAGGGGTGGCCTGAAAAATGTATTATATTTTAGCAACATTTTGAAATACGTTTAAGTCGTAGAACAATTTAAACAATTGTTTTCGATACATATTTGAGTCCTCTACAAATAGTTTCCCATGACTTTTGGTGTAAAATAATTAGGGAAGCAGGAATTCAACAATTTAGAATTTCTCATTGAGTTTCCTATGGCCCGTTTGACGATTCACCCCCTGTATATGTCTAATGTGAAGGTTCAGGAGTCTCTTATTTATCCAACTTTTGTCCACAACGGACGACACATTTTAAAAGTGTCTTTATGAAATGCTAAGAGGAGTTTAGAAAGAACCCTGACGAAGTCAAAACCAAACTCACTTGCAGTTCATTATTTGAATTTAACTAAACGCTGTAGTAGTTTTGGTTACACTAAAAATATTCTTGTTTTGCAAAATCTGCTTTTGCTGGTTTAAAAATTAAATATTATACCTACTTACCCAAGTCACAGTATAAAGAGGTTCCAAAGTGTTTTCAGGAACCAAAGCAGTGGTTTCAGGCAGATAATCGTCGGTACATATATCGGTTAAATTTAACAAAATATGGCCTGCATCTCTTTCGCAATTTTCTGTACCGGAATGCATCATGTCTAAACAAAAATATCTTTTGAATGCTGCGGTAAATTATACCGGAGTAGGGTTAACACAATTGCCACCTTGCTGCCTGATTGAACCAAAAAAGGTTTCTAGCCAATCTTGATTCATCCGCCTTGTTAAAAAATAATCCATTTCATGTGACTGTAATAGATTCCACAAATGAATCACTCCATTAATGGTTATTTTCCAACCATTAACATATTTTATTCTTGGTGTTACATTTTTAGCTTTAAAATTAATTACCTGTAAATTATTAAATAATCGGAAACACGCATTAAGAAATTCTTGCTAAGCATCGGTTCCTCTTATACGGTCTTTGGTACTCAGTTGCTCCTCTTAATGAAGAAGAATTGAGCATATCAAGTAAATTATTAATGTTCCTAATAAATCTTTCGGTTGTTGTTGCTTCCTCGACGAATACAATAAATCTAATATACAGATGCAGACCGGCAGCAACAGTGTTACTAAATATCTGAGAAGCATATTTCACTTTCATATTTTCAAAATTGTTAGGAGATATATGTAATTCGGTCAATTTTGGCGCTGTACGTATAGGATATTGTTTATCATGTTCGTAAAATTTTTTAATATATTCCCAAGAAACGATAATATCAATAGCAAATTTGTTTCTTAGGAAGTTATTATGAAGTGCTCTTAATAAATGAGGTGTATCAAAAGAAAAGACAATTTTATTATTTTCATGATAAAAATATGGTCTATCGGCAGATATATTTAACAAATTTGGAAGTTTAAGATTATTAATACCACTTCGAATTTTACTCATGTTCAACTTCACAATACTAACAATTATTCACAAAACTCACTCAGTTTAAGCAAAATACGGTACTGTTAACCCGTACGTTTCTACGCGACTAGCAACGGAAGAATGGTTCTCGAGCGACTAAGAAATACGCGCAGTCGCTCTGCGCGTTGACAGACTTTACTTCCAATTTTTCAGAGAGTGGTTCTACTGTGGAACCTCTTTATACTGTGCCCAAGTGCAAATCACTGGATGGGACGAAACGTGATTTTTCCTGATAAACTATTTGATGGTTTCGGTCGTTCAGGTAAATATTGTTATATCTTACCCAAAGAATGCATAAGTCTGCAAATAAAAGATAACGCATTCTGAGTTGTCATAATAGCGATATCCGATGTTTTGATTGGCTCTTGGCATACGTGACTGATCGTCAGATCGGTCAAAACTTCAACTGGATGACTACTAATATTTTCAAACAAAACCAAACACTTAATAACAGATAAAAGGGAAGAATTACAAAATATGATGGATAACTTAAACAGCGAATCAACAAAAATAGGTCTACAAATGAATTATAATAAAACGAAAATTATGACCAACCAACCAGAAGAATTAATCATTACAATTGCACGAACAACTATAGAACAAGTAAAAGAATATGTATATTTGGGACAACTAGTTAAATTAAATAAATAAAATCAGACCAGAGAATTAAAGTGAAGGATCCGGTTGGCCTGGATATCCTTCGGAAAACTTTCCTATATACTAAAAAATAGAAAATACCCCCAATATTTAAAAACAAGAGTCTTTAACCAATGTATACTTCCTGTTCTCACCTACAGTTCTCAAACTTGGACTTTTACAAAGAAAAATATGGAAAACATAGCAAAGATCCAAAGGTCCATGGAAAGGCAAATGCTGAACATCAGTGGAAAATATCGAACTTAGTATTGAAGTTCGATTCGGTTCGTAAATGCCCCTTGTCTGCTTCTCGTCGATCGATGCTAATAGGGTTAATAAATGTTGAAGTTGTGGAGTAAAAGTGATGATTTATTGACAGCAACTCGTAAATTACACAATATGGTGTTCGTTCGGTAACTACTCAATATTGACTGTGTTCATTTGAACTCAAATCCCCAATTTATAATCTCACACATAATAGATACATAAGCACCTTAGGTCACTGCTTCGTTCATATCACACCACCTAACTCTTGCTTATATCACAATTTAATCTACGCCTTAATTGCGACACTTATAAAGTTCAATTAGAAAATATTATTATTCGGCAATTTATTTAGTTGTAGGTAAATGAACTAATTATTAAATTATCATACGATATGGTTTTGCAATATATATAATGCAAACTTATACACGGTGAAACTATAAAAGATTAAGAAGTTAAGAATAATGTGAGATTACAAATTAAGGGGTTAATTTGTGATTGAACATATTGGCCACTATATAAAACAAACAGACGAAAATAGTTAAACACATCAAATATAAATAATAATAATAATAATAATAATCATAAACATAACACTAATTAACTTGGTTTTTGAATTATTATCTCACCCGAGCAGTGCTACCTATAATTTGATTATTTAGAATTCATGTTTCAGCTAAACTATCTAATTCAAATCTAAGCTCATTAAGTGAAATTGTAGTTTATTCGTCTTCCGGGTTTGGACCGTGTCATTTGTGAGTGACCCAAAAGTGGGTTCATCTCGACGTTTCGCTACAATTGTATGTAGCTTCTTCAGGAGAACAAAAAAAGGAAAAAGAAAGAAAGAAGAAAACAAAAGAACAGGAAGATGGGTAGTTAGCAACGGTAACTCAGTTACTCAACGCAACCAGAGGCGAATACTAACTACCAAGATGGGCATTTGGTCACAGTAACTCAACTACTCAACGCAGCCAGAGGTGAAAACCAAATGCCAGGACAGGGATTCACGTCCAACAGCTCAGAACACTAACGCGTCGAGAGGCGGGGAGTGAATCCGACGACTACTGATGATGATTCAATGTTCATTCTTTGAGGGATAGGGTAAGGATATCTTTATTTCAAGGGAAAGAATGATTGTGTCCGTTTAGGGTCGGTTGACCCTCTTCAGACTTGAGTTTGCATGTTGATTGTGGACGTACAAAGGCAAACGCCCGGAAACCGCTGGCGCAAAGATCTTCTCCGTTGTCTTCTGTTGTTGTTGTTTTGCACCTTTTTCGCCTGGAGGAGTTGACTTCGGAGAGCCAGAGAATCAGAGAGACAGGGGTTTGTGAAGTATGTTGTGTCTTTTCAGTCTGTCTTGTTTGTGTTATTGAGTTAGGTGCGACAAGGCCGGGTCTCTAGTGACCATTGGTCCTGTGCAGTCTCGAGCTTAGCCCGTCCCCGTAACCAGTGTATTGCACTGAAATTTCGTGGACGGGTGTGCTCGTGAGTGGAGGCGCCTCGGCTTTCGAGAGTCGGCTTGTCGCACTTTGCTCAGTGTGGGTATGTGTGAATTCCAACAGTGACGGACGCTACCATTTCGGTGTTACAGACTCCTCGAACCGTCTAGATTCTCCCCGGCCGCCCACAGATCCCGTGTAAAGTAACGGGGGCTGCAGGCGGTCGGGGGTCCCGAGGGTGAGGGTGCATCGGTAGCATGAAAGAGGACCCCTTTCACTGTTGGAATGTGGAGTTTGTGTGTAATTGTGTGTGTATGTGTATGTAAGTGAATGTCATTGTACTGACCCGACAGCAGCCTGCACCGTTTCCCCTTATCCCTTGTTCCAGCGTCGTTTACGCGTTCACAAACAACACGAGACTAGTGTATTGCACTAAAATCTCGCGATTGTTGTTTGTGTTCGCCAACGGCGAGGTTTTGGGGTTTAGGTCGGCGGTGCCTGCAGCTGTCGAGTCAGGTGAGAAAATAGTTGCGGCTATTTCCTCAGGGACGGACAGGTATCGTTTAGTAGTGAGATTGGGAAACCGCAAAAGACCAATCTCCCCCTGTCCGGGGTTAGGAGTGGGATGGGTGAGTGTTAGGATATTGAGGGTAGGTGATTGACTAGGCTATGCGATAGGCATATGGAGTGGCCTCTAAGATTTCGAAGTAGTCAGCCGGAAGATCATCGATGCATGTTTGCATTAATATTGAGGGAGGATGTGGGAATTTTCGTTTGGGAATCCGGGTGACTGTGTGTCCTCTGAAGGAGCAGGAACTTTTTAGTGTATTTTGGGTGTTGGATGGAGGACCGTTGATAGTTCTAAGGGTGAAGTTCCTGTTGAGAGTTTTTATTCTCTCGAGAATAGGGGTGGTGTTGGCCAATCTATGGATTTCACGAGAGGGGAAGTCCCATCTCTTTCTGTTGGTTTTGCGTAGGATACTACGTTCCGTCGAGAGTAGCTTTTTCCTCTGTCTCTCCTTTAGAAGGCAATATAAGTGTGCCTTATACTCTATAACAGGTCGAATAAAGGTTTTATAAGTATGTGTGAGAGTGGTGTTATTCGTCTTGCCAAACGTCCCTGCAAGTGGTACTAGGAGTCGGGCTCTGTTTCTGACCCTATCTAAAGTTGCCTTTAGATCAGCTTCCCAATTAAGCGTCCTGTTAAATAGGACGCCTAGGTAGTTAGCTGTCGGGCTAGTCACGAGCCTGTCTCCCATTAGGTACAGGGGCGTTTGTTCAACATTGTTGGCTGCAAGACGCCCAGATGTAAATGGGGCGCGAAACACAATAGTTTGTGTTTTCGCGGTGTTTAGGGTAACTCTCCACTTATTGCACCAATTTTCGACACCGTTTAGTAGAGTTTGTGCTCTTCTAAAGGTAGTCATGGGAACGTAGCCACTCCCTGTTGTCAGGAGAGCAGTATCGTCCGCGTACAGAAATAGATGGGTATGTGGAATGTGAGGAGTGGGTATGGAGCTGTTGTATGTAATATACAGCAATGGTGCAAGTACTGAGCCTTGAGGCACTCCTGCTCGAGGAGTGAATGGGGTGGACAATTGATCGCCTACTCTTACCTTGACCGTTCTGTTGGTAAGATATGAGTGGATTATTTTAATGAATTGAAGAGGGAGGCCGATGTCCAGTAGTCTCCGAACAAGTCCGTCGTGCCAGACTTGGTCGAAGGCCTTCTGAACATCAAGAAAAGTGGCGATGGCGATGCTGTTGCCGTTTATTGATTGTGAGACTTTGGTTGTGAAGTCTATTAATGCATTGTGAGTGGAACGTTTTGGTTGGAATCCATACTGAAATTTGGGGATGATGTTGTTTGTGTCCAGAAAGTCGCTGAGCCTCTCCTTAAGGATTAGCTCAAGGACTTTCCCTAGAGAATTGATTAGAGAGATGGGTCTGTATGATTCCACGTTCGTGCGAGGTTTGCCCTTTTTAGGGAGCATTATTGTATTAGCTATTTTCCAAGGAGTAGGAAAATAGTAATTTTTAAGACATGCATTAATAGTTTTGGTGATTAGGGGTATTATACTCTCGGGAAGTTGCTTTAGACACCTTCTACTGATATTGTCAGGTCCGGGAGAGTTATTTTTGCCGATGCGGCAATAACTCTCCGTTTCTCTGTCAGTAATAGGGTCCATGATAGGGACGTGATTTGGAGTGTTATGCAAGAGAGTATTTCTTACCACATAGTCGGTTTCGGCTTTGAATAGGCGATCAAAGTTTGGATTGTTGGGTGTTTGAAAGTTTTCGAAGAGTGAGTTTCTGAATGCTTCGGCTTTCAGTTCAGGTGAACTGATAATTTGGTTGTCGATCAACAGATGGGATGGTTGAGAAGTTTTTTGTTTTGTTAGGACTTTGAATTTGTTCCAGAATTTAGTCCCATCTCTGTAATCCAATTTCGAGGTAGTATCTTCCCACTGGCGAGCCTGTAGGATAGATATTTCCCTCTTAATTCGAGCAGAGATGCGGTTATACTCTGTTTTGACTAGGGGGTCTCTGTTGATCTTGTATTGACGTAAAAGACGTCTTTTTTGATGTATTTTGGCAATGATATATTGTGGAAGTGCCGGAGAGAAATATTGTATGGTTTTAATAGGAATTGAGTGATTGATCGCCTCGGTTAGGAGGTTCTCAATTTGGATCGCACTCTGGTCAATACTTTCATTTGTATTGATTTCGCCTAACTCAGGAATGTTGTTTGTGATATAGTGTTTGAAATTTTGCCAGTTTGCATTACGATAATCTCTTATTTGTCTGGGAGGTGGAGGAATTATTGGTGACATGATATCAGTGTTAACTAATATCGGAAGATGGTCGGACGTTATTGTATCGCCTATGTGACATCGATCCTCGAACCTATGCATCACGCTACCAGTAACGATGATGTGGTCGACAATAGATGCCCCAGCGGCTGACAAAAACGTGTAGTCAGTGTTGGTGATTCTGATAATAAGAAGGTCTAGAAGTGTATCGGAGAGTACGATGCCTTCCGGATTTGTGGAATGATCACCGAATTGAGTATGTCTACAATTCAGGTCACCCATGAGAATTGCTTTATTTAGAGTTGAGAAGTACTCTAAAAGTTCGATGGAAAGCGGGTTCGCTGGATGCTTGTAGTAAGAGATTATCGTGAGGGTTTGGTTATTGGGAAGATGGAGGTCAATTGCCAGGAAGTCCACGTTGGGTGGAGGTATATTTTGAGGGAATACGTGGGGGGAGTGTGGTAATCCATGTTTGATAAGGATACCATTCCCACGGGAAACCTGACAGCGGCTTCGATAGATTGTTGTATATCCTGCAAAAGTAGGAGTGTTTTGACAGAGAGTGTCAGTGACGGCTAGGATTTGGATATTATGCTTTTGCAGGATATGTTTGATTAGGGGTCTCTTTCTAGAGATCCCTTGGCAATTAACTGCTCCTAGTGTGAAATCCATGAAAGGTTATTAATAGGAAGGGTGGAAGGTCAGATCGACCTTGTTGCTGTGGCCAGACAATGTAATTGTATGGCCGAAAATTCTTTCCACCACAGAACTTGTGATGGAAGTAATAAGGTCCCGTCTTTCGGGAAGCATGTTAAGTAGTACTAAGGTACTAAGTTTGATTGTGTTTTTGAGATCAGTGGTTAGGTCGAAAGGGGGAGATGACCTTTCGATGGATAAGGGTTGGATTTGGTGAGGGTTGGCGGGTTGTTCGTGCCTTTTAGGGCACCGGGAGGAGTAGGCGGCGTGTTCACCACTGCAGTTAGGGCATTTTAGTTTTGTCGGATTAGGGCAGTCGCTTGACTTGTGGCTGTTGCCACAGTTAGGGCATATAAAAGATCGTTGACGGCACTCTGAAATTGAGTGACCGTTCGTGCAGCATTTGCTACAATATTTGGGGGTGGGAATAATTGGATTTGCACCGTGAGGAAGTTCGGTGTAGTGGATTAATCCGTCTAAGGCTATGCCATAGTTTAATACATGGTTGAATTTATCGGCTGAGGTAGTAAGAACTTTGATTAAACGAGTGTTCTTTCCGGTGTGGCGGGATTTTACCCGCCAAAGGTTGGCTACAGGGATATCATTATCTTCCTGGAGGATTTGGGATAGTTCTTCCTCAGAGTATTCGTGTGAAACGTTTACTATGAGGAATTGATAAGCAGTAGGGCGGGCGGATTGATTGCTTGGAGCGTGAGCTCGACTGGTTATTTTAATTTGGGTTTGACCTGTAGCTTTGTGAATTCTTTGCTGAATTTCTTCAGCGTTCATGGAATGAAGAAGTCGGAGGTGGGCTATGCCGTGCTGAAGTACTTTCAGCGAATGAATTTTGGCGTTTAGCATGGGCATGGCATTTAAAATGCGGAAGAATACCCGTTGATTACAATGGTCTTTAGGGATATCTTTGACAAGATATTCGAAGGTTTTAGGGTTATTGATGGCATTAGTGATATTTGGATTTGTTCGGGGTCTGGAGGTAGAGGGTGCCTTAAGTGCAGCAGCGAACGTATGCGATGATTGTTGTGCTGGTTGTTGGGGAGTGTTTCTGGGTTGGTTTGGTTGAGGTTTTGATTGTTGAGAGGTATTTGGTTTGGAGGTACTTGGTTGATTGATTTGCCAGGAGGATTGAGTTTGAGTGGGTTTTGAGGGTTGGGTATTTCTTTTGCTTGAGATTGAAAGCTTCCTATGAGAGGAAGAAAGTGGAGGAAAGTCTGGAGTTTTGGGCCGCTGGTAATCGCTGTCTAATTTTTTAAGTAGAGGATGATTGGAATCGTTTTGTTCGATTTCATTTCGAACGAGATTGTACCTGGCTGTTAATGCGATTATTTCGGAATTGAGGCCTATGAGTTCGTGTGCCGAAGCATACGGGTCATAGGACCTCTCAGGAATTTCAGACTGGACGCTTTCAGTCTCATGATCATGTAGGAGGGGGGCATAGGGGTTGCGAGCGAGCGCTGCGGTCTGTGATCTAGTCACAGACCGGGTAGAAAAGGCGGACCTGGATGAACCAGGCATTTCAAGGGGATTTGGACAATATAAAGCAGACCGACAGACGGACTCCGCAGCCTCACGGAGCCAGGGGGCTGTATAAACCCCCCGAAAAAAAGGCTTGTTCTACTGTCGTGCTCTATATAGTATTTGACAGTGACTATACTCACCAGCGCGTTATCACGCTGCTAAATGGTCCCTCGTTGTACGTCTGTACGCGGAGAATTGCGGTCGGCGTACTGGCACTTGTTCCTGCAAGCGTTTAAGACTGCCAAAAATAAAATTCTGGGGCCAGTATATTCTACTGAAACCCCGTACTAATTAAATTTGAAGCCAACGCCAGGCCTCGTTGGTTGTTCGGCCGACCTTCTCCTATAGACAATCTAGGTGCTGCGATTTTCAGAGCGAAGCTCTCTCAAACCTTTCAGTGTGACGCTGTTCCGGAGCGGGTATGTTTCCAGTGACCTGCTCACTCAGCGTCTCAATCGAAAGTGCGACGATTACTCCGCTACCGCTCTATTTATAGTCGCGGTGCCTGTCGTGTCGGGACGTATCGGCACACTTCGTGGCGCGAACGTCAAGAAGCGCGCGCTGGCCGATCATGTGGCTGCATCGTGGTGGCGGGACCGGACGGCGGTTCTAGACTGAGATTCCAGATGGGAGACAAGTAGTACCCTTCCTCTCGATTGATATTATGGGGATTTTTTCGGATCTCTAGAGATTCGCGGATTTTCCTGGAATAAAAGAAGGGGCTTTTAGAAATAATATGGGTTTTTCCGAACAATATGGAATGACCGGTTTCTTCGCAGTGTTCTGCAACTGCAGAATGGGAGAAAAGACCTGATCGAATGCATCTTTGATGCTCTTGAATCCGAGTTTTGACGGAACGACCAGTTTCGCCAATATACACATGTCCACATGAACAAGGAATAGAATAGACACCACAGGAAGATAGGGGCGGTAATGGGTCCTTAGGAGAGGGTAGATATTGTGAGATTCTCTTGGGTGGTCGAAAAGTAGTCCTGATACCTTCTTTGCGAAGAATTTTGCCAATCCTATCAGTGACATTTCGAATATACGGAAGAAAAGCCACAGGAGTATTACCCGAAGATTCTGAATTTGTCGTCCTAGGGTGTAAAGGGGGATGTAGATGTCGGTGTGTAATATTTTGAATTGTGGACTTGGAGTAACCGTTGGCGACAAGGGTTTTTTGCAGATGGCCAAGTTCTTTTCTAAGGTTGTCGGGTTCAGAAATCGAAATGGCCCGATGGATGAGAGAGTTGATCACAGAATTCTTTTGGGCAGGATGGTGGTGTGATGAAGCATGTAGGTAACGATTCGTGTGAGTCTTTTTTCTATAAACAGAGTGACCCAATCGGCCATTGGGCTTGGAGGTGACTAACACATCGAGAAAGGGAAGGGACCGAGAAAGGGAAAGGACCGAATATTTAGTTAGTATTCGCCTCTGGTTGCGTTGAGTAACTGAGTTACCGTTGCTAACTACCCATCTTCCTGTTCTTTTGTTTTCTTCTTTCTTTCTTTTTCCTTTTTTTGTTCTCCTGAAGAAGCTACATACAATTGTAGCGAAACGTCGAGATGAACCCACTTTTGGGTCACTCACAAATGACACGGTCCAAACGCGGAAGACGAATAAACTATAATTCTGACTCTGGCCGTGGAAGCCTACGATTTCATTTGACCAACCTCTACGGGGAGGTTATATTCCGCAAAACCTCAGAGTTCTCCAATCTTCGCTCTAAAGTTTCATCTCTACTTTCTTCGCTCACCTTCCTCTCTAGATGTCGTGATAATAACTTGGTTCCCAATTTTCTTGTTCTAAAACATCACATTTCCTCTTCATCTTCTTCCCGAATTCTACATCGAGCCAGCCTATCTCTACTTCGTGAACGGATTCAACATATTCGAAAAACCCTTAATTTTCAATCCCAAAAACTTTTTAAGCTGCATCTTGAACTCTCCAGTATTCTTAGTGTCGATGATTGGTCACTTTTAGACCGCATTTCCTATCATCAAGCTGATAAAATCCTTCTTCTAAGCAACGAAACTCACAAAAAGAAATTCCAATCCCTTGTATCTAAAAAGAAAAAATCACATTCCACCACTTCTACTTCTCATTCACCTCTCACTAACACCGTCGTTAATCTTTCTTCTCACCAATTAACAAGTGCAGAAAGCAGTCTTCTATCTAAAGGTCTTAATTTTGCTATCACTCCTTCCAGAATTCCTACCGAAGAAATAGTTTCAAATGTGGAAGCGGCACTCCGCACAATTCCCAAAATTCCAGCCGACCGTATCCGCTTTGACGTCGCTAAATGTCTTGATACAGCCAAAATCCCTACTTCCAATATATCTCGTGAGGAATTCATAGCTCTCAAAAATCTCCGTTCTCTTTCTGAGATAATAATCCTTCCTGCAGACAAAGGTAATGCCACAGTCATCCTGGATACTCCTTCCTACATAGAGAAAGTAAACGACTTACTTAGGGATACATCCTGTTATAATACAATTTCTCGAGACCCCACTCCTAGAGTCGAACGCGAAATTGCCCATGTCATCAAACAATCCGATCTTTCCGATGATATTAAGAAGTCCATAGTTCCGAAAAACTCCATCTGCCCCAGAATTTATGGTCTTCCCAAAATCCATAAAGATAACGTACCTCTTCGTCCCATTGTGACTACGATTAACTCTCCTACCTACAAACTCGCAAAGTACTTGTCGAATCAGTTTAAGACCTATACTGGTCGTACCTCTTCTTATGTCCGAAATTCCACACATTTCATCACCTTAATCTCCTCTCTCACAGTCGATCCCCAAGACATTCTCGTCAGTTTCGATGTATCATCCCTATTTACCAATATCCCCATACATGACTCTCTAGTTGTTCTGCGAGATCACTTGACCAATGATAACAAGTCTTTGGTTTTGGCAGATCTTGCGGAAAAATGCCTCCTTTCAACATATTTTTCTTTTAGAGGCAATTTCTACAAACAAATATCTGGAACACCAATGGGTTCTCCCCTTTCCCCTGTCATTGCTGACATTTTCATGGAAGCCTTTGAGTCTTTAGCCCTAGAATCTTACCCCTTAAAACCAAAAGTCTGGTTCCGCTACGTTGATGATACATTTATCATCTGGCCCCATGGTCAACATACCCTTTCTCCCTTCCTAGATCATCTTAACTCACAACATCCGAGTATAAAATTCACAATGGAAGTAGAAAATAATCGGTCCCTTCCCTTTCTCGATGTGTTAGTCACCTCCAAGCCCAATGGCCGATTGGGTCACTCTGTTTATAGAAAAAAGACTCACACGAATCGTTACCTACATGCTTCATCACACCACCATCCTGCCAAAAGAATTCTGTGATCAACTCTCTCATCCATCGGGCCATTTCGATTTCTGAACCCGACAACCTTAGAGAAGAACTTGGCCATCTGCAAAAAACCCTTGTCGCCAACGGTTACTCCAAGTCCACAATTCAAAATATTACACACCGACATCTACATCCCCCTTTACACCCTAGGACGACAAATTCAGAATCTTCGGGTAATACTCCTGTGGCTTTTCTTCCGTATATTCGAAATGTCACTGATAGGATTGGCAAAATTCTTCGCAAAGAAGGTATCAGGACTACTTTTCGACCACCCAAGAGAATCTCACAATATCTACCCTCTCCTAAGGACCCATTACCGCCCCTATCTTCCTGTGGTGTCTATTCTATTCCTTGTTCATGTGGACATGTGTATATTGGCGAAACTGGTCGTTCCGTCAAAACTCGGATTCAAGAGCATCAAAGATGCATTCGATCAGGTCTTTTCTCCCATTCTGCAGTTGCAGAACACTGCCAAGAAACCGGTCATTCCATATTGTTCGAAAAAACCCATATTATTTCTAAAAGCCCCTTCTTTTATTCCAGGAAAATCCGCGAATCTCTAGAGATCCGAAAAAATCCCCATAATATCAATCGAGAGGAAGGATACTACTTGTCTCCCATCTGGAATCTCAGTCTAGAACCGCCGTCCGGTCCCGCCACCACGATGCAGCCACATGATTGGCCAGCGCGCGCTTCTTGACGTTCGCGCCACGAAGTGTGCCGATACGTCCCGACACGACAGGCACCGCGACTATAAATAGAGCGGTAGCGGAGTAATCGTCGGATTCACTCCCCGCCTCTCGACGCGTTAGTGTTCTGAGCTGTTGGACGTGAATCCCTGTCCTGGCATTTGGTTTTCACCTCTGGCTGCGTTGAGTAGTTGAGTTACTGTGACCAAATGCCCATCTTGGTAGTTAGTATTCGCCTCTGGTTGCGTTGAGTAACTGAGTTACCGTTGCTAACTACCCATCTTCCTGTTCTTTTGTTTTCTTCTTTCTTTCTTTTTCCTTTTTTTGTTCTCCTGAAGAAGCTACATACAATTGTAGCGAAACGTCGAGATGAACCCACTTTTGGGTCACTCACAAATGACACGGTCCAAACCCGGAAGACGAATAAACTATAATTCTGACTCTGGCCGTGGAAGCCTACGATTTCATTTAAGTGAAATTGATCTAGGAGGGGCTTTCTTTAAAGTACTACTTAAATTTGGTTGTGATGAAGTATGTCTTCGTTTTGTGGCCCTCTTGGAGTTTCGAAAATATCTGACTACCCTCATTTATTTTTATATGTCACTTAAAAAAATTAGTGTAAGTTATTGTAATCTACTGCAAGTAGATTAACGAAATTAAATTAAATAAACAAATTAACGAATTGTCACGATAATTCACTATATTATGAAATTCAAATGTTTTAAGAATTTTAAATTATAAGAATCAAATTATCAAATGTAATTAAAATTAAGATAATTAAGCTATTAGATTTGAATTAGCTGTAGACAAACTATTACTATTTTAAGTAAAAAAGTATGCAGAATAAAATATTTCAAATAAGTATTATTCAATTTTAATCTTAAGTTTCTTTAATAATCTTTTTAATGTATTAAATTAATGCACTGCTCTAAATGATAATAAATATTCAAAAACTTACAGTTTTATCCCGACGTTCACTTGTATGTTCCTGCTTCCTTCTTAGAACTGCAACTGGAACTGGTGAGTTGGATCTCTGGATGCTACTAGATTTTTCTGCTGGAACTGGACCTCCAAACTGCTGGAATAGTAGACTTAAGGACTGCATTAAGGTTCTCTGGTGATCAAAGGCTCTCGTAAGGCTTCTACCCCTTATTTCGGTGCTTTCTGGTCTTTTTTATTTCTTTTTTCTTTTCTCTACACTTCGAATTCGATCGTCGATCTTGTACGGAACTGGGAAACCGCTATTTAGGTCGCTAAGGGTCGTCTCCTTCGAAGCTCCAAACCAATTTACGCCCTTTTGATGATGTTTTGACGAAGTACCAAGGAAAAATATCGAACTTAGTAATGAAGTTCGATTCGGTTCGTAAATGCCAACTTGTCCGCTTCTCGTCGATCGATGCTGATAGGGTTAATAAATGTTGAAGTTGTGGAGTAAAAGTGATGATTTATTGACAGCAACTCGTAAATTACACAATATGGGGTTCATTCGGTAACTACTCAATATTGACTGTGTTCATTTGAACTCAAATCCCCAATTTATAATCTCACACATAATAGATACATAAGCACCTTAGGTCATTGCTTCGTTCATATCACACCACCTAACTTTTGCTTATATTACAATTTAATCTACGCCTTAATTGCGAGACTTATAAAGTTCAATTAGAAAATATTATTATTCGGCAATTTATTTAGTTGTAGGTAAATGAACTAATTATTAAATTATTATACGATATGGTTTTGCAATATATATAATGCAAACTTATACATGGTGAAACTATAAAAGATTAAGAAGTTAAGAATAATGTGAGATTACAAATTAAGGGGTTAATTTGTGATTGAACATCAGGCTATCAGACAAGAAAAGAATTACTTGGATCCGCAACAAAATAAAAGTGACCGATGTATCAACGCAGATAGCAAAGCTTAGTGGAAGTTCGCTGGACATACCATAAGACAGAAAGACAACAGATGGAATAAGATGATTATACACTGGAGACCATATAATTACAATCGAAAAAGAGGAAGGCCACAAATGAGATGGTCAGATGACTTGAAGAAACACGCAGGTCCGAAGTGGATACAAACTGCCTACAATAGAGAGACGTGGAAAAAGGAAGAGGAGGCCTATGTCCAAAATTGGACAGCAAGGGCTGTATAGATAGATAGATAGACCAAACACATCTGAATGTAAATATCGATGAGAGTATTAAAACTTTATTGTACATCTCAGTGGAAAATTTTACGGGAGGCCTACGTTCAGAAGTGGTCAAATATAGACTAATTGATAATACATCTAAGTCATTAAGAATTGGTCAAAAGAAAAGGCAAAAAAGTATTTTTGAAGTGTGTATATTTTTAATAATTCCTAGCTGAGCGCTTTCGGCTTTACAAAGCCATCATCGGAGCTATGGTCAATTTATAAATACCACTACAATGGAGAGATCTCATTTCCTTATATGTTGAAATATTGATTTTTATTTAATTACTTAGTTGTTAAAATTCTTAAAAAAAACATATAAAAAACCGACACTGGACTTCACAGACACATTAAAAAATTTTAAAAAATTTTGTCATGGTACGGGTGTAAGAACCCGACCATTGTTTGCTGTGAGGAGGTAAACAGAATAGTCTACCTCGTGAAAATCATACTCAAAGGCCACAAAAATTAAATGTATGGTCAGATATAGTAGTTACTTATTCAATTGGGTCATTTTTTGTCGAAGGAAATTTAACGTCAGATAGTTGGTGTAAATGTTCGGCGAAATTTAGATGAGATATTTCCTGGACGATAAATTGGTAGACAAGGTAGAATTGAATGGCCTCCACGTTCACCTGATTTCAATCCTAAAGATTATTTTTATTAGGGATACTTGAAAAATTCAGTTTACAAAACTTAACCAGCAAGTCTTGCAGAGATAAGGCAACGAATTATAAATGAATCTAGAATAATTTCTAGACAATCATGGAGAAATGTGGTAGACGCCTTTTACCATCGATTAGGGTGCTGTCAACTCACAAATTGAGCACATTTTGAACACTTAATAACGTAACTACTATGTTAAAAAATGTTATAAACTATCAATTGTTACGTTTTAATGTATTTGAAAATAGTTAGTATTAAAAAATTTATTGAAACAATTTAGGCGTTGCCAGACTTCGGTTTTATGTATTTGAAAAATTAAAGTTACTAATAATATAAGAAAAACGGTAAATCTGGCAACATTGTAAATATCAAATATGGAATCTCCGTATCCCAAAATAGGTGTACCTCAAATTTTGTACAATTATGATTAGCATTTTACGAGATAATTAGCCGTTTCCAGACTTTTGGGCCAATCTGTATAGCTCTTCCTAAAAAACAAAATGCAAGGAAATGTGAAGACCATCGAACTACGTCCCTAATGAATCATGTCACTGGGATTTTTATGCAAATAATTTATAACCTAATTCACAATAAGTGTGAAGAATACCTGAGTCGTTCTCAATATGGTTTTGGAAAGGGTACAGGCACTAGAGAAGCAATTATGGGATTGACACTGATAACAGAATGGTATCTTGAGGTTCAAAAACGGCTGTATGCGTGCTTTGTAGATTATAAAAAGGCCTTCGACCGCATCAAACACGGAAAATTGATTGAGGTGCTAAAAGAAGTAGGGTTGGACAGACACGACATAGCTATCGTAAGTAATACATACTGAAACCACACAGAATGCGTTTGAACAGAGAACGGAAACACCAAGTACATCAACATAAAACGAGGAGTGCGTCAAAGGTCCATTTTGTCCCCCCTATTATTTAATGTATATTCCGAACATATAATTAGAGCTTCTCTTGAAGATCGCCCTGAAGGTGCCAATGGAATCATCATTAACAATATAAGATATGCCGATGACTCCGTAGTATTAGCAGAAACAGAAGACCAACTAAAAATATTGATGAAAATATTATCAAAAGAAAGTCACAGGCTGGGCTTGGACATTAACTTTTCCAAAACCAAAATTCTGGTATTCCACAAAAACCTCCATGAACAAGTTACACCTAACATACAAATAAATAGTATCTCCCTTCAGAGTTCCTAAAGCTTCATATACCTGGGCAGAGAGCTAAATAGTCAACTAGACCACTCAAAAGAAATAAGCTGTGAGAGAGATATGGCTGCTGGACATTAAAAGAGTGTGAAGTCAACAAATTAAATTCATTTGAAATGTGGATGTACCGCCAAATGTTAAGAATAAGCTGGACCAGCAGACCTACGAATGAAGGGGTACTGAGAGTAATGAACACAAGCCCTCATCTAATCCATCCTCATCCAATACTATCAAAATTAGAAAGACGTCATATCTAGGGCACATAATGCGCCATAGGGAATTTGAGCAGCTCCAGGTAATATTGAAGGTAAAAGGGGCATAGGATGAAAGAAAAAATCTTGCCTACGAAACATCAAAGATTGGACCCACACAAGATGAAATGAATTAATTCATCAAGCCCAGAACAGAGAGAAATTTGCCGTATTGATCGCCAACCTCAACAGAAAAGGCACTTAGGAGGAGGAAGACAAAAATACGAGGCGACTTTTAAATTCTTTGGTATCAGAAAATCTTTCTCTATTTTGTTTTTTTTTATTTGATTCATATTATATAGCCTTGTATTATTTGTTCGTTCAGAATAATGTTAGTTTGGCCTTTATAACCACAAAACATAGAAAGTGTCTGTAATTCCCGAACACTCGATCGGTTAGGAAATTATTTTGTACCCCAAGGAGATAATCTATATTGTTTGTTTATCTCAACTATAGTTTGTTTGTTTGAATGCTCTCAAAATATAATTAGGGTAATAAGTAGATAAGGATAGGATATATTAACACCAAGATTATTATTAACTAGGGTCCTTTAAGTAATTGTAAGTTTCCCAGAATATATTACATCGGAAGAGCCAAAAATTACAACTTACAAAAGTTGTAAATAGCCACATTTTTTTTGTCAACAAAAAATAGTACTCGCATAAAGTTCTTTGATAAAAAAAATTAATCTATTTATTCATATGTAGGTATATAGTGTTTTTCACATATATATTTTTATAGATTTCATTTACTGAAGTAAAAAATTAAAACAACTAAACATTCACTTATAACACTAACTTGCACTTCAATAACAAACAGCTGAGCAAATAATCTCAACGGGAGCGTTGGCTTTGCATTGTTTTAGAAAGTTTGGATAAATCTGGCTTATAACTTGTTTTAACTTTCAAAAAAGACTCTAAATTTTCATCTGTTAGTTGGCTTCTTAGTTTACTTTTAATTATATTCATGCAAGAGAATGCTTGCTCGCAAGAATATGTCGATCCGAAGATAGTTAGTACACCAAATGCCAACTTCTTCACCTCACTGAACCAATCTGGAAGACTATTCCACGCGTCGAATATAAGTCCCTCAATTCGCGGCATTTCTTTCAAAGATTTCATTTTTGCGTTATGTACATATATTTCTGGACCTTCAACTCTCTCCAGCGTTGGCTTTGCATGGTTTTAGAAAGTTTAGATAAATCTGGCTCATAACTTGGTTTTAAGTTTCAAAAACGACTCTAAATTTTCATCTGTTAGTTAGCTTTTTAGTTTACTTTTAATTGCATTCATGCAAGAGAACGCTTGCTCGCAAGAATATGTCGATCCGAAGATAGTTAGTGCTAAAAATGCCAACTTCTTCACCTCACTGTAGCAATATGGAAGACTAATCCACGCGTCGAATATAAGTCCCTCAATTCGCGGCATTTCTTTCAAAGCTGTCCACTTTTTTTGCGTTACGTACATACATTTTTGGACCTCCAACTCTTCCAACTTGCTTTTCAATTCTGTAAATGTTCCACTCTACAAAGCTTTACTTTTCAAATCGATCAATTGCATTTCTGCATTTCAACAAACGACAAATGCATATATGTGCCTACAATGTACAAACTTTATCAACAGAAGCATCAATGATAGAACTGGGGAATGAACTACAACACATAAAATGGGATATAATCGGTATTACTGAAGTTAGGCGTCGAAAAAAAGAACAAATAATACTTAAGTCTGGAAATATGTTCCATTTCAGAGGAAAAAAAGATTCATCTGTTAGAGGTGTGGGTTTTGTAATCCATAAAAAATGTGTACCAAACATAAGCACAATAAAAAGTATATGTACCAGAGTTATTTATCTTATTTTTAAATTAAACCCAAGATACAAACTTAAAATTATATAGGCTTACCCACCAACTACGAGCCACCCGGATAAGGAAGTTGATAAATTTTATGAAGATATCAGAGCAGCTATACAAACTTCAAAAACACATTATACATTGATAATTGGAGATTTTAACGCCAAATTGGGATTCAAACAAGATGATGCAGAATCTGCTATGGGAAACTTTGGATTTGGTGAGAGAAATGAGAGAGTTATAGTCGGACAGATTTTAATTAAATATGTCTCATTTACAAATTTAACTGAGAGCTAACGGCAACAATTCTAAATATCAGGAGTTAAATCTTACCGGGGTCGTTTTTATTGTGCATGCTTCGACAATGTAAATAAGTAAAATATACGAAATTATATCATAACATTTGCCCACGTAACAATATAAATTGTGCATACCGGTTTGTTTTTCGTGCGTATAGTTGGACCCGTTCAGTTAAATATTTTAAAACATCGGTAAACTTATCAAGATTTCGCTTGGCTATATATTTACGTCCTTGGAAAAAATAGTAATGAGATGACATATTTGATTCGTTTCACATTCTTATATGTCCAGAGGCGGGTGTGGTGTGTTTCTTGTGCATGTGACTTTCTTTTATATATTTTTTTAAATAGACTTTATTATTATTTATAAATTTTAAAATAGTTTTTGTGGTAAGTAAACAACAAATACATAGCAGAATATTATGATTGGTGTTTATTCTTTTTAGAGCATTAAGATGGATGACGTAGCGGGTCCAAGTAATGTACAAAGAAAACGGAAGTTTATGTCGGTAGCAGAAAAGCAGATTGTCTGTAGAGTGTATGAAAATTTAAAAAATATACTTCGTACAGTGAAGTTTTAGCTCAGTGTTCATTTTTAACGGGAGTATCCGTGTCGACAATAGAACGCATTGTACGTGAAAAAAAGGTGACTGGGATTGTGCAAGCTTCAAAAGTACATTGTCGTGGTAAAAAAAATTAAATTGGATGAGTACCAGAAAAATTTTGTACGCTCCACTATTCATTCTTTCTTTTTTGAGAATAAAGCGCCAATGAATCCATTAGGACAAAGGTAATGGAGAATGGTCTGATTCCAAAAATGAGCAAAGATACGTTAAGGATAATAATAAAAGAAGATTTAAAATTTATATATGCCAAAAGATCCCGTAAATCTGTCTTAATAGAAAGAGAAGATATAGTCTCATGGTGACGAAGATATCTTCGTTCGATTAGAGATTAAGATCTGGCAAGATACTACTATAACGAGTTATCGTCAAGCATTTGTGAATGGTTTATCAACAGGGTTACGAGGACCAACGGGTAAAGGGCAACGACTGATTGTCGCCCATATAGGTAGTGAGAGTGGATTTTTAGAAGATAGTGCACTAATTTTTTTTTTTCTAAAAAAACGGGGGATTACCATGAAGACATGGACGCCCAACGTTTTGAAAAATGGTTTCAATCCCTTCTTTCACGAGTCGAGCTTAATTCCGTAATAGTGATGGATAACGCTTCTTATCATAGTCGATTAATAGAAAATCTGCCAACTATGGCCACCAGAAAAGCAAATATGCAGAGTTGGTTAAGACAAAAAGGAATTCCATTTTCCAAGGACATGGTTAAGGCTGAGCTTATAAATGTAATTAGACATCATCGTGACAGATATCGCCGGCATGTTGTATATACAATGGCACATGCTAAAGGCATTACTATTTTGAGACTTCCCCCTTACCATTGCGAGTTGAACCGGATAGAATTAATCTGGGCTTAAATAAAGGGTTACGTAGCTCGTGAAAACGTGACATATACAATTTCTGATGTCCAACGTTTGTTGGAACTAGCAATGGAACGGATACGAAAAGAAGATTGGGCTAATGCCGTAGCTCATGTAATCAAGGAAGAAGACAAATGTGGATATTGGACGGGATGGTAGACAATGTTTTCGACAAAATAATAATAAACTTAAGTGAGACTGGAGATGACTGTGATGTGAGTCGCTGGATTCCGAAACTTCATCAGCATAAATTAGGTAATTATTTCTTTGCTTTGTAGTTATCCTTTTATATAAATGGAATATAATAAATATTTTGCAAAGTTTTCGGTTTTTTGAAGTATTGTATTAGGCACCCTATAATAACAATAAAATTTTACTTTATTTTGTAAGACAACTATAAGATAAAGTTAAAGCGACATACAAAAACCGCATTGACATTTAATGTTGATAACTTTATTGCTAGTCGACCAAGAAAGCGAAGATACCTTTTACAACATCTTTATGTATAACATTTTACTGCTCTGTTGTGTCAATCGGTCCTGCTTAACAAGTTATCGATTCATTTTATTGAAAAAGGACCTACGGAATATAATATGTATTCATACAGTGAATTTATTATTTATTTATATTTATTTTTATTTTAATGATTTATTGTGTTGTATTAATGATATTACTTTAACCTTAAATTGTGGCTTATTCTCATTTAAATAGTAATTACTTAAAATGCCACAAGAAAATAGCTTCAGAACAATAATAAAATATATTAAATTACATAATTTACTTTTTAAGTTATTGAAATTAAATTTTAAAAATTGTTTGATGCCTATTGACCATTGCTTAATAATTAAAATCTTATTTTGGTACGTCTCTGCAAAGTTAATAAGGGAAATATGCTTTTGTTGCTTTAAATGCGATGTTGCTAAAAAATCGTCATCAAGTAAAAACTGTTTTAGTATAACAGACTTCTTGACTTCTTATATCAGGAAAATCTCTTTGTGATGAACTTATTACGGAAAGTAACCCCAAAGTAAGTAGACATGGAAGAGTCCAAAGAACAAAAAATGAGATTGATTTCATAATCAAATCGGAAAGATATTGTTCAGGATGTAACAGTATTAAATAAATTTTCAACAGGGAGTGACTGTATATTATCAGAAAACACGAAATACCTGGCTGTTAATATATCCTTAGAAAAATTTATTTTCCTGGACTATTGGATTATTTGTTAGAAATTAGTATTTTGAATCTCACTGAACCATAAATTTTATATTAAAGTGCTGGAAAGCTCCGTCTAAGTTGAACAGACTCATTTATGTTTTAATTTTTGATGTAGCTTTCTGCACTCGGATACTTAACCATTTTCCTGGAAAGGATCCAAATTTAAATCGATGGCTGCTCCTGGAAATAAAACTATATTCCTGATCGTATATTTTTCGCGTAAGTAATTTTTTGTATTCCATTTTAATGTGCCAAACTGTTCACTCTCCAGCGCTCTAGGCATGTTTCGTAATAGAAACACTCTATTTTATTTCGCGCTGAACGAGTACTTTTCAATGTTGTTCACAGTTTCAATTGAAAATTTTGGCAGAATAAAATTAATTAGTTTTTGCATGTTTCTTTTTTATTCTAACATCTCTATCTTACCTACCACCCAAAATATCCTCTTCTTTTATCTTTATTTAGTAATAATATTACTGTTTATCTAAAATATATTGAGGTCGATGATTTAACCCTGGAACTGTACTGTTGGATCTCAGAAAACCAGAGAAAACCATCACTCATTGCAATGTGCCATGCGCATGAGTGGTTTATGTGTGTCGTCACTTTATGTAAATTCAGTCTGTCGTAAGCCGAGTTAGAATACGGGTCATTCGCTGCATTTTAGTGAAACAACGAGGTAAGATATTTCCAGAAGTACAAGCATGGGTACCCCGGACCCAAGCGTGATGTTTACGGTAATAATTTTGTTTCAACTTACTATTATTTATTTTAGTATAATGGCGTCAACTAGTAGAGAAAATAGTCGAGTAAAGGCATCAACTAGTAGAGAAAATCGTCGTCCTTTAACTGAGATAGAATTACAAAGAGAGGTAGACAATTTATGGGAGAATGCGAGTGAAAACGACATCGTAGACGATATGTTTGGAGGGGACGAGTCTGATGAAGATGTAACCTCGGAAATCTTTTTTGGGTGGTGCTAGAAAGATAACCAATGGAGACACTGCGGACGGCAGCCAGATGGTTGGTGGAGAGCGAGTCGTGGGTTCGAAACTATCTTTTGGAACCGGGAATGGATCCAACGGAAGAAATAGGTAAAGATAGGAGAAGAGATGTTAGAAAAGATACAGAAATAAACAAAAAGATAGATGGGTAAAATTACCAAAGATAAGAGAAGATAGAAACAGGGCGCCACTCAATTTTTTGGGGTTAAGGAGAAAATTAAGAAAACCTTAGAAAAGAAAAGAGATAAGAAAAGATATTTAGGTTCAGAGATCAAACCCAAGGAAAGATACCAACAGTAAATTATCAAATAAATCTGGTCAACGCAATATATAAACAAATAATAAATATATTAAGTATTACACTTACTTACCTACGAAACTTAATCAGCCTGATCTTTCTACAGTTCAAAAGCATAGTAATATTTAAAGATAGTAATTGTTCAGAGCTATTATTTTATCAGGGAACTTGTTAGGAGCCGGCAAATAAAATACATGCATAAACAATAACAATATATTAAACACAAAATTATGATTCTGCTAAATGCAACACAAGTAATAAAAATACACAACTATGAAATGGTGTTATATATGTATGAAATTAAGCAATAATGTAATAAGAAAATACCTTTACCGAGATATATAAGGCAATCATATACAAATATAGTTAGGCGTATCTCGAGATATCATAGGAAAGATAATGAACAAAAATTATAGGAAATACAAAAGATAGCAAAAATGACTTAACTCTAAATTTACAAAAAAAACAAAAAGGTTACAGGAATGAAAACATAAACCAAACCGCACTTGGTTAAGTCAATTAACTATCTCGCACTATTATTTAATAAAAAACTGAGACTTGTATGTTCATAGGTAATATTTATAGAATTTTCTTGAATGGTTCAATTACATTCAAAACTCGGCAATCTACAGGTGAAGATATAGATGATACGTCCAGATAATGGCAGGTGATATGGTACCATACCATATTACTCGCCCAGATAATTGTAGATAAAGATTACTTACAGTAGATCTTGACGAAGACAGCTTGATTCACTGAATTTAATACTTTTCTGGTACTAAACACTGAATTTAATAACCATTAAAGGTAGTGTAGAACTATATATCATTAAATATAGTTTAAGGAAAGAAAACTCAAATATGAAGTGTACACACACTTAGAAAATAATTCACAGCGACGATAAGATAAGAAATATCGTGAGCAAAGCGCATCACGAGATATCACTTCACTCAACAAGAGCCCACCGAGCAGTCTCACGAGATATTACCTCACTCAACAACTGCCCACCAACAAGTAAGTTGGTTCCCTCAAAATTTCACCAACTATCATAGAAAAAAGAAGAAGAAGCTATATCCCCCACTTAAAATCATCGGACAGTCGTATGTATTTCTCAGAAGGTAAGGCCTTAACGACTATTGGAAAGTTTGAGGTAAAGTAATCGGTATTAACAATCGGACATAAGAAACAAACAATACTTGGGATTAAGTTATTCTCAAAAGAAACGGGCCTTCGACGAAAATTACCAATTTATGAAAAGGAAACTGCATACCAAAAAGCATTATACTCTTTTCATACTGA
The DNA here is from genome assembly GCA_918026665.1 of Diabrotica balteata. NCBI lineage: Eukaryota > Metazoa > Arthropoda > Insecta > Coleoptera > Chrysomelidae > Diabrotica > Diabrotica balteata. The sequence goes on along the minus strand of OU898283.1, from coordinate 12,531,671 downwards.
TAATTATGACGGAAGGATTAAAAACCTTTCTTAATTAGGGAATTCCATTTCAGCTTGGTATCTACAATAATATTTTCCTATCGTAAACACGGGGATTCCTAATCATCGGCGTATCGCACAGGGGTAAAAGGAATTAAAAATAATTTGATACATTAATAACAAAAAAATGTTACAAAGATTACCAGACAGCAACAGTGAACAAAGCGACAATGAAGACGAAATAGTGGATAAACCAGTTAGAAATATTCCTAGTTTACTGGGGAAAAATGGTCATCGGTGGAGCACACAAGCACCAGCAAGACAGGGTCGTACAAGACGAGAAAACATTGTAATACATTTACCTGGTCCCAAAGGAGAAGCGAGCACAGTTCAATCTCCGGAACAATCTTGGAATTTGTTGTTCAACAAACAGATGATAGATGTTATTGTTTTGCACTCAAATGAAGAAGTTATTCGTAAATGCAATGATATTAGACAGCAGAGTTACACAAGACTAGTAACTAGAACAGAAGTGAAGGCTTTCATTGGGCTGTTAGTTTTTTATTTTCTAGTATATTTTCTAAAGCAGTTAGGAATGAGTCTCATTGAACCATGGTTACAAGAACGGTTGACCGTGGCTACTTTACAAAAAACACTGCGGCGAAGAATTTCTGAAATTCTGGGAATTGAAGTCCCAGTGTTCTGAGTGTCGCAGACCATATTGCGTGGAACATAGAGCCCAGCTATGCTGTGAATGCGAACATCAAGATCCAAGAAACTGAAGACCTGGCTAAGAATAACTAAGACTTATATTACCAAAAGAGTTTATTTTTTTGTTACAAGGATAGTTATACAGGTGTATTTTGTAGATGATAATTTCAATTTAATGTTTATTTGTTTTAATAACAATGTTTTCAACAAATATATCTCTTTGTGAAATACCACACCATGGTTAAATTTTTTTCTACACATTCTACTACGATTAGATTCTCCCAAATCCATCAAATATTCACATTTTCTGTTTTTTTGCTAAAAAACAGCTTTGGGTTTCTGAGACCCGTGTGTGAAGTTCATGCCTTAAAAAATAAGAGTGATGTACGAGGGTTAATATTAAAAAATAACAAAAAATGCAATATGTGATTGTGAATAAAATTTGTGTTCTTTTGTTACTCTCAAGAGATAATTTTTTGAATTTTGGTGACTCGAAATCGTTTAAATTAATTTTATTTTTTCTGTCCAAGCATGCGATCTCATTTGATTTGAATCATTGAAAAAAATTACAAAAGCAAAATGTGTTCACACATTTTTTTTTTAAAACGTCCTTTGCATATTTATCTTTTCCATTTCTGATAAAGACAAACCGTTTTTCGGAGAAGCTGTCAATATTGTAAAATAATGTACATAAATAATGAACGCGAGGGAACGAAATGGATCGATATAAAGGCAGGAATACGACAAAAGTAAGTCCTTGAAAGTGTGCAAAATGTTTTTCGTTAATGAGTAGGTGTGAATAAAAAATGAGATATAAAGTATAAAATTGTGTTGTTTTATTTTTATAAAATTAATGATGGCGTTTAATTGTAATTTAATTAATAATAACAGGGTGGTTCTTAAGTAATTTTACAAAAAAAACTGTAGATTCTGCACTTTAAAATATTACGATTTAAACCAACTTGCTTTAATAAAATGTTGATATTAAGAAAGGTACAGGGCGTTAAAGTGGAAATTTACAATTTTATTTATGTACTTGGTCCTCTATTCTTATCCCATCCCTGTGCTTTTTTTCTTCAGTTGTTTAACGCTTCCTGAATATATATTTTGAATAGAGTTGAAGATAAAGAACGCCCTTGATTCGATAGGCTTACTTTTTGGTATCTACCAACTCTCTTATTTTTTGTAACCACCACTCCGGACTTTTGTCACACATTTTCCTTTTTCTCTTGTAATATTTTTTAGTTTGGTAGTCAATCCGAGTTTGTACAAAAATTGTTCATTATTTAGACTGTCAAAATTATATTTTTGTTTACATTAAGATTTACATTTCCGAAAATATTTACACGGAATAAAGAATCTGATATAAATCCTTAATATTGTATAATTGTTTTAATCTTTTTTAATTAAAACGCCAATGGGCACAAAGAAATTTAATTAGCTATGTTCTACTATTCAATGAAAACAAATATCAAATTTTCCGTTTGAAATATAAAAGGCAACAAGCTACCTCTTTGATTGCATTCAATGATGTGTTATTTACGAAGATAAATCGTTAATCAAAAGAGTTTTTATTCTTTCTATATTACTGAAATAAAATATGATGAATTATTTCAGTCCTTTGTTACTAACACATTGTGATGCTTCTATTTGATAGATTATAGGAATAACTAATTCCTTGCTTTAAGCGATGATTGATTAACCTCATATTTTTACTATTTTCTTTGTAATAAACTATGGAGAAATATGTTCTTCTTTCATCCTTTTGTTATTGATTTTCAAACGACTCAGTATTAGTGTGTTCTCCTTCATTGTCAGCTTATTATGCATTTTCAGGCATGGGTAGTCCAAATATTTCTTTTAGAGTATGCTGACAACAGTTCATCTCGTTCATTTCTTACTCAGTCTATGTATTTGTCTAGTTGCCCAGTGTTCTTGCCAGTAGTCTTGTTTGCATGCTCAATTCAGCTTTTTTATATTCTGATTTCGAATATTTCTTGTTCAACAGCAAAGAGAACACACATAAAAAAAAATTACCATTAGAATGCTAAAACAAGGTAACATATTAAAACAGTTCCTAACAATACCTCTGTTTCATTGTTGTCCGGTCACCCTGTATTGGTAACATTTTATTTCTTATAATTGATATAATAAGCATGGTTTAGTGAATGGAGAATGGAGAAGCTGTATCATTAACTGTAGATTTGTTAAATGAACATGACACTCTTTTACATATATAAACACTTACACCTCACACTTATTTTATACATTGTAACAAACCAACCCCTAACGCTGCACCTCTAGAGGGCGAGTTATAATATTATCATTTTCAAATCCCAACATGTGGCATCTCGAGAGTCCTGTTAGATGGACCAGTGACCTCAGTGTGTGGTCTAACCTGAGTTACAACAGTTTTGCACGGAACATTGCAATGGTTTCGATAACAAGCAATGAAAGATACGAAAAAACTAAGATATTTGTTATTTTAATATCTATATCTGTGGTGTTTAATTTTAATATACAGCGTGTCTACATAATCCATTAACGGCAGAGACAATAAACAAAGATTTACAATTTACCTATTTATTTATAGTTTTATGTCCTTTGTGCGACATTATATTTTCCATAAAATGTGTGCGATGTCGTTTGACCATTTATTTATTGGATTGGATTCATTATCATCATAACTCAATCTTTGCTTATCCACTGCTGAACATAGATCTCCCTCATAATTTTCCATCTATTTCGATATTGCGCCTCTTGCATCCAATTCCTATGACAACGTTTTAGATCGTCAGTCCAACGTGTTGGTGGACGACCTCTGCTTCGGTAGGCATCATCTCTTGGTCTTCATTACAGTATCAACTTTGTCCATCTATTATCTGTCATTCGAGCCACGTGACCTGCCCAGTTCCATTTCAGTTTTGCTACTCTCTCTACTGCATCAGCCACTCCTGTTCTTTGTCGTAGCTGGCGATTTGGGATCTTGTCTGGCAGTGAAAAGCCCAACATAGCACGCTCCATCGCCCTTTGAAACACACGGATCTTTTGAACTGTTCTCCTTGTCATGGTCAACGTTTCCGCACCGTAAGTCAACACTGGCAAAACACACTGATTAAAAGTTTTTCTTTCAAGGCATATTGGTATATCAGACGATTTGAGAATATGGTTCAGCTTGCCAAAGGCTGCCCAAGTCAGTCTTATACGACGGAGAAGCTCAACGGTTTGGTTATCTTTTTTTATGCAGATCTCATGACCTAGGTATTTATAGGCCATTACCTGGTCTATGGATCTTGTTCCTACGTATATATCGTCGCTGACTACAAGATTTGTCATCATCTGGGTTTTAGATATATTTATTTTCAATCCCCCTTCTAGCGAGAAAAGGTAGAGCTGATTTAAAAGTTCTTCGGCCTCATCTATCCTATCAGCTATTAGTACAATATCATCTGCAAACCTTAGATGGCTACGCTTTTTTCCATTTATATTTATGCCCTTGTCGATCAGTTTTGCCCTTTTACATACAGATTGAACGAAATAAATTCGGAACATAGGAATATAATGTATTTCGGCTAAATTCTGCTGTAGGTGGTTGGCCAACAAAAGATTGTCAAATAATTATATTATAAAAAATCCCATACTTCAGCGGGCTGCTGGATTCTGAACTCATAAAAATTGAAAGCTACACATAAATCTACGATTTTATTATGCTGTCAAACCACTTATAGTCCAGGAAATGTAGCATTTCACCTCGCAATTTTTTCGTGCGGCGTAGATTGACTTGAAATTTAACAGAAGGTAGGTAATAGCCTAAGGATCAAAATCTATATCGAACCAAAGTGCGCCAAAGCCTAGGGGGTGGTTGCCACCCCATCTCCGGGGTGAAAATTTTTTTTACGTTTTAACTACAGGTTTCGATTAGAAAAGTGATTCTAAACAAAAAATGTGCAAAAGTAACAACTTTTAGACGAAAAAATCCACGTTTTTAATTGATTTTTCGCGAATAACTCGAAAATGGTGCATTTTATCAAAAAAATTGTAGAGAACAAATTTGTAGCTTTTAAAAAGACAAATACAATTACAAATACAATATCAATGTTTAGCGGTTTTCTTCGAATACCAAATTTGAAAGATTCAAAGTCAAATATCGGGAAAATGATGCATTTTTGGAAGAAAACTCACAAAACCTTTTTTAAAGAGCATAAATAGACCTATCAGAAAAAGATAAGATCAATACCTCATTTTTTACGAAAAAATCGAGGAAAACAACACCCTAACCACCCCCATAATTAAAATCGATCTTCACCCTCCTGCAATTCCCTTTGTAGATGTATTGTTAATACGTCCAAGAAGTTTGACCCATTTAAAATGCTTAGTTTTAGAAAAAGTACAGCTTAAAGCGAGAAACGATTTACAATTTCATATTTTTTACCCTTCTTTTTTTAAATATGCCCGAAAATACTTAATATATGAAAAAAATAAAAATTACCAAATTGTAGCTTTTTTAATGACTAAAATTGTCCTTTATTTAGATTTGTTGTACAATGAATATTTGGCGAGATATAGCCATTTAAAGCATCGATTTACGATTAAGCACCATCTTTTTCGAGCCCTTTAAACTCACCCCATTTAAAAACCAAGGGTTCCAAAAAGGTTTAATTCACAGATCCTTGTAGCTATTAAAAACCTCTACAAATCGTTTTTGAAGAAACACTCTATCGTTAAAAATTAAAGGAAATACGTTAAAAAAAACCAGTTAATTTTTTTCCGGAAAATTCCATTAGTATAGTACAGTACATTTCGGAGCATAATAATCTACAAAACCGGTATATTAGCTAGTGGGGCGTTATACATTCGAAATTTTAAGCGTTCTTATTTTGAAATCCCATACAACAGAATAAAACATCTGCTCATATGTCTAGGGCTTGGCAATGAAAATATCAGAGCAACAGATTGGGGATAGTATTCCAAAGATGGTTTGTTATTACCCGTACGCATTAACAAACAACCTGTACCCGATAAATTTTTGAAAATTATTTTTTGCCAATGCAAAAAAGGATGGGGCGTTTCATATGGGTGCAGAAAAGTTGGTTGATACTGTAACTCTACTTGTTCTGGGTGCTCAGGTGAAGGGTGCAATAACAGTCCACCAATAATTGAAGAAGATGAGGATGACATAGATTTTTTCAATTTATATCTTATAAATTAGTTTATAAAAACTGCAATGTTGTAAAGGGTGATTTTCAACAGTTGAAAAGCTGCAAAATTTTGGCAAAAAATTGTTTTACCTATAAAGTTCACTCATCTTAAGATTTGTAATATTATTTTACAATTTTTGAAAATTAGGAGTAGTTTTCACCCCTAAGAACAATCAGGGTTCATCGGCATGACATAAACTATAAAGCAGAGGGTGAGTTGAGCTTAATTCCAAATTTTTATGCAAATCGTTCCAAGGTGAAATAATTTTCTTCGCATTACTAATTTTTTTATATTAATCTCTAATAAGGGTCGCTTTTTAAGGATTGAAATATGATGGAACTTTATTCAAAAGCACGAAACTATCATTATTTAATTAATTCAAACCAAATTTTACCCATATTCATGTTTAATATGTTATTTTATAATTTTTGACAATTAGGGGTAGTTTTCACCCCTAAGAACAATCAGGGTTCGTCGACATGACATAAACTATAAAGCAGCGGGTGAATTGAGCTTAAATCCAAATTTTTATCCAAATCGATCCAAGGCGAAATCATTTTTTTAGAATTAGTAATTTTTTACATTAATCTCTAACAAGGGTTGCTTTTTAAGGGTTGAAATATGATGGAACTCTATTCAAAAGTATAAAATAATCATTATTTAACTAATTCAAACCAAATCTTAGCCATATTCAGGTTTAATATGTTATTTTATAATTTTTAACAATTAGGGGTAGTTTTCACCCCTAAAACCCTTCAGCGCACTTCGGTTCGATATAGATTTTGATCCTTGGGCTATTACCTACCTTCTGCTAAAATTTCAACTGGATACATGCAGAACAAAAAAATAGCGAGGTTTTAACTTTTTTCGAGCTTCATTTCCTGAACTATTATTGCCTCCTTAGACAAACCCGTCTTACGCAAACAACTTTGTTGCGAGACAGATAGTTGAACGATATTTTATACAATGTCTATACCCAGGTATGAATTTATTGTTGTCCAAGTTTTATATTGGTCCACTATTTCAAATGCAATTCAAACAGACATGTATTAAATTGTATGTTCCGTTTTAATTTGGTTCAATCTGTATATATTCCAAAAGCGTAGTAAACAGTTTCGGATTAAAGCACATAAATTAAGACTTATTATTTACAGCCAAAAAATATTTATTCTTATGAAAGGAAAAACAGTTATCTTAAAACTTGTGTATTAACAATACTGACAGGTTAAAAATATCTATTCTCAGAAAACTTGTTCTATAAAAACTAAATCCCAAATTGTATTAAATCTTTACAAAAACTTTCAAGGCGATTGTCTTATCATATTTTCCCCCCGTAACTTTTACTAAGGTAGTAAATTTCTATCCTTTTAATCACTGTACTTAAGGTAGCCTGATTTGCATATTTTTATTAGTCCTTATGTTTTGAATTTAAATAAAAATATTGAAAGTTTTAAAAATAATATTTCTACCCTGTTATGACATTGTCATTACAAAGCCAAGAAATTGTGGCTATCAGAAACATGTGCAGACATAGAAAGATTAAATTGTCGCTAGCGATAAGCCGTTTTATTAGGTACCTATTTATTCTAGGTAGCTATCTGATTTCTTGGAATCTATTAAAAAGTAAAGTTTAATACCATATTAAACCCCGATTGCTGTTGGCGATTATTTTTTCTTCACTTACCTGATGATTTATTGCCATTCGGGTATGATACCAGAAGCTCACCATAGTTTTTATAAAAATATTTTGGCCCAAGATGATATACAAGAAGAGAACAACAACTAACAGAACATGTGTCTACACTTTTTACAATGTTTTCCATGCAAAAGTGTTGTAACTTTAAAATTCTAATACTGTGTAGTGATTAACAATTTTCTCCGTGCAAGTTTTTATTTTTGAAATTCCTATTTTTTTTTTAGCATTAATATTATTTTATTTAAATTTTTATTTTTGGTTAATGTAACATAGGCTAAAAAGCATGCAAAATCATAAATAAATGTTAAATTTTTTTAAAACTTGTGTCTTATTTGACCTATATTAGCACGAAAATAAAAATCGTCTTTATTCTGACTTACTGCAGTCTTGCACTGAGCACTATAACATTTTTTATGGATATTAAGTATTCAAATAACACGATTTCAATACGTTATGCCTGTATATTTACTTATACAGTTTCTTGATCAAATTCCGGTCCGTAAATTTCTGCGGTGAAAGAATACAATTTTATTTATTAGGGTCCAAACGGAAATAGTATTCTTCTTGGTGTTTCTTTGTTCTATAAAGTAGACTGCTGTAGAGACCGATTTTACTTAGAATTGTCCTCAGAAATGAGCTCTTGAATTTTATGTCCTTATCCTTTACATGTTTTATTTTAAAATGATTTACGACCCAGAAATACAAATATTACACCCAGCATAGCCAAAGTGGAAGCCATTGTTGTTTAAATAAAAAAGCGGGCTGTAATAATTTATAAAATTAAAAAAAAATGTAACACAAATAATGTCCTTACTTACTACTTTTTCATAGAAAGTAGAACCATCTTTTTATAATCACAATGAATCAACAAATTGTGACAGTGAAAGTATTATCCTTTATTTCTTAATGGTTGACAGATCGCTAAAGGGTCAGAGGTTGTAAACCATCGGTAAGCCAGAAATATGCAGTATACAATTATCAGAAGTAATTTATTTACTATAATACAAATACCCGCTCGATCTGAAATGTAGTCTAAAAGTTCTAGTCTTTTTTTAAGTAATCGTGCAAGTATATTGCTGAATATAAAGGGGCTGACAGACGGCAAAGAATCCAAAATAATACGAATGGGAGATTGAACGCCAAAATTGGAAGTAAAATTGAAGACTCCGAAAGCAAGATTGGAAACTTTGGATTCGGCACAAGAGACACAAGAGGAGAAAAACTCATGGAATTCCTGGACCAAGAAAACATGTACGTTATGAATACCTTCTACAAAAAGAAACCTAACAGAAAGTGGACATGGGTCGCAGCTAATGGAACTACCAAAAATGAAATAGACTATTTTCTTTCAAACAACAAAGTAATATTTGAAGACGTCATAACAAAAAACAACGTAACAACGGGCAGTGACCATCGTATAGTCAGAGCAAAAATAAATATTAACATGAAAGAAGGGAGAAAAAGGATTAAAAAAAAACAACGAGGAAAGATGCCTTTAAACTAAGAACAAATGAAGAGCAATTCCGAGAGGTCTTAGCGGATAAGTTCGAATCTGATCCTTCACATAATCAAGATCAAATTGACGAGATTAATAAAAACCTAAATAAAAACCTTCTCGCAGCAGGACTACAGGTCGCAAAGAAAACAAGGACTAAAGAAGACCAAATAAGCAATGAAACTAAACAGCTAATGACGGAAAAAAGACAACTACTAGCGCAAAACAAACGCCATACTTAAGAATATAGAGAACTTAATAAAAAAATTAGAAAAGAACTAAAACGCGATATACAAAAATGGAACGAGAACTTAATAGAGCGAGTCATTGAAAACAACAGAGGCTTAAAATGTCTAAGACCCGCACTGGGAGTTAAAAAAATCATCAAAATTAAAGACGCTAACAATAAGGTAGAGAAGGACAAATATAAAATAACAAATATTGTCGAAGACTTCTACACATCCTTGTACAGCTCGCAAGGCCAGCCTAATGAAACAACAAAGGAGAACGTCAAAAGAAAAATAAAAAACGTGGGATCAGAAGTACTACCAAATATAAACGGATACGAAATAGAAAGAGCTTTAAAAGAACTAAAAAATAATAAAGCTCCAGGACACGACGGTATAATTGCCGAGCTCTTGAAAACAAGCAAGACATTAACAATCCCTGTACTAACAGAGCTATTTAATAGATGTCTGCATAATAGCCAGATCCCTAAAGACTGGAACGAGAGTCTAGTAAGACTCTTACACAAAAAAGGGGACAAATGTGATCTACAGAATTATAGACCTATATCGTTGCTCAGTCAAGTATACAAACTATTTATAAGAATTATTAATAACCGGTTAACCTACAAAATGGATAATTATCAACCGCTTGAACAGGCTGGCTTCCGCAAGGGATATAGTACATCAAACCATCTGCTGACAATGAGAACATTGATAGAGAAGGCAAATGAATACCAACTACCCGTATTTCTTGCCTTCGTCGACTATGAAAAGGCGTTTGATAGTATCGAGATGTGGGCCATAGAACAAGCTATTAATAATTGTAGAATAGACTCGAGACATAGGCAACTAATACATAATATATATGAAAATGCAACTATGATAGTACAACTAGACGAAAATACAAATCCCATCCCCATTAAGAGAGGAGTGAGACAAGGAGACGTAATATCGCCAAAGCTTTTCAACCTAGCTCTAGAAGACGTCTTCAAAACTACAAATTAGTCAACCTATGGGATTAACGTTAATGGCAACAAGTGAAACCACCTCAGATTCGCTGACGACATAGTGATTATAGCGAGCACATTCGAGGAACTGCAAATTATGTTGGGGGAACTAGCAGCCAGCTCCCAATACGTCGGCCTAAAAATGAATATGAAAAAAACAAAAATAATGACAAACACAGAAGACCCAAGACATATAACTATAAACGGCAGTGAGATAGAACAAATCCAGGAATATATTTACCTAGGCCATCCTTGTTGTTTGAGAGAAAATAGTCTATTTAAATAATTGATGGATTCGATATGAAGTAGTCTATTTCATTTTTGGTAGTTCCGTTAGGTGCAACCCATGTCTATTTTCTGTCTATTTTCTGTCTATTTTCTTGTTCCAAGAATTTCATGACTTTTTCTCCTCTTGTGTTTCTTGTGCCGAATCCAAAATTTCCAATCTTGCTTTCAGAGTCTTCAATCTTACTTCCAATTTTGGCGTTAAAGTCTCCCATTATGATTACTTTGTTTTATTACATATATTACAGTCTTGAAGTAATCGAAAAATAAATATTTAAATTTAAAAGTATATCCTAAAGAAGCTCAAAAGCTCAAGACTCTTGTTAGTAAAGCCCTTTAGCTTTAAATTTGCATTAAATTGAAATCGACTTTTAACGGGAGTGTCTGTCAAAACAATGGAACTAAATATTTCAATTTTAAAATCTAATTCGCTCCAAACTCTGAAATTTTTCCAATTAAAACGAGTTCAAAACAATTCTTTTAAAAGATTGGATTTTATTTTTATCCTTTACGATATATTTGGGAGTAACGATGTTGGAAAGATGATGATCTAATTAGCAAATTAAAACAAAAAATTTATTTGATGAATTTTAATGTAGACGCCAGATTAATAAATATATGTTTTTCTCATCTCAGGGTTGTTAAGTGAGTTCAAAAACATTATCTTTTCTTTTAATAGTGCTTAAGAAAAAAGAGGAGTAGGAGGAAATAGATAAAATAAGTCAACTGGTGCAATAAATTCAAAATATAATGACCAAATATCTTTGTAGATTTTCATATACTAAATAAATATCTTATAAATAAATATTTCCCTAAATTGCTCTATTGCATATACAATTAACCACACAACAATTCAAATTAAATATAGTTCAATCAATGTCTCGTTTCCACAATTTGCCTCTGTATTTTAAAAGGATTAACATTATTTATGTTTCCTATCCAACAAACTCCTTCCCGGGTTCTGCTTATAAAAACAAAACTGTCAACAAACTTCTAACAATGTTTATTGCTCGTATTGGAGGGGCAAAATTCTCCTTACGTATGCTTCGCTCCAAGAATAGTAAAGTATTTTACTAACAAATACTGCAACTACAGTTTTCAACACTTTCTTTCACTACTTTTCGTCACAATAATTTTTCTTTCATCGGTTTAAAAAAAAAACAAACTATCGGCACACTCTTTTCGATTTTGTCTTCACTGGCTTCCAGTCCAACAGCAGATCTTAGGTTGTAGTTTTTGGGCAGAAATGATGGGCAGTTCCTCACTCCGGTCTCTTTAGGACTCTTATGTCTTCAACTAGTATAGTAGGTTCTATATTATATGAATACCATATCAACGTTTGTTTTTTTTACTTTATTTTCCATTATCCCTTTTATAATTATAATTGTATTTGTGGTTGGTCTACTTAACTTAAATCCAAACTAATTATCGGATATTTCGGATTCTTCACGTATACGATTAATAATGATTGCAGTATGAATTGTTTGTTAATTATTAATTTTGCCTATTCATCCCATCGGCATCGTCTGCTACTTAAATATATCTATTAAAATATCAATAAATCTCTAAATCTCTAGAAAATAATAAATTACAGAATTCTAGTGTACCTATTTTAATCTTATTTGGCATGTTTATCTAAAATTTTATATTTTCTAACGATTTGTGTTCAAATTTAAACCTGTTCTTTTATAAAATTATAATTGCTTTATTCATGAATACTTAAGCCTCATATAATTAGTTCTTGCTCTCTCTCTCTTACTCCATACAACCCTTTACCTGTTAATAGAATTATGAACTCAACAACTGCCTGTAAGGTAAATATTTTACAGTAATTTCGTACTGTAATTTAAAGTTCATCATAGAAACTGCAGAGTGTGTCTCGGGGAAAATGGAGTTTTAATCAGAAAATCTCGGCGGTAATCTGACTTGTACGATAACATTTATTTTATAAAATAACTGACCAAGTATTTAAACTATTGTTAATTTCTACAATATTTATGATATGATATAAGGTTAATTTTGTTTTTTTTTTCTAATATAATTTATTCATTTCTTCTTCTTCCTATGCCGTCCCCATTAACGGAGGTTGGCGATCACATTTCTAAAAGTTTCTCTGTCTTTTGCAACGTGAAATAATTCCCTATTCCCTTTTTGCCATCGACTCTACCCTGCATGATGACCTGGTGTCCAAGGTATGCAGTCTTGCCTACTTTTATTGTTCTCAACAATTTTTTTTTCTCGTCCCATCTTTCTCAGCACTTCCTCATTGGTGACCCTGGCATTCCATGGAATTCTCAACATTCTCCGGTATATCCAAAGTTCAAAGGCTTCAAGTTTCTTAACTATTTGCGCTTTTAACGTCCATGTTTCTACCCCGTACAGTAGTTGGGACCTAACGTAACATTCAACAAACCTCAGTCTCAGCGCAGTATTCAAATTTTTGTCACAGAACAATTGCTTGAATTTTAAGAACGCTGCCCTTGCCATTTCTATTCGTACTCTGATCTCTTGCTCTGAATCTAATTCTGTGTTGATGTAAGCTCCCAGATATATATATTTTTTCACTCAAGTCCACCAAGGGTTAGTTGTTCATTATTTATTGGACTCCTTGATACTATCATAAATTTGGTCTTATCTTCTTCACACTGTTCTTTAATCCACGCCACTTTGGCTTGTTTTATTCTCTTTTTTATTTGTTCTCAAGTTGAGTATATGGATATTCTTCAAGTCTAGTATATCTTGTGTCATCCACCCCTTATTCTTTATTGTTGTTTTTGTAAGATGTAAGGTATCCTACCGTTTGTATAGCTGTATTTATGTACTTTAATTTTTGGTTAACGTTATTTGTATGATTAATTTGTTGCTGCACTAAACGGAGATTTTCATTTATTTCTTCTCCTGTTTGTTGTCGTATATTTTTGTTTCTAATTTTATTTAAATCTAGTACTTTTCTGTGTAGTCTTCTAATCATTTTTGGTCTTGCCTCTATCACAGTAACTACCGGGTTATGATCTGAGTCTATATCAGCTCCTGGGTACGTCTTAGTAAATTTAACAGCATTACGATACCTCCTCTTGGTATCATAATGTAGTCTATTTGATTTCTCACTATTTTTTCTTTAGTATGTTGTGGCGATGTCCATGTTTATAACCGTCGAGGAGGTAATTTGAAAAAGGTGTTTGTTATTACGAAGCCTTCGCTTTGACAAAATTGAATAAATCGATATCCTCTGTCATTTCTGTTTCCAAGTCCATAGTTTCCTACTTGTTCTCCTACCTTACCTTGACCCACCTTGGCATTAAGATCGCCCATTATCATGTTAATGTGTTGCTTTTTTATTGTTTTCAGCATTTCTTCTAAATCGTTGTAGAATTGTTCTATTTTATTGTCATCTTTATCTGCTGTTGGTGCATAGACTTGAATAAGATTTATTAAGCTATGTCTTTCTTTAATTTGTATTAATATTTAGCGCTCTAAATAAGGAGTACAGGTAATAAGAGAAATTTTTCATTTTTTAAAATGATGATTCAACTCCGTAACGATGGGTGTTATTGTCGATTCCGCAGTAATAAAATACGCCATCATTTCGTGTTAAACATTTCCCAGATCCTGGCCATTGTGTATCGCTGATTCCTAAAACATCGATGTTTAGTCTATTCATTTCTTGTTCAACATTATCCAGCTTTCCTGCAGAGAACAAACTTTTAACATTCCACGTTGCAACTCTTAAAGCAGTTAAGTTATAATGACTTATCTAGGGGTACACTATGAGTCCTTAATGCAGTAGTTCCCGTTGCCTTCTGCATCCCTCCGCCGTTGACCATCCTTAGTTTATCCGCCTTCGAGACCGAGGGAAAACGAAGTATTGGAAGAAGACGCATCTCCTGGCTTAACAACCTGAGAAAGTGGTATAATTGCAGTTCCATCGACTTGTACAGAGCTGCAACCTTAAAAGTGAAAATAGCTGTGATGATTACCAACCTTCTTAAAGGAGACGGTACCTTCTTCTTCTTTAAGTTCCATCTTCTATCGAAGGTTGGAAATCATCATGGCTATGCGGACTCTGTTGACTGCCGCTCTAAAAAGTTCTGCACTACTGCATTCAAACCATTCCCTTAAGTTCTTAAGCCAGGATATTCTTCGTCTTCCCACATTTCGCTTACCTCGGATTTTGCCCTGCACAATAAGTTGTAATAATGCGTATTTTTGCCCTCTCATCGCATGTCCCAAGTACTCAAGTTTTCGTCTTTTAATAGTTAATATTATTTCCGCCTCATTTCCTATCCTTCTAGTTACTTCCATGTTTGACATTATTTGAATCCATGATATTCGTAGGATTCTTCTGTAACACCAAAATTCAAAGGCGGCCAACTTATTCAGATGAACTTGTTTTAGTGTCCAAGCTTCCAAACCATAAAGAAGAGTAGAGAACACGTAACATCGAAGCATGCTCAGGCGTAGTTCTAACCTTATATCCCGACAACAAAGAAACTTTTTAAGTTTAATAAATGATGTAACTGATGTTCCTAAGTATTTATAGTTATTAACACTCTCAATTGCAGTATCTTGATTAGTCAATTGGATATTTGCATGTGCAGATTTAGTCATGATCATGCATTTAGTTTCTAAATTCTTCAAATTTATCTTCAGTTCGAATTCATGACAGCGTTCATTAAGGCGTTGCATTACGTTCTGTAAATCATTGTTGTTATCCGTAATTATTACTGTATCGTCTGCAAAACGTAAGTTATTCAAAACTTCTCCATTGATAGATATACCTTCTATTGAGTCTGAGAGCGCTTCTTGAAATACCGCTTCACTGTAGACATTGAAAAGTAGTGGGGACGGCACGCAACCCTGGCGGACTCCTCTCTGTATTTTGATATTTTCGGTGTACTGGCTGTCAACTCTTACCTTGGCAGTTTGATTCCAATATAAATTAGATATAATTTTCAGATCACGACTGTCAATATTTTTGCTTTTTAATATATCTACAAGCTTTTTATGTTGAACTTTATCAAATGCCTTTTCAAAGTCTACAAAACATAAGTACATATCCTGATTCATGTCCATGCATCTCTGAGCCAGCACATTCAAGCCGAACAAAGCATCTCTTGTACGCATACTATTTCTAAAGCCAAATTGTGTGTCACTAATCTCATATTCAAGAGTTTTTACAATTCTGCTGTGAATTATTTTCAAAAATGTTTTAAGTATGTGACTCATTAAAGCTATTGTTCTGTGGTCTGAGCAAGTTGTTGAACTTGGTTTTTTGGGAATTGCTACAAAGGTTGATTGCAGCCATTGTCTGGGGATTGTGGCAGTCTGATATATTAGATTAAAGAGTTCAACCATTACATCAATAACATCTTCATCGATAAGTCTTAATAATTCGATGGGCACCTCGTCTGGTCCAGTAGCTTTACCCTCTTTTGTGTTTTTGATGGCATAGATGACTTCTTCTCTTAATATTGGTGGTCCGGTATCCTCGGTGATTTCTAATGACAGTTCTTCTCTTTCATCATTAAATAGTTGTTGACTGTAATTGGTCCAGTGACATAATCTCTCCTTCATATCAGTAATAATATCCCCTTTATCATTTTTAAGGATATTCGTTTTTGTACGCTTTCTAGAACCTGTCATTTCTTTGATTTTTTTGTGCAAATTAAAGCTATCGTACTTTTTATCCAGATCTTCTATTTACTTGCATCTGTCGGAAAGCCACCTCTCTTTTGCCTCTCAAATTTTCTTTCTGATGTTTCTCTGAATTTCTTTGTATTTATTCAGGTCTTTTGCTTTATGTTTTCTTCGTTCTTCCATGAGTTCAAGAATTTCTACTGTCATCCAAGGTTTTGTTTTTTTTTAAGTGGTTTGAGGATTTCTTTTCCAACTGACACAAGGGCATGTTGAATTTTTCCCAATTTTTGGTCAATAGTTAGAGTTTCTGCATTATCTTCTTTGACTTTTCTTAAGCTCTCGTTTATTTTAAATTTGGTTTCCACATATGTGTTGTCTTGTTTGAGACGTCTTGTATCTATGATTTTCTTGGTGCTAGTGCTGTTGACCTTCTTTAGTTTCACTCTCATCAATAAAACAACCGGGTTGTGGTTGGAGGATATGTCCGCTCCTGGATAAGTTTTAGATGATATTATAGAATTTCTATATCTTCTGTTGACGATAATATAATCTATTTGATTTCTGACTATTTTGTTGTTATTGTCAGCTGGTGACCTCCATGTATATAGTCTACGTTTAGGAAGAAAAAACAAGGTATTTGTAATTATGAGTTCCTCATTGACACAGAAATCGACAAGCCTATCGCCACGTTCATTCCTTTCCACGAGTCCATATCGCTCCACGCAATTTTCCACTTCTCCTTGGCCAACTTTAGCGTTCAAATCGCCTATTATAATATTTATATCTTGTCTTTTAGTTAGTCTTAAGACATTGTCGATTTGTTCATAGAAGGCCTCTATGAGACGGTACCTAAAGAAGAAGAATTAAACAAAAAGTAAAATTTTATATAGTGGCTCTAATAATTTGATCACCCACTGTATATAATTTACATTATTATTGGAGTATGTCCTAAGTGTATTTTTGAAAAATACTGAAATGGAAGAATCAACAGTACAAGTAGGTATGCACATATTTTTTTTTTTTGACATGTTATAATAACATAATCGACATGCTTCTTTGAACCGAAAAATTGTTTTCTGTAACAAAAAATTTGTATTTATGTGTAAAAAACGAATTAAATATAACAATACTAGATAATTTTCATAAAACTAAACCCCATGTTTCCAAGTACGTTCTTACTATAGTGACACTCTATTATTAGGGAAAAAAATTCAAATTTTCTACAGGTAAAATAGCACATTCACCCTATATATTGATCCATTTAAAAATTCATATATTACATTTGCATCGAATCATCGATTCCTCCAAAGGAACCTTTTGCCTTAAAAATATTCAATGTTAGCTCAGCTATAGAGTAAACAGATTGCACATTCACCCTGTATATTGATCCACTTAGAAATTCATATATTATATTTGCATCGATTCCTCGATTCCTCCAAAGGAACCTTTTTACCTTAAAAATATTCAATGTCAGCTCAGCTATAAATAGAGTAAACAGATGCGAACTAGAACTTCGCTTCAAAACAAGTGATATTTTAAATGGATTTGTGTGTAACAAAGTTAAACTATGACGCCAAGATATCACCAGGGTATTTACAAATCCATGATGATGTTCGGCGATAAATCGAATTTACTGAAATGTCCAGAGGTTTTCAATTCAATTGCGAAATTATCAGCAAGAGTGAATTGACGCTATCGATTTTACGATCAGTGTTCGGTTGGCTAATAATTCCAAAAAGGCTTATTACCTATTCAATGTAGAACATTGATAACGCGTATTAGGGCCTTTTGTATACATTGTATATTTTTATGCAGCTAAAACCTACGTTTAAACTAATTATTTATTATGATTAATAAAGTATATTAATTCGTATTATATTATAAACGCTGTAAGGAGTCAATATATTTATATATGCTTTTGAAACTAGTCTTTAAGAACTGTTTTACCCAAAGGAGTTCATTTGAAAACATGTATTTACATCATTCACCGGTTTTTGAGGAATGAAATGAAGATTCAAAAAATTTCTCCCTTTTTAGTCTTCAAAAGGTCACGTTTGAATAAGTTTTGACAAACTTCAATCAGGGCAGATTCATCACTTAATCAATCACCCTCAATGATTCATCTTCAGGTTCTCTCTTTTTCTCCAATACCGCTACAGTTCAAATCAAGCCTTTGCGTCCTCCAAACTATGCCACCAACCTTGCCGGTCCCGTCCCGATTTTCTTCAGGTTCTCACGTCTGCCTATATTTTTCAGGATCATTGTCTTTAGGTTCTGTTTCCAACGTACTTAAAACACGACGACCTTCCTGTCTTTTCTGAAGCCAAACTCTAGACCACATATTTTCGTTTTTTCTTGCTTGTTTGAATAAGAAGAAATGTTGCAATAGAAGCGGTGGATGATAATAAAATTTTCTTATCCATCATATAATATATCTTATATAAAATAACCAATGACGTTAAAATATTGTTAAAAAAAAAGGAAAAAGAACATTTGAGGTTAACAGTACATGTACCAACATAAAAATCATACTTTTTAGCATGTAATGCGCAGAATCACATAACATATTCTAGTATGAAAATGTGACAATGTAATACACAAAACTTCTTGTATTTAATGTTGCATACAATCATTTTAAGTTATTTCGTTGTATCGTTTTCTGTTAACAAAAAAAAAGGATAGTCTAGAACAGTTTTAAGAGTATAATTGTATCTGTTACTTTCGCCAGTATTAATTGTGTAAAGTTTTATAGATAAAGTAACGACAAAATCAGAATTATTTAAAAAAGTTCATTATTGAGTTTATTTGTTGGGAACTGTAGTATAGATAAAGATTTAGAAACTTTACTGACAATCGAGATGAACAAAGGATAAAATAAAGTGGTCGTGATTAATCGAGCTCCGTTTCCTTACACTAAAACTTTTCTAAGTAAGCTATTGTGCAGTCAAGGAGAGTATTAAATAAGGAGATCAATTTAAATTATGAGAGAAGTATTCGTTCTAGTTAGTAAAAGGTTAATTAATATTTTTATGAAGTTAAGTACACAAGTAGAGCAAAATGATCATAGAATAAACAACACTTTTGCGAAATATTCTAAATGTAGATGTAATAGTTTCCAAATCATATACTTTAAAACTATATTTTTCCACTATGTATTTCCACTATAAGTAATTATAATTTCTGAAGACACTGTTTCCACCTCTTTTCCTTAACTTCCAATCTGTGAGTACTCCCATGAGAAAAGCCTGAACGAATCAGTGGGGAATGTCATTCGACAGAACGACTGAAATCGGCTTCGAATAGGATCTGACGTAATAAAATACAAAAAGTAAGATATAAAATGTTAAGCAAAATTTATTATATGAATGAAAATTTTAAATATTTTAAATTTAAACACTATATTGCAGCTCTACATAGATAAACCATATAAAATTATCTCTAATCCTAATCAATATTAACGTAATCCTGTATTCTTCTTCTTCACGTGCCATCTCCGCTACGAAGGTTGGCTATCATCATGGTAATTTTGACCCTGGAGGCTGCCGCTCGGAACAATTGTATGGAAGTGCAAGCAAACCACTCCCTGAGGTTTCTCAACCATGACATTCTTCTCCTACCTATGCTGCGCCTACCTTCAATCTTTGCTTGCATAATTAGTTGTAACAGTTGATATTTATTCCCACGTGTAATATGTCCCAGGTATTGTAGGTTCCTCATTTTAACACTCAATACGACCTCGTTTTGTTTGTTCATCCTGTCTAATACAACTTGGTTAGTTATCTTATCCTTTCAGGAGATTTATTAATTCCAATTAACATTGTTCGGTACGCCCACATCTCAAATGCCTCCAGTTTACCTATACATTGCTTATTTAGTGTCCACGCCTCCACCCCATATAACAGGACCGAGAAAACATAACATTTAAGCATTCGTATTTTCAGCTTTAGGCTTAGGTTTCGGCTACACAACATTTGTTTCATGTTGTTAAAGGCACTGCGTGCTTTCTCTATTCTTATTCTTATTTCTCTGGTGTATTCGTTTGACTCGTTAATATTTGTTCCGAGGTAATTGTAATTTTGTACTCGTTCAATGAGATTCTGTCCTACATGTAAGTTGATATTATTGATACGTTTCTTTGTAATTATCATGAATTTGGTCTTCTTTGTATTCAGTGACAGACCAAATTCTTCACTTGCTTCTACCACTTTGTCTAGTAATCTCTGTAGGTCGTCAATATTTTCTGCTATGAGTGCGGTATCATCAGCATATCGGATATTGCAAATGGGGTGACCGTTGAAATTTACTCCGGCTTTTTCGTTCATAAGAACTTTTTTAATAACTTCTTCCGCGTAGACATTGAACAAGGTTGGATACAATACACAGCCCTGCCGAACACCTCTTTTGATCTGTATTCTATCTGATATCGAGCTGTTAATTCGTACTGTAGCTTCTTGTTTGTAGTATAGATTCCTTATCACTCGGCTGTCTCTTGTATCAATATTTTTATTTTCCAGTATTTGCATCAGTGGCCTATGTTTTACTGTATCAAATGCTTTGTTATAGTCTAGGAAACACACAAATATGTCCTGATTTACGTCTAAGCATCGTTGTGTTAGAACATTAAAAGCAAACAGTGCCTCTCTAGTTCCTAGTCCGTCTCTAAAGCCAAATTGAAAGGGTCCGATGTCAACTTCCAATTTTTTATATATTCTCCGATGAATGATTTTTAAGAAGACCTTTAATATATGACACATGAGACTGATGGTGCGATGTTCCGAGCATTGTCTCGCATTAGACTTTTTGGGTATGGCTATTATTGTTGTTACTAGCCATTCATTAGGTATGATACCAGATTTGTAAATGCTGTTAAATAGTTCCATGATCTTTATTAAGTTGTTGCCTTTGATGAGTTTAATTATGTCTATTGGTAGTTCATCTAAGCCTGTAGCCTAATCCTGTATAACGTCCTTTAAAACGAGTTATAGAATTCCTATTAAATTGATTTGTGTTCGGTTCTTATTCCAAAGTGGTACAGAAGTATGTTTATCTAACTAACGACTGAGAATATTTGAATATTATATATTTACATATGTATATCCTTAAAAAATTAAATTCAAATGTAAATAGCTAGTCACAAAAAAAAGAAGAATAGAGATAAAATATCAAGCTCAAATTAAACGATGGTAATAAAATAAAGTGGTCCAAGTGATCCAAATAGAGTGGTATCCAACACTCAGGATACAACTCCATGAATATCACCAAATCTGCAATAGAGCAAAAATAAAGTAAATCTGTTTTAAAAACTGGGAATAAGACAAATTGTGGAATAAAAGTGATATAAGATGGCATTGGAACAAATGAAAAAAAAAAAAACAAAGTATATGAGTGGCAAACAAAATTCAATGGAACTTGAACTTATTTGATAGGCAAATTCTACTAGAAAACTTAAATGAATAGATAGTCATAAAAAAATGATAAAACTAAAGAAACATTTATTGGAGGAATTCTAATAAATTAATGCAAAAATAAAAAAGCATTGGTTAAGTTTCTTAGGTCATGATAATCTTTGAATACAAAGAAACGTCGTGTCTCAACTTAGTGAAAGGAATATATATATGGATATTTTGGGTTTTGTAGTCAAATACTGGCCTCTAAGTAAAACTCTTTAAGGTTTGTTAAGTTTTTCAGTTTATTTAACTCTTTCTCAAAACATACTAACCATGAAAACAAAAAATTACATTGGACAATGAAGTTGTACTATCTTCAACAGGCTTCCCCTTGTGAGGATGTTACTATAAAATTTAACAGAATTACTTAACATTTAATACTTAATTTGACGACATTTTATTAATTTCCTTTTTTTTATTCAAAACTTGTTAGTATGGTTTCTATGTCTCTTCTATTATTTATATGCATTTTAGGTTATTTTGACAGAGGAAGTGCCTATGCTTAAGGAAACCTTCATCATACATTTTGAGATAATATGTAAAAATGCTTCAATTGCACTTATTAAACAAGCAACGGAGTTTATTTTACTAAGTAATTAAGAACGGAAAAACTAAACACAAATAAAAAAATTATTTTATTTGTACTTGGAATAATCCCTTTAATCTGTGTAATTTTTATAGGAACTTTTATATAGTTGATAAACTGATATAAGGTTGAATGCTTGAATAAATGAACTTTCTTAAAATGAAAGACACTGTTTTATTAATTAAATATTGCCCAAGTACTTTCGCTTCCTAGAGCATATTCCAGGGCATTTCGTCAAATTTTGGGCTATCCAAAAATTGCAGAAAAAAAGTTGACGAAATGCCCCTGAAAATGCTCGAGGAAGCAAAAGTACTTGGACAAGATTTAATCAATAAAACAGTGCTCGATATCTGCCTTTCATTTAATCAAAGTTCTTTTATATAGTTGTTGTTCTTTTCTTTAAAAGAAGATTACTGTATTATAGCACTAAGATTTTCAATGTCTTCTCTTTTGTTTAAGATGTTTTGTTTAGTTTTAATTAAACACATTTCTAGAAACAGTTTTTTGTTGTAATTTCTTTCCCTTCTCAGCATTTCTGCTTGATCATAGTTAGAAGTGTGGCCCATCGTAATAGAATGCTCACTTAATGCACAAGCTTGTACTTTATTCATAATAATGTCACTCTTGTGCAATGTTAATCTTCCGTACAAATTTCTGGACGTTTCTTCAATATATACTTTATTGCAATTACTATAGGGTAGAGAGTATACCACATTGGAGCTTTCTTTAATATTTAAGGGTGTTTTTAGTTTGGTGTGCAATTTCGATATTGTTTTTATATTTCTGGTTCCAATTTTGATATTTAGTGCTCCTCTAAATATATTTAACAGTCTATTTGTTAAACCTGGAATATATGGTAAAGAGTGGTACAAAGTATTTTGGTTGTTTGTTGAAATTTCTGTTTGATCTGTCGTTATGACTCTTGTGAAACACCAAAAATAAGTGTATTCAGAAGATTCGCTGGGAATGACTCCTCTAGTCTGGGCAGTGACTATTAAATATGTGTTGTGTGTCCATTATTTTGTCTTTTGGGAGTGCAAGAATTAAATCATCCATGTATATCTTTAAAAATGGAACATTAGTGTCCCATTGGACACAACAGTGTGTCCATTGTTTTTTTTTTATAGTTTTCATGATTTTTTGAAACGACAAATTGGTGAACAATGATACTACATCAAAACTTACCAACATATAATTTGGGGAAAGTTTGAAATTGTTGAAGAAGGAGTTGAAACTAAATGAATCTTTTATCTAGTAATCATTCTTTGTGTTTAATACATTTGTTAATATTTCGGACTTGGATAATTTACTGTTTAAGGAGTCAATGGATGCAACAATTGGTCTTATTGCTAGAGTTGGTTTATGTATTTTTGGTAGAGAGTAGAATCTATGTGCTATAGAGTTGTAAATTCATAGCTTTTTTGTTTTTTAAATTCGATATTTTTAATGTTTTGTTTAGATCTGTTACTAATTTATTTGCTTTTTGTTTAAAACTACAAGTGGGATCTCTACTTATCTTTTTGTAGTATTTTGTATAATTAAGCATGATTTTATTTTTGCTAATATAGTCCTGTTTATACATAGCTACTGTGACATTGCTTATGTCACTTCTCATTATATACAGATCCTGTTGATTTTTGACGAATTGTTTGCATTTATTAAACATTAATAAGTGCAAATGAAACATTTTTACATATTATGTCAAAGTGTGCGATTAAGGTTTACATAGCCACTTGTTCTGTCAAACTAACCTAAAATGCATATAAAAAATAGACAAGACCTAGAAACCACAGTAGTAAGTTTTGAATAAAAGAAAAAAGAAAAGCAAATTAATAAAATGTCAAATATTAAGTAGTATTCTGCTAATTTTCTAGTATCATCCTCACAAGGGTAAGCCTGTTGAAGATACAACTTCATTGTCTAAAGTTGTTTTTGTTTTAATTTTTAGTATATTTCATAAATATTACTTAAAGCAAAGTGAATAGTTTATATTGAAGAAACAAAAGACATTACATATATCATAATAATTAATGAGACTTAGTCCTCAATCCTATTAGTAGGAAGTATAATAAACAATAATGGTTAACCACATAAAACACATTTTCAAATATTT
Source organism: Diabrotica balteata (assembly GCA_918026665.1). NCBI lineage: Eukaryota > Metazoa > Arthropoda > Insecta > Coleoptera > Chrysomelidae > Diabrotica > Diabrotica balteata. The sequence goes on along the minus strand of OU898283.1, from coordinate 12,507,289 downwards.
ATAATTCTGGAAGCTGGACAATGATTAATCAACGGTTTATTGTATCAGTATACTTCTTGTCATAAATTTTTTAGAGGCTCCTCCGCTCGTCTTTTAATTAATTTATTGTTTGTTTAGCTGCCAACAACCGCAATTTGCGATGACACGATTGTATAAAAAGTTTCGCAAACTTGAAGCGAAATCGTATTTCATAAATACACCGAAAATAAGACAATTTATAATTTGCTGCTATAAAAATATACAGCGTGAAGAGAAATCCATTGACAACAGAAAACAACAAATAAGGCAATATTGACTTGTACGTCAACATATGGCGTGCATTATGTTAAATGTGCTTTAATATTAGATAAAACTTGACAAATAACGCAAATTTCCAGATATCAAAATTATTTAAGAAAAACAACAGCTTGGTTAATGTCCATATATCAGCAATTGTTCTTCATTCTTTACGACCCTTAATTTTCCCTCTCCAATTTCTAACACCCTTCTCTTTAAGGTTCTTTTCTGCTTCATCTAACCATCTCTTTGTGACGTTCAACATTTGGACAGAAAACGAGTTTAATAAAGGATCTAATGAAATTGCTCAGTTTGTTTTTGATACACTCAAAACAACAGAAATGGAAAGCCCTATTACTACTGTCAGGGTCGGCTGGTCCTATGAGGCAGGTAAGGCAGTGCCTCACCAGTATCAATCGACTATTTACGTTCTTTAACTACAATTTAACTTTTGGAATTTTCTAAATAACTTTATTTTCATTATGATAAAAAATTAAAATAGGTACACCCCTGATATCTTATCTTTGTATATTTCTTCATAATCTACGGGCCGGACAAGGGACAAGCTTAAACCACAAAATATTAAATAAACAACGGCTCCATTTTCCGCGCCAGCAGCTAATATATCATCTGTGCATCTCATTCTCTCTTTAAAAATTATAGCTGAGGCAAGCCTCACGGCATTGCACTGTCTGGCATATTAGACATCACATTATGTAGCGAAATTCAACATGATTTATTTATTTTCTGCCCACTATTTCACCGAACAGGAGAGGCATGCCGCTCTCGTTTGGTGTGGTTCTTTTAATTAGCAGCGTTGCCGTTTGGGTACAAAGGTACCCAATTCGCTACATTTTTTCCCTCGGGGTATAAAAGTACATTTTAAATAAAACATAGATTTTTATTTGAAAATTGTAACAACATTGGAGTATTTTCCTTTAGTAGATGGTACTATACATATTGTTCTATTGTTTTCCGATTTAACAAAAAATATTTTTTTTCTATGCATTTACCAGATTTGCAAAATTGGTACATTTTGGAACATTTCTGCAAAATTGTAGTAGTAAGTAGTAGTTAAATTACTTCCTGTGGACCTGTTGGTGCGGCAGGATCACGTTTGACGTATCTCGTGTTGTTTTTCATTAAAAAAACAGTAAGATTACATGTTATATAATAAGTGCAATTCTAAATAAGTTTTTTTAATAATTTTGGTGGGTTTGTTTTTGTCTGCAGGATTTTCGGTTTTAGTAAAAAATGGATTTAGCACCGAGCACTTCGTCACAACTTTCCCAGGTAAATGTAAATATTCGTAATACTTGTGATCTCGTAAATTTTTTAGTCAATCAGCAGAATTTTTCAAGTCGTTCATATGAAGACAAATTATATATAGTTAAAGTAGTAAAACGACCTATTTCAGATTTAAGTAAACATCTTGTTTCTATCGGTGGCGTCGGAAAACCAAATCGAGGATTTCAAAATGCATGGTACGAAAAGTTTAACTGGCCTACGGGTAGTATAACATTAAATAAATTGTTTTGTTGGCCATGCATTTTATTTGCCACAGCTAATACTAGCGACAAAGTTTGGTTTAAAAGTGGTTATACTGATTGGAAAAATGTGTCTCCTGACAGGTGGATGAGACTACTGATATAAGCTGCCATTCACAACTATCCGTTATTTTTCGTTACGTAATAAACGATAAACCAGTCGAACGATTCATGGGATTTTACGATGTAAGTTCCGGGCGTTCTGCTCAAGATTTATTTGAATTTTTATCTACCAAATTTGATCGTGAAGAAGATGGCACTAGATTAGCAGTCGCCATTTCTAACACTTACTAACAAATCTCCTAGATAAAAAATACCTACTAACCCCCAAAAAAATATAAAAATCCCAAAAAATTAATAAAAAATATAGAAATTCAAAAAAAAATATAAAATAATAAAAAATTCACAAAAAAATTATAAAAATAAAAAAAGGCCACGGGAGAGGCCACCTAGATCCTTGAGGCTACAACTTGGCCGCTAACCAAGGTGCAGGCTCGAGGATTACAGCTCCCTCGTTTTTCGTTCGCTTTTATCTCACGATATGAGATTTCATGATAAACGGGAGTAAGTCGCTTAACGACACCTTGGGTATGATTTAAGTTACATTTATGAGCACCCTATTACACATGGTGCTCATAAATACAGCTCAATCGCGGACTTTTTCAAAAAGCAGTCAGCCCTTATGTTGCACCTTCAGTGCACATAAGGGAGGGTGGAGGGGGGCTTAGGAGAGCTTTGAGGTGAGGATGACTTTTGTTGATCCGCGCGCGTATCGTCAGAAGTCCTTCTCACGCCAAGTCATTGTTTGCTGGCGCGAGCAATGCGTCCTTAGCTGGGTATGACGGGAGCAAAGAGAAGCTAACCATAATAATAATAATTTTCCTTAAGTGTAGTGTGCCTCACCATCTTGTACTATCACGAGCCGCCCTTGACTACTGTGCGATTAGTGAGTGATGAATGTCACAACGCCAGAACAAAAATTTAATAGTCGTGGCCATGGAGTCTCAGAAAAGTTTATGAGAAAAAAAGAGGTAATTTACAAACCATCAGAGTACGTTGATGAACATTTGAAATTGGTAAAGGTTGGCCAAGACTGTGACGACTTTGACTAAAAAAAGAAAACGATGTATTCATGAAAAAAACGGCACAATTTCATTTTGAACAGGGGACCTATAAAAGGATTAGTCTAATAAGAACTAAATACAAAAATGTTCTCGTTAGAGGTGAGTACACGTACAAGTCATACCCTTCGCGGCATAAAAAACTGGTACAACTCTTATAACCGAAAATCGTCTTTTTCAAGTTGTGTAAGTTGATCTTGTGACATATGTCATTCTAATTTCTAAGGCAACGTTGAAAATTCAAGTAAATATTGTATCAAATCAGCTAAAAGGAGGGCTCTGCGACAGACATATTATAAAATAACAGTAGATGCATTCCAATGTTCCCTGTGCCAATACTCTACGTTTAAAGATCCTTTAAAAATTTTGGGCATTAACGCAACCCTCTCTCTGGTTATTAAATTTATTAGATACAATTTATTGTTATTAATTAATAATACCTATATAAAAACATAAAACATTTTTGAACGTTCTTTTTTTATTAAGATTTAGTGCAATTCCGTTATCTGTGATGGCAACAACGAATTGATTCACGAACCAAGTCTGAACCCAGGTTTACATTGGGAAAATAAAGTGTACCAGTTTTATATGACGGGAACTGTACATGCGTGTGGCAAAGTCTTAATCAAGCCAGGAAAACTGCTTTTGAACATGAACCCAAACTTGATTCCTTTGCCAAACCCGACGAAACCAGTGAAGAAAGTTGACGTCAACAAGTTGTTGACGATTTGTTTATAAGATTTTTTGAAAAATGAGCTAATTTCTAAGGCTGATCCAGATCATTTGACTGAATGAATCTTAATAATATGAGGCGGTTTTTCATATTTGGGGGTCAATTGGCTATATGAAATAAAACCTCATCGTTGTAACTCCTTTTAAAGTACATAATCAATGGCTTACAAACAGAACGTCGAATAATATATTTTACAACATATATGCCTTTTAAAAAATCCAATAAACAATAATACAAAAGTGATATAAAGAGAGAGAGATAATATGTAACAGCTTTATATTTTTATATCCATGGGTGTAAACATCAATATTGATAAATGACAGTAGTTATTTTTCTGGCTTGTAATTTGTATCAGTATTCCATATATTAAAAAAATATATGGGTCATACAACGGGGTACTCAAACAATAGTAATTGATCAACTGAAATATTATTTTGTTTTTCGTTATATGTAAGTAGCAAAATGTATATTTATATATGAATAATGGATTATACCATTTGTACTTACAGTTTTATTTTTAATTTTTATTATGTTATGTTAAATGTAAATATATAAACAGAAGGTATGCTCTTTTTACAACAAAATGTAACACAGGCGTCTCCAGAGGGGGTTTGGGGGTTCAAACTCTCACCCGAAAAGTTTACTTCTTCCTCTTCTTTCTTCTAGCTACTGTTTTATAGTTTATTCGTCTTCCGGGTTTGGACCGTGTCATTTGTGAGTGACCCAAAAGTGGGTTCATCTCGACGTTTCGCTACAATTGTATGTAGCTTCTTCAGGAGAACAAAGAAAAAGAAATCAAAGGACAGGAAGAAGGGTAGTTAGCAACGGTAACTCAGTTACTCAACGCAACCAGAGGCGAATACTAACTACCAAGATGGGCATTTGGTCACAGTAACTCAACTACTTAACGCAGCCAGAGGTGAAAACCAAATGCCAGGACAGGGATTCACGTCCAACAGCTCAGAACACTAACGCTTCGAGAGGCGGGGAGTGAATCCCCGGCGGATTTATCCAACATGTTTATCATTTGCTCACAAAAAAAAGTTCTCGAGAAAAAAAAAAATAGGCGAGTTACTTTCTGTTGTGTTCGGGTGTTATCTCCGTAACCAATCATTTGTAAAACTGTTATTTTATGCATTTCCGTTAATCTAATCGTTTTTCAGAATTGAATTAAACGAACTTTTTACTTAAATTAAAATACTGACAACTTAAATAAAACAATTTCTAATGCGTGTTAAAATAACGTTGCCACGGAAATTCTTTAAAGTTTTTTAATGGTTACCATCTAAAAACCACATTGCTATGGTTTTTGTTCACTTTCTCATTATCAAGAATTAAACGGCAAATAAGTTTTGAGTATATTTTAGCGAATTTCGATAACCACATGATTTTAATTTATTTTATCTTAATTAATCTTAATAAACTTGAAAGCGACAACATTTTTGAATGGAGAATGAAAAGACCTTTCAAACGATATATCACAAGCATATACTTCCTATTTTAAAAAATGGGGGTTGTACCTGTTATTCTAAGGGGGTTGAAGGTAGGGGTTGCATTTTCACGTTAAAGAATGTCAAGTTATAATTTAAATTTGACGTGTTTCGGGATTTTTTATAAATATGTACAGTAACCTAAATAATGAATTTATTCCATTTGGCTTTTACACACTGTATGTTAAATTCCCCAATAAATGGTAGAAAGAAATGTATTACCAATAATCTTATGTATGCAAAAATATTATGATTCAAAAATAATATTGAAATTAATATTAATGACATACGCAAACGTGTTGTGTACGCAATTCTAAATAACAACAATACAACATGAAATCAAATCGTAAACAATAAGTTGAAATCAGTCATAAAAAACTTTTTGATACTGTTATATAAAATTATAAGTAAAGCTGAATTAAATTATCTTAGAATATTAGTTAAATTAATTCTATTTAAGAAGATAAGAATGTTACTTTTTCTCGGAAAATTTTGCAAATTATCAAAAGTTTTCCATATCTTAATATAGGAAATATAAAGCTATAATATTGTTGTAAACTTTGCAAAAAATCAATGGCACTCTGATTTAATACAACCAAATTTGTTTTGTAAAACAAAACAACGTAACAAGGCTTGAGATAAAACTGTCTTGAAAAAAAAAACAAACCTGCCATCAGCTGTAACACAAAAACCCAATCTAACTACCCTTTGTGTACCTTACAAAGTAATGTAGAATTCAATTATATTGTTCAGTAGAAACACTGTAGAAAATGTTAAATTTTAAAGCAAATTTCACTTAAGACAGAGCTATAATGATTGAAATAAAAAAATAGGTGCCTATCATTCAAGCATGTGGTTATAAATCATATCAAATACTCGCCTTGTTCATGCCATTCCCCATGTTGGCGGGGTGGCCGCGGTAAGCCTTTCAGCCCCCGTTTTCGGCTGCTATCCTCTGCCCGAACGCGATACAACTGGATCTAGGGCTTTGTAAGGAGGTTTCCAGAGCAATTCTCTATTGTAGAGATGCGTGGTCAGTAACGGAAACAGTTCTTTGTTTTTGGCGCGAAATATTTTGATTGGTTCGTATGAGCGATTATAATATTTATTATAGATTTTGAAATGAATTATTTGAATAATGTGCTAAAGAAAACTATATCGTTTGAAGGATCAGCGGCTTAAACCCTATCACTTAACAACGGTTCAAGAGTTATTGGTTGAAGATTATCTTAAAAGGATTAGATTTTGTGATTGTTTATTAATGGAAGATGGGCTGAAGAACTTGCAAAACAAGCTGAATTAGCTGCACAACACAATAGAACTAGAGAGCTATACCAAATTACTAGACGTCTAACAAAAAGTGGGCCCAACTGTTCAAACGTCGTAAGATCCAAGACAGGAGAATTACTTACTACACCAAATGACCAAATAAAGAAATGAAAAGAGCATTTTCAGGAGATGCTAGGCACGCCCAGGGATAACGCAGATGAAATTGTCGAAAATCCACAGAATATAGACTTACGTATATCTTGCGACGCCCCTTCCAAAACAGAGATAATAACAGCTATCAAATCTCTGAAAAATAACAAGTCTCCGGGAATCGATAACATTGCTGCCGAAATACTTAAAACTGATCCGCATCTAACTGCTGAACTTTTGCTCCCCATAATCCGAGAGGTGTGGGAAACAAACCGCATTCCAGCGGGCTGGAAAAAAGGCATCATTATTAAGCTTCCAAAAAAGGGCAACCTCACACTATGCAAAAATTGGAGAGGAATAACCTTGCTTACCGCCATAAATAAAATCTTCACGACCATCATACTTAAAAGATTAACAAACAAGGTTGAATTTCGAGCGAATCAAGTAGGCTTTAGACCAGAATCCTCCTGCATAGACCACATTAATACTGTGAGGCTAATAATGGAACAATCGGTTGAATGGAACACACCCCTATACATAGTTTTTGTTGATTTCGAGCGTGCTTTTGACAGCTTATCTCATGATGCGATATGGAAAATTTTAGAGCTAAGAAACATCCCGCATAAAATAATTTCCATTATAAAGTTACTGTACACTGAAGCGAAATGCAGCGTGACACACAATGGGATCAACAGTGACGAATTTGACGTACTTACTGGAGTCAGACAGGGATGCGTGCTTTCTCCGTTTCTTTTTAACATAGCTCTAGACTATGTTCTCTCCAAACTAGACTCTGACACAAGAGGGATACAATGGACGTTAACCACACGCCTAAGCGATCTAGAATACGCCGACAATATCTGCCTGTTAGGACAAAGGTTCCAAGATGTGGCTGACCAATTGGAAACACTTTCCACTGAAGCCAATAAAATAGGTTTGAAAATCAATATTGGTAAAACCAAATCCATGAGAATAAATGCAAGAAACAACACGCTATTCACCATTAATAACATGCAGATTGAAAATGTGGAAAACTTTACGTATCTTGGAAGTGTCATAACAGAAAGCGGAGGTACAGAAGACGATATTCGTATAAGGATACAAAAAGCGCAACAAGCTTTCAGCATGCTCAACCCTGTTTGGAGGTCTGGAGACTACACTACGAGGACAAAGATTCGCATATTTCAGTCAAATCTCATGTCTGTACTACTTTACGGATGTGAAACCTGGAAAGCGACAAAAACCCTTACAGACAAACTGCAGGTCTTTGTTAATAAATGTCTACGAAGAATTGTTCGTATTTTCTGGCCTAACATCATCAGAAACGAAGATTTACTACACCTGACCAAACAAAAGAGGGTAGTAAATGAAATAAAGTCCAGAAAGTGGGGTTGGATCGGTCACACACTCCGAAAAAATAACTCCAGTATTGCAAAGACTGCCCTAGAGTGGAATCCCCAAAGAAAACGAAAAAAAGGTCGCCCAGTACAAACTTGGAGAAGATCCATCATGGAATCCATCATGGAGTCTTGGAATGAGGAGAAGGCCTTAGCGCAAAATAGAACCCGATGGCGCGTTTTCACTGAAGCTCTATGCTCCACTTAGGAGTTCAAGAACCTTATATATATATATATATATATATATATATATATATATATATATATATATATATATATTATTAATGGAAAACACTCGAAATGTTAATTTTATTAGAAATATTTTGTTTACCTACGAGGCTACCTAGAAATGGAATAACAAACCATCATAACGAGCACATTTAGGCCGACGAAAATCCCATCGAGCAAAAAGATAAAAGAGGGAATGTAAAGGTAGTGGGGGCATAAATATTGTTAGACAGGAAGTGCTATCTTGAGAGGCCACTTTAAACAAGGAAAGATAGTCTTTCCTTGTTTGAGAAGTCAAATTTAGTTTGGTTATGTTATTGTTTGTCCCAACTGTCACATGAAATTTTATTTATATTGAAGTTTTTTACCAATTGTGTCACTTTTTAGACTATTATAGTTAATATTTAATTAAAACTTTCTCGTCTGAAAAATATTTTATAGCTATTTGTTAATAAGTGTTGGAAAATTTAAATTTAGCGCCTTTGGATTTCCGGATATGTCCGCCATCAGAGGCCACTTTTTTGGTCTCCTTTTCATAACGATTAGATTCCCTCTTTTGTCTTTTTGCTCGATGGAAAATCGTCACGCTAAAAAAACGACTAATCACCAAAAGACTTTCAAAGTTAATGTTTGGGCAAGAATTGTGGATAACAATCAAATAGGCCCAGTATTTCTTCCTAATAATTTACATGGTAATAATTATTTGCAGTTCTTGGCAAACGATTTACAAGAGTATTTGGAAGAAGTGAATAATGCAATAAGGCAAAATATGTGGTTTCTACAAGATGGTGCCCCACGGCATTACAGTAATGAAGTCCAGGAATACCTTTACAGGCAGTATCCTGGTTGGTGAATTGGAAGGGGTCGTGACGTACCTATTCCTTGGCCACCCAGAAGTCCAGGTCTTAACCCCATGGACTTTTGCGTTTGGGGGTTTATGAAAGAGAAAGTGTATTCTGTATCAATAGAGGATGAACAACAATTGAGGGTTAGAATTATTTAAGCTATTATTTAAAATAATTAATTATTTAAGAGTTTGTGGCTTCGAATCGAAGGCTTTTTGATAATCTATAAAAGCCAAATGTAGTGGTACGTTATATTATCTATATTTATTGATTAGCATTCGTAACGAATTCTCTTCTGCAACCAGCCTTTCCTGCCGGTTGGTAGAAGTCTAGTTATTTATTTAAACTACTCTAGTATTCTTGCGCGTTATTTTCTCTTTTCTTGCTGCTACTAGTAGTACTTAACGACTTAACGATTCTTCCTAACTAATTATATTTGTTATTTCAAAGGACACTGCTGATTTTGTCTAAAATCTTAACATTGGTATCTGTTTTGGTATAAGTAAAAATTAGAAATTATATTTCCTAAACCTAAAAAAAAAATATAATGCGTTGGCACGTTATCGGTCCATCTCTCCTCATCTGTGGAGTTGAGATAGGCCTCTAGGAGTAGGAGTGATGGACCAAGCTAAACCTTTTTCTTTTTGTAGTGTCGTAAGCTTAGACAGTGTGAACCCGACCTTAGGGTGTTAGCTGACGGCTGTCTGGCAACCGTCAGCTGTCAACCTAAAAAAAGGACACTTGTAAAATTGCTGTAAAAATATAAACATTTGTGTTCACCCTTTTAGCGGGTATTTTAGTAAAATACAACTATTTACCGTAATTGTCGTATTATTACAAGGATACTACAATTATTTAGCGACGAGAAAAGTTGTGGAAGTTTGGGTGAAGCACAAAATATTGTATTTTTTTACGGAAAGTGGAATTTGGAATTTGCAAGTCATGTCCTTGAACCAGGGTAATTCAGAAAACGTGGTTTTGCCAATCCAACTGACTGTTACAGTGGTTAATACTGGGAACATTTCGGCATTAGCAGTTTTCAAGCAAGGTGATGATTTTGAAGTATTTGAAGAACGGCTAGACCAATTGTTTATGGCAAATATAATAGAAGGTACACGAAAGGTTGCTGTTTTACTTACCTTGTTAAGTGAAGAGGTATACAAGATTTTGAGAGACCTATGTAGCCCTGAGAAGCCGAATGGTAAAGACTTTGATACTTTAATACAGTTATTAGGACTACATTTTAAACCAAGAGTGTCTGTCTATCGCAGAAGGATTGTTTTCGATTCATTAAGACAGGGCCAAGATTCTATTAATGATTGGTATTTAAGGGTTAAAAATGCAGCTACACAATGTGATTTTATGGACAAACTGATGTATAGAGTCCAAGATAAATTTGTAACAGGCATGAGGCCAGGTCATATATTGGACCGTTTGTGTGAGGAGAGTCCGTCCAAAAGTTTTCAAGAACTGTTAGAGATAGCTTTGAACAAAGAAGCAGCCTTGAGAGAACAGTCCAGAAATAATGCTGAAGTGAATAAGCTACAAGAAGTTAGGCAAAAAGCAAGTAGTACTTCTAGTAGTAATATTTCCAGAAATGGTGAGAAAATAGTGGAGAGACATAGTGATAAAGAGAGACATAGTGATCCAGAAGACTTAAGGTGTAATTTCTGTAACAAAAGCAAACATAATTTTAGTAAATGTAAGTACCGAACATTTATTTGTAAAAAATGTGGCAAAAAGGGTAATATTATGGCAGCATGCAAATTAGAGCAGAATCATTTGGTGGAAGAGGAAGAAAATGAGAATATACTTTCATTGTACAACTTAACAGACATTCAACAAGTTAATTTTATAAAGCCACTGTATATTCCAGTTGTAGTAGATGATAAGGTGTCCACGCAGATGGAATTGGATACTGGAGCAGGTATTTCTTGCATGCCTCATAAGTTTTATTTAGATAATTTAAACTACATTCCTTTGAATAAAACAGGTATTAAATTAAAAACCTACTCTGGAGAAATTGTGAATCCAGAAGGGAAAATTACTGTAAAAATTTCTATACAGAATGTTTCAAAAATTTGTAATTTTACAATAGTCAAGAAAGCTACTAAAATGTTGTTAGGTCGCGATATAATTAGTAAATTTAACGTGTCTTTAAAAAATTCCAAAATAACAATTAATGACCTAGCTATTCAAAATAAAAACAATGAATTGGATAAAATATTGTCAAAATATTCAAAGCTGTTTCAAAGGGAGTTGGGTAGGTACAATGGGGAAAAAGTTACTTTAGAAATAGATGAAAATGTAAAACCAGTTTTCCACAAACCTCATCCCTTACCACTTGCTTTTCGGGAAAAGGTGGAGGTGGAACTAAAGCGGTTAGAGTCAGAGGGTGCTATTGAACGGGCAGATAATTCTCTGTGGGGAACACCAGTAGTACCAGTTATGAAACCCAATGGCAAAGATATTCGTGTTTGCGCTAACTATAAAATCACAGTAAATAAATATTTAAAAGATTTCAACCATCCATTGCCCCGTATTGAGGACATTTTCGCCGCGTTACAAGGAGGACAAAAATATTCAAAACTCGATTTTCTCAATGCTTATAACCAATTAGTACTAGATGATACAACTAGTGAGTTATTATCTTGGAGCACACCTCTAGGTATATATAGAATAAAGCGGTTACCTTATGGCACGAAGCCAGCCTGTTATATTTTTCAAAATGTAATTGAAAAGGTTTTGCAGGGGTGTCGGGGTACAGTAAATTTTCTGGACGATGTTGTAGTAACAGGGAAAGACGATAGAGAGCATTTAGAAAACTTGGAGGAGGTGTTAAAGCGACTAGAAAGAGAAGGGTTTAGATTAAACGACAAAAAATGCGAATTTTTCAAAGAAAACATTTATTATTTGGGACACAAAATATCACAAAATGGGTTGGAAAAAGACGAAGAAAAGGTAAGGGCAATCATAAGTGCTCCTAGACCCAAAAATATTACAGAGGTTAGGGCTTTCGCGGGAATGATAAATTATTATTCTCGTTTTTGTGAAAATTTACAAGGGAAATTAAAACCCTTATATGAGTTAGTAGGGAAAATGAAAAAATTTAAATGGACAAAACAATGTGAAAATGCTTTTCAATATGCAAAGACTGAGTTAGCTTCACAAAAGATTTTAGTACATTATGACCCAGATAAACCAATTCGTTTAGCGTGTGATGCGAGTGATTATGGAATCGGAGGAGTTATGTCTCATGTTTTACCAGATGGGAGTGAGAGGCCTATATGCTATATCTCGAGGGTATTAAACAAAGCAGAGCGAAATTATTCTCAAATTATGATGGAGGCTCTGGCTGTCTACTGGTCGGTATCTAAATTGTACCAATATTTGGCGGGACGGAAGTTCGAAATATTAAGTGATCACAAACCATTGAAATCGATCTTTGGTGAATATAAAAGCCTACCGAAAATGGCGGCGGGTCGAATTTAAAGATGGTCTTTATTTCTAGCTGGTTTTGATTACACTTTTAGGTTTATCAGAGGAGTGGATAACTCAAGAGCAGATGCGTTGTCACGATTGCCTTTACAGGATGATTGTGAAAATGATGAGTAATAGATGAAGTTTTAAATGATAGGATTTATTTGTGTAAACTGATTCATGAGAATTTGATTTGGAAGAGGCATTTGAATCAAATTCGGCGGAATCAATCGGATGTAGTGGAGGATCAGGTTGAAAAAGTTTATAGGAAAGGTCTTGAAAATAAGTGGACAAGTGGCGAACAGGGGCCTAGTGCTATACATTTGAATGTCCAACCAAAATTGTTATTAAACGAGTCAATAAACGAGCCCTATTCTCAAACGAATGAGACTCTGGGACAGGAAGAAATTAAAATCAATGAAAGTTTAGCTGATCAGCCTTATCCTCAGATTGCATCTGAAGTTACAACTGAAAAGGGTCAGGTTAATATAAGTGAACGAATAAGGCGTAATATTAAACCACCCTAGCGCTTGAATTTGTGAGGGGAGGTATTGTAGTGTCGTAAGCTTAGACAGTGTGAACCCGACCTTAGGGTGTTAGCTGACGGCTGTCTGGCAACCGTCATCTGTCAACCTAAAAAAGGACACTTGTAAAATTTCTGTAAAAATATAAACACTTGTGTTCACCCTTTTAGCGGGTATTTTAGTAAAATAAAACTATTTACCGTAATTGTCGTATTATTACAAGGATACTACACTTTTTAATAGCAAGAGACTTTCCGCACTTGTTACAAAGATTAGCGAAGCCCGTACAAGTTTCATGTAACTAGCGCTTACAAAAAATACATTGTCACCTTCTTATGGTGCCCTATCCAATTAGTGGATGTTGGCGACAATTCTGGAATACTCTTCTCGATCTTGTGTGGCTCTAAACTCTAAAGAGTGCATGGGCATCGAGGTTTGTCCAATTCCTTATGTTTTTAAGCCATGTCCCTTATGTTTTTAAGCCTTCGTCACAATTCATTCCACAAAGTTTTCTTAAGTTAGATTCGTACAAAATTATAACATTTGACGAGAACCAAGATCTAGAACTGCACGATCCATACTACCGAGGTGCATACGAATAATATAGTGCCGAGAACACGATTCATGCATGGTTGTAAAAAATAAAACACAGCTATTGTGTCTCATGGCCCTAGGATGCAAATTGGGTTCGGTGTTAAAGTGTTAATTATAAAAATATATAATGTTATTGTTCTTAAAATTATTTTACTCTTTCAAGTAATTACTATTTCTTATTTCTTTATCAAGGTAATGTATCAAGTTATAATCAAGTTACTTAAATTTCTTTTTGATCTAATCTTTCCAATTCAACACTACATTCTAAGTTATTGTATTTTACTTCCTATAAGGAGTTTGGGCAATGTATTGAGTTTTAGCCACCTCTATCAGTGTTGTAGTGAGCGGCGGCGCTCTGTCTGTCGAATCCGGTCGATATGGGACACCACGAGGTGTCCGTGTTCCAAGAAACATACTTTTGCTTTTCAAATCTCTAACACTTTCGCTCCTTTTTATGACATTCCATTGTGGTATGTCAATGTAAGATCCCTTTTCGTATATAGGTGGGTAATGAATTAAAACTACTGGTATGCATGTATTCAAGCGAAAAATATTTTAAAAATATTTACACTGAGAAAAGAAAATGTTTAAAAGAAAGGGTTGATACTATTTGAAACTGTTTCCTTGATTCGTTTCGACTATTATTCAGGGTTTTCTTGGAAATGAACCAGAATTATGATATAAACTCTTTATTTGATGTTTCAGCTTTAATATTATCGTTTTTTTTTTATTTTGAAACAGCTTTTGAGGTAAAATAAAAAATTCATCATAAAGAAATTCTTTATAAAGAAATGGTGGATTATTTTCAGATAAGACTATGACTTGCACAAAATAAAGCATGTAGATCTTACTTATTAATTGAAGAAACCATCGTCGAAGCAGAATTCTCAATTATATAAATCGTATCCAAGTGAAATTTAGTATAGAATAAATTGTAACATGATCTTTTTCTCTTAAAGTATCGAATATATAAATAAATAAAAAGACTATATTTGATACGCACTGGCTAATACGTAACAGCGATCTGAAGTTATTTACTTAAACGCCCCTTGGCTGATACGTCACAGCTATCTAAAGGTATTTACCCAAGTGCGTTTTCCAAAGCATCTGAAAAAATAATAACTGCGTAGTTATCGAATTGGCACTGGCCTAATTGTGTTTTAATTCAAATAAATTCCCACAAACATTTTAAGACCCAGCACTCCAAAGTCAAATTTCGAATCCAAAGCATCGCAGAAGAGATGTCCGTTGGCTGTGAATAAAAACTAGGAAGAGGAAGTAAGAGTTTGACAGGGTGTATAGCGGTCTAGGAGAGAAGAACAATTTATTGTCTGAATCGAGAAACATATTTCTCGTAGAAAGTTGTGATTTGTATTGTACCCCCTCCAATTAACTCTCAATAATTGATGCGAAATTATTTTTATTTTAATGAAAAAAGAACAAGGCCCACAGTAACATGACTTTGAGACCTCAAAAATAAAAGTTGAAAATTGAAGAGGACCATGTATTCCGATTAAATAAAACGAATATCCTTAAAAATAATAAAGGGGATATTATTACTGATATGAAGGAGAGTTTATGTCACTGGACCAATTACATTCAACAACTATTTAATGATGAAAGAGAAGAACTGTCATTAGAAATCACCGAGGATACTGGACCACCAATATTAAGAGAAGAAGTCATCTATGCAATCAAAAACACAAAAGAGGGTAAAGCTACTGGACCAGATGAAGTGCCCATCGCATTATTAAAACTTATCGATGAAGATGTTATTGATGTAATGGTTGAACTCTTTAATCTATTATATCAGACTGCCACAATCCCCAGACAATGGCTGCAATCAACCTTTGTAGCAATTCCCAAAAAATCAAGTTCAACAACTTGCTCAGACCACAGAACAATAGCTTTAATGAGTCACACACTTAAAACATTTTTGAAAATAATTCACAGCAGAATTGTTAAAACTCTTGAATATGAGATTAGTGACACACAATTTGGCTTTAGAAATGGTATGAGTACAAGAGATGCTTTGTTCGGCTTAAATGTGCTGGCTCAGAGATGCATGAACATGAATCAGGATATGTACTTATGTTTTGTAGACTTTGAAAAGGCATTTGATAAAGTTCAACATAAAAAGCTTGTAGATATATTAAAAAGCAAAAATATTGACAGTCGTGATCTCAAAATTATATCTAATTTATATTGGAATCAAACTGACAAGGTAAGAGTTGACAGCCAGTACACCGAAAAAATCAAAATACAGAGAGGAGTCCGCCAGGGTTGCGTGCTGTCCCCACTACTTTTCAATGTCTACAGTGAAGCGGTATTTCAAGAAGCGCTCTCAGACTCAATAGAAGGTATATTTATCAATGGAGAAGTTTTGAATAACTTACGTTTTGCAGACGATACAGTAATAATTACGGATAACAACAATGATTTACAGAACCTAATTCAACGCCTTAATGAACGCTGTCATGAGTACGGACTTAAGATAAATTTAAAGAAAACAAAATGCATGATCATGACTAAATCTGCACATGCAAATATCCAATTGACTATTGAAGATACTGCAATTGAGAATGTTATTAACTATAAATATTTAGGAACATGGATAACATCAGATGTAGACCAAACCAAAGAAACACGTATTGAAATATCACGTACATCATTTATTAAACTTAAAAAGTTTCTTTGTTGTCGGGATATAAGGTTAGAACTACGCCTGAGAATGCTTCGATGTTACGTGTTCTCTACTCTTCTTTATGGTCTGGAAGCTTGGACACTAAAACAAGTTCATCTGAATAAGCTGGCCGCCTTTGAATTTTAGTGTTACAGAAGAATCCTACGAATATCATGGATTCAAAGAATGTCAAACATAGAAGTAACTAGAAGGATAGGAAATGAGGCGGAAATAATAATAAGTATTAAAAGACGAAAACTTGAGTACTTGGGACATGTGATGAGAGGGCAAAAATACGCATTATTACAACTATTATGCAGGGCAAAATCCGAGGAAAGCGAAATGTGGGAAGACGAAGAATATCCTGGCTAAAGAACTTAAGGGAATGGTTTGAATGCAGTAGTGCAGAACTTTTTAGAGCGGCAGTCAACAGAGTCCGCATAGCCATGATGATTTCCAACCTTCGATACAAGATGGAACTTAAAGAAGAAGATGTATTCCGATTAATACGACACAGGAAGAGAATTAAGTACGAAAGGAGAATAAGTTACCTGAAACAACCAACAAGAAGTACTGAACAAGAAATACTGAAGAAAGCTACTTATATAATATGTATATCTAAGAAAAAATCATGATCTATAAACTATAAAAACGAAAGGCATTCATGTCCTCGTATTTAGTTAACACTGTGTTTATTATATTTTATATAAGTATCTTCGTATAATCAATATTTTTATTTCCTTAATAAATATTTACATATACAATATTTTACATGTTATTTATATTGAAATATTCCAAACGTAATAAACTGGCGACGATTTTTTCCCCAATTCACTTACGAAATAACCAATTTTTGTCTGTGGTACATTTATCGGTTTTTATATTCTATTGATTTTCACATAAAAAGTATACATGGCAAATATGTTCGAGTGTGTGAAACGATAATTTTTACTTCATTTATATATTTCGCTACTTTGATCAATTGAAATATGTTTGACTCATAAAAATGTAGCCTCGTCTTCTGTTTTATCTTTCGTTCATTCTTTGAATGACTTCATGTAATAATTTCAACTAATTCTATATTAAATCTCCTTTAGATTATATATTCAGCTAATGCTGCTAATTTATTTATTTATTTACGGAGTTTCTCCATTATAACACAGAAGTAACAAGAAAAATTAATGTCACCTAATAACAACATCTCTTCTTCTTCTTCAGATGCAAATCCACTAATGGATGTTAGCGATCACATTTTCCATTAACTCTCTATTTCTTGCAATATGTATCAGAGATTGTATGTCGTTAATCCCTGTCCATTGCCTTATGTTTCGGAGCCAGGACATTTTCTTGCGTCCCATTCCTCTCTTGCCTTCAATTTTACCCTCGATTATAAGTTGGAGGAACTGGTATTTTTCATTTCGCATGATGTCACCTAGATACGCCGTTTTCCTTTTCTTGATGGTTTCGAAAAGTTGGCGTTCTTGGTTTATTCTTTTAAGGACATCTATATTTGTGATTTTCGCTGTCCATGGTATTTTTAGGATACGGCGATAAAGCCACATTTCGAAAGCTTCCAATCTGTTTATATCCCTCGTTTTGAGTGTCCAGCCCTCTACGCCGTATAGCAGCACTGACCATACGTAGCACTTAGTAAACCTTAGTCTCAGTTGAAGATCGAACTCAGAACAAGTCAGTACCTTCTTGAATTTTACGAAAGCTTGTCGAGCCTGCTCAATGCGACATTTTACTTCCCTGTCCGATGCCCAGTCTTCAAAAAGACACGATCCCAGGTATTTAAATTTACTCACTCTTTCTATGGATTTACTATTCAGTGTTATGGTGGAGTTTTCAAATGCATCCAAGTTTCTGGAGATGATCATGAATTTGGTCTTTTTGGTATTAATCTCTAGTCCCATTCGCTCACTGTATTCTCCGATTATAGTGACAAGTTGTTGAAGATCGACTATGTTGTCACAAATTAAGACACCATCATCAGCATATCGTATGTTGTTGATCAATACTCCATTCACCTTGATTCCCATCTCTGCATCCTCCAAAGACTCTTGATATATGGCTTCTGAATAAATGTTAAATAAAAGAGGGGAAAGCACACATCCCTGTCGAACGCCTCTTCTTATATGTATGGGCTTAGATATAGAATTGTCTATTTTTAGCTGTGCCGTTTGATGCCAGTACAAGTTTTCAATGCATCTTATGTCGTTTTGGTCTATATCAACTTTCTTGAGAATCTGAATAACAACATACTGTATAGAAAATAATTATCTCTTTAGAGCTTAGTGGCTCCACGGTGGACCCACCTTAAAAAAAAAATTTTCCTACTACCCGAGTAATCGTACGCTGGAACCACCAGACAGAATACGATGAATACGTCATGTATTTCACTTCCCAAAAAATTCGCGAAAAAATACGCGATTACAAAATTCCAGGAGCAGTTATGTATATTATTGCGTAGATAACTTAGTGAATTTTGATATTTTGATTGGTGGTTCCAATAGGTGCTACTAGGCCAATCAGTAACTAATAGCTATGTTGTGTTACAGAATTTCAAAATAAAAAGACGTCTTGATTTTAGTAAAATAACAAGTAATGAGGCTTACGCTTTACTAACAGATATCCCATCGTATGGAACTGACGTATCCAATTTTGATGAGGACGTGGATGAAGATATCGACATGACCTTGAAGTCAGCTGTTTTAGATGAACAAAACGATATTTCAGAAGACGAGGTATCAGTTGTTATTCTTGATGGGTTAAAATAGACCACCGACCCAAATAATACCTCTCAACTCCATCCTTTCTCGGAAAACGTTAGTTCCTTCATTTGTTAGTGAGAACCTGAGGAATACACTTGTTTCCCAAACTAATTTATAGGTAGTCCAAGAAAATAACAAAAACAACACTCTCACAACACTTGAAGAAATAAAGTGTTTTTTGCGAATAAACCTGTTGATGGGCGTGAAAAAGTTACCCAGTTATAAAGATTTTTGGTCTGCAAATTTTGTTATCACGTACGTGCTAACTCGGGTTTTAGGTGTTCGGAGAGAAAAGGTTTTGTGTCACTCAATAGAACTCACTAAGGTAAGTTTATTGGTACAGATATCTCAATACGAGAAACAATTTAGTTACATTTTTGTGTCACTGAGCCGACGATTTAACAGCAACTTTTGGTTTAGCGATATTATTAATAATTAATGTTGTTCGTAGTAGAGTTTAGATTCTGTCTTTTATTTAGGCATTCGAACTGACCCTGATAACGATGTAATTCTTGAGTTATCAATAAAGAAAGGAAAAGTACAATATAATGAAAAAAAGGCAGCAAATATTTGATTTCACGCAAACAGTTTTGATGTTGATATATTGATTATATGTTGAAAAATATTGATTTTTCACGTTGAGAACTCCTATGAATAGCTCTTTTGACGAGACCTATTAGGTCGAAATACGTATCAACAAATACATAGGATTCGTTTGCGTGAAATCAAATATTTGTGCCTTTTTTCATTTTATTCGGATCTACTCTGTGTGAGTACTAGAAGCACAATTCGCTAAGGATTTCTACTTAGTTGTAAAAGACATGTCCTGGAATGCAAATTTTAGATTCCCCATGTCTCTTTTAACATCTTTTATCAACGTCTGTCTGCCTTGCAATTTTTAGAAGGCTCAGATTATAAGCAGAAATCTGAATTGTGTTTCGAATCTATTTTACGGATTTTGTAATTAGATGTCGCTAGCGCGTCCGTATTGAAGCCATGTTATTGTTGCTTCTTAAAAGGCAGAAAATATTGATTTTTCACGTTGAGAACTCCTATGAATAGCTGTTCTCACGAGACCTATTAGGTCGAAATACGTATCAACAGATACATAGGATTTGTCTGTGTGAGTACTAGAAGCACAATTCGCTAAGGATTTCTGCTTAGTTGTAAAAGACATGTCGTGGAATGCAAATTTTAGATTCCCCATGTCTCTTTTAACATATTTTATCAACGTCTGTTTGCCTTGCAATTTTTAGAAGGCTCAGATCATAAGCAGAAATCTGAATTGTGTTTCGAAACTATTTTACGGATTTTTTAAAAAGTACAATCTTTATTTTTCCGAAGCAATACCTACAAGGATATACTGTTGGGCTAGCCGGGTGAGAGCCTGACACCAAACACTAACAAATAAGGATTATTCATCCACTCATAAATAGAGTATATCTATACGTCGAAATTTTTTTTTTTCTTTGTCGAAACAACGAAAAGTTTTTAGGGATTATCAGAGCGTAGCTCTAACTTTTTTCAGGTGCTATTACAAAAGTTTTATTCTCTTTGTTTCGGTTTTTAGTTTTAAGATGTCAGAATAAGGTGATTTTATAATCCTTATCCTAAATTATCTTTGAAATAATATTCTGTTAATCCACTTCTTCTATTGGGTTTAGCTCTACTTTCTTCTTTTGGGTTTTTATCTATATTATGTTTGGATTATAACTTTATATCTAGGTATGAAATTGCATCATGTAAATAATTAAAAAAAATAAAAGTACATAAATACTAAACGTTGAGATATTAATTATTCAGATACCTTTCACCTTTCCCCTCTCTGTTGTTGGATATATAATTTTTCTTTAATTCAGGTTTGAGCTACTGTTGGATATTTAATGTTTCTTTAATTCCTGTTTGAGCTACTAGGAGATCACTTGGCACGTCGTTTGTTCCAAAGATCTGATCTCACTTTGAACAAGTTGCATTACAATACAAGCCATATTAAATCGAACTTCGATATTAATACAGAGAACTACGAACGTGATTAATACACGTGATTGAAATTTATAAAAATGCAAAAAAATTGATTTTCGTGAAAAATTTCCTCTTGAAAAATATTTTCAGGCAGATAGGATACTGACAATGTTTCCTTAAGCGGAACACACAAGTGACAAACCAGGTCATACGTGATAAAAATACATTGTGAATAAGAAACTGAAAAGTATGTATTAAATCGATAAAGCGAATTAAAAATCTGTGTAAGCGTGTGTCGCGGAAAAAGTGCTAACGTCATTGTTTTTGTCAAAGAACACAAAGGAAGAGGTTTCTTAAAAATAAGAAAGTGTTCTCTAGAATTGTGTCAGGTTGGGTGGTAAAATATTTTTGTGCGGTAAATAAAAAGCGATATTAAGTTTACATAGTCCGGTAATTTTTACATAGTAAATTTATGTTTCCTAAAAAGTGATTTTTTAAGGACTCTGAACTTTATTTGAATTTAGAATATAAAAAAAAATAGAAAATTTACCAAACGTGCTAACAAACTGAGAGCAAGAATATGCACTTGAGTCACAGATTTCTAAATAATCAGTATTAAAATATTACTATTCTTCCTATGCAGCAAAAAAAATGCACATATTGTAAGACAAAATTTGTCTCTAAGAACAATAGTCTCTAAACACTTCAGTATGAAACACTTCTCAACGTACCGACAACTATATTTGCTATTGCCTGTTTGACAATACTACTGACTGCGCCACTTTTGATACACAAACATTATTTTTTATGTTCTTTTACATTTTACATCTATTTACTAAAGTCCATCTAATCGTTACAACTGCAAATTGTAGCCTAACAATATCATCTGGAATATAAAATTGTTAACGTAACAAAGTCCTTGTTTGACCTGGGCTCTAGATCAAGTATTCTATCAAACTAAGTCTTCTTGAGTAAGAACTTCTTGTTCTTGATGTGCCTATCCGTTACGAATGTTGGCGATCGTCATAGCAATATTTATCGTATCTATAGCAGTAGATATATCGTATCTATATCTTTTTTAACCAAGATGTTCTTCTTCTTCTTGGACATCGTTTTCCAAATATTTTTCCTTGCAGGATAGCTTAAAGAAGTTAAGTAGTTGATCTGGCTTCATTGCAAATTATTCTTTGTTATTAAAAAATTTACTTTCCCGAATGCGCAGCAAACATGTATCACAAAGGAATACAATTAATTTAACAATCATTATTTTAAATAAATATTTCTAACAAAAACTTTCTCTCAACCACAAAAAATGAGAGTTTTTAACTCTTCAAAATAATTAACAAATAGATACATGTGTGGGTCCTAGCCTCTCCAAGAATTCTCTTAGAGTCGTCCCTATCCATCGCCTTCCTCCGCCAAGCACATATTTCCATATTTCTCATAAAAATAGATAAAACCAGCTTATATTTTGATAAATTTATTTAATTATTATATAGGGCAATTCAACAAAACTAAAAGGAGAAAACTAAGAAAATTCACGTGTCTGGTTATTTTTGCGGGTGAGGGTATATTTAAAAATGAATACGTTGAATACAAAAATATGGATTCTACAAATCATTTAAATCTAGTTGAGCGAGTAGAATGCTATTCTTAAAACCGGGCAAATATATTCCAATAAGACCTATACCTTTATCACTGTGTTTAATTCCTGTAAATACCAAAGTGTTTAATTCCTGTATCCTATCTGTACTTATATATGGGGCTCAAAACTGGATATTCACTAAAATAAACATAGAGAAGATCAGAAGAACTTATAGAGCTATCGAACGACAGATGCTGGGTATCTCACTCAAAGACCATAAAACCAATGAAGACATTCGTAATAGAACAAAAGTAAAAGATGCTATCAAACAAGCAGCTAAACTGAAATGGCAATGGGCTGGATATAACGAACGTCTTAAGGATATCCGATGGAATAAAGAAATCAGGAATTGGCGGCCATATAAAGCCAAAAGACCACGAGGAAGACCGCAAATGCACTGGTGCGACCATATTAAAAGAACAGCAGGACCAATGTAAAAACGTCGAACAACAGACATGAATGGCGAGAATTAGGAGAGGCCTATATTCGGCAATGCAAATAAAGAGAAGGGCTTAAAAAAAAGGAAATTAACTTTGGACCTACCAGCGGCAAAACCGTCCTGCTCATCAGTAATAATATTCTTATAGTGTCAAGAAATAAATTTTGTCACAAGTAGTTCAAACAACTTTGGAATCACACGTAGCTTACTGATACAAAGACATTTTTTAATATTAGACTTACCAGATTTATGGACTGACGTGACAAACTGTTTTTGCATGTGTCTGGAAAAATTCCTGTACCAAGTGACAGACTAAACAACGTTCAAATGGTTTTACTCAAAGTATAAACACACCTTATGAGAAAATAAGAATGAATCTCATCATAGCCATAGTTTAAGTTATCCTTTAAACTTTGAATAACTTAGAATACCTCTGTAAGAGTGATAATATAGACAGAAATGTTAACGGCAGCTAAATGATAAGAATTAGAAAGGTTACCAACATTCAGGTGTCATTAGTGTACACAGAAGAAAAACAAATTGCAAAATGGTTGGCTATTCCAAATCCAATACGCACTTTTTAGCATTCATCTAAGAACAAATTATTGGGAATACTATACTCTTTTCTATATAAGTTAACTACAAGTAAATTCCAGAATTATTTGGCGTCATAATGAATATTTTGGTTCATACGAGCAACATAAGGTTTATAACACTCTCTAATCTACGAAGGGGAGTGGGCAGAAGAACAATGTCATGGCTTCAAAATATCAGAGCTTGGACGGGATGAACGTTCACCAATTACTAAGACTGGCGCATCTTAAAACAAATAAATATACCACGGTTTGATGTCTCAAAGATAAAAGAAGAACCTATACTGGAACATGGTGCAGGAAACTTTAATAAAGGCAGGAGAAAAGCTACTGCAGACAAAAATAAGAAAAAAACAGAGATGGATGACTTCAGAAATCTTAGATCTAATGGAGGAAAGAAGGAAACATAAAGGCAGGAGTAAGGAAAAATACAAGGAACTACAAAGATTGATAGGAAAGAAAATAAAAGAGGCCAAATCTTCCTGGCTTGCTAATCAATGCAGTGAAATAGAGGCATATGCTAAACAGTATGATAGCTTTAACATGTGTAAGAAAATAAAGGAAATGACAAATACAGATGCCCTTTTGAAAGACGCAAATAGAAAAATCATTATAGAAATTAAAGAGAAATTAAAAAAATGGAAGACATACATAACAGATCTGTTTGAGGATAATCGATAAGAACCGGAAGAAATCGACAGCGAAACAGGGCCAGAGATCATAATAGAGGAAATCGAACAAGTAATACGAAACGCAAAAAACTGAAAAACTGTAGGTCCAGACGAAATACCTGCGGAACTACTAAAATGTCTAGACGATGAAATTCTGTACTTCTGGACCTATTTAATGAAGTATATAAAACTGGAAAAATCCCACAGGAATGGTTGGTGTCCACCTTTGTAGTAATACCAAAAACAGTATATGCCAAAGATTGTTCAAACTATAGGACAATATCACTAATAAGCCATACCCTCAAAATATTTCTAAAGGTGATTCATGGAAGATTATATAGAAAACTAGAAGAGGATATGGACGATACTCAGTTTGGGTTCCGCAAGGGACTGGGAACGAGAGAGGCATTGTTTGCTTTTAATGTCCTCTCTCAAAGATGCTTAGATATGAACCTAGATATTTATTCCTGTTTCGTCGATTTCGAGAAGGCATTCGACAGGGTCCGACATGAAAAACTAATAGTAATACTGAGAAGCAAAGATATAGACAGAGACTTACGAATCACTATCAATTTGTATTGGAATCAAAAGGCCAATATAAAGATAGAAGAACAAAAGTCCGAAAATATAGATATAAAGAGAGGAGTAAGATAGGGCTGTATTCTGTCACCATTACTGTTTAACGTGCACAGTGAAGCCATATTCCAGGAAACGATAGCGGATCTGGGTGATGGAATCTCTGTAAACGGAAGAATAATAAATAACATAAGATTCGCTGATGACACCGTTATAATGGCAGACACCCTGGAATCGCTACAAGAATTGGTAAATAGAATTAACGATTATTGCATTAGATACGGACTAAAAATAAATAAGAGAAAACTAAATTTATGATTGTCTCAAAAACGCAACATGGAAATGAAAGATTAATGATAGAGCAAACCCAAATAGAAAAAGTAGAGACATACAAATATCTGGGAACCTGGGTTGATGACAAAAATGACCAAAGCAGAGAAATCAAAGTCAGAATTGAAACTGCAAGGCAAGCATTTATGAAAATGAAGATAATGCTTACCAACAGAGACCTTCAGTTCGAAAGCGAAGCGTTCGAAATGTGGTGTTACAAAAGAATGTTAAAAATTCAGTGGGTTCAAAGGATTACCAATGCTGAGGTACTACGAAGTCTAAATAAGGAGTTAGAAATTATGAACAGCATAAAAAGAAGAAAACTAGAGTATTTGGGTCACATAACCAGAGGAGAAAAATATGAGCTGCTGAGAATTATTATGCAAGGAAGGATCCAAGGAAGAAGAAGCATAGGAAGAAGACGCATCTTCTGGCTGAGGAACCTTAGAGAATGGTTTAACTGTAGTTCACTACAATTTTTCAGAGCAGCAGCCAATAAAGTGACCATAGCCGTTATGATATCCAACCTCCGATGGGAGATGGAACTTTAAGAAGAAAAAGGTGCATCTTAGAGAACATTTTGATGTAGTGATCGCAAAACTCTGGTAATGGAGTGCACCAGAAGAAGAGAAAAATAAGTATGTATAGGTTTATTAAGTTAAGTTTATAAATAATTACATAATTATAGTTTTTAATTTTTTTATATATCTAATGCATATCTGAAGTCCAAGCCTGAAAGTATAACTGCCATCATCCAAATGCTAATCAACGACATGCAATATAGGTTGCGAAGAAAATTCGTTAGATATATATTATCCATTACTCCACAAACCACTAATCAAGCAATTTATATTTGCCACTCGTTTTATTGACACCCAAATATTTACTACACAAATCCGACATAAGTGAGACCAAAACAAGAACCATAACATTATTTTTCTCATAAATGTTTATTTGAACTGATATAGACAGAAATAAAGAAACTAAATCTGAGGTTACAGACACATAAGCATAAATATTCAATTCCTATTTCTCTTGAATCTCGTGTCAGGTATAATGGAAAAAGACAGCTGACAAATAAGCCGTATAAGCAATATACCTTCGATTCCCATTGGAATTACGACAAAAAATTTAGAAGGATCAAGTCGGAAACGTAGAACGTATTAGGAAACATACGAAAAGAAAAATGGGGACTTTCAGAACCACACAACACTATTCGGCAAAAAAAACGAACAGTTGTTTTTTTTTGAAGACCTGTAGTTTTTAAAAATATACCTAACTTTTGACTCAAATATTCTAAAAAATATTTTTTCTGAATAAACCACAATAACTGTAATTAAAATTAGATGTTTTTAATGCGTCGACTCAATCGGAAATCGTTTTCATTTATTAAATACAAAATGATAATACAAAAAGATATTCCATAACGTTGTAAGTGCCAATATGCCTCATTTGTTTCTTTTTAAGTTAAATGAGTTGCAAGTGACATGTTCCATCGCCTAAAATTTATTTCATGTCGATATGGCTAGCGACGGCGTGAAAAGTGGGGATAAAGTAGCGGTGCAAGTCATAACGTTGTAAGTATCGTAGTGCAATTCTAGAGATGTGTAACACTGTGTTGAATGGCACCCTTGTATTGACACTTTAGAGTGTGTCAATCGTATTGATACAGTTGAACTGACACAGTGACACCTATGACACAGTTCAACACACCAACACAGCATATTAAAATTATTTTTTGTGATACGTGTCCTGCAGTGTCGACTTCAGACGACACAGTGTCAGTTTCTGTTTTGTTAATCTTCGACACGGATACAATAGATTACAGTATACCCACAAGCTCACAAATTTAATTTTGTAGTATGCGTTGTTGCCGCGAGTATAATTATTGTAAAAGTTCTCAATTAAAGTGAAGAAAATTTATGGTCGGCAATTAAGAGAATGACCATATAACTTACAATAATTAAAAGATTTTAAAGGAAGTATTATACATTATCTATTTTTTATTTCTTTCACTAAATTCGAATCTAGAAATAATCAGTGTTAAAACTTATCCAATTTAGGGTATTTCTCTTAAAATGTAAAATGCATTTTTCCGTTTTTGAAAGGTTATAGTTTAAATAATGTAACAATTAAAAAGAGAAAAAAAGAGAACAAACATGTATTAAGAGGAATAAACTATAATAATATATACATATAAATCAATAAAGTTATAATATTTCACACACACACATATATATATATATATATATATATATATATATATATATATATATATATATATATATGGATGTATGTATTTAACACATATTATTAATCACTGTTACTTAAATTGTAGTTCAAAAATATCACTTGAGAAACTTTTTCTGTTTTTAACCTTTCTCTTCTCTCGTTCATTATCTGCCCCGATTTTGAAAAAATTCTTTCACAGGGGACAGATGTACCCACAATACAGAGTCTTGTCTTCATAATTTTGAATAAGCTTGGATAAATATGCTTTCGTTGATGCCACCAGAGAAGAGGATCCTGACATGCTCCTGAGCTATCCTTTCTAAATAATATAGGTTCTTCTAAATATTTGTCTACTTCTATAATAGCCGATGCTTTTGGATTGTCTGGCTTTGTATGTTGTTGCACCTCCATGTCATAATCCATCCACAAACGTTGAAGTAAATCTTCCGTGTGGTGTGGGTTTTGGTTTTGGGTTTCCTCTTCTATATTTACATTATCGTTCTCCGCATTATCTGTACATTTTATGTTGGCTACTTTTGTGTATAACTTTTCAACAGCTTCTTTGTATTTGTTATGATCTATGAACCCATACTTTTTAAATCTGGGATCAAGTATAGTAGCTTCAGATATTAAATTATTTTCTTCCAGATCGGAAAATCGTTCTCTTAGCTTAAGCTCTAATTTATTTATCATATTTTGGATTGGAGGCATAAACATATTTACTTCTAGTCCATTTAGATACTTATTAATCTGTTTATAATAAAATATTATAGTAGAAGCACTAACACTTTGCTCAGAACTTACGGCAGTAGTGATTACATTGAATATTTCTAATATCTTTATAGATTGCTCTGCTATTACCCAGTCTTCATTTTGCAATGGAGTAACGGATTCAACGGTTGCGGTATTTAGAATTGCCAGCGTTGATATTATGGCATTTTTCATTTTTAAAACTCGCGTAATCATGTCGTAAGTGGAGTTCCATCTGGTAACAACGTCATTTTTTAATTTTAGTGGAGCCATATCCATGCGTTCTGCAGTGGCTTTCAATTGTGCAGATGCATGACTACTTCTTCTGAAGAATACAACAATTGTTTTTATTTTGTCCACTATTTCTTTTATTTCTTTTAGTCCTGACTGGGTAACTAAATTAATAGAATGAGCAAAACATCCCCAAAAGTTCCAGCCACCAATGCGCACAGCTGCTTTCATATTTGCCGCATTATCGGAAATAACTGCTGCTATTTTATTTTCGATATTCCATTCAGATATTAGTTTTTTTAGCATACTACATATATTTTCAGCAGTATGTCTTTCTGTGAAGGATATGCATCCTAACAAATCTGAGGTCAAAAAAGTTCTTTTATCCTCTTCTACAATATAATGTGCAGTAACGCTAAAAAAACTATCATTTGTGCGTGACGTCCATCCGTCAGTTGTGAGACATACTGCATACGCTCTTTCAAGACGTGTTCTGACAATGTCAACAGTTTGATTATAAAACGCCGGAACCAGTGAATTTGAAACTGTTTTTCGCGAAGGCACTTTATAATTGGGATTCAATAGATACAGCAACTTCTTAAATTCTGTGTCTTCCACAATACTAAACGGATGATACTCCTTGGTGATCATTCGAATTAACTGTTTGTCAATTTCATTTTGTTTATTAATTGCCAGTGGCCTTTGAAAAAATCCCGTTATGGTTTGTAATTTTCTTACTTGGAATGTACTCAAGGTGGAGGATGGTTGAGGTTGGACCTCAGAGGATGTAGATGCAATAGCTTCTACAGTACCTTCGTTTGCTGGAGTAGAGCGAATTGCTTGCTCTGTTTTTTGGCGTTTTATCAACAATGTGGGATGTTTTTGGTTCATATGCCTTATAAGTGTTGAAGTCGATTTATTTTTTACTGATAATATCTGGGAACAATATACACATTTGACCTTACCATCAATTTCATCAGAAAAGTAAGTCCAGATCTCACTTTTTTTTGGAGGCATAGTCAAAACGTTTACCAAAAATCTAAAATAACGTAAGTAATTAGAATTTACATACTAATTTATTAAAAATATTCATACCCAAAATTATTGTAATTTAAAACAATTGTCGATCCAGTGGATATTTGATAAAAAATTAACAATACACCCTTTAAGAAACTTTCACAATGAAACCGTCAATGAATGAACCCGTGTAGTGTCTAATTTTCTATTATAAAGTAGACTAATTCGGAATTCCTAATTCCCAACTAAGAAAACCTACACAGGAAATAGTACCGTGCTGCCACTTCCTGTGTGGCGTTTTACTATTGTATTATGGCATATTTTTATTTTTATAATACACTTTTTATTATAATGATTTTTGGTATTTTCAGCCAACTAATTAATGTTTTCTTTTAATCTAACCCATAATTTTTTTAATATTGAGATCACTTCACACAATATAAAAGTGATTTAAATACACCAATGTTATTTTGATAGGGTGTTTTAAAGAAACTAAATCATTTGGCAACTATGTGCATAGCTATATTTAGAATTCGTATCAAGGGTATCGTTTCTCGCTCGATGTAACACTTGTGCTACGGGATAAGGAACAATTTGTGTCTACGCTGTGCTGGTGCTCTGACGCAAAATAATACTGAAACAGAAACAGAGTGTCATGACACTTTATTGTGCTGATACATTGTACTGATACAGTCAGCTGTGTCAGTGTCACTGTGTCAACACTCAAAAATTTACGGTGTTACCCATGACTATGCAATTCTGTTAAATGTAGAGTGGCGCATCAGTTACTAAATTATTTTTGTTTGGACGTGTTGGGTTGGGTTTAAACATAAGTATTTGTAACCAATATGGATGAAACTACAGAAAAACGGTCCAAAAAGAAAAGAAGAGTTGTTGATAGTTGGAAAAAAAATAAAACCAAGAAAATGAGAAACTCTGGCGAATAATATGTTTCTCTAGTCAATAAAAGGACCGTTACAAAGAAAATGCCACCAGCTGATGTAAGTATGGTTTAAAAAGGTACCTATCTAAATAGACGTTAAAACATAAATAATTTTTTTTGTTTAAATCTATCTAAATAATCCAAAATTGTTTTAGGTAAAATGCAAGTGTCCACTAGCATGTAGATCCATAAGACTGGAATACCTTGTTGAGTTGTACAATCATTTCTATGAAATGGCTGATTATAGTAAGCAGCAAAGTTACCAACAAAGGTTTATTCATCCCCAATTAATCAAAAGGAGACGTCATGGTCAGTACGAACATCCCAGTGAAAGTAGGAGAAAGCACTCTTTCACCTACCATTTACTTTTGCCTGGAGGATCTGAAATAAGGGTTTGCCTCAAAACATTTTGTAGTACGTTTGCCGTAACTCCAAGAAGAGTTCAACTTTTGGGAGAAAAAATTCTTGATGGTAAAATGCATATGTCAGAAAAACGAGGAGGGGCTCGACAAAGTATTTTCAAGACTGTCTGGACTAACAAGATTATAGAGCATATCGAAAGTTTTCCAAAAACTGAGAGCCACCACGCAAGGGCAAAAACCCCGGATAAGCTCTTCTTGTCACCGGATTTAAATGTAAGTAGAATGTACCGTGCATTTTTAGAGAAATATTGTGCGTATTATCAGCCGCCTAACAAACCACCAGTGACTAGACAATGGTATAATGAAATTTTTATATCAAAATTTAACTTATCTTTTGCAAGGCCTAAAGTAGATACATACTCCACATGTGATAGTTTGGCTGTTCAAATAAAATCAGGAGATAAAGCTGCTGTAACAGAACAGGAGCTTCACCATCGGAGAGCAGAGGCTGCTACAAAAGCAATGTCAACTGAGACCAAAAATGCATGTAAGTAATTGCTATGTTCTTTCCTTCGATATGCAACAGTAAATGTACATTCCCCAATTAACTCACTCCGAAATGTACTATTCACAACAGCTTGCAGTGTGTAACTTAGGAATTCACGATTGCATTACAGGAAAGGGATTCATGTGTTTATGGACTGAGAACTTTGGGGGAAGGGGTGCCTTGGAAATTAGCTCCTGTTTATATACTTACCTTACTAAGGAAATTGGCAATCACGGAAAGAAAAAGCTTATTTTGTGGTCGGATAATTGTGGGGGTCAAAATAAAAATCAGTTCATGATCGCCATGTATTTGACCATACTAGCAAATAACGTTTTTGAGGAAATTATTCATAAATTTCCTGTAAAAGGTCACACTTTCCTTAATTGCGACAGAGATTTCGCAATCATAGAAAAACGTAAAAAAGTGTGTAAGGCTTATACATTGATGAATGTTGTTAACATCATTACTAGTGCGGCCCAGAAAAATCCATTCTCGTGCATGGTGGTTAAGGACTTTTATGATTTCAAAACCGTTGCCTGTGATAAACTGAACACAGAGAAGTTAGGAATTTCAACAGCTACGCAGCTTCGTCTTACAAGAGAGAAATTTGGTACGGTGATGGTGGCTAAAGGACATAGTGAGCTCACTGAACTAGTGGGCGCGCGAAACTATCGAGAAAAACAAATACACGTTTCACTGCATTTTGGCGGCGAAGAGAGAGATTAGTCGCTAGGTACCGGCTGGTACTGACCAGCTTGAGACTCTAGTCACATCTGCGAGAGATTTTGGATTGAATCTTTACCTAAAATTGCCGACAAGGCGGCGTCGGTTTTACCACTTTAAACAACCCTTATAAGCTATTTATGGCACAAATATTCTGCAGGCAAAAGTACAGTCTGTAGCATAAATTCCAAACCAATATTTGTGAGAAATAAAAATTATACTAAAATTAATATAAAATGTTGTTTTTACAACAACAAGTTCCACTGTTGTGATTGAAGTTTTACATACAATACTATTGTTGTTTTGGCCTGGATATCCATCAGCTACCAGCATTAAGTAACCAGATTTAAATCTGCACTAAAGTTCTTCAAATAATGCAGAGGCTATTTCATTCGAAGACTTTTTCATTTCGTGTTCGGCCCAAAAGTTTGATACATTTTCTTTGCATAAAGCTTCGGTTCCAGTAGATCATCCAGAAACTATCGTCAGATTATAGCAGTATATCCGTCTTATAGTACACATTCTGATCTGGGAGCTTTGGCAGAGGCATATTTTTTGCATGTCGTACGACATTATAGCAACATTAGGTTTATTTTTTTTTAAAGGGGTAAAAAACTCTTTAGCACGAGTCGTGTGAACAATGTAATCTGCTGTAAGCGTTTACAATATTGCCTCATTTTTTTCAACTTTAATTTTTTCTTTGTACTGAAGACAAGTTGAACACACATATCCCGCAGGCCTTTTAAAGCTAACGTTAAACCTAGTTACGAATATGTGTGAAAATAACGACTCTTGAACTTTAAATTCATAAACAACTGATTCTTTGTACATCTTCCACATTTTAGAAATAGACAGGGTGGAATCACGAGTACTCCTCGCTCTACTGTAATGTGATTCTGTGTCTTTAAACTTCTTTACAAAATGTATTACAGAATCAATTTTTTTTATATGTGTTAGCCTTCCTATAACCACCTCGAGTTTCAATGAGGATGAGATATCCGTCTTTTTAAAATCTCGTGAAAACCCCTTCAACTCTGTGTTTTGTGATTCCCAATACATTAATAAACGTGTTCCTACATATCTCTAATCTATTTCATGCTGTTGTTTAAATACCATATTGGTAGGTTACGCCTTTAGTATGTTTTGACCCGTCTCCTGGTCTGGTTCTTTTTGGTTGCTCTGCTGTGCAATACTTAAGAATGAAAGCATCTTGGCTGGCTTTTGTCTTTCCAGAATAAAATGCACTATGAAACCTATTTATATCTTGCATCTTTAATAAACTGCAATTTTTCGTCCCTCTGTGACCACATGTAGAAGCATCAGGTAAATCCTTTGAACTGTACCTAAAACAAACATTGGGTTCAAAATACAAACTGTTTTATGTCAGGGGAACTTATTTTATTATAACATAAGTTAAAGAAAAATAAAAATAATGTGAAGTGTGAATAGGTTAGGTCTACTGGAAATTGGTCTATTTTCACTCTACTAACTAGGCCTAGGCCTAAGTGTTAGTAAGTTTGAATGAATGTTATGTAAGTTTGTCTATTAGTTTATTCAATGTTCAATGTTATTCGGGACACGTACATACATACTAAAAAAGTAATAAAATGGGTAGAAATATATAAGTTGGAAAATCGGCATTTTCGAATTAGCTCTACAAAGGTATGATCAACTGTCCAAATGTTATTATTTTTTAATATCTTTATTTGCCTAATTTATAAAAATCAAATTGTAAAAATTGTCCCTAGGTACATGTTCCCCTATTCTTAAATTTCAGCAAAAATAGGACAACACTTTTAGCTAACAAATTTTTTTTAATTGTATTTTAATAAAAATAATTCTAGTCAATACTTATAATAATTATTATAATATGATTATTACATTCGACTTAAAATCCATTTAAAAATAAATTAGGTACCTACAAACTTACTATTTAATTTACTCATTTAAAGTGGTTTTAAGATATAAATTTGTAACCTTCGATAGCTCAGTTGGTAGAGCGGTGGACTGTAGTGGAATTCATAACGTAGTCATCCATAGGTCGCTGGTTCAAATCCGGCTCGAAGGAGAACTTTTTGTTTTTATTATTTTAATAAATTATCTACCACAAAAAATGCTAATAAAATAATTACTAAATACAGAATATGTAAACAAATAATACAAGGTAAGATATTAACAAATAAACAATAGTCGTTGGAAATAACTTATTTCCTTATTTGTTAAAATTTTTTATTCATTTTTATTAGAAAAAAATATTCCGTTGTAAAGTCTTATAACCTTCGATAGCTCAGTTGGTAGAGCGGTGGACTGTAGTGGAATTCATAACGTAGTCATCCATAGGTCGCTGGTTCAAATCCGGCTCGAAGGAATGTTTTTGGCAGTTTTAATCATAGTCAGGGAGTACATTGAAGATTCTTAAAAAGATAGAGTACATTATTGTTGTCAGACGCTATCATTCACCTACAAACCTACAAACAGTGCTAGACGACATTGAAGAATGGAGTTTAAAATGGAAAATAGCAATAAACTCCGATAAGACACAAGCTGTACTTTTCAAAAAGAGGCATCAACAACCAGAAGAACAGGTAACTGTGCCAGACAATCCCATCGAGTGGAAAAGGACAAAGGATTAACATTTGGCAAACATGTAGAAGCCACTATACAAAAAGCCAACATGGCAAGAGCATCTATAAGAGGCCTAGCAGGAAGGAAAAGCAAACTCAGAGTGAAAACAAAATAAGACTAATAAATAGTATAGTCCTTCCTAAACTAACATATGCATCTCTTTCATGGGGACACATATGCAACACTTCAAAAAAGAAAATACAAGCGGCACACAACAACAGCCTAAGAGAAGCAGTTAACGTACCAAAATAAATAGCTGAAAGATTCCTTTATGGAATCAGAGTGACTGACACAATAAAAGAAAAAGCAAGGGTAAAGTTCGCGGAGATAGAGAACCACCCAGTCACATACTGCGAGAGAAAATGAGGTATGACGCTTTCCATAGATGGAAGCACAAAAGACCTAAACAACACATAGTAGACTAAAACAAAATACCAGAGAGAAGATTAAAAATCACACCAGAGAGAAAACAAAACACAAGAGAAACAAAAATTCAAAAAACAACAACAAAGCACAATGAAGATAGTTCGTAGCTCAAAAACATCCAAGGAAAATCGCCAATTACAAAGTGGGCCTTGTTACTTAAAGAGGACAGGCTCTATATTATTATATTGTTTTATATATTATCAGTGTCATAGTATAGATATTGCACTAATTTAGATTTTTTGTTTCAAGGCTACCTACAAAAAAAACACACAAAAATCCGGCCTCGGCAACTAAAATAATGTCGTAACAGCGGCACAAGCCAACAAAAAAAATAACAAAAACCCCAAAACCCGGGCACGCAAGGCCCAACCCCTTGGGCATCAAGTCGCTGAACTGAGCAGGGACTCAGAGCAAAGACTTGAGGCCCAAGTAAGCAATTTTAGTTCGCGGATAAGCCACATTAAGATAACAGGAATATAGAGACAATGCGCTGTCTTGAGTTTTTCATTCGGTTGAAAAACCATGTTGGGGTTGTATTACCCAGGACTTCCATATGAAGAACATTTGGCTGATAGTTGTGCCTCTATAGCGCATCAGAGTGCTATAGGGGGGAAAGGGATGGTCTGGAGCATTGGAGCGCGGTGGGGTAACTCATGCTTTTACTCGAGTTAACACACCTCGCTCCAATGAATTGCTACACCCGAACGTAATTCTTAGGGGTGAACATTTCTCACAGACTGGGTTTAATTGCTTGCTTGCTTCAGAAGCCACAATGATACCTGCCTATTGCAGAGGATACAGCCACAGTTGCCCTCACGCGAATCGAGATTCAATACATTTATTATTTATCAAATTGTATACATATAAACTCAATTTAGTATACAATTTGATATACATATCAAATTGTATACTAAATGTAGATGGAAAATTTTTAAATAACCTTAAATTTGCAGATGATATCGTTCTTATTGCAGAGAGCTTTGATCAGGCACAGATAATGCTCCAAGAACTCCATACTGCCACAAAAAGAGTTGGTCTTAAAATAAATTTTTCAAAAACACAATTTATGACAAATTTAGTCCACAACAAAAACATCTCAGTAGAAGACAAAGATATTGAGCCAGTTGACTCCTATAAATACTTAGGCCATGAGATCAGAATAAGTCGAGACAACCAAACAATCGAGCTGAAAAGAAGAATAAACCTCGCTTGGGCTGCATTTGGAAGGATGAAGGATATTTTTAGGTCTAAGATTTCAATTTGTCTGAAAAGAAAAGCATTTAATCAATGTATTTTGACAGTGATGACCTACGGCGCAGAAACCCTAACGCTCACAAGAACAACAGTGAGTAAACTACAAGTTACGGAAAGAGCAATGGAGAGAATTATGTTAGAGATTTATCTACGTGATAGAATACTATACGCAAAAGATCAGGAGTAGCAGACGTTATTGAAAGGATAACAACACTAAGGGAGAGCGCCCACCAAACTGGCGTGGCAGTGGCAAGTAGCAAGTAGCACGCGTCTAGCATAATGTAACCAATCCTAACGAATGATTAGAATGAATGACGTTACTGTCATTTTGGTGTAAACTGAATCATTCGTTTTCATTGGTTACATTATGCTAGACGCGTGCTACTTGCTACTTGCCACTGCCACGCCACTTTGGTGGGCGCTCGCCCTAAAGTGGAACTGGGCAGGTCATGTAGCAAGATCAGTTGATGACCGGTGGACAAAAAGAATTTTGGAATGGAGACCCCGAATACAGCATACAGAAATAGAGGTCGACCCCCAACGAGATGGACAGATGACATAAAAAGAGTGACTACAAATTGGATTCAGATGGCGCAAAATCGGACTAAGTGGAAAAGCATGCGAGAGGCCTATGTTCAGCAGTGGACGTTAGAGGCTAGTTGATGATGATGATGATGATACATATAAACTCACATTTTCATAAATATTTTTAGCAAACAAAATTCTGAACAGGACCGTATACTCCTAACCTTAACCCTTTCGCCTCTGATTGTCCAGGAAATTCCTCCGCCGAAAAGTCACTAAACCTACCACCAGTGGAACCACGCAGTCAGAAAGCCAACAAAACCAAACAAAAAAAAATACCATATCCTGAAGGGGTGAAAATCCTATAACAGGACATCAAAACATAAAACAAAGAAAGCCAACCAACAAAAAGAAACACTGAGACAATGCAGCAGTCAGAGGCCAGTTCGAGTTTCACCTCGTAATTGAAGACTTCAAATCGTAGGTTCGGTGTTTTTACATCCACCTGGAATCTTCCCTTTATTTCTGTTAATATAATATTTTTGCTATTTGATTGTTTTTGTTGTACTTTGATTTTGTGACATTTCTACTCTGTAGATCACAGACTTAGTCGGTGCACCCATTTATTGTAGTATATTATTATTGCTATATTTTTGACTTTTATTATTTCTAGCGAACTCTCTACCCTGTAGACCATGCGCTACAATGATAACCATTTTATTTATTTTGCTGTTTTATCATTGCTTTTTGGACTTTATCGATTCTCGTGATATTTCCACCTTGTAGATCAAACACCTGATTTAAATACACAATAGGCATTCATAAAGTATATTGTTGCTATTTTTTCTTCAAAAAGTATTTTTAATGTTATATTAAACCTTCGATAGCTCAGTTGGTAGAGCGGTGGACTGTAGTTGAATGTTATACAAGAGATATCCATAGGTCGCTGGTTCAAATCCGGCTCGAAGGAGTCTTTTTTAGTAAATGGTTAATTTATTGTATGTCCTGCTTTGATTGTCCAGTGCACTGTTTAATTTACGATGTGTTTTCTTAATTTACCTAATGTTTAAGTATCTTCGTTATTAGCTTAGTACTTAATTGACTAATTTCAATTGCACCATTTTCTGAATTAAAAACAAGTGTCCAGGCAGCAGGTTCCATAAAATTGGTGTTTTGATCTGCTTTTTACATTTTTCTACTCACTTTATGTTTTTTCCTCATGTAAGATTAAAATTATAAACTGTTGTTGCCAATTTTTTTTTATGTTTTTTTACATTACACCTTCGATAGCTCAGTTGGTAGAGCGGTGGACTGTAGTTGAATGAAATAATAGATATCCATAGGTCGCTGGTTCAAATCCGGCTCGAAGGAATTCTTTTTCTTAAGTTGTTTATTCAATATATTCAATAAATAATAAACAACTGTTATTCGTTTATTATTATTATTGTGTATAAATCGAAACAATAATAATAATATTATTATTGTTTTGATTTCCAAAATAGTTCTCAAAATACAAATTAAACTATTAAACAAAAAACTTTTTGTTTAATAATTATAAATACATTTATAAGTATAGCGGTTTATAATATCAGTAATTTGGTCGTATGAAATAAAGCTGTATTTTTTTAAGTTTCAATATTTCGTTACGATTTTCTGACTTCTTCAGGAGAAAACCCAAACAGCACAAGTACGTCCCATGGACGTCCAAAGGACGTACCTCATTAAATGTCCGGACATCCCACGGACATCCGTTTACATAATTTGGACGTCCCCGGGACGTCCAATAAGAACTAAATGTTACCAAAAAGTACGTCCCCTGGACGTCCCAGGGATGTTCATGGGGACGTACATAGTACATATACAGAACTTAATACGGACTTATATAGGACCTAAGAAGGATGTATTGGGGACATCTATTGTACGTCCACATGGACTAATATAGGACCTAAATGAGGATGTATACAGGACCTAAAGGGAACTCCTTAAAATTAATAAAATGAAAAGCAAAAATAAATGGGAGTTTTATTGTGTACTTATATTAACATATGTATTTAAATTTATAGTATTTTTTAAGCACATTACTCCTACTTACTTTACAAATGTAGCAACACACCACAACCACAAAAATTACCTATAAAAGTCCTATATACCTACTGAATGTCTATAATAATAAATTACCAAACTATAAACTAATATCGAAAGCAATAAACTAATTCTAATTACAAACACAATGATTATAATTCGAGAAATAAACGAGATAAATAGAAGCGTCGTTAAAACATAACCACATTCTTCTTTTATCTCCTAATTTTTAAATTTCAGTTCCACTACAGAACAAAATTTTAGAGATACAGCTCTGCTATAGGATAAAGATTTTTCTCTAAAAGGAGCCTCTGTCTGTTTTCGTATAAATTAATGGTATTTAAAACTAAATATAACTTTTTAAAATTAAGTTTAGTAGGAAGATTATATTTTGTTAAAAATATGCTTAAGTAAAAAAATGACACAGTTAACGTCCCTAATACATCCCTAATGGGACGTCCCTTGGACGACCTTATGGGACGTCTCTGGTATGTCCGACTAGAAATATCCCTTGGACGTCCCTCGGACGTCCAAAAGAAGTCCCGGGACGTTTGGACCTTAAAACGACATAAAATGGACGTCCCAGGGATGTCCTGTGCTGTCTGGGAACTGTAAATTTATTAGAATTATTATATAATAAAGTGAGTATTTCATTACTTATAACTATAAGTAGAAATTTAAATGTTTGAATTCTATACTGAGTTATAAAAGAGTTATTAGTAAAACATTATAAGTTGAATTTTCATATTTATACAGTCACAGCAGACGGAAGATTCTATTTATGTAACGAGGAGAATCCATTATACAAAAAACGAAACTGACCATAATTTGTTACTCGTCTACGGTCCCAATTGACCATCTTAAAGGCATACTCTAATGCCGCTGTGAATGATTTCGGTGACAATGTATCTCCTTGCCTTACCCCACGTTTTATTTTTATTGGTCGGGTTTTATCACGGACATAAACAAAGATCCATGGGTTTTATCGTGTATCTTAACAGTCATAGTGGCATTTTTCTATATATTGTAAATAAGTTCACTATACCCATGGTCAATCCTGTTGCCATAGTGCAGGACCGTGTCAGTCTCAGCTTGCGTAAAGTACCCTTCAGTACTCTGTGCAAGACAGACTTTCGAGCGAGTCCTCAACACTAGCCGGTCACGGGAGGAATGAATCCTACTGCAACGCCCCTAACGAACATTTCCGAATTAGCATTCTTAATTTGTTCATCATGTCACATGTCATCCTTTACTTTGACGGGAGGGTTGAAAACATTGAAAAATTCTGGAAAAAACTGATGGATATAAATAAAATATAATATAATATAGATGGATTGGATAAAAAATGAAATAAAAATATTCATTTTCACCTTCAGTTTTATTGTGTAGTAGTGTAGTTAGTTATTAATGTTGAATTTTCGATTTATGTAAAGTAATGTACCTATCAGTTGAATTTTAAAATATCATTTACGAAATTTAAATGATTATGCTAAAATATGATAGCAAATTAAAGTAGCAGGAACATATCAGAAAGAAAAATCAAGAGCTTAAACTGAAATACAAGAAGTTATATTGATTATTAGATAGAAGCTCACAACTTACAATCAAAAACAAGGTAATAGTTTACAAATAAATGCTCCAACCAGTATGGTCCGATGGTTTACAGTTCTGGAGCTGTACTAGTGAGAGTAACTATGCTTTCCCTCAAAGAGTCCAAAACCGAATACTAAGAAACACAGTAAACGCCCCATGGTATATCCGCAACAAAGACCTACATCAGGAACTTCATATAACAACAATTAAAGAAGAAATAAAGAAGATTGTCAAAGGTAACGAAAACTGACTCCACAACCATACAAACAGGGAAGTGTTAGAACTTTTAGATAATCAAGACCTAGTCCGCAGGCTCAAACCCACCAAACCTTTTGAACTTGTGTGATAGTGATCAATCTATAAATGTCACTGTCAGTACTAAATTCGGGCAGTGAACCTAGCCACAACAGTGAAGTGTGCAACAATAATTATTAGATTCTAAGGTGAACCCTTGGGAATACCTAGGAAACTACAGTAGTAGATTAAGTTAAACATAAAATGCTGGTTAGTCTTAGGATTGGATGCATTGTTAATGTAATAAATAATAAAAAAAACTAAATTTTATTAATCACTACCTACAAATAATGGAAGAACACAATAAAGCAGAACAACATGATGGATAGATATAAAATATTTAATTAAAACGTAAATCTAACATAGGTATAAAAATGTGAAATTTTTTTATTCATAAAAAATGCCTATTTCTTTTGTATACAAGTGATCGTTTTCACTGATTTTATTTTCACAATCTTGTAGTAGTAACCTGATGTCAGAGGTACTTGGTTTTTGAAGTAAATTTTCAGATTTTGGAGTTTGTTTTTTCTTAGTACTAACAAACCTCACTTGTTTTTCATATTTCTTATTGCCAGGCTCATTGTAAACATCTTTTAATGTCTTACCTTCTTTTCCAATCAAACTTAGTATAGTGTCCATCATTTTTCCAACTTTCAATTTAACATCAGAAGTTAGTTTTTTTGAAGAAATTAATTCATATATTATATCCAGCTTAACTTTAAGATCTTGGTTTTCATAATCTTCTTTTTTAATCATACTTTCGTTTACCACAGTATGGATAATATCATCAGTTTCTGTCTCAGTTTTTTGAATGGGTATTGATGGCTGGAAATTATTTCTAATAACTGCATGTATGTGTTTGCAGAAATTACTTTTAATAAAAAAATCCAGGCAAGTACAGGTAAATTCATGGATACAAGTCTTACATTCGTTGCAAAAAATATGACAACTTTTATTTATTTTTAAACACTCATTTACCTTTTGAACATGATACTCTGTATTATTTTGAACTGATTTTACTTTCCAGTTATTTTCATCTATTTTGCAGATGTCTTTCAATTCAATATCCTTACTGCTTACATGTGTTTTCTTTATTAAATTCATTCTATATGAGTTATTACCTTTGACTTTTTTTTTCAATTTTTTTATTACTACATCACGTACCAAGTTTAAAAGAGCATACAAACAAGTGTCTACCCTTTTATTCTTTTTTCCTTGAAAATATACATGTTTCAGTGTTCGATGCAATGCTTCTAAGTACATATTTGTGTTAATGCCCAGTCCTTTTCTGTAACAATATGCCCATAAATGACAACGACCAGCATAGTAAGTTTGGAAGTATTGACCAAAAGCCTCAGTATCCTCACAAGCAAATAATTCAGATAATACAAAATTTAGCAATTCTTGAAAATCGGCAGGATCAGTTGACTGTAATAACAAACGCAAGTACTTATACACTTTTGCTTTCATCACTTGATCACCTTTAATTTTATTCAAGTTCTTACGCCAATTTCTATCGATGTGCCAAGCACAAAGGAGGTGATTATCTGGTTTACTCATAATATTAGTCCACGCATTAAAAAATTCTGGAGCATCATCAGACATAAACACTTTACATTTGATGTCACCAGTTTGTTCTTTAATAGAATTAAAAAAATGTGTTAAGACATTGGTATCTGCCCTGTTTGAAAGCAAGAAAGCAGTAGGCACCCCTTCTCCAAATTCATCCACAACCATAAGTGTTGTTAATAAGAAATCATAACTTGTAGTTCCATGTGTTGAGTCCACACATATTTTGTCTGAGCCAAACAGTTTCAATTGTTTTTCTTGAAATTTCGTCATGAATATTAGTGCAAAATCATTTATGTTGAATACATTAGGGAGATCATCTGAGCCTTGCTCTTTGTAAAATATAATTGAAAATTCATCTTTTAGGGATCTTAATCGTTCAACCCATAAACGAATGCTTATGACATCATTCTGATGTAGCTGAACATATTCTTTTAAAGAAAAGTCCCTGGTTATATTTCTCAAGTCTTGGCGATCTAAAAGACTGAGTCGTCCAAGGGATTCTTCAGAGTAAATCCCATTACGAATATCATCTAGGATTTTTTGGAATGACACACCTTCAGAGATTTTTCCTTAAAATAAAAAAATGCAAAGTTAATACATTACATTAGAAAAAAAAATGAGACATACCTGCTATTTGTTTTCTTTCAGTTTTAGTCAAATTTATATGGGTTAAATTACAATTATGGCCAAAATGAGGCGTATACAAAGTGGCCTTTAACTGATTTCCATTACATATTAAATTCAAAGTTGAAGGACAAGTAACATCTAACTTAGAAAAACCCTGAGATTTTAAAAATTTCTGTCTATTGTTTTGAGATGTAGACATATATCTGCTTGCTTTAAATGACCTATGACAAACATAGTATGTCTTTTCTATTTTGCTAGTTATTTTTTTACCAGTGGTTTTTACATAAGAGCATTTCATGTTTTTCTCAATAGTCTCTTTCCATGTTCTAAAATCTAAAAAAAATATTTCGTTAGTTCATATAATTAGCTATTAATAAATAACACTAACCTGCATAGTTTTCGAATTCCTTTTCTTCCTTAAACAGCTCAAGTTTGTGATCTGTAATTAAGTGATCTCTGTACTCGGAGTACGTGGAGAGAATCCGAAAGCAAGAGGTACACA
Source organism: Diabrotica balteata (assembly GCA_918026665.1). Classification (NCBI taxonomy): domain Eukaryota; kingdom Metazoa; phylum Arthropoda; class Insecta; order Coleoptera; family Chrysomelidae; genus Diabrotica; species Diabrotica balteata. The sequence goes on along the minus strand of OU898283.1, from coordinate 12,463,657 downwards.
CTAAAGATTTTTTTCGACTTGTTGTAGCCGGTTCTGCTCCATGTAAGAGTTTAATATGTTTATTCAAATTAGAAATTGTGCTAAACGTTTTATCACAATATTTACAAAGGTGTCTTGTCACTGCTTTTGTTTCCATTATAAATATAATATAAATATTATAATACAAACACAAAACCTCGAAGTAGCCGAAAATAAAATGCAGGAAATAAAATTCACAGTACGAATAATTATAAAACAATAAAAGAGTACATTAGGTATAAAAGTAAAAATAAAATGCAGGATATAAAATTCACAGTACGAATAATTATAAAACAATAAAAGAGTACATTAGGTATAAAAGTTCTAGGTTATTTTCAAAATTCAAATTCAAAATAAAACCGAACTTGTCAATAATGAGTTTGATATATTTCCGCTTGGATCATTCCTCCCGCGACCGGCTTGTGTCCTCAACCCCGACCCGACACGGCGACGAACATAGATTAGAGGAGGCGACGAATAAAGCTTGTCGGCCTTGTCGCTCACTTATGCCAGAGGAGAACTACGAACGCACTTATGAACTGCAACGCGAAGCGCGCCGAACAGAATTTCTTCGCCTAGGATTTTACGGTTGCGATCCCTTCTGTTCGCTGTGCAGCGCGTTGCTTCGCACAGATACGCGCAAGTATATTTAACTACATGAAGAAAATTCATAACAACAGTGCATAAGTGAGCAACCAGCTTTAGGCTTATAAGCCAAATAAATACCCGAGAATCAAGTGAGGACATGACACAGGTCAACAGCTGTGTCATTAGTGGCCCGTGGCTGATGAGTACAATTCCTGACAGGTGCGGTATCACAAAGTCACAGGCGGCAATCAAGTTGATTTAACCGGCTGTGATACTGCGAACACTCACCAACCCGTCTGGCAGGCGTGCCAGTATATTAAATGCCAATATATCCCTTAAAACCGCGATGTCAGATTTTAAAACAAATATTACAATTTACTAAATAAATTTAGTAATTTATTACAATACAATAGACTATTTTATACCAATTTGTGGGTCTTACTTTGTCTGCTTAAACAGTTTATTCATATTATAAACCACAGACATGTAATATTGGCATAATTACTGTAATTTATATTATTTTATCTTATGTTTATCTTTATAAGACAGCACCCTAACACGGGTTTTTATTATTTCAGCATTTAATTAACTTTGTATCGACTGACCTGAAGATGCTTTGCAAATTGTAGAAAGCGAAACCGGTTGTCTAGGCAGTTAAATTAAACTGATTGTGAGTAAGTCTTATTTATTTCTTTTTTACCTATTTTAAATTAAAATTGTACGAGTGGTCACCGATTTTAATATTTTGAGTAGTCACATCTTTAACTTCAGAGGTGTGTGATAATGATAATGAGGCCATAGAAACAGTTTGAGTACAGTCTGAGTAATATTTTATTTATATTTTATTTATTTAAAACTGTTGTTGTTTCTGTCTCCGGAGGCGTGTCAGGCAGAAGCTGACAGCCGTGCCGGACGCATTTAGAAATTCGGAGAAATACTTCGAAATTCCAAGTTTGGGCAAATCTGAATTTCTAATTGACTCGATGCAGGGAAATTCCACTTTTGCTACGTAAAACAAAGGATTTGTTTTATATAAAAGCAGGTGGATTTTCTCTCATCGGTCAGTCGAGCTTGCCTCTTCTTCTGTAGACCTAGTCGGTGCTATTATTGTTCTGACTAAGCTATTGTTTTATTTCTTATTTCCTGATAAACATTTATATTTTATTATTGTATATTCAGACCTTTTCAGGTTAGAATATTACTTTGACTTATATTTGTTCATATACTGATTATTTGATATTTTATTTGATTATTTTGATTGTTTATTTTTCTTGTATTTTGTATCTAAGTTGTTCTTCCGTAAGTTAAGAACACTTAGAAATATTTACCTTATTTTTTTCTAGTTTATAAATTTGATTTTGTACTTTGTGTCTAAGTAGCTCTTTCCGGTAAGTCAAAAAACTCTTAGAAATATTACTCTGATATTTGACTTGTTAATTTTATTGTGTGCCTAAGTCATTCTTTTCCGGTAAGTCAAAAGAACACTTAGAAATATTTTCATAATCATTATTGCATTATTATTTCCGATATTTATCTAAGATATTTTCTTAATATATTTGTCTCTTTTATTTTACCATTTCATGCTAAGTTGTTTCTTCCGTAAGTCAAGGAATACTTAGCAATATTTCCATATCTTTTCTGTATTTGATTTTCTTATTTTCTATTATAAGTTGTTTCTTCCGTAAGTCAAGAAACACTTACAAATATTTGTATTCTTATTTAACTATATTTGATTCTCTTGTTTGTTTTCTGTTCTAAGAAACACTTAGAAATATTTCCATACATTGTTTCATATTTACATATTTCATTTATCTATATTTCTGTCTTAAGTTGTTTCTTCCGTAAGTCAAGAAACAATTAGAAACATTTTCTGTGCATTGTATTTTTATATACCACTTTATTTCTTTGTTTACTAAGTTATTTTTTTCGTAAGTCAAAGAATACTTAGATTATTTTACCTGTTCTGTTTTCTATTTTGATCTGCTATTTTGTAACTGTTCCTTGGAACTGTTACCTATAACAGATACTTGTCACGGTAACTGTTATTTTATACCAGTAGCAGTATTAACACGTTTTACCAGCGACAAGCAAAGATGGTCAACACCCGATCAAATTCCGGGGACAGGAAGAAGTCCGAAGAGCCGGCGATGGGTCCTACAGGCCCAAATGCCCCCTCTCGGCAACATTTCATGGTAGCCTTAAACACGCGCGTTTTTGAAAGTTGAATCTAAACACGCTATGGCGTACTTTAAATAAGTAAAATGGGGTAGCAATAAAAAAATATTAAGAAAAATGCCATATTAATTAATATGGAAACTTATAATGACGTAGATTATGATCTGTGGTAATCGCCATAAATTGCAAATTTGGTGGCTTAACTGACATGGAGAAAGGGCATATCGTTTTCTAATACATATTTAGATACATTAATGATATCGATAAAAATAATGCATTATCTTTTATTAAAAGATTAGAATGTGTTCTGCCTGGTTTTTATTCACATTAAAAAGCAAGGAGTCTCTACGAACCGCCCGTTAAACGGCCTGGAAAACCTCTGTCTATTTTATAAGGAGTTAAGATTGGGAGAACCTATAAACACAAGGGATGAAACGATAATTAGGGAGTTAACACGAACAGCAACTAATCTGCAGTGGGCCTATTTAGAGGGACAATTATTTGGAAACACTTGATGCTTGAAGTCAACCAACTGTCGCAGTAGTATAATTACATCTTGTTTTGAAGGTTAGCTAATAATGACCTTTTACTTCAGGTTCTTGTGTCATATTTATTTAATGCTATAATTCGTTGCGCATTTATCGAACTTGGTTAAGTGTAATTAAAAATTGCGTACTTAGTTGTTTCTTCTCGAACAAAAAGGGATAATAGCTCGAGTTAAGGATCTTATTTCTTCCTTTCTGTCTTTTACTTGCTTAACACGTTCAGTTCCGGTGTTATAATTTTTATTCCTGTCCAATTGGTCAGCATTTTATTTTTTGTAAATAAGACGGTAGTCGTGGATGCCTTTCTGTTAAAATATATATCAGCTCTACGTTAAAATCTTTATTAGAGAGTAGGTATATTATACAGACACTAATTATATAAAAAGAAGAAGATTTAGTTTTTTTTAGACAGATATAGGTTAAGTAGAAAGTAGAACGTGGTAGAACACTGGTAAAGGGATATTCAACTTTGTACATTTAATTTAACGAATAAAGCTTGGAAGAACGATAAATGGTGTATTATTAAATGTAGAATTACAGACAACAAATCTAAAACTTTCCGCATTTCTGATTCATTTTCAAAAAAAAAATATTTCACAATCGAGTTATTGCATAACATTTTTGAGGCATCATCACATTGATGCCTCGCTTACCGAGAATTATAAATTTGTTTGTCTGGACAGCGTGGCATTTACGTGATGCCTCAAACTTGTTCATTCCTGTATGAAGCGACGGAAGTATTTCACGTTACTGAATTACTGACGTTACTGAGTCTTTCTTTGTTCGGTGCTCTTTGCGTAGGGTTATCGTATAAGTGTACTATAAAATATTAGATTACTCGAACTTTTTCGATGGATTCCTACAAAGAAGAACAGGAAAGACCTATAAGTTTATACGAAGAGCTTATGTCAGATGAAGACGTAGGAGTGGACGACCCTTATGGAAATTCTGGATCATTGGATGATTATATACCCAGTGACACAGAAACCTCGGATTCTTCCGAAGAAATTCCTAGAAAACTGAGAAAATTACATGGTATCAGTGAAGTAACGGACAAACGCAATCTTGCAGTTCCAGGGCCTAGCCGTATACCAAAAATAGCGTTACGTGCCTTTGAAAATGAGGTAAGTTTTACTAAACTTTTATGTTCACTCTCTTCATTTAATGAAGAGAGTGACAAATACAATTTACGAAAAAGTTAATCTACTTAAAAAAAATCTAGTAAAAAGTTAATTATTTTTATAAAACCTGGTTAGATCCGTCCGCTCTACATTTGGAAGTGGATCTACATAAGAAAAAGAGTCAATAGCCATGGATATCTCTAAAATGTTATTTATTGGAATTCTTTTAATTACAGTTATGCTAGAAGTGTAAGTAAAGGTTAATAACTGCCTATGAAGTTCTAGCGTGGGTTCACCAATTTCGGCTTGTATGCTATTTATCGGAGTTGTTCTGTATGGTCAAACTATAATCCTTAGGGAGGTGTTATGTAACGTATCCAAAAGTTTGAATGTTGTTGTGCTGGTAGATGCATATGCAACATATCCTTAATCAATTTTGGAACGAGTTAAGGATCTGTTTAGCATGAGTAGTGTTTTATCATCGGCATCCCAGGTTTTGTGAGTTAGGAACTTTGACAAGTTAAGGCCATTTTGACATGAAAAAACTAACTGCTGGATAAGACTTTTCCAATTTCACTGTTGATCAAAGAAAGCAAGAAAAAAAATCATTCCTAGAAATTTGATTTCGTTTGTATAGAAGAGATTTTGGTTATCAAGTATTAGGTTTGGTTTATTTTTGATATGTCGTTTTGAAAATATTATACATTTTGTTTTATTCGAGCCAAAGCTAAAACCGCTACTTAGGGACCAATTTACTAGTTTATTTAATTGTTCTTAAAATATTGACGTTATACGATTAACGTTCTTCATCATCAGCATATAGTTTTGCCAAAACAGGTTTCACAATGATTTTTATTATATCGATTATTGCTAATAAAAATAGAGTAGGTCTGATAATCGATCCTTGTGGGATTCCGTTTTGCTGTTCTCTAAGATAGGATATAGCACCATTTGCTAGGACTTAAAATGTTCTTTGAGTTAAAAATTGTTTATGTAGGCCAAAATATTTCCTTGATATCCCAATTTTTTTAGAATGTTCCATATACGGTGTTTCCATACTGTATTAAATGCTTTTTATGTCAATGTAAATAATTGCCATACATTTTTGATTATTTTTAAAAGCTTGGTGAATATCGTTTTCTAGATCTATAATGTTGTCGTTTGTAGATCTAAACTTTGAAAATAAGGCTATTATCGAGCACAAGTACTTTCGCTTAAAATAGCATCTTCAGGGGCATCTGAAATAAGTCAAGAAAACGTTTTTTAGATGAAGTAAATTAGTTAACTTCGATAAAAAACTCGAAGTTAATGGATGAAATAAAGGGTTTTTGAGATTAACGTTTTAGACTTACTTCGTCAAAATGTGAACTATCCGGCAAGCGTAAAATGTGGAAACATTAAAAATAACATAAATTGTACAAAACACTACACTAAAACGAGGACAAACAGTTTAAAATTACTTCTACGCTACATTCTCTGTCAGTATCTGGAGGGATAATGATCTAAGCGAAAATGATACGGTGACATGTGACATATGACAACTTTGATAGGCAGTCAAAGTTATGGATCTGTGATCAGCAAATATTAAAATTCTGTATAAGTTGTCGTTGGCCAAAGGTCCAACTAGAACTACTACTGAAAAAATCAGCTGATGAAGTATGACATATAGAATATTTTGATTTAAACTAGATTGCATAATCCAGATCTCACACTCACACCCGTCTGTAATAATAAGGTTGTAGGTTTGAGGCTAAATGAAGTGTACAAAAAGTGTGAATGAAAGAAATAGACCAAACGATCTATTGGACAGTGGGTAGTTGACTACAATAAAATGGTCTACCAGGCACTGTCAATACTGCAAAACGAGAAGAAAATTGACTATGAAATTGAAATATTAAAATTAGATCAGAATTGAAAGCAGTGTGTAAATGGGTATAGTTCAAGTAGTTCAGTTAAACCTCAAGCCAATGGGGGAACGCTAAAAACTAATATGTAATAGCATTACTAAAGACCAACTGACCAACAGGTGTTGAAATATAAAACTGTGGAATTAGTATATGTAGATTATACAGAGATATGAAAAGTGAAATCAACTCCAACTGTGGATCAATTGAATCTGAGCAAGCTAGTTGTGTAAATTGTTAAATACAATAGTAATGCTGAACAGAGCTTGAAATTGGTAGATTCTTAATGTATAGACTCAGTGCAGGAAGTCTAGACAGCCGAGCTGGGTCCACTACGAGGTGAAGCTGTAATAAAGTTTTTAAAAATAGGTTTAAATTTAGTACAGTTTAAATTAATTTGAGTATTAAGACAATGAGAGTTTCCATTCGTTTCCTTTGTGATCTCCAAATCTTCCAATAGATCCAACTCCAAATAGTTTTTCTTTCTACTGATGTCATGCAAAATAGACGACCCAGTATTGATGTTGAAATTGTGTTTGGTAGACTCTAAATGTTGACCAAAACTTGAAGAGTTTGGTCTTTTTAAATGTTCTGATATTCTAGTAGATAGCTTTCTAATGGTTCTGCCTACATATAAGAGTCATCACAATCATCACACTATAATTTGTAAATACCACTTTTGTCAAGTGTGTTCAGCCTGTCTTTGGTGTTAATTAAAAAGGAACCTAAAAGGAAAGGTTTGTAGATCTGCCTGGTCTAAAGCCAGTTTGTTCAATTGTAAATTGATTATTATGTTCTAGGTTCCACGTTAATCTTTTCTTGACTATTTTTTCCATAAGTTTACATGAAGAACATGTTAATGATATAGGGAGATATGATTCTGGTTGTAATTAATCTTTATTTGGATTCATAATCGGAATAACAACGGAATTTTTCTAGATTTTTGAGAACAAATAATTTTAAAAATTTGAGAGACCTACCTATCTAAAACCTAACTAAAATTTTGCAATCAAGTTTTAGTGATTTTCATGAGATTTATTCATTGTTAATAACCTGAAATGTGCGACCAACATGACCGAATATCATCGATATAATATACTCACTACCACTCACTCCATCATTATATCGATGCCAAAAATCTCACACACAACGTTTTTCTTTTACATAGTACTTAAATCCATCTCATATTCCCTATTATATTTAATATATATTGGCAACTATATGAATCTGGATTGTGACTTAGCCCTAATAAAGATTACTTTAAAGAAAAAATCTTGCATTAATTAAAAATTTTGTATTTCTAGAAAATTCCTACTAGATATGCAATTTTCATTACATCTATCGATTAGTTTTTATCTATTTGTTTCAGTTTGTGAATATTACTACTTGTTGTATCGTACGTAATATATCTGTAATCATTTAATAGAAAGACTTTAATTTACAGATATTTAATTTACTAAACATCACATCATATGATAGCGCCTACAACACCTGCTCTAATGAAAAGGCATTTCAAGAAGAAAAAACCTGTTAACCAAGGTTTTAACAAAAAATGACTATTGGATATTTGTTAACAAGGAATTCCCCAAGATAGAAGAAAGAAAACAAAAAACATCGCTCGTAATGTAGAATCACTCACCAGACCTCAGTGATGACAACAATATCATATGTAAAGGTCTTATCAGAAAAATTAAAAGGATAGTAAATAAGTACAGCACAAAAACAAAAACATTTAAAACGACCAATAAACTCAAATATATCCTGTCCAAAATCAAACCTACATACAAGAAAGATCGAAGAACCGCATCTATAAAATACTCTGTGATTACAACAATTTCTGTATGGGAGAAACTGCAAGACCATTAAGAGTCAAGATAAACGAGCATAAAACATACATCAAAATCACGGACTTTCAACACATCACAGATATGCCTGAAAGAATGAACAGGATACAATCAAAAGATGCATCCATAAACATGAAAGGAACGGTTATAAAAAAGAGAGAAATTAAAGATGCATCCCACATTCTAGTCAACAAATAAAAATGTGTAGCAAACCACTCAGCAGAATGTAGCAGGCATTGGTTGCTGATAATAAAAGAAGTCAATAACAAGAATATACTAACAATAGCGGATTCAGAAACGTCGAGACACATCATCTTCAATCATATACAATACACGAACGCTCACCCAGACGCAAACATTTCTTCTTCTTCAAGTGCCATTTCCGCGGCGGACGTCGGCAATCATCATAGCTATTCGAACTTTTGAGACGGCTGCTCTGAAAAGTTCATTTATTTTAATTTTGTCTTCTTGATATCCATTGTTAGACCATACTCTTTTCCATACTCCAGTCTCTGAAGATCTTCAATATGTTCGGCTAAGATAACAGTTTCGTTCGTATATCTGATGTTGTTAATGGAAACTCCATTTACCTTTATTCCAGCTGTTTCACCCTCAAAAGCGTTTTCAGGATCTCTTCGCAGTAGGCATTAAAAATAATTGGCGACAATACGCATCCCTGTCTCACTCCACATCTGATTTCAATTTCTTCTGACAACTGTTCGTTAACACGTACTTTTGCTCGCTATTTATAGTATAAATTTAATATGATCCCGAGGTCGTTGTAGTCAATCTTTTTTGATTTCAGGACATTCATTAATTTTTTATGTCATACTTTATCTAATGCTTTATTATAGTCAATAAAACATGCGTATATATCTTGATTCACGTCCAGGTATATTTGTATTAGTGTATTCAGTAAAAAAAGAGCTTCGCCTGCTCCTAGGCCTTTGCGAAAACCAAATTGTGTATCATTAATATCCAGTTTTTGATATATTTGGTTATGGTGACTTTTAGTAGTAACTTTAGCACATGAGATATCAAGCTAATGGTGCGGTAATCGCTGCATTCTCTTGTGTTTTTCTTTATCGACGTTAACCACTCGTTGGGTAAAACGCCTGAACTATAAATTTTGTTCAAGACTGTCATTAAAACATCAATGTGCTTCTCATCTAGAATTTTTAGGATTTCTATAGAAATCATGTCAGGTCCAAGTCTTTTCCCACTCTTCATTGTTTTTAATGCGTGTAGTATTTCTTCTTTTGTAATATATGGACCTATTTCTTCTGACGTAAGTTCTATGTGCTTCAGATCTCCTCATTCATCATCGAACAATTCTTCAATATATTCTGTCCATATTTGTTCTTTCTCGTTCGTATGTGTTATAGTAAGTAGTCCCATGTCTATCCAGAATTGCACTAGTGGAATTTTGTTTTCTTAGTCCAGCCAGTTCTTCAACTTTCTTGTGTAGTTTAAATAGATCATCATTATTTTGAAGGTCTTCAATTTCTTTGCATTTCTCTTCAAAGTATTTTTCTTTTGGCTGCTTTATCATCTTCCTGATCTTGTGGTTTATCTCTCTGCATTTATTTTTGTCTTTGTTTTTATTTTGGCTCCGTTGTTCCATCATATTGAGTATCTCGTCATTCATCCATTCTTCTTTTCTCCTTGTGGAAGTCTATAGTATTTCTTTACATGTTTCCAGTAGACAATGTTTTAGTCGATCCCAGTACTCGTTAATATCGTTCGTGTTTGTGTTCAATTTGTTGCAGTTCATGTTGGAGGCATTCTTTTACTTTAGTTTCTTTAAGTTTTCTTATGTCTATTGTAGGGATTCTTTGATGTCTTTTAATATTTTTAAGGGTGAGTGTCAACTTGGCGATAAGTGGATTGTGATCTGAGGCCACGTCTGACTACTTTCTCCGATGTGTCTGCGGGCGATAGCCATGTATACAGTCGTCTGTTAGGTAACTTGAAGAATGTGTTTGTAATAATCAAGTTCTGCTCTTGACAGAATTGTAACAGACAGTCTCCTCTCTCGTTTCGATTTTCCAGACACACTTTCCGCTTTGTCCCTTTCCAATTTTTGCATTGAGATCACCTAGGACTATCGTGAGTTCTCTTGTTTTCGTTATTCTAAGTGCCTCTTCGAGATCTCGGTAAAATATTTCCACTTCTTCGTCGGCATTCGCCGTAGGAGCATGAACTTGTATCAAATTCAGTTTGGCATGAGATGTCACCAATTTCAGTACCATTACCCTTTCTGAGATAGGGAGATGGCGTTCCAACGTTCTATTAAATGTTTTATTAAATTATTACTGCCACGCCGTGTCTGTGTTGGTTATTCCCGCTACCGGAATAATATATTGTGGCTTCGTCTATTGGAAAACAACCTGAGTTTGGCCACCTGGCTTCACTGATACCTGATACCGAAACCATGTGCCAAATAACTTTCATTTTTTTTTTGAGAAGTCAACCTAAACGTTGGAGGTAAATTGAAACGTCAAATATAAGCTGGTCAAAAATGTAATTTTAATTATAATCAATTGTGGCTTAATCCCATATAAACATAATATTTAATAATATAAATCGGAAATCGAATTTAGGATTTAGCACGAATCTATGGATGGATGAAAAAGGTTTTATTTCGTTAGAGGTTACCATGAGTTCATTCTGAGGACGCAAAGAGGCAGAAACATACATATCACCGAATGGTGGTACGCTGTAACGAAATCAAACCTTAACTGTCCATTTTAATTTTGGAGTATGGAGTATAACGAAATCGTTTTCAAGAAGGAATTTCTGCCTAGACGAATTGGTATGGCGTAGATACAAATTATAAATCCCCATGTCAGTGCATTCGTCGTCTATTTTTGTTTTGCACCGTTTAGAAAACACAGATTTGGGCTGAATCCTAAATTCTATTTATATTCTGGTTAGCAGATGTCGCTCTAGCGTCTGTCGTTAAATATTATAAATATTTATTTTTATTGATCATCATCATCATCAGTAGCTCGACAACCCTTTCTGGGTCCTGGCTTGTTCTAGGGTTTTCCGCCATTCTGTTCTGTACTTTGCTTTGTTTTTCCAGTTGGTAATCTTGAGTGTTTTCAGATCGTATTCCATTTATCTAAGTTTGGGTCTGCCGTTTGACCTTCTCCCTATTTGTGTTTGCCTCATAATATGTTTTGGTGTTTTAGTCTCAAACATCTGTTCAACATGGCCCATGCAGCGCATACATCCGATCTTTATGGATGTTATGATTTCGGGTTTATTGTATGCTGTCTATAGTTGAAAGTTATATCTTCTGCGCCATATGTCATTTTCCTTTATCCCCTTATATATGTGTCTAAGGATTTTTCGTTCAAATGTACCTAATAGGTTCTCATCGCTTTTCGACAGTGTCCATGTGTCTGATCCATATACAAGGACTGGTTTTATCAGAGTCTTGTATATTATGCATTTGATTTTTCTTGTGATGTTGATAGATCTTAAGATGTTTAAGCAGTCCAGTATGTTTTATTAGCGATATATATTCTTCTCTTCACTTCTTTACTGACATTGTTATCTGAGGTAACTACTGAACCTAGATATGTAAAAATTTTCACGCTTTCCATGTTATAGTCTCCTATTGTCAGATTCTGTAGGTTTCTGGCCTGTCAATTTACTGGCCTTCATGTATTTGGTTTTTATTTCGTTAATTTTTAGGCCACTGTTTTGTGCCGCTCTTTATATCGCATTAAATGCTTCTATCATTTTATAGTGATTTTAGTAATTATGTTTTTACGAAGTTAGTTTCTTTTTGACAGACTAAAGTGGCTGGAAATTACTATACGACCAAGCACACGTGCTCATAGCGCATTTTCGACCTCTTTTGCAAACTTATATGACTTAAAAATTTATAGCACGTATAAAGATAGTAAGTTTCTATTATATGTAAAATATATATTTTATAAAAAAGTTACCGTAATTTAGTTTATATCGTTAGGTTACGCCAAATATAGGCAACCAACTTAAACTTTTTGTTAGCATTTATGCTGAGAATATATTTAATTTTATTATTATTTTTTAAAGTGATGATAATAATGTTGAATAAGCCATATTTCAAATGATATATAATCACAAGACGTACTTAATATTGTGTTATATAATATAATCCTCATAAAGTACGTTAGATAAAAAATATAATATTCATATTATAATTAAAAAATATTATGCATCAAAAAGATAATACAATATCATCAAAAATATAATTCAAAAATATTATAATATTCTATTATTACTATCATAAACTAATTTTTCTTCTAATTTTAGCTAATTTCTATTAGAAACGTACTTTATGAAGATTATATAAAATAATTTTAAGTACTTTTGTGATTAAATATCATTTAAAATATTGCTTATTCAGCATTATTATCATGACTTTTAAAAAATAATAAATTAACTGGAAAATATTAAACGTTTATTAAAATATTCTCAAGAAACTCCAGGTAATTGCCAAAAAAGTTTAAGTTGGTTGCCTACATTTGGAGCAACTTAACGGTATAAACTAAATTACTGTAACTTTTTATAAAATATATTTTTTATATATAATATACATTTTATATATAATAGAAACTTTATACATGCTATATATACATGGATGTTAACTGAAATGTTTTTGTTATTAAGAATATATTTACAGAACTTCATAAATATATTTTAGTGATCAACCTACGCCGAATGAGCAAATAATTAAAAAAAATGGTTAAAAGTCTGCAATAGTAGTATACTTGAGCTATTAATACTGAGAAGTAGGAATTGTTGTGTTGTAGGTTTCCGACAATGAGTCTGTCAAAATATGCCCTAGCTAAGCGAATGGAGAGTAGGCCCGTTCTCACATGGATTGTATCTGTTAGTTCGTTTTGAATTCGAATTTTTCTTTGTATTTTTTTAAGTGTTTCTTTTACTATATCAATGAGTTAAGTTGGAATATTAAACTCATTCAGTGCATGGATCAAAAATTCTCAATGGATGCTATCATAGGCACTCTCAAAGTCAATGAAAAGATGATGTGTGTATACATTACATTCATTAGACTTTTCCAAGATTTGCCTCAAGACGAAGATCTGATCTATTGTGGACTTCTACCTGCGGAAACCACATTGATATCCCCCAATGATTTGTTCTGCATATGGTCTTAATCGGTCATACACTATATTTGACAGTATTTTATATGCCACACTCAGTAGCGTTATTGCCCGGTAGTTTTTACATTGAAGCTAGTCTTCCTTTTTATGTAGTTTGATAATTACTCCGGTATTCCAGTCTTGTGGCAGCTGTTTAATTATTGAATATGTTCACTATTAGTTCTTGTATCGCATTCAATAGTTTCCACCTCCCTTTATTAATTCTGCGCTAATGTTGTCTAATTCAGGTGACTTGTTGTTTATCAGTCCGGTAATTGTTTCTTGCATTTCAGCTACTGAAGGGAGGTTGTTTCTCTGGTATCCGTTAATCCAGTATAATTCCATCATATAGTGGATCTTCGTTTTTTTCAAACTTTTCTTTGAAGAATTCTGTCCATCTTTGTAGTATTTCACTCTGTTGAGTTACTATAAGAGTTACTAATAGATTGTCGACAAATTGTCGAGGTTTAAAATTGCAAATGGTTTTGGCGCACGCGCTCCTGTGTCGGGACGACCGCTGAGAATTTCTAGGTAAACGCTTGTTTGTTACGTTATATCAAAACTAACCGTAGGCTATTAAAATAATCTGTCTACGGACGTTTTCACACTGTTAGATTATTTTGTCCAATAATAGCAATGCATTAGTTCGATCTCACACTTCTGATTAATATGTATATTAACTTCTCAATTTTTCAGAAAATTAAGGTTTCTGGGGGGGCGATTGCCCCCATCGCCCCCCCCCCCCTTGGGACCACCACTGGTCTATCATCATGTTTATTCTGTAGGTCTTCTATCTCTTCGCAACTTTCTACAAGCCACTGTGTTTTTGCTTCTACTATTTTTTTTTCTTATTAGTCTTTGTATTTCTTTATATTTATTCCAGTCTTTGTTCTTGTGTTGTCGTCTCACACTCATCATTTCTAATATTTCATTAGTTATCCATGGTTTCTTGCCTCTTTGATTCGTGTATTTAAGGTGGTCTTCAGCTTTTAGAAATACAGTCTTAAGTTCTTTCCATATTTGGTTTAAGTCGTCGAATTCTTCTGGTACATCATTTTCCTTTTGTCTGTTTTTAAGTTCTCGACATTCGTGGTTAAGTTCTTGTGATATCTGCTAGCTCGTTTCTATATCCTTGAGTAAGCTCATGTCTAATTTCTGTTTTCTCTTCTTTCTTTTTATGCTTTTCGGCGTGTTTTTGAATTTGGCGACGAGCAAAGTGTGGTCGGAAGGGACATCTGCATCGGGGTAAGTTTTTGAGCTTTGTATGCTATTTCGGTATCTCTGGTTGATCATGATATAATCTATTTGGTTTCTGAATAAATTTTTATCATTGTCTTGTGGCGATTTCCACGATATTGCCGATCATAGTTTATCCTATGTATACTTTATAGGTACGTACCTACATAAAATAATAAAAACGCCAAGAACGCTATTCCTTAGTTTATTGTTTATGGAAGTGTTTAACAGGAATGTTTACAACAATACTGTTTAAAAATCGATCAAAAATAGCTTGTAAATCTACACTAATATATATTTTCGATGTATTAACAAAACATATATTTCATAAATAATAGTCTTAAAAATATTCTTATACAAAAATGATCAAAAACAGCAGAATCTTAAAACTCAAGCTAAAACTCTCAAAAAATGTTAAAATTTCAAAAACTTTATTTTTAATTAAAACTTGCAACAACAATGTTGTATATTATTGTAATAGTACTACTTGTGTGCAATATTATATATAACGATGGAAGAAATTGATTTCTTTAGTACTCAAGAAAGATCGAAATCTTAGTTGAAGAGTACAACGTTTGAAATACTTGGCAGAAAGAAGTGTTAGCTATTTATTGGTGCAATTATTTCTCCAATTTGGTTCTGAAATATATTTCTTTAGTTAATATCACAATTTTAATTCAACCAAAAATCAAGTTTCTGGCTTGAGTTTAAAAGTTACACAACGACTAACAGTAGGCTAAGTACCTAACATCTAACAGGCAACTATGTGGTTCTAAGTACTATAAAAGACTCTGTTATTTTTGAGTACCAAACAGCTTCAACATTAAAACCCTTGAAATAGTTTTAACACAAAACCGCTGGAATGGTTCCAAGTTTATTTGTTCTTAATTTACATGTGTCTTGTGTTCCCGAAATTGATCCCTGATTGGGTTGCACCTTTGTTGCTTCCCATTTGAAGTCCTATGATTGTTTGACCAGCACGAAGCTTCTCTTCTGAGAACATTCTCTCGTTCTTTTCGGCTTCTTTTGGTCCGATGTGTGGTTTGCCATATTTGTCAGCCTAAAACACATATTAAGTTATTACATTAATAAGTACTGGTAGAGTTTTCTTAAATTTGAAGGGTTTCACTTTTTGAAGCCCATTTCTCTTTAATATAATAATGGATGAAATAATACAAGCAGTACGTAAAGGTCATGGCTACAGAATGGGAAACAAAGAAATCCAAATATTATGTTATGCAGACGACGCCGCATTAATCGCCGAGACAGAAAACGAGCTCCAAAGATTAACGCATCTTCAACACAACAGCCAAGAAATACAATATATCAGCAGAAAAAAACCAAATGTATGACATCTAAATACCCACTATGATGTAAAATCGAAATTGATGGGAAAATAATAAAGCAGAAAGCAAGACATGGGAATAGATATAACTAGTTACGAGGATGTTAAAGAAGTACGACAACAAAGCTTAAAAGAAAGTAAAGCGGCGAGATCTCTTAAGGACACAATCTGGAAGAACAAACACCTAAGACAAGACACAAAAGTAAGAATCTTGAAGACAGCAATTAGACCTATATTAACATACACAGTGGAGACAAGACCTGATACATCTAACACGAGACGATTACTAGAAACACCAGAGATAAAAATACTCCGACTAATATCAGAGAAAAGTCTGTTGGATAGGGAGAGAAGAAACCATGCAATATAAAACACATGAATGGATGGATGACAAAACGGAAACAGGAGTGGAACAAACACATTAGTAGAATGGCAGAGGATAGAATAGTACGAATAGCACGAGATAAGTCACCAAATTGACGAAAAAGTATTGGCAGACCAAGAAAAATATGGTGTGACAACTTAAACAATTTAGCAGGCTAATACTGAAGAAGAAACAGGTTTTAAAGCCTACATACTAGAAGGGATAAGACTCTTCAACAGAAATGATGTAAGATCGGCCTGTTGGATTTAGATAGGACGTTGTATTGTCCTATTTTGTGTATTTTCACCACTTTTATAATTATACGAGTCTTTAGTATATAACTTTGGGTTACCCTAGCCCTAAAGATCCCCTTAAGATGATAGTATGGGCTAAAAGATGCTCTATCCTTGTTGTAAAACGGCAGGAATTGTTCCATCCTCCCCTGGAGATTTAAATGGCACAAAGTGATTTATAGCGTAGTCTACATATTCCGGTTTGATGTTTATTGCATAGAATTCCCTTTGTTTTTTCCTAGTACGTTTAAGTGATTCTAGGTTTTCAGTCTAAGTCTGCTCATCAATAATTGTGGGTCATGGAAAGTTTTATAGTGAGAGCTCTAGTATTTCTTTTTTAGATTCGGTAAAGGTACCATCAGGTCTTTTAAGTAAGCTAGTTCCTGTGTCAGATCCTTAAAAAGAATCTTGTGGATTCTTGTACTCATATATATATCTGATATATCAGATATATCTGAAATACTTT
Source organism: Diabrotica balteata (assembly GCA_918026665.1). Classification (NCBI taxonomy): domain Eukaryota; kingdom Metazoa; phylum Arthropoda; class Insecta; order Coleoptera; family Chrysomelidae; genus Diabrotica; species Diabrotica balteata. Next base: position 12,446,593 of record OU898283.1, on the reverse strand, counting down.
GGAGTTGGCACACCAAATTGGCGAAGAAGTATTGGCAGACCAAGAAAAAGATGGTGCGACAATTGAAACAATTTAGGAGGCTAATATTAAAGAAGTAACATGCTTTTGAAGCCTACATACAAGAAGGAAGAAGTAGAAGGGTTTCAATAAAATTTGAATAATATTTATCTATAAAAATAGAAAACTATACATCTATAAGCCTCCTCTACCTATGAACAACTTTTACCAAAATAGTCACCTGTAGCTTAGAAAATAAACTTAACCTCTATCAATCGATAGAATAAGCTGGTTTTCGCTCAGGTTTCACTATCAATGATCATCTTATAGCGCCAAAAACCTTAATAGAGGAAACTATAGAGCACAAATGGTTTACATCAGAGTTAAAACATTTACTTTATGAGAAGAAAAAAGCACATAAAAAAATTAAAATGACTGGTGGTGATGAGAACTATTGTCTTTTTTCCGATCTCAGGGAACAATGTAAAGAGCTTAGCAAGTATTTACAAAGGCGTCATGTGAATGAAATTGAGGCTAGCATTTTTCATAATTCTAGTTCTTTCTGGAAATATATTAATAATAAACGCAAATCTCATGTTCTACCATCGAGTATGAGTTATGGTAATGAAAGTAGTGAAAATGGTTCAGATATTGTGAATTTATTTGCTGGGTTCTTTTCGACTGTCTATAATAAAGGAAAAATAAATCAGATTCCTAATTTTAAGTACGAAAATTATGTAAATACTAATAATTATTTAATTAATGTTAAGGATATTATTGATAAGATACAGACTAATCCGTGGAAACTGACAGCGGGTCCAGATGGTATACCAATGTATTTTATTAAAAAATGTGTATTCACTCTTGCTAAATCTATTCAGTTATTATTCAATAAGTCATTAACTTCTTCTACATTTCCTGATTTTTGGAAAGTGAGTTTTTTAAAACCCATTTTTAAATCTGGTCAAAATAATAATGTTGAAAATTACAGGACTGTTTGTTTGCAGTCTGAACTACCAAAGTTGCTTGTTTTTTTTGTTAACCATATGTTAACCTACGATTGTAAAAATTTAATTCTCGGTCAACAACATGGTCTCTATCAAAAGAAATCTACTTGTACAAATCTTATTTTGTATTCAAACTTCATTGTTGATTCTATGGAATCGGGAAACCAAGTTGACTCCATATATGCTGATTTTGCCAAAGCATTTGACAGGGTAAATCACGAAATATTAATTGCTAAACTTCGTGGATACGGAATTGGAGATAATTTATTGGGTTGGATCACGAGCTATTTAACAGATCGTTCACAAATAGTAAAATATGGTGATTTTGTTTCTGAAGCGATTAATGTTACTTCGGGTGTACCTCAAGGTTCTCACTTAGGCCCACTTCTATTTAATCTGTTTGTGAATGATATATCATCAGTAATTACTAATAGTGAATTTCTATTGTTTGTTGATGGCATAAAGATCTTTAAAGCAAGTAAAAATACCTCTGATATGGATGCTCTTCAGTCTGACTTAAATAATTTATCTCGTTGGTGTGACATTAATGCCTTATATTTAAATATAAAAAAGTGCTATAAAATTACGTTTTCCAGAAATACTAAACATCCGTTATATAGAACTTACATACTTAAGGGAGTATCGATTACAAAAGTAAATCAAATTAGAGACCTTGGAATTACATTTGACCAAAGACTAATGTTTGATAGGCATATTAATAATATTACATCGCGGGCTTATAGAATGCTCGGCTTTGTTCAAAGGAACTCCCGAGAATTTTCAATATTTACTTTCAAGATTTTGTATTGTTCTCTAGTTCGGTCCATTTTGGAATATTGTAATATTATTTGGTATCCATATTATAATATGTATATTGATCAGTTGGAACGAGTTCAAAATAAATTCCTAAGAATTTGCAGGTATAAAATGAGTTTTAATAGAACTAACTGTGATTATAACTATATTCTTTGTCAACTTAATATGAAAACTTTAGAAAATAGAGAATCTGAGTGTGAATTGCGTTTTTTGCATAAAATTCTTAATGGTTATATTGATTGTCCGGAACTGCTGGAATTAATTGTTTTTAATGTAAATTCTAGAAGAACACGCTCTCCTGACCTGTTTAGACTAAAGTTTCATCACACTAATTATGGTAAAAGTGGGTCAATCACAAGGATGTTGAGAACTGCCAATAATTTGCAAGATAGTGTTGAATTGTTTAATTTATCCGTGTCCTCGTTCAAGAATAGTTTAAAGAAATTGAGACGTTAATGTTAATAACACTTTTTTAAATTGTAATATATGACTACAGTTTATATGTTAATTATATGTGTATACTGTAATTTTTGTAACGAAAAAGGGTTCATCCCGTTAAATAAAGAAACAAACAAACAAACAAACAACCGTTCACCAGTCATAGTTTTTGTTGGTTTCTCAAAGGCTTTCGATATTATAGAATTGATCTGAATAATCAGGGCTCTAACCCAGGGTCGTATAGATTACAGATACAGCAGAAATACCAAAACACTAGCTAAAATAAATAAACTATATAAAAAATCAATAGCAAGTGTGCAACTACATGAAAAAACTAATGAGTTTTCATTGGAGAGAGGTTTTAGAAAAGATGACAAGATGCCGTTTAAGCTCTTTACAGAAGTTCTGGTGCATGCTTTCACAAAAGTTAATTGGTATAAGATCGAGATAAAAATCAACGAAAAAATGCGTAATAACCTTCGATTTAGATAAAATATTCTCCTCATTCGACGTATACGTATGTTAGTAAGGATGTATTTTGCCTCCTTTAATATTTAATCTCTGTTCTAAAAGAATATTTAGCGAGGATTTGCACGAAATTAATAACGAGATTCTACTAAACATCCTACCGGTTGAACATCAGATACACAGAGAAAACCATTGTATATGCGGACAAACTAGAAGACCTACAAGTGCTTATGAACAGAATCACGTACCACAGTCATCAATATGGATTGAATATAAATGCAAAGAAGACAAAGCTCATAATAATTAGAACGAAAAAGATAACAGAAAGTCAACTATAAGTCAACTTAATCCCAGAAGAAAGACTGAAGCACTACAACTACCTCGGCACCATAAAAACTGAAGCATGGATCAACAACTAGGAAATAAGAGGCATGCATTGGAAAAGCTAGATGAACCTTCAACTGGATTAAGGCTTTCTTCAAAAGCCACAATCTCTCTTTTGGTATAAAAGTAAGAACGCCGCGATGCTACATCTCTGTTCTGTTTTATAGTGTTAAACCGTGAACATTCAACGACGATTGGAAACGTTTGAGATAGTGGCTATAACGGAGAATATTCAAGAGCCAGTGAAATGATAGAATTGCAAATGAAGAGGTATTCAAAAGAATGAAGAAGAACCAAGAGGTACTGAACACCATTGGAAAATCTTTATGACCCTTAAGAGAAAGGTATACATCAATGCTTGCTTCTAGTTATAACATTTGAATCCAAAACACCAACAACCACTAAAAATAATACTTCAATCAACATTATTCACAGTTCAATTGAATAATGATTCACAGAAGAACGGGAATAAAAAACATCATAGAAAAACTATCAAGGTTGACATGGAGATTTGCAGGACATGTAGTACAGCTCAGTGATGATAGATGTACTAAGAGATTATTAGAATGAAGACCATGTGAAGATAAAAAAAGTAGGGAAAGACCACCGACTCTATGGACAGACCAGAAACAACAAATTTCTTGGAGGCGTAGGAAGGAGGCTTTTGTCCAGTAGAAGATGCAATAAGTCGAATGATGATGACGATGATCTTCAAAGGAAGTCTAAAACTTTTTGCGTAATTTGTATATTTAATTTTAATCGTTTTTGGTTTTATCCAACCATCATCAGCGGTATTTAAACATTTGCAAAATGTAACAAACATTACAAAAAACAACATAAAATGTTATTTAAACTTAAAATTGAATAACATAATTTAACTGAAAGGGACCATCCTACGCCATTACTTGAAAATGGCGACCATGTTTATGATATGTCAAAGTGTCACTTCTTCTCTTTTTCAAGTGTCTTCTCCATTAGTAAAGCTTAGCAATAATTTCAGCGAACTGTGAGAGGTTTTATGCCATTTTTAGAAGTGTACGTGAATGGTTTTGTCAAATGAAGAATGTTTTCCAACCAGGAACACTGAGTACGGTTAGGTCCTTAACGGGGCTCTATTTTTCATTACATTATTAGTTTTGAGACCACGTATCTTTCGTGTTAAGAATTTCATGGGTGGATCGTGTGACTAATGTTGAGGTCCTACGTAGAATAGGCAAAGAATGCGAGATTATTAACACCATGAAAGAGCGCAAACTAGAATATCTTGGTCATGTTATGAGGAATAAACAGAGATACGGCTTGTTGCAACTTATTCTTCAGGGCAAGGTATTTGGAAAGGGAGAACCAGGGAGAAGAAGAATATCTTGGCTTCAAAACCTGAGAAAGTAGTTTAATACATCGACAACCGGACTATTCAGAATAGCAGCAAGCAAAGTTAGGATAGTCATGTTGATCGCCAATATCCGGAACGGATAGGCACCTAAGAAGAATATGTAAGATCTTTCGTGTCGAGAGATGTGTCCTAAGTAAGAGGTCTTGTTCATCTAGATCTAGAGTAATACTGTTTTTACAATTCTTCTTAAAACGTTATTCCTCGATACTTCATTAAACTTATTAGTTAATAATTATTAATGGTTATATGGAAGAGAAGCATTCTTACCTTCCTGCCTAATGATTGCAAGCAAATGACAACTGAGTTAAGGTTCTGCCTCTCCCACAGATCTACAGTCTGGAATGTTTCCTGAGGTGGTACACCTAATTGTTTGGCAGCTTCTAGGAAGGCGTTGATATTTTCCATACATTTGAAAGCCATTGCGGAGGTGTTAATTTTCTTTACCATTCCGGGTTGGATGTTATTTACTAATCTAAAAAAAAAACAACAATTATTCAAATGAAATTTAATCATTTCCCTACAAAAATTAGTAAGCCCAAAACATATTTATGTATTTTAAAAGTTTTATTGATTACTAGAGTCAACACATTACAAACTATGGCGACCTATGGTTTGTACACTGCGACTTTTATAGCTCTGCTGTGCATTAGTTCTGTCATTTAAAGCGTCCCATTCTGCCCTGTCCTCTTAATGATGTACCACAGCATTGATAGTGGCCTTTTTCATAAAGCCTTATCTTTCTGGTTTGTCGTATCTCCAGTTTTGTGAAGATGATGACATAAAATGTATAGCAAAATTTTAATTAAAATATCTAGGGGTAGTGTTCTTACTCTAGGAATATCAAATTCCGACCGTTTTGTGTGTGTGTTTTTTTATATGTTTGCATAGTATGTTATGAAGTGAACAAGCACTCGAGGAAGAAGATCTTGGTCTGATAATAAATGGTGAGATGATCAACAATATAATGTATGCTGACGATACAGTTCTCCTAACTGGAACGCTAGTAGAACTACAACATCTCGCTCAAAGTCTCAATATATACTGTAACAGTTACGGCTTGAAAATTAATTTGAAAAAAAACAAAACAAAATTTATGGTAATCACGAAATCAAAGAACATCAGAGCTAATCTTGTAATAGACAATACAACGATTGAGCGTGTGCCCTGTTATAAATATCTAGGTCTTGGATCACAGACGATACTGATCACACAAAAGAGATTAGATGTAGAATAGAAATCGCTAGATCAGTCTTTAATAGAATGCGCAAACTCTTTTGCAATCGTGATATCAATATAAAGTTACGAATACGAATGCTGCGGTGTTATGTCTTTTCTACCCTGTTATATGGAGTTGACACTAAAACAGTTGACCATAAAAAACATCGAAGCTTTCGAGATTTGGTGCTATAGGCGCATTCTCAGAATATCATGGATGGACCGCGTCACTAACACGCAAGTACTCCAAACTTTAGACAAAAGATGCGAAATTCTAAATGAGATAAAAACTAGAAAGATGGAATACTCTCACATTGTGAGAGGTGAAAAGTACAAACTTTTAAGAAATATCATGCAGGGCAAAATTAAAGGCAAAAGAAGTGTGGGAAGAAGAAAAATATCGTGGCTTCGTAATCTACGTGAATGGTTCGGGTGTAGTTCGATTGAACTTTTTAGGTGCGCTGCTAACAAAGTCGCAGTGGCCATGATGATTTCCAATCTCAGAAGAAGAAGAAGAAAGAAGTAGTATGTTATACGTAAGTTGTGTAATGTAGGTCTGTATTAGTAAGTACTGTGTCGAACACTGTATTAGATTGTCCTGTATTGTATGTTGCGTATGTATTGTTTATTCTGGAAAAGAACATGCCAATATAAAGTTAGGTTAAGGTTTTGCACCTTTTAGAGTCAAAATACATGTAGGCCATTGCGTTTACATGGACATCTTGACAAACATGAACAACAGCTTTGATTTAGCCAAAAATTTGGTTGGATTTTTAAGTTACTGCACAGGAACTCTTCAAATTGACCGTAAAAATAATCCTGCATAAGTAAAACAAGCAAAACTTGTTAAAGGTGCAACAATTGCCCGTTGCCGAAAAGGAGTATTAGTTGGCAAATGGAAGTTTAAGAGGAGACGTTTACTATATAACAACAGAATGTCAAAACACCTTACAAGTTACAACAAGAAGAGGTCAGCGTGTAATGTAACCAGAACCTATTAAATAAATATATACCAGAAACAGATATAATAAAAATATGTCTGGTGTTGAGCGACAAGGCCAGATGCTTATCTATTATCCGTGTAAATGAAAAACTGTACGATGGCTAATAAAAATATTTATACATATTATGCAGATGATGCTTACAAATGCCCACATACTATATATATAGAAGTATTCTGGAAAAAAGATTGGTCTTTATGAATTTCGTTTAGAACTCGTTAAATCACGTTACAAAAGATCACCTAGTAACAAAACGAGAGGTATAAGATCTAAAGGGAAAAGTTCTGAGAAATGAAAAATCACTATAACTTACAGCGAACGAAATATCCGTAAAGATACAATTTACGAATACAAAACCTGTCCCCATACATCTGGATTTTGTGTGGATTGATGTCAAATATCCCACATTTACCTTAGTTTTGTTTTATATGTCTATATTTTATGTTATTTTGTATTTCTTGTTTTATTTTATATTAGTACATAAATGTTCCCATTAAAACTGATTTTTATCAATATTATTTACAAAACGCACCAACGCGTCGTACGGCGTCTTTATACAAATACTAGATAAGCTCCAGTGACGCTCTAGCGCATTCATCAGCAACCCTTATTGTATATATGTGCTTTTAATTTAAAAATACTTACTTTATTCGAACTTTTCCAAAAACTAATAAATAAACGTTTATGTATCAAAAACAGTAACCAGCTCTTGGTGAAAACCTACTAAATAATACTAAGAATAAATCGGCAGTTACCGTGTTAAAGCTTTTCTAATTAAAATTCGCTTTTCGGTCATTCTTAGACTTCGAAATTACAAACATCAATAATTTTCGCGATATGGGGGAGATTTGTTGCTTTTAGATGTAAGTAGTTATAGTATATGTCTGGTTTAAGTTAAGTTCTAATTTCTGCCATATTTTCAAGGGTTTTTACAGCAATTGTAATAAAATTAGATTTTGTTACACGTTTTAACTGTCTACACGTTTTTTCTTTTTCGTGCATAAGTGATTTGATAAAATAATTACTTATTTCTGAGACTAACGATGTTTTTTATGTAGTCACATTGTTAAACTAAATTGAAAACTACTGTTCTCTATTTTATTACGACATTGTCTATTACATAAATTCGTTTTCTACACTAAAACCGACATGGTTTGTACAATTTGTAAAAGGTGTCTATTACTTCGCAACAGCAACCCATACATTAAGGGGAGACAGTTATTGCTGGTTGCTAGTCTTTGGTTCTTCTTCAGTGGCTAAGTGAAGTCAACCTTAGAGAAATTGAAAACGATCCTTGCTTGTCAAGCTTTTTTAAAACATATTTATGTTATACGGTTTTATTATATGCCACTGAGTATACTGGGTGGTGAATCGCCAAACGGGCCATAGGAAATTCAATGTAAAATTCTAAATTGTTGAATTTCTGCTAAAATACGCATATTTTTACAAATACTACTACTTTGTAGTGTTGTTTACAAAGCAATAAAATTGATGAAATGTATTCAGTTCATATGAACGGAATTTATTCCTTTTCAAAAATTTTAAGGCCGTAAAATTATGAATATTAAACTGGTCTGCAATGGTCCGAGAATTTATTCTACGATTTTTCTACAACTGCTGTTAATACATTTACTTTATTTTCTTTTTCTAATTTTTTTTTATCTCAGCAATATTGTTTGTACATGTACAGTTAGAAATCACGGTCCCATTATTTTCAAAATTTTGTAAAATCCTTTGAATTGTTGAATGACTTTGAATTGGTCTATTGGAATATCTTACGCTAAATAAAGAACTGACAATTCGCGCACTATTGCCTAAATACAACATTTTTATTATTGCTAGTTTCTCCTCAACTGAATACATTTTTTAATCAACTATAGGTATTGTTTTTTAAACAATAAATCACAAAATGAAAATTTTGGAAATTTAAATATTGTCAAATATCAGAAACATAAACATAGATAAATAATATAATAACATAAATATGACCAAACATGTCATACTCATTCTTGTCTTTTGTGTGGCCTGAATTTAAGGAGTGGCCTGAAAAATGAAATATATTTTTATAAAATTTTTGAATACATTTAATTCGTAGAACAATTTTAACACTTGTTTTTAATACATATTTCAGTCCTCTACCAATAGTTTCTTATGACTTTTGATGTAAAATAACTAGGTAAGCAGGAACTCAACAATTCAGAATTTCCCATTGAATTTCCTATGGCCCGTTTGACGATTCACCACCCTGTATGTTCTTTGAACATACTTCTTAATGAAAAATAATGTTTTTAACGAAAAATTAAAATATAATATTTTAAATAAAAAAAATTATATAAAATAAATATTACAAAAAATTCTTGACGTCTTACAAATGTCTACTGGACGTAAACAAGTAACTTAAGTTAAATAATAGCCCTTATATAAATTATCTACCTTAATTATATTTTTGGTCCATTCACAGAAGCTTGTAATTAGACCAGGGAACAAATGATTTTCCGAATACACTCGTTGATACAGGTATTTACTGCTTTTGATACATTTGATGTTAACAATAAACAAAATATGTTAAAGAATAAATTTCTTCTTTATCTTATTATTAGAGCTTCTATTTATAAACCATATCGCTTCTCCGGAGCAACAATGACGTAAGTGTAATTTTGTGCAGTTTTGAGTTAAATGTGTGAAAAAAGTCAGAACGTGACATTCTATCGGATGGAACAATATCATAAAGGTAGTACATTTATTGGCAGCTGGGAAGCATTTGCGCAGTGAATTTAAATCCGAATTCCTCGAGTTTAGACCCTAATAGTATGTTACTACATAAGCCTTGTGAACTTGGACCACGTAGGTACTTTCCTTTTTAATCAAACTTTCTTTTATTGATTATTAATTACTTTTAGATAATCTACACATTTCAAACAATTATGAAACACAACCCTTTGAAATATGAGTACTTTGAGAAAAATGTCTCGAACAGTCTACGATGAGCAACATTCCTCAGATGATGGGAACAGCTTATTTGGAGAAGATAGTGACAACTATGTATCGTCAGAAGATAAAATATCGTTGGAAAGTAAAACAAATTCGAACCCTGCCATAAAAGAGAAAAAGAGACCCAGAAGTCCATTTTCTGAAAATAAAATAAGTCCTCTGAATAATACAGAAAATTGTACGCTCATCAAGAAAGGTAAGAAGAGGGTAAGACATCCAGAAAAATGGAGAAAAAATAAAACGACACTCCTTAAGAATTCAGAAAAAAGTTATATTTCAAGAACTAAAAAAGTTGTGAATAAAAAAAAAAACAATGGAACCTACTTGCTCTAATCATTGCATTCAGAAGTGTTCAGAGAAGTTTAGCCAAGACCAAGAGCTGATTTTTTAAGCAGTATTGGAATCTAGGATCACTGCAGAGACAACATGATTATTTGTCTTCTTGTATTGAACCACTTCAGTTGAGTTATCGCCGCATAACAACTTTCCAAACACCTAGAAGCCAAAACTGTGCTTTCTATCTGCTTCACAATGGAAAGCGAATGCATGTATGCAAAACATACCTGATTAACACTTTTGGCCTTATGGAGAGAACAATTAGAACAATTATCTAACCAAAATATTCTGAGTCATTACCCAAGGGTTAACGCATTAAGACAGTTTGTAGATGGCGGTTTATCCATTGCAGCAATGTACAATAAGACGATTTGGGCCAGCCTGCTGCAAACTGTGACGCCTACGCCCACATATTTAATACACAATTCAATATTGGTTTCCTTTTCCCAAATAAAGACCAATGCGACTTGTGTAAATCATTTAAAAATGCGCCTGACGAAGAAAAAGAAAAATTACAATATCAGTATAAGTCACATCAAGAGAAAAAAGAACTAAGTAGAACTGGGAAAGCTTCAGACAAGAAAAGGCAAAACAAGAAGGATCAAATACAGTTTTGGTAATGTACAAGCTGTCCTTACAGTACCTATGGGACAAACATCAGCTTTTTATTATAAATCAAGATTAAATTGTTTTAATTTTACGATATCAGAAATAAGCAATGACAAGACATCCTGTTACTTCTGGCATGAAGGTCTGGGACAAAGAGGAGCAGTCGAAATTGGTTCATGTGTCCTGACATTTCTTGAAGAAATCGCAATACACATCCTCAATATGACAAAATTCTTTATTCCGATAACTGCTGTGATCAGCAAAAAATCAGATTTGTTCTTGCAATGTATTACTCCGCAATTAAGAAGTTTCAGTTAAATTCCATAACACATAAGTAACCTCATCTGACGTCATACACGGAACGAAGGTGATGTAGTCCACAGTATCATCGAAAAAGCTATGAAAAGAGCTAAAAAGTCAGGACCGATATACGTTCCCGATCAAATTATGTCAATTATTAGAAACGCAAAGAAAAAAAGGAAACTCTCTTATACTAAAAGAATTAAGTAACAATGTCTTCATCAATTTGAAAACGCTTGCTAACGACATCGGCTTCAGCTGCCAGAAAAATATACACGGCTGACAAATAAAATTTTCAGATATTAAAATGATTCGCTTTGAGAAGGAAATTGATAGGTTATTTTACAAAACCAGCTACAAACAGGTGGATTGGAATCAGTCCTATGCTATAACTGTAAAAAGTAGACTAGTGACAGGAACAAGAAATGTAGACAATGTTAGAAAAAGACCTGCACATATTTCAAAAAGTCCGATCTCTGAAAATAAGAAAAGGGACCTAGGAAATTTATATCAAGTAATGTAATTCCCAAATATTACGAACCTCTTTTAATGGCTTGTTTTGAATTGTGAATGTTTTTGTTAATTTTTTAAAGGTGTTCAAAAAACAAATAATACTTTTTAGTAATTCTGAGTAGTGTTTTTGTTAGTTTGAGTAGTTTGTATTATTTGCTGACAATAAAATTCTATACCTAAACCTTTTTTTAAGTTTTTTTAATGTTACTATTGTAGACCAACTCAAACCGATTCAGAAACTTTTTTAAAAATATTGGAAGAACAATGACGCAACTGGGAGGCTGCAAAGTTCTGAGACCTGTGTAGACTCAAAAAGTTTATATTATCAAAACACTAAGAGTGTCATTTAAAAGTAGACTTAATTTGCCATTAAAAACGTTATTTCAGTTTCAAAAATATTCACTTAAACTTTCACTTGTTTACTTTCGTGTGAAAATATTTTTAAAAGTTAATTTTCCAGCATTTTAGTAATGTGTACTTGCGTCATCGAGCAAAAAGACAAAAGAGGGAATGTAAAGATAGTGGGGGCAAACATATTGTTAGACAGGAAGTGCGATCTTTAGAGGCCACATTAAACAAGCAAAGAGAGTCTCTCTCCTTGTTTGACTAAAATCTGAATCAAATTTAGTTGGGTTATGTTATTATTTGTCCCAAATGTCACATGAAATCTTATTTATATTGAAGTTTTTTAACAATTGTGTCGCATTTTAGACTATTATATTATATAGCATATATAATATTATGTAGCACTACTGTTGATAAGTGTCGGAAAATTTAAATTTGGCGCATTCGCATTTCCGGATATGTCCGCCATCAGAGGCCACTTTTTTGGTCTCCTTTATATAAGGATTAGATTCCTTCTTTTGTCTTTTTGCTCGATGACTTGCGTCGATGTTGCTCCGGAGAAGCGATATCTAAACCACGTAATATCGCTATTTGATTTTAAATACCGGTGAAGACCGGTAAATTATATGGAGAGGTAACACAATTTTAATGAAAAGGCACATAAAATCATTTAAAATGCAACCCACAACAAAGGATAATAATTGTATAAAAACATCATTCATTCGAATTTTCTGAGCACATATATTTGCAATAATAATTACAGTATTTAAAGAATATGTGTTAACAAAAAATTATAATCTTACAACAGCCACATGGCTATGTTATCTGAACATTAACCACACCGTGTCTGGTTTATAATTATAATAAAGACGGCGCTGGTATAATGATTTAATAGGTCTGATACAGAATACCAAAAGCGGAACGATATTGACCATCTCTAGAGTGTACAATAACCAGCGGCCAGACCAAGCCATGACTCACATTTCCTTTTATGCCAATACGTTTGAAGTTTAAATAAATTTAAAATAAGCCATGACATCATTTTCGGTTTACCATGGAATTTTATTGACTATTGATTCTTTTACTTTTTTATCAATGTTTATTGTAGATGATATGAACGCCCTATTTAAATATATTAAGATAACAAATATTATTTATAAAATGTTTTGTCATTTTTTAAGTGCAGCTACAATGCCAAATGAAAAAAAATCCAGTTATGAGTTGAGATTCTTGAACAATATGCACAAATATATTAGTAAAAATATCCACGAATAAGTAATGAATAGTAAACATGTCTCAAGTCTCAAGATCAGTATGGTAATATTTTAATTATCTAATTTATTTATGCAACAAAAATATTGTGAATATAAAAATCAAATTGATACAATTTCTTCAAAATTTCAGAAATCATTGTAATTTGTGTTTAAATATCTTATATTGAAAAGAAAATTTATTAACACAATTCTTGTTATAGTCAAATCTTAATAAATGAAGCGGATACAGAATGGAAAATCATCATCATCATCATCATTGGTGCTACAGCCCTATAAAAGAGCCTCGACCCTCCCAAGTCTACTACTCCAGTCAGTTCTATCCATTGCCAACTGTTGCCAGTTTGCTGCGCCTATTTTTCTACCATCCTCATCTACACCAACCCTCCATCTGAGTTTTGGTCTACCCTTACTTCTACTTCCCATAGGTTATGACATAATAATTCTTCTAGGAGGGTTGTTCTGCTGTGGTCTTGCCAGATGTCCTGCTCATCTTAGTCTTCCTATTTTTATAAGAAATACTACGTCTTTACCACCAAATATATGTAAGCACATAAGCAGAATGGGAAAGACAGGTGTGGTCAAAATAGTAAGAGATAAATCACCAATCTGTGTTGATACAGCTGTGGCATCTCAGGGAAGTACATTCAATGAAGTCGAAGAGTAAAGCTGACAGATCCCTAGAAAACTTAGCACTATACTATGACGAAAACCATCTGAAACCCATTCCTACAAAAACCCAGGTGTGTACTTTCCACCTTCCACAAGCATGCCCGAAGCACACTGGAGGTGGAATGGCGTGGTCAGATGCTGGAAAACAATGAGGCGCCAAAATATCTCAACGTACGCATGGATAGAACTCTGTCTAGTCGATATCACTGTCAAGATGTCAATAAAAAAGTAAGCGCCAGAAATAATATCAGAAAACTAATAAATACAAAATGGGGAGCACCACCACACTCTCTCCGTACTTCTGCTTTAGCATTATGTTTTTCTGCCGCCGAGTTTGAAGCATCAGTGTGGGAAAACAACTACAACTGGGGTCAACTAAGTAGACTAAGATCTCGGAAAAGTTTTTTGAAAAAATCACGATCCCTTGTCGAAGAGCCAAAGACGCGCCGAATACACCTATGGCAAGCGTCAGATACAACACATTTTGCCCCCTCAGAGGAAATGCCCGCTGGACACAATTTGTCGTGTACCACAAGGAAAGCGCTAAACAGACTAAGAACTAGCATTTCACGTTGTACAAGTAACCTGAAGAAATGGGGGTACCAGGAGGACAATACCTGCGACTGTGGCACGGTTCAAAATAGTCACCATCTACTATCATGCAGAGACGAGAGAAAGATCTGCACAGAAGATCTATTTTTAGCGAAGGCACTTCGCCATGCGCGGCGTTGTCCATTTATGTGGCCAACCATTGGAAATACAAAATTTCAAGCTGTTGGTGTTCCGGACACGGAAAGTAAGTAAAGTAATCACCAATCGGCATAAGAAGTATTGGACGATCGTGCAAAAGCCAATTTAGCCAACTACTAGGGGGAAAGTAAATGTAGACTCCATAGATCACGAGGATTAAGATAATATTAGCTCTTTTCTAGGCACTTTAGAAATAACATAGAGAATAAAGTTGTACTGTTACGATAAAAAATGACTCATATCCAAACTGTAAAAATCTTTTTTTATTCGAGTATTTTCTAGGAAGAAGATCCACGGGTCCTGCTACGGCTGCAAACCTGTCTGGCGTGACCTTCCAGTCTTTTTGACAAAGGTCAGGAAGGTCGAAATCCTTCGACAGCATTCCAGATTAACGGTGCTTTATATATAAACAGGAAATTTTATTGAAGACAGTTTTGAATTTCGAGTCGAGTTTTGTCGGGAATACAAATTGTAATAAATATAAATAAATTATGTAGGTACTTAATTATAGTGTGAAAATAAATTATTATAATATTGTATATAAACTTTAATAAACGAAGTAGTGTTAGAACATTTTAAATAAATACAGTTAATAAATTAGACTTATAAATTCAGTACAGTACTAATGGCTAGTTTTCAATAATGTGGAGTTTATTTCAATAGTCTGCAGTAACAGAACCTTCTATTTATGCTTCATCTATATAATCGTGGAATAGCATGCGAGGATGAGCAAGTTGAGGGTGTGAAAAGTAAATTCGCCTTTGTTTAGAGGCTCAAGGGTAACTTTTATACCTAAACCTGGCAAAACTGGACAGGAAAAGTTCCTGAAATCTGTAAGTCTGGTCTCATTTGTATTAAAAACTTTAAAAATGCTGCTCGATAGGCAGATTATTCTATGCATAAGGGACAATAT
Source organism: Diabrotica balteata (assembly GCA_918026665.1). Lineage (NCBI taxonomy): Eukaryota > Metazoa > Arthropoda > Insecta > Coleoptera > Chrysomelidae > Diabrotica > Diabrotica balteata. The sequence goes on along the minus strand of OU898283.1, from coordinate 12,431,174 downwards.
GCGTATACAGCAGAATTTTTAACAGAAGCTACACTTCATCATCTCGTGCAGAGGGTGGTAAACGTTCTGAAAAACCATGATATAATTCTGGAAGTGAAAAGATTACACGCTGAAGTAATAAACGCAACTTTACTGGGCTGTGAATGGAACAGATTGAGTGTAGTCTCATAATGGACTTTAAATGTAGGGATTAATATAAACTTATTCACTTATATATTCGATACCGTTAATACTATTCAGAGTGACCTTAACCATCTATCAGAATGGAACATGAAATGGGCTATTCCAATAAATAAGCGTAAGCGTTGTGTCGTTCAATGAGGATATAATAGTCAATATAACATATTTTTTGGATGGAGTTCCCCTGAAATCGGTACAGCAAGTTAATGGTCTTGTTGTTATAGTCAACCAAACATTAAGTTAGTCCTACTCAAACAGCAAAAGTAGTTAGTAAAGGGAACTCTGCTTTATACTTTATTCCAAAAGCTTGTCATAGAATGCATCCAGACTTGTTTTTGAAATTCTACAAAAGATTATGTCACACCTCACCTAGAATTTGCAGTGTCAGTGTGGTCATACCATTTACAAAGGAACATTAATTTATTAGGAGTACCACGAACAGTTACTAAGCTACCTTTTAATTATGGAAGATTAAACTATAATATCCGATTAAGAAAGGTCAAGTTTAATAACACCAACATGGTGGTACAACAAACATTCAACACTGCATCAATGGTATAGTGGCTAAAGATGCTGCAAAAAATGCCACTCTTAAATTAAACAAGAGACACATTACATTTTGCTGCGTAATTACAGGGACCTTCAGCGGCATTCCAGCAGCAGCTAGAGAGACCCCACTAAACCTCCCTCCCTACACATACATATAAGGAAGGAGACGAGAATAACAACAGCAGAAACTTATTTATTCAATATGTATTAAAATGTATTTAACAAGGTTGTGGGCCACGAAGGGGTGCATGGGCATGAACGAGCAGATTTTTTGGCAAAACACGGCTCCAGAGAAACCTATTTAGGTCCAGGACCATTCTGTAGCATCACGTAAGAGGCTACAAAACACGAGATTTATAAGTGGCTGATAGGGAATCATCAAAAGAAATAGTGAGCCACTCAAAGGCAAATCCAGACTAAGAAAATAATCCAGAATATTGATAGACTCTCGGACAGTTTGATGAATCTCAATAATCATTATCATCATTCCGGATTTACAACACTGCGTAAATCTCTTTCTGTGTAAGAATTGATACACCTCTGTTTTTTTTATCTGAAACATGTAATGCGAGAAATATATCATTTTCCTCTTCCAGTAGCCTTTTAAAGAACAGTTTTGAAGCCGCTACTCGTCCTTCCTCTATATCTGATAGACTGAAGTATAGAAGCTAGAAGCACGTTTTGCTTATGTCGCTTGGTGTGTCGGTCCCGCCTGTTATCTGTCTCGGTCACGTTTTGCGAAATGGTAACGTTCACCGGCGACTTGCGACTTTTACATTTCGCTAATTAGCGTGAGAGTTGCCAGATGCGATTTTTGAAATCCCCCACTTGGAAACTGAAATTCCCCCAAATTTAAGCTCAAATCCCCCAAACTTGGGGGCAAATTTTGTCGCATAATTACAATTTTTATAAATTTGAAAAGATTGTAGACTGGAACACACTGTACTATAATTTTTTATACTATTTATGCTAAAACGATGGATTAGAATAATTTTTCATACTAAAACAATGACAACGATGTTACTTCACGATTTATAAAAACTGATGTCACCAGTGATGTCACTTAATCACAACCACCGAGCCACCTAAAGTTACTTTAGATAGCTGTTCTTATATTTAAAATTAAATTTAAAAAACATGATTAGAAAATCGGACGTCATTGATTATGAGTAGAATTGGAACGACGAGGCTGTGAATCCCATTTGTATTAACTCATTAATTTCCAAATTTCTTAGCCTTCCGTTTTAGTTATAAGTATTCTGTATTTAACGTCACTTTAATCCACAGCCGATATATGGAAGTACATATTTCTAAAACTTACATACATGACCACACGACGGTGGTCTATTAAGACAAAATGATCTATATATCAAAACTAAAGGCCTATATTTTTGTAAAATATTTAGATAAATACATTTTTTGGGTGCCTTAAAGGTATCTATACCGACAAAACCAGATATGAATAGAATAGCCTTTTCTTCCAGTTCTATGTACATTCGCAAATTTAATTAACAATGACCACTGACCACCTAAAATCCTCCACAATTTTCCCCCAAAAAAATCTCCCATCCGTTTTAGCTCGTAAAAATTCCCCCAGACGCTTTAAAATTACCCCAAAAATGGGGGGAAATACCCCAATCTGGCAAAAAAGGTCACTTTTTTTACCCATATTTGACTTTTCCTAACGTATTAAACAGTGATTGTTTATCCATTACCACAGGTTTAAAAATGTTTACTTTTATACCGATCGTAGAAAAAAGTATTTATTTTACAAACTCACCTTTGAAAAATTAATACTACGCCCATGCTTGAAATTCAATTTATGTTTTAAAGCATACATAACTATTTTATTTCGCCACCATTGTTATCTCTTGGTGGTCTAACTAGAACGTGCCTCAGCTGCTCTCATGCAAGAAAAGGGTAGAACCATTGCAAACACAACAATAACGAATTTAACAGGTTCGTAAAAGGCAGCATAGCCATTTTTTAATTTTATGGGCGTTGTAAATTCTTTTATACATTTTAAAAAATTATTACGGTCTAAGCCAAGAGATTTAAAAAAATTGTATAGTAATTATAATTCGTCTACCGAACAGACGGAGTAATAAAAATGCGTGATCTGCACGTGATTGTTGAAAAGCGACAGTCAAATTACTTACTTCGCAGAAGTTATATCGGTCAGTTATCGGTATTGCATACAAGGGCGTACGTTAAGGGGCGTTAAGGTATTTTGAAGAAATATTGTGCTGTGTATTGTGTTATTGTGTTAATTGTATTTATTTTATATGTTAAGACTTATATTGTGTATTGTACATTTTTGTGTTTTGTAAAGAAATTAGGTAAGTACATATACTAATACAGATATTGGTCAAAAAACTATTGTGGATGTAATCACGCAGTATAAAAATGTATAAATTATTTCTGAACCTGAGAATATATATTAAAAAACAAGTTAGTCAAAGCGTAAAAATAATTTGTAAAATAAATATCTATATCACTGCCTTATTTTAGATATGGATAACCAACAGCAAAATAATGCGCAAGTTGAACAATTCGTTCCAAAATCTTCAGACGGAATCTGTCAATTTTGTTTCGAGTGCAGCGGGTAAGATGTTAAGTTTTTTTATTTTTTTTTATTATATTGTATTTATTTTCATATATACTATTTCATATATTGTTATACTATATTGCGTATTTGTTCTAGGGGTAGCAGTGAGCACAGTTTTTAAAGTGTTGGCGGAATATAGACAAACTCGTGTTTTTTCTCCTCCTGAAAAATATCATAGGACAAGAAAAATATTAGATAATATTTCAGATGCTACTAAAACATCAATTCGGAGGAAAATTCATAGTTTTTTTTTTTTTTCAGAAATGAACACTAAATAAAACGTTGACTAAAATTAATAACGACGACAATTTGCCAAATTTCAAACGAGCAACATTTTGCTAAATTGGATAAGGAAATTAACTTTCAGTAAGTAAAAATGTGTTACAAATGAATTACAATATCAATTATATAACGTTTTTTGTTTTAGTTTTATAACCAGAAAAAAGAATAGCATCTTAACAGAAAAAGATGAAATAATCTCCAGGAGACGTAGGTATCTACGCGAAATCAAAAAGTTGAGAGAGGAAGGGTGGAAGATTTATTATCTAGACGAAACCTGGGTAAATGCAGGTCAAACTACCAGCAAAATATGGGTGGATGAAAATATTAAAAATCCAGACAAGCCTTTTTGAAGGGGCTGTCAACTGGGTTAAAATCTTCCTCTGGTAAAGGTATACGTCTAATTATATTACATATTGGATCAGAGGATGGATTTGCAGCAAATAATGGTTTGTTGGTCTTTAAATCAAAAAAGAATGGCGATTACCATGCAGATATGAATGCTGAGGTGTTCGAAAACTGGTTCAGAAATATTTTGCCACAATTAGCAAAAAACTCTGTAATAGTTATGGACAACGCTTCGTACCACAGTAGACGTATTGATAAATCCTCTACATCAGCTACAAAAAAGGCAGAAATACAAGCATGGTTGAATAGACATGGCATAGCCTTTACGGAAGATATGGTTAAAGCCGAATTGCTAACATTATTAAAGGCCAATAAACCAGCTGACCGATATGTTACAGACGAAATGGCTGCAAGAAAAGAACATTATGTTTTACGTTTGCCACCTTACCATTGTGAGTTTAACCCAATTGAGTTGATCTGGGCCCAAATCAAGGGAGAAGTGGCAAGAAACAACACCTCTTTTAAAATTGCTGATGTCAAACAGTGTTCTTATAAAGCAGTGCAAAATGTAACAGCACATAATTGGCAGAAGGCAATTGAGCACGTTAAAAAAGAGGAATCAAAAATGTGGGAAACTGATAGAATAATGGAAATCACCGTCGAACCATTAATTATTAATCTTAATGATGATTCCGAAACTTCCACTTCCGACAGCGAATAAAATTCCTTAAAATCGCAATCAATTGAGACCAAACATTCTTGCTCTTTGACAAGTGAAGACATGGAGATCGCACTTAAAGACGTTTCACCGGAAAAAGACCTAGGTTTCGACGGCATCCACCCCGAATGCATACTCAATTGCATTCAGAATCCCACGGGAATTTAAACGTTCAAAATTCATAGCAATACTAGAACCAGATAAACCAGTTGATCACCCAAAAAACTATCGACCAATTTCTTATAATATAAATCTTATAGTATAAACTACTTGAAAGATTAATGTTTAAAATAATCAGCCCAATGATCTGCAGCTTTCAACACAGTCTGACCAGAAGGAATGATTTATAGACTCTTACGTACTCTGCCTTGCAATTTCACCGCTAGACTAATAGAACATCACCGTCAAAGTATTTCAAGTAACTATGGGATCCGAAATAAGCACCCCCAGAAAACTCAAAAATAGTCTACCGCAAGGCTCGTTACTCGCAATATTGCTTTATAGCCTTTATATCGCAGACATACCGATAACATCAACAAAGTTTAGCTATGCTGATGACTGGGCTTTATTAACACCAACAAAATCACAAAAGAAGCTGAAGAGATTCTGACGGAAGACCTAGCGATTATAGGACATTACTTTCAAAAATGGAGACTTCGCCCCAATGTCTCTAAAACTGAAGTAACCTACTTTCACCTAAAACAACAATCTGGAGTCAAGAACACTACTTAACGTTCTTTTGATAACACATGACTCAACCACAATAAACATCCAAAATACCTAGACGTAGTTTTAGACAGAACGGTAAGCTTTAGAGAACATTTAAGTATAGTTGCTAAGAAGCTAAAAACCAAAAATAACATAATTCAGAAGCTCTGCGACACAAAATGAAGGCATCGGTATCTATTCTCAGGTCTTCAGGCTTAGCTATTGTTTATTCTCTAGCTGAATATTGCATACCAATATGGATCAACAGTACTGATGTTCAAAGGATTGATATCCAGCTCACCCAAACCCACACCAACCCATTTAGTACCAATGCTGAGTGACATTACACCTTCGCCGACTCAATCTGCTGACCAAAGTATATAACAAAATCCTTAGCAACACGGAACATTCACAACTATATAAAAGATGCAAACCAAGGTCGACTGCCCTCCAGAAAATCTCCAATACAAATCGCAGAATTAGCTACAGCTACCGAGTTCAACATGACCACCAAATGAATCTATGAATGGTCGGAACCTGAACAAAATACAGTTATACCTTTCATCACAGAGACACCTCCTGAATTTGACCTATCACGTAAGACCTGGTGCACACTTTAATGCATCAGTGGGGTAAGCTACCATTACGTACACATTTAAGTTTACATGTGTATAATGTCCACATTGCCTAAAGTTAGCCTATAGTATTTTGATTGCCATTTCTCCCCATTTGTTAAAGACACTTCCCGGTTTTTATTGTTTACTTTTTAAGGAACTTCTATTATTTTTGTATTGCATTAAAAATTTTTAAGTTATAGTGTCAGATTGAGGTTATATTTTAAAGTTATATTTTAAAATTGTATTGTCCACTTCTACGCCAAATGCTAGAAATTGTTTAAAATTAACACTATATATATATTTCCCGTACAGTCAAGCTTGCTTTATTTACATTTTAGTGGTATCTCAACCAAATCATCCTATTGAAACTTACGGTTTTTTTTTCATTACAATGTACATAACATTTTGTTATAAAATCGTTTATTTCAATTTTTGTCTGTATAATAACTTTTTATTTTATTTTTCTGGTACGTCACTGGTTCAATGCGAACGTATTTGTATAATAGGGTTTCTTCCCAACAAGTGGCCGAACCATCCAAAACTATGAACGAATAGTCGACCAGCGCAGTAAGGAGGATAGCACTAATGACAGTATTATTGTTCTCTCACTGACCAACTGTTTGCCACGAATTCTGACTAGTTTGACAGTTTGAAGGAATGATTATAATATTTCATACGTTCACATGGTATTCACGTGATAACTCCGTCTGTTGGGTAGACAGTTTATAGTTAACGTACACGCTGTTCTCTGTTTAAGAGACTCTTAATAACTGGCAGTTAGAAACGTCTTTACTTTCAAATAATAGTGTAGAAAAATCTCATTGAAATAATCATTATCTTCATCGGTGGATTACAGTCTTATTTCAGCCTCGACCTTTCCTAGTATGTTTCGCCAGTAATTCCTGTCCATCCATTGTCAATTTTTCTAGGCCAGTTGTTCTCGCCATTTCGTTTACACTTTCCATCAATCCTATTTTCCACAAGTGGGAATAAGATTATTCTGGGATAAGTTTTGTTCGGTCCTAAAGGTATCTGAGCTTCTTCTGCTACTTATTTACTCTTCTATTTCTTCTAGAATTCATCACAAGAAGAACAAAAAATGAACACTGGGAACAGTTTACAAAAAGGATGGAAAGCGACTTCTACGGTACACAAAAACAAATATGGAGATTCATAAAAAAAAACGGAAAGAAATGGCTGAATTGAAGGAATACAATAACATATAACAGCAAACTACCAGCAAACGAATGGGAAAGATACCTGACGAAACTGTTAAAAGAAAAGGAAAATAGTAATCAACACAATAACGTACCTGAATGAAGACACGAAATAGAAATCAGTTTTCAGGAAGTAGAGATAGCCATACACTCACTCAAAAATAGAAAGTCAACAGAACCATACGGAATAACCTACGAGTTTCTAAAATACGGAGGAGAAAGTATAACCCTAGAGATGACAAAACTTATACAAAAACTAATATTGCACTGCAAGATACCAGACGCATGGAGAAACAGCATCATGATACCAATGTTCAAGAAAGGAGATAAAGAAGACCCCAACAATTATAGAGGTATAAATCTACTGAACACCGAACTTAAGCTTACCACAAGTACCTACTCATCAACAAAATCAATAAACTAACAACTTTATCAGATGAACAGCAGGGATTCAGATCCAGGAGATCCTGCGAGACACCGTATTTGTAGTAATACAAATCACAGAAAAGGCCATAGAGTACAATAAACCAGCATATCTACGTTTTATAGACCTGACAAAGGCTTGCGATCGAAGTCGAAGACATCTTACACCTACTGTATAAAAGAAACATGCAGTATTGTGCGAATTAATGGAATCATAGGCTGTTTTAATGAAAAAACAGTTTATTTAGTAAAAAATTATATTTTGACAAAACTATAAAGGTAAACTTACATCATTCAGTAGGAAATATGTCCCCCTTTGGCTGCAATTACTGCTTTTACCCGTTTTGCTTTCATCTCGATACCAAACCTGAATGGCCGCTTCTATCATTTTTACTATTTAACTGGGAATAAGCCACAATTAAAGATAAAAATACGTTTATTGACGTTTCAATTTCCACTTCGGAAATCGTTCTCAAAATACAAACAGTAAATTAAACAAATTTTGTTTTTTGTTACATAGTGAAAAATTCTTCTAATAATTTAATTTTATCTGACTCTTTTATATTGACAATTCAGACATTCATTATGCATTTTAAAGTAGATGACTTTAAAATGATATTGCCAATATCGTTGAGTTGCGCTCCTGGGACGACTTTACTTAGAAGATAGTTCATTCGATTACATGAAATCAACTTTAACTTGAGAATATTCGTCAGAAAAAAATCATAGCATGTAATTCGTCTTTAAAAAGACAAACACATGACATGATGACAGTAAAATTCTCCTGTTAGTGATTCCATAGTAAATTATGAGGGAAAAACCAGGAAAAAAAACATCATAATACTATCCCGACATGGTAAGTATTTGTTCGTGCATTTAGTTTACCTTCAATAAACACCAAAATTCTGATTTTATATGTTTCGTTATTTAAAAAACATACATGATGTATATTCTATATGTTACTGACTTACTAATACTGGTATTTTCTTTTTAATAACTTCCTCTTTCAATATTGGTAACCAGATCCTACTACATTCTACCGAGGAATTTGCGACACAATTGGCCTCATTTAGCATAATGATTTTTCGCTTCTTTGATTTTTTTTTACCATCCGTTTCTTTTAGGACTACATTTGAATTATTCCATTGACCCCTATGTTCATTATCCCATGCGTGTTTACATATTTGAGATCTATCAAATTCTCTATTTTTAATATAAGATTGATGTTCACTTATTCTAACATTTGAACTAAAAACCTTGAAGCTCTTTAACTCAAAAACAATTGATTTTTAAGTCTTATGGCACTGAGAACTTTTGATCAGCATGACCGAAGTGAAGTCTCTGGCAAAGTTTTAGCCAATTTAACTGAATCCACTTTTACATTATATGTCACCTCAAAAAAATAGATAACTCGAAAATTTTTATTTTTGAAGTAAGTTTACCAATAGATGTAAATATATCATCTTTATGTTATGCTACAACCAGACAATTCACAAAGTACCCTTTGAGTCAATATTTAACTTTATAAAACACCATTTGTTTAATACTTCTTCTTCTCTTCTTTGTCAACCATTTTCCATCCACTCCTGAATGTAGGTCTCTCCCAATTGCTTCAATCTTTCTATATCTTGCGCCAATCTAATCCACTGTTTGCCTGCCACTGCTCTTATGTCATCTACCCATCTTTTTTGAGGTCTTCCCATGCTTCTTGTTGTCGTTCTTGGTCTCCATTCTAGAATTCTCCGTGTCCACCTGTTTTCATTATATCGGGCTACGTGACCTGCCCAGCGCCATTTCATTTTTGTAATTTCTTCCACAATATCCCTAATCTTCGTTCTACGCCTTATCTCGGTGTTTCTAATCTTGTCTCTTAGTGATATTCCAAGCATGATTCGTTCCATTGCTCTTTGCGTTGTTTCTAATTTTTTGGCAGATTTTTTGGTAAGTGCTACTGTCTCCAAGCCGTAGGTACAAACTGGTAGTATGCATGTGTTATATACCTGTTTCTTTAAGTTTATAGGAATGGGGGTGTTTTTCAAGATATGTGCTAGTTTGCCGAAAGCGCCCCAAGCCAAGTGCGACGCGAAATGATGTGGGCGCAAAATGGTGTGGACGCAAAGTTGTGTGGACGCAAAATTGTGTGAGCGCAAAATGATGTGGGCGCAAAATGGTGTGGACGCAAAGTTGTGTGGACGCAAAATTGTGTGGGCGCAAAATGATGTGGGCGCAAAATGGTGTGGGCGCAAAATGGTGTGGGCGCAAAATGGTGTGGGCGCAAAATGGTGTGGGCGCAAAATGGTGTGGGCGCAAAATGGTGTGGGCGAAAAATGGTGTGGGCGCAAAATGTGTGGGCGAAAATGGTGTGTGCGAAAAATGGTGTGGGCGCAAAATGGTGTGGGCGAAAAATGGTGTGGGCGAAGAACTGTGTGGGCGCAAAATGGTGTGGGCGCAAAATGGTGTGGGCGCAAATGGTGTGGGCGCAAAATGGTGTGGGCGAACAATGGTGTGGGCGCAAAATGGTGTGGGCGAAAACAGGTGTGGGCGCAAAATGGTGTGGGCGAACAATGGGGTGGGCGCAAAATGGTGTGGGCGAACAATGGTGTGGGCGCAAAATGGTGTGGGCGAAAACAGGTGTGGGCGCAAAATGGTGTGGGCGAAAAATGGTGTGGGCTCAAAATAATGTGGGCGAACAATGGTGTGGGCGCAAAATGGTGTGGGCGAACAATGATGTAAGCGCAAAATAACGTGGGCGCAAAATGGTGTGGGCTCAAAATGGTGTGGGCGAAAAATAGTGTGGGCGAAATATGGTATGGGCGCAAAATAATGTGGGCGCAAAATAATGTAACTAATTATTTGTTAACGGGTTTTTAAAGATTTATTTATTTGTTTTTGAGTTAAAGAGCTTCAAGGTTTTTAGTTCAAATGTTAGAATAAGTGAACATCTATCATTTTTGTTTTAGTCGTACAGTCGATTTTTCGCAGTCTAGCTTTGCAAATGGCCCATAAATTTTCAATGGGGTTGAGGTCGGGCGAATTACCGGGCCAATCTAAAACATTAATCTTCTTATTTTTGAAAAATGCCATCATTTCCTTTAATTTGTGACAGGGAGCAGAGTCTTGTTGAAGAATCGCTCCTCCTTGGGGTTGACATTTTTGGAGTTGTTTGTCCAAATACTTTTCCAACATGGATTTGTATTTTTGGCTGTTCATCATGCCTTCAATTGGCACCAAAGATCCAACCCCCATGTATGAAAAACATCCCCAAAACATTTTCTTGACTGGATGTTTTACGGTTTGATCAATATGAGATGGTGTAAGCTTTTCATTGTCAGACTTCCTGACAAATTTCGACCGCTGTCCCTGAACTATAAAGTGGGTTTCATCTGTAAATAGGACTTTTTTCCAGTCGCCTACAGTCCAATTAGAGTATTTTTTGGCCCACAGTAGCCTTTGTTTCTTCATTCGTTCAGTTAGAAGCTGTTTTTTCTGTGGACGAATTGCCCTTCTACCATTCTCCAAAAGTCTTCTACGAACAGTTGAGTCATGAATCACTATAGCTGATGCTGCTAGATCTTGTTGTAGGTCTTGGCTTGATTTTCTTGGTTCCAATTTGCTCTTTCGAAGTAAAAATCTATCATCTGCTGGTATTGTTTTTCTCTTTCTTCCACATTTTCCTAACCTTTTCACATCCACTGATCCCGTTTCTCGTTTACGCTTCAAAATTTTGCTTACTACCCCCTGACTCACTCCACGCGTTCTAGCAATCTCTCTTTGTGACATACTAGTGTGTTCACTTAACGTGACAATCTTTTCACGCTTCCTAGGCGTAATATCCATGTTGGAATAAAACCAAAAACAACACAAAATAGTACAAAAACCCCCAAAACAACACAAGCTTGGTAAGAAATGACCTAAAACACACTCAAACACACCAACACACAGTAAGGTTATGTTTTCAATGCTTGGTCAGCTGTCAACTGTGTAGGTAGTGTTGCCAACTGTGAATATTGAAAAAATGAAAAAAATTCACAGTGATTCAATTAATTCGCACAATACTGTACCAATCAACATTATACAAACCATCGAAAACATCTAATTACATAATCGAATACAGGCAAAGATAAATGGAAAACTAACACAGTGTATACCAGTACAAAGCGGAGTCAGACGGAGTGACTCGTTAAGCCCACTTTTTTTTAATATAATATTGGATGAAATAATACAAGCAGTACGTAAAGGTCATTGTTACAGAATGGGGAACAAAGAAATCCAAATATTATGTTATACAGACGACACCGCATTAATTGCCGAGACAGGAGACGATCTCCAAAGATTAACACATAACTTTAATACAACAGCCAAGAAATACAATATGATAATTTTAACATATTACTTCTAATGTTCCAATTATGCAATTTTGATAAGATATTGAACAGCCATACAGTGTCATTGGCTTCATGCACGCCTTGAGCTATTAGCTATCAAGCTATTAACCTATCATAGTGGATCAATTTTGCCTAAATCCCCTTTGTTGGCGAATAAAGAGTTTTTGTTGTTCTAAATACCATCTTAATATTTTATTTGCCATTTTCTGCAACACTTTGCATATAATATTGGTTAAAGATATTGACCGATATGATTCTGGGAATGTTCGGGATCTATTTGGTTAAAGAAGAGGCAGCACTATTTCTTCAGACCAGTTTGATGAAAATACTTGGTTATTCCAGATAAGATGATAAATGTCATTGTCTGGAAGATGTAGTAGATGCGGTAAAGAAATACCATGTGGTCCGGGACTTTAATCTTTGGAACAGTTTAAAGCTTCAGCAAGATTTGTTAAGGAAAAGGGGACGTATCTACAATTTTTTTTTTCTATCACTAATGATTCTTTTGGCTAGAAAAGGGATCTTATATTTTACTTTTGCCAAAGATTTTCCTTAAATTTTTCCAAACTAAACTTATGGTTGTAGAAGTATTTAGAGACGAGATGAATTTTTTCCAGGATTATTTTCCAGTAATTTTTTCTTTTTTATAAGTAATTCGTCATAGTTAAGAAATAGAAGAGAATTCAATAGTTAAGTTTGAAATAAGCCTTTCTATCCTTTGTATACAAAAATTTTCAAAAGTATTATTTTTTTATCTTAAGAATTTGTCGATATTTTATCCACTTTATCTACCACATCGATTATTAGTCAGACTATTTTTGTATTTCGCCAAAAGCAAATAGCACAGTATTTCTGAATATTATGATTCAGTTTTAAAAGAATTACAAAATTATACTGATTAGTAGACCTGTCAGTCACGTGTGTAACGGTCGTAGATCCTTTTATGGTCTGTCTAGATTAGCCGCTCTCTTATGGTCTAACGTTTATTGGAATATTTTAACTGACCTCGATCCTAATAATAATCTTCACCTTGAATTAGATTTGGTTCTTATTGAACATCTGTTTTGACTGACTTTTGAAAAACTGCAAATTAACTAATTGTAACAACAAAATGGCATCTCAAGTTAACTACATATTTATATAGTCCGTCTAGAAAGTATCCGGAATTTTATATTTTTCCTAATTTTAATAGATTTCCTTTTTGTAAGATTTTAACACAAAAGTAATGCATCAAGTAGGTTGTGCCGATAGTAGGTTATGGACAAAATCGCATGACAACACCATCTGTCAAATATTGTTGTTTGTAAACAGACAAGATTTGTGAAATAATGTCGAAAGTAGAAAAAAGAAAAGTGGTGCAATATTTGTATAAAAAGGGTGTCTGAAACGTTAAAAAATTAGTACAATTGACTGAACTTGGACAAAGTGCAGTGTATGAGACGATAAAGAGGATAAAAAATGGCAAAGATATGAGATATAGACCAGTTTCGGGTAGACCGCGAAGATTCGCAGAAACAATTTAAATCTGCGTCTAGGGTTCCCCAGGGTGTGCCCAGAAACTGTCTGCATGTCACTGAAAAAGCAAGGTTACATATCAAGGAATCCAAAAAAAATCCCTACAATGACACCTCTGCAAAGGCATCGAAGAATAGATTTTTGTCAACGTTTTCGAGAAAAAGAATTTAATAATAGAAATAGAAGAAGAAGGAGAAATAGAAGAGAATTCAATAGTTAAGTTTGAAATAAGCCTTTCTATCCTTGTATACAAAGATTTCAAAAGTATTATTTTTTATCTTAGAATTGTCGATATTTATCCACTTTATCCCTCATACTGATGAAAGTTGTTTCCAGCTTGGTGCAAATCATCTAAAAGTCCTATCAAGAGAAAATGTTACCGTTCAAGTTTCCAAATTTCCCACTAAAATAATGGTTTGAGGCAATATCTCAGCGTGGTGCTACACCTCTCTGTATAGTTAATGGTACTGTTGATAGTGCGAAGTATTGTGACATCCTAAATGGTTTTCTTCTTGAAATGGCTCATGTTTTATATCCAGAGGGGTGGCGTTTTCAGCAAGATAATGCAAGATACCATACGACTTTTCAAGAAAATACTTAATGAAAGAGAAACTAAATAACGATTTGAAATGTGTAGGATTGATATGTAATCTGCGGCTGTCTTTTGGTCAATTTTTAAAATTCTCTCCTCATGAATTTCTTGTAGAAATAGCTATATTACATAAAAATTATAATTTATACGAAAATTAATAATTTCTATAAATATAATTGATATTATCAATGTCGATTGCTAGAAGTCAAAACATTTTGATTGATTTGTTTTTTAAAATATTATAATTCATGAACTAATCAATAAGATTAGTATTTTTCCAAAATGGTTAAAGTCAGTTACGGCTGAGATCATCGTTTTGTAAATTTTATTACGATTAATCACAATGTTACTAAAAATTGATGAATAAATCCTTAGTCATATTCCATATGGTATTCCATACATGGATATTAAAAATTCTAGGCAACCAAACACATAGTTACATAAATAACATTGAAAGCGAGAAAGTGAGTCATTCTTTGAAAATAGTGCTAAAAACTACATTCCTCAATGAAAAGTATAAGTGCTTGGAATAAGTAAATATTTACAAGGTAAAATTTTTGTAACTAACTGTAAAAAAGTACATGAAAAAATATTTTAAAAAACTAAAAAAGGCAGCGTCTGGGCTGTACACTATATTTTTGTGAAAAGAGAAAAATAATTAAAACCTAAAGGCCAAAACTTAACAATAAAAAAACTATTGCGCTAAAAACTAGCGCTAAAAAAATCATAAAAATATGAAAGTTAAATACATGTATAGTTAGCGAAGAAATACGCTAGAAAATCTCTCCATATACGAGAGTAGGAAAAAAAATGACAAAAATCTCAAAAAATCCAAAGTTGAATTATTACTATGAACAGTGGTGTAGGTATTATACCTACTTTAAGATAAGTAGAAAGGGATACTAATGATAGATTCCTGGAATTCAGAAAGAATAAAACCAACCACCAACGTCATTGAGGAAATAGTAGAAAGACTAGACACATACCACGGGAAGTGGTCCTTGAAGAATACCATCTATAGGTCATCTTAAACACAGACGCAACATAAAGACACCATATAGGAAATCTAAATGCAAGATCTCCAAATTGGAATAACATGGAACTAACCGAAAAAGTATTGCTCAATAATTGTCTTGATAGATTAAAAACAATTGTCAATTGTTGAAATCCATAGATTCTAAGCATTTTATTGGAAGAGACAGATTACCCACACATCTAGACCTAGCAATCGTAAAAAACATAGAACTAAAAATGGAAATCTAAAGAAGTAGGTGACCAACTACAAAAGACGTAGAAGACTGACAAATAGAAACTGCACAAGAATACTACAAAAAGAGCATAAAATGGAGCACTTTTAGAAAAATAGTCAGTGAAAATAGAAAATATTCCAGAAATAAAGAGAAAACAAAAGAATTTCACTAAAAACGTCAGTAATTTGAGCAGGCAATAGCTAATGCACTAGAAAGTAGTACTACAATTGAAGAGACACCAATCACCAGAGCAAGAATTAAAGAAGCTTATAACGTAAAAACAGCGAGACGAAGAGCTATAACAGGGAAAATTGGCTAAGCTGCTAGTGTAAACAAAAACTACTAGAACAGAGAAACCAGTTATGGGAAGATTATATCCAACAGCTAAACCCAAGCAAACGAGTAATATGTAAAATGTAAAAAATCGTGCAAAACGATAAAAACCCAATTCCTCTCCTACAGGGGAATCAATACAGTGATCTAAAACATGTCCCAAAAAAGCAGCCAGAGTTTCTTATCTGTGTATGTACACCTAAGTTGCTTGATTGCTACGTACTCTTTGCTCTTTGTATGACATGGGCAATATCCTATTAGGATACAAAATGAACCAGGAATAATATTAAACATCGAAAGACAAATACAGCTTATCATACTTTCTAAAAATATGGAATTTCCCTGAAATAATTACTGTCCTTAAGCGAGGAAAATAATCTGATGAAGTAACATCTTACCGACCTATCAACCTACTCCCAACCGCAAGCAAAGTTATTAAAAGATTGCTGCTATGAAGGATATACGCAGATCATGAATTTCAACATTACTAGCAAAACAGCAGTTTGCTTTTCGGGTAAATCACTTCACCCCCAAAAAGTCCATCAAATTATAAAGTATTAAAAAAAAATAAATATTGCAACGCAATATTTCTAGACATCTCACAAGCGGTTGTCAACCTCTGGCACAGAGGTCTGCTTTACAAAGTAAAAATAGTACACTATTACACTATCCAGTAACTATTTCCTAATACTCAAATCCAACATATCAAATAGATATTTCTCTGTAAAATTCAATAACCAACATTCCAACCTCTTACTACCACAATCGCTTGCTTTACTAATGACGTAAGAATACTAGCTGTACAGAAAGATTCCATACAAGCCTCATAAGAGCTGCAATATAATCTGGACATACTTAGTGACTGGTACAAAAAAAGCAAACAAAAGTAAACAAAACAAAATCAACTCAAATAACAAATGGAAAATGTAAAATACCAACAGTAACAGACGCTACATACCTTGACCTCCATCTTGACCAACGTCTCATTTGAAAGAAACATATCCAGACACAGACCAAAAGATGACAGCTCGACTTAAAATCGGCAAATTTATTGGCTCCTGATTGGCAAAAGAAAACACCTAAACTTGATTTCTATCAGCCCAAAGAACAGGCAGGCTTCAGGGCAGGATATGGCACAAATGACCATTTGCATACCATAAAGATCTTAATAGAAAAGTGCATCGAGTACAGCATACCAATGGTTCTTGCATTTGTCGATTACGAGAAGGCTTTTGATTTTGTAGAGTTTGAAACAGTACTGGAAGTCCTAAATCAAAACCGAATAAAGTACAGGTACACGACACTAATAAAAAACATCTACGAGAACGCTACATCCAAGAATACGACTACACGAAAACACATAAAAATTCAGCTTAGGTCGAGGAGTTAGACAAGGAGACAATATTTCACCAAAATTGTTCACGGCAGCTCTAGAGTCAACTTTTAAGAACACTCAATGGCAAGATATGGGCATCAATATAGATGGAAAAAGATTAAATCATCTAAGGTTTGCAGATGATGTTGTATTAATCGCAGATAATTTACAAGATACAGTTTCTATGATACATTCGCGTAAAAGTCTATCTGAAAGAGCAGGATTAAAGATAAACTATGAGAAAACTAAACTTATGACAAATCTCGTAATGAGTGGAAATATAACTATTGACAATAATACCATACAACAAGCAGACACAAATATCTGGGACACGAGATCAAAATAAGCAGAGACAATCAAACACATGAAATACAGAGGCGAATAGGCCTGACATGGACAGCATTTCGCAAATTAAGCAATATTCTAAAAAGTTCAATTCCCATGTGTCTCAAGCGAAAGGTTTATAACCAATGAGTTTTGCCTGTACAAACTTATGGAGCAGAGACTTTAACACTTACGCAAAAAGCTGCGAATAAACTCACAGATACACCACGAGCCATGGAACGTGCAATGCTAAACGAGATCCTTCGAGACCACATAACAAACCAACAAATCAGGCAACGATCAGGAGTTCAAGACGTCATCGAAAGAACCACGACGCTTAAGTGGAACTGGTCGGGGCACTTAGGCAGAACACAAGATGGACGGTGGACAAGACGCATTATGGAATGGAAGCCCAGAAACTATAAAAGAAACCGAGGACGACCACCGACTAGATGGACCGATGATATAAAACGTGTAGCGGGAAACTGGCTACAAGCGGCCCAGTGTAGAGAACACTGGAAAGAACTGAGAGAAGCCTATGTCCAGCAGTAGGCGCGATTGGCTGATTGATGATAAATGATTGGCTCCTTGGACGTGAATTAAAACTTAACATCCAAAACAAAATTCTTATATACAAATCCATACTCAAACATATCCGGTTCTACGCAGTACACCTATGAGGCTGTGCAAATTCTAGTCTAAATTGTTAAGATAGATATTAGATGCACCATGGTATCTAAGTAACCAAACACTTTACTACAACTTAAGTATTTCTGTAAGAAATCTTAAATACTTAACTTAAGTAAGAAATCCATTGAGCCATGCCACGGAGTCACTAAATGAACGTACCATTCACCATGAAAATGAGGTAGTATGGGAATGATTCATTGGATGTCTCTGCTTCACGCCCAAAACCAATAACACATTTACTTAATAATAATAATACTCTGTAATGATGTAGATTGTAAATAAACATAATTTAAAGAAATGGTTCTACGAAATTTGACATAGAGAAAACAGGTACTGGTCTTATTAGCTAGCGATTGTCTAGAACTTGAGGGTTTGGTTTTTTTTTCAGGATTATATTAGATACATATTGGGTTCTTTTCTTGAATTTCGTTGGTTGATTTTTCCTACTTGCATTATAAATATTTTTTTACCTGTGTTGTATGCGTATTTGCAATTATTTTAAAGTCCTAAATTTACGAAGATGCTTTCATGAACATCCTTAAAAGCTACTGTTTTTATTAGTTTTTCAGAAGGAATTATACCAGACAAAGCGCATCTGCTACACAACGATCTTAGCTGAAGTTTTTACAAAATTTCTGTTTTCTCTACTCCAGTATACTATTCAGTAGTTTTATTATAATATATTATGATCATTAAACATTCACGGTACTTAATAAAATAAAAGGTTTAAAGTGAAAAAAATGTTACATTTTCTATCGGTTTGCTTTCTAAACTATTTTTTAATCATTTCCAAACAGACTTATGCAATATAAAATTCCTAAACACCGTATGTTAATGATATACCTGTATAAAAGGCGTTCTTTGTAGAGATTATCTGACATTCTTGGTACAATTGTTGTACCCGTATGCCCATAAAAGCAATCGTTACCTAATGGTACATTACACTTTCTATTACGTTAAATACTCACTTGCACAATACGGTTCCATCCTTAAGTACTTCATAAAAGTTGTCCATATCACCAGCTGTGTTAAGTTCGTCTCCTGTGATCGTGACGATCCATTCGAGACTTTCTTTAGCCAAGTCTTCGCTGTATTTGGCGTTTACCTAGAAACAAATAAAAAAAAAATAAATTCAAAACGTCTAAAAATCTGCAGTACATATAAATATATATACAGTAACTGATTTTATGAATTTAATCAGTTTTGTATTCAATAAATATCTCAATGATATTAATTACACAAGCCAAATTGTAATTCATATGTTCAAATTTATTCTCAGGGTTCTTTTGTGAGTTCTGAAATACCTTTGTCTTTTAATTATCATCCTAATCATCAGCCGTTTTGAGTCCACTGCTGGACATAGGCCTCCCGTAAATAATTTTATGTGAATAATTTATGTGCCTCCCAATTTATGTGAAAACTGTAATATCCCACTAAGCGTCAAGCATGTAATTGTAGAGTGCCCAAGATACCAGTTGTAGAGACAGAACAACCACATCATCGGATCAACAAGTGAAATCTTAGGAGAAAATTGTAAAATTGAAGATTTGGTAAAATTTCTTAAAGATATCAATGTATTTAACAAAATCTAACATTTGCAAATAAATTATGTAATGTATATGTATATATGTCGCTAATAACCTCAGAGGTTGATGCGACTATTTTGTAAAAAAAGGTCTGCATATGTAAACTAAATAGGAATAAGTTGGATCACCATATTTAAAGACTTACTCCTACACACAAATCCATAAGCCATTATTAATTGAATGCTTGAACAGACTAAGATAAAAATAGTAATAAATAAAAACTAGTTATTTCAATTTCTTCAATAATGAATAAGGTAACCACTTTTATTAATTTCGAACAACACTTTCATCTTAATATGCATTATTTTCTGATTAAGTATATACCGTTTATAAAGAAAGTAGTAATAGATGGGTTTCTATTTTCTATCCGTCGTTTAATACCTCAACCTACACGGTTCAAATGAAACCAGTCTGTCCTGTTATATAATACACACAATTTACATAATAATATCTACGTAGGTGAGAAATTAATGCTTCATAGGAAACTAACGTTGAAGAATGAGCAACAACAGGTTGGATATTTGATTATAATAATATAGAAATGCACAAATGTGTTAAATGAACTTCTTGTTTTGAAAATATTTCTGGCACAGTTCTTTTCTGGCTTTATTATTATCTCGTACATTGTTAATATACAGTGTGGAAACCACTTATGGAATAAAATTGTTTGTGTCCTTATTTTAGAAAATAATAAAACGTTGAGATACCTTAACTTTTCAATTTAAATGTGCGCTTTTAAACATAAATTTAAATGTACAGGGTGATCCACGCAAGTCAGGCATAGTCCATAATCTGTATTTTAAATAAAACACTCTGTATATTTTGTTTTTAAAAGCTCCTTAAAAAGCCTGATCTCAACGAACTATATCATGTAGGTAATTGATTGGACAACATTAAAATAAATGCTCAAAATGTTCTCCACCTTGTTGTTGGCAATAACACAGTCTCCTATAAAACTAGTCTCGAACTTTGTTTAAAGTTTGAGGTGAAATATTCCGTATTTCTGTAGTTATCCTTTCTTTGAGGTCTTCTTCAATGCCAGTTGGTTGTGTTGCATATACGTTGTTCTTGAGATAACCCCACAGAAAAAAATTAAAGGCGTAAGATCTGGCGACCTAGCTGGCCCTTCAATAGTACCCCTTTGTCCAATCCATTTATTGAAAAAGATTTTATTCAAAGTAATTTTTCACGATTAAAGCATAATGGAGTGTTATCCTGCTGGAACCAGACAGTTTCATGTGGGAGGGTCGGATTTATTGGATTGGGATATAAGCAGACACATCTCGATCGTATTCATCGAGCGGGGCTAAAACCAGCGCAAAAACTGATGGTTTTAAAAACATACTTGCTTCCGAAGTATATCGACAAGTTGCAGAGTCCAACCATCACCATAAAGAAGATGAAGGGCGTTGACAGGTCCGTGCGTATAGCCGTTCGGAAGTTTCTGTCCCTCAATCGTACGTGTGCAGATGCTTACATCCACGCTCCCATAAAAGTGGATGGCCTGGGCGTCATGGCCATGGCCATGCACGTCCCGGCTATCATGGGAAGGAGATTGACTAAATTAATCAGCTCAGCTACTGATTCGTCATATTTACTATATGTCACGTCTCTGGGAGAAGATCCTTAAATGGACAAGACCATCATCAGGCAATTAATTCAGCATCTATCGCACGTTAGTTGAGCCAGAAACTTGAGAACGGCTATAGTAGAAACGGACTTCGGCAAGGCTCTTCACACTCCGAAAGCTCAGCCTGGATAAGCAATCCACCGCCTTACTAGCCGGGGAGAGATTTTGTCAAGGCAATCCAGCTGCGAGGAAAGCTACTGCCAACTATATATAAAGGCATCGCTTCAAATCCACCACATGAACGGAGGTGCCGAAAGGGATGCGAACGTAACGAGAGCCTTAGCCACGTTTTGCAAAAGTGCTCCGCATCACATTGGCACCGAATTAAAAGACACGACCAGCTCGTTACGTATCTACATTAAGCAGCTGAAAAGAAATGGTGGATTTGCGAGGTTGAGCCGCGAATAAGATGCGCCGTCGGGACTCTGAAGATACCTGACCTTGTCGCGCAACATGGTGAGCCTGTAATTGTCGTGGACGTTGCCGTCAGCTGGGCGGGTCCTGAACCCCTTAGTACAGCCGCTGCTAATAAAACAGCGCTGTACACAGAGCCTCGATTCCTTCAGACCATGTACACCCGATATACAGGGAAACATATTTTCATGGCACATTTAATCGTGTGAGCTCGCGGAACATGGTGTCAATCGAATTCTCGTGTCATGAGAATTTTAAACCGACATTTCAAGGTTCGACGTCCACAATTTTATCACAAGGGCAGATGGGATTACAGAGGAGGATGGTCGGACTCTCGCATGATGAAATCTGGCCAAACAACGGACCAAAAAGGGCCATACGCTGCTGGTCTGTTACTTTCCGGATCTGAACGGGGAGGAACAGACCAGCAGGATCAGGCCGGTTTCCGGATAAGGGGGGTTTGGTTGCGTGATGATCGTAGCCACCCAGCCGGCATCGCCCGTTCTGCATACCAAAAGAGGTTATGGTCCACTCTGAAGCCAACTGAGGAAGAACATCGTCTCTTAGCATGCTTAAATATTATTACCATCTACAAATATAGGACTTATAATATGATCTCCTATAATACCTGCCCAAACATTCAACGTTTTAGGATACTGAGTGTGTGTTTCACGCATCCAATGAGGATTCTCCGCTGACCAATATCTACAGTTTTGTCGGTTTACTCTTTTTTTTGTCCCAGAGTTTTTTATTATTTTCTAAAATAAGGACACAAACAATTTTATTCCATAAGTGGTTTCCACACTGTATAAAAATATATGTTGTATATTGATTTTAATTCCTTCTCAGCATTTTTTACCATTGCAAGCCAAATTACCCAAGATTTCCTAAATCTATTCCATCTATTCTAAGCCTATTCTAGGGTATCCTGATTAGATAATGTCATCATATTATCACAAATAATACACTAGCCTTGCATGCGTCTCTACATCTCACTATGCGCTTTGTTTCGATTGCTTCTTCTTCTTCCTTCTTATAGGTAGGCTTTAAACAGCGGATTTTTCTTCTTAATCTATTTTATGATTTATTTTTTATAAAAGAAAGTAAGGCATACAAAATGTACACAAGGACTATAAAATTGAAGCACACAATTCGCTGTAACACTTTCAAACCAGGTGGTTATCTTGCAAATACAAGTCCCGCGATCCAAAGAGGACTTCATCATCATCATCATCAGTAGCTCGACAACCCTTTCTGGGTCCTGGCTTGTTCTAGGATTTTCCGCCATTCTGTTCTGTTCCTTGCTTTAGTTTTTCCAGTTTTCAGATCTTGTTCCACTTGTTCCATGTATCTAAGTTTGGGTCTTCCCTTTGACCTTCTCCCTACTGGTGTTTGCCTCATTATATGTTTTGGCGTTTCAGTCTCCAACATACGTTCAACATGGCCCATCCAGCGCAGACGTGCGATCTTTATGGATGTTATGATCTTGAGTTCATTGTATGCTGTGTATAGTTCAAAGTTATATCTACTTCCAAAGTGGACTTGCGATAACCAATAACACGGTTGAACGTAACAAGCAGCGTACGATAAAAACATTGGTAGAATTTGGGTGCCGTTTTTGGGTCCACAGTTTGTGTTACATAGCAGTTACCGCTTACTTTTTACTCCAAAACCTAAAGTACAAAATCACTGTTTGTTGTACCCACTGAATAGGTTATGTAGGGTTCTGGGGCTCAACAGATTCTGGAACCTATAGTCCTCTACGTGTAATAAAGTTACAGAGCGCAGAAAACTGCACCTCTTTATTTTATTTTCATCTGGTCCGCGGGTATGTAAGTCATTTTCCATTTCGAATTATATAACATTTTTCAAAGAATTACTAACAGATATGAATAATTAAAGAAAATATTTATCAATAAACGTTACACAAAATATCAATGCTTCCCGTATAATATTTCACCCACAAATAGCCGTTAATAGACATTAGTCATAGGATATTAATTAATCAACAGATCACCCAAAGCAAATTCCAAATGTTAACCTTGATTTTTTGGTATATGATAAACGATGGCGTAATTTAGAGGAAATTCGATAATGTTAAACGGATCTTTTGAACGGCCACAAGTTGTTGGTTATGATCTTTAATTTAATAATAATATCCTATTCAGTATAGCGTAATCGATAACAATACCTTTAACTACTAAATGAAGTTTGGTTTAATTTTTTTAATAAATTTGTTGAAAAAAATTCAATATTTCTACTTCTCTATTTGATAACAATCCTTAATTGTTGGGTATTCATGCCTAACTAAACTAATTTTAAAACTGTAAAATCTACATCCATAATAATAGTAAAGTATAGTAAAAGTTTTACTATATTAATGGAAAGTGTGAGGACTAAACCGTGATGACGTTTTACCAGACTACTGTCCTCATATTTTAAGATACGATTTACTTAAAATTGCATTGTAAGATACCAGATGCATGGAGAAACAGCATAATGATACCATTGTTTAAGAAAGAAGAAAAATAAGACTCCAACAATTATAGAGGTATAAATTTACTTAACACCGCACTTGACCTTACCACAAAAGTCATAACCAACAAAATCAATAACTAACAACTTTATCAGATGAACAACAAGGATTCAGATCCGGAAGAGCGTATCCAAGTCGACGACGTCTTACACCTACTGTATAAAAGAAACATACCAATCAATATTATACAAACCATCGTAAACATCTACTTCCATAATCGAATACGGGCAAAAATAAATGGAAAACTAACACAGTGTATACCAGTACAAAGCGGAGTCAGACAGGCTGACTCGTTAAGCCCACTTCTCTTTAATATAATAATGGAAGTAAATAATACAAGCAGTACGTAAAAGTCATGGCTACAGAATGTGGAACAAAGAAATCCAAATATTATGTCATGCAGACGACAGCATCTAAATACCCACTACGGTGTAAAATCGAAATTGATGGGAAAATAACAAGGCATGAAGCAAGGTTTAGATATCTGGAAATAGATATTAGTTACGGAGATATTGAAGAAGTACGACAACAAAGCTTAAAAGCAAGTAAAACGGCAGGATCTCTTAATTACACAATCTGGAAGAGAAGACACAAAAACAAATAAAGCAGCAATTAGACCTATATTAACATACACGGCGGAGACAAGACCTGACACATCTAAAACTAGACGACTACTAGAAACAACAGATATGAACATACTCCGACGAATATCAGGGAAAAGTCTGTTCGATAGGGAGAGAAGCGAAAACAGGAGTGGAACGAACACATCAGTAGATTGGCAGAGGATAGAATAGTACGAATAGCACGAGATAAGTCACCAAATGGACGAAGAAGTATTGGCAGACCAAGAAAAAGATGGTGGGACAATTTAAACAATTTAGGAGGCTAATATTGAAGAAGAAACAGGCTTTGAAGCCTACATACAAGATGGAAGAAGAAGATTTACTTAAAACTTAATTTGGTACTCTGATGACGTCATTTTGCCAAGTTTATAATCAGTTTAAATGAAAAGTAGTTATACATATTGGCTTTTACATGTAATATACATTGAAAACTATATAGAGAAAAAACTGGTTAAAATGTACTGACAAACACTTTTGTAGCATTCACAGCACTGCCCTAAAGATTGATATCGTAGGCCAAGTGAGAATAAGCAATTGCATAATAAACATTCAATAACTGTTCCATTTTAAGAAAACTTTTTAATTGCAATATTGCGTAATAACCAATGTTTATTCTTTGGCAAATATGATTTAATTTGAGATTCCCAGCTCATGTTACTAACAAGATACAAACCTAAACGTTTAGTCGAAGTTGTAGAATGAACCAGGATATCACCTACTTTTATAGAACACTGGTAACTTGATTTTGATCTATAGTAGAATTTCATGCTTGTGGTTTTTTTAGCATTAACAATAAAATTTTTTAAACTTTGAAAATTAAGGCAATTATATCGAGGACAAGTTTAATCAAATCTTGCCCAAGTACTTTCGCTTAATATAGCATCTTCAGGGGATTTCGTCAAATAGAAGATGAAGATGCTATATTAAGCGAAAGTACTTGGGCAAGGTTTGATTAAACTTGTGCTCGATATAATTGCCTTAATTTTAAAAGTTCATTTATTCGAGCATTCAACCTCATATCAATGATAACATTTGTTTACTTTGTAAAATCTTCTGATATAACATTTAGTTGAACAGTTAATTCCTCGGCAATTAAAGCAGATGTAGCAATAGCGGTGTCATTTGCACACATAAATGTTATTTGGACTGACATATCTGGGCAACAAATTTAACACCGGCAGTGACCATAGACTAGTTCGTGCTGATATACGTATTAACGTAAAGAGAGAAAGACGAAAACTATTAACAACAAACCCTTTACCGACGGCAGACTTCCTAGCCAGTAATAAAGAGAAATACCAAGAGGAATTAGCACGAAAACTAGTAGCAAATACCTTTGAGCACAAGAATATAGATGAACTATCTGAGAAAATAACTAAAGACATACAAACAGTCACTAAGAAACTTGTTGCAGAATAAGAAAACAAAAGGAAGCTAAACTAAAACCTGAAACTCTAGAACAGATAGAGAAAAGAAGAAGAACGAACAGAGATAACCCGGACTATAAAGCGCTCAACAGAAGCGTTAAGAAAAATATTCGAAAAGACCTCAGAGTTTATAGAACAAACCAGATTCTTGAAACCATAGAAAACAATAAGAACATGAAAGTACTAAAAACATGTAAATCCACTGGCAGGAATAAAATCATAAAGATAAAAGACGACCGTGGAACATTGTGCTCGCATAAGGAAGAGATCGTTAGAGAAATCCGAAAATTTTATGAGAAGCTGTATACTTCTACTATTCCGAACCCCGTATACCAACAAAACATATCTTAAATGTGGCTCAGAGGACTTCCCTGAAATAATAACATCAGAAATTAGAGCCGCCCTAAAACAAATGAAAAATGGGAAAACACCAGGAGAAGATAAAATTACTTCAGAGATGCTAAAAATGGAGGCACTGCATTAGAAGAGGCAATAAGAGCATTACTTAATAAATGTCTATTGGAAGGACAAATAACGAAGACATGGAAAAATGCGGAAGTCATTCTACTCCATAAAAAAGGGGACGCCGCAAATATAGAAAACTACCGACCAATAAGCTTATTGTCACACCTTTACAAACTACTAACCCGAATAATAACAAATAGATTGACAGCTAAACTAGATGCATACCAACCAGTGGAGCAAGCAGGCTTTCGTAAGGGTTTTAGCACTATCGATCACTTGCAAACAATTCGGACCATTATTGAAAAAACAATAGAGTACAACATACCACTACATCTGGCATTTGTCGATTATCACAAAGCATTCGACAGTATCGAGAAATGGGCCTTCTTAACAGCATTGGAAGACGCCAGAGTAGATTCAAGATATGCTGCCCTCCTTAAGAATATATACGATGATGCTACTTTTCACGTAAAAATAGATGATGATCTGGAAACTATGAAAATAGACCTTGGCAAAGGTGTGAGACAGGGCGACACCATCTCACCCAAGTTATTTACTTTGGCATTAGAAAATGTTTTCAAACAACTAAATTGGGCCGAAAATGGATTAAAAACAGATGGAGAATATCTTAACCATTTGCGTTTTGCAGACGACATAGTACTAATAAGCACAGATATCCATGAACTAAAATCAATGCTACAAGATTTAAATCACAAATCGAATCAAATAGGATTAAAAATTAATCTCGACAAAACAAAGATATTAAGCAACAGCCTAAAAACCATCACGATAGATAACATCAATATAGAAAAGGTAGAATATATATATATATATATATATATATATATATAATATATATATATATATATATATATATATATATATATATATATTGTAGTTTTGAGTTTCTTGAACCATATTTCTTGGGTTAGGTTCAATAAAGATATGTTACATGTGGAACTAGATTTTATTTTCCATTGCAATTAATCAACGTTTCGGCAGGAAACCCTTGCCTTTGTCAAGATTCTAAAATGTGTATAAATATAAGGACAAACAGATATTGTAAAATATGTATATATATATATATATATATATATGACTTACCAAACAAAGGGTTTCCTGCCGAAACGTTGATTAATTGCAATGGAAAATAAAATCTAGTTCCACATGTAACATATCTTTATTGAACCTAACCCAAGAAATATTAATATCTAGGACATGCAATTAAAAACGAAGGAAAATCAAACCCTAGAAATTAAAAGAAGGACACAATTATCATGGGCTGCTTTTGGTAAGTTGAGCTTCATTTTAAAAGACAGAAAAATCCCAATTCACTTAAAACGAAAAACCTATGACACTTGTATACTACCAGTTGCAACTTATGGATTGGAAACTATGGCAATAACAAGAAAAATGGCAGAACAATTAAGAGTAACTCAACGGGCCATGGAGGGCCATGTAAATATAAGCCTCAGAGACAAAATTCCTAACACAGAAATACGTCGAAGAACTAAAGTAACTAAGTAATAGGGAAAAATAGCGACATTGAGATGGCAATGGGTAGCACATGTAGCAAGACAAGACACCAACAGATGGTCTCATAAAGTGACATTCTGGAGACCTCGAGAAACAAAAAGAAGCGTGGGAAGACCTAAAAAGAGATGGATAGACGATATAACTGCTGTAGCTGGAAAGCAGTGGATGAGAATTGCAAAAGATAGGAAGCGTGGAAGCAATTGGAGAGGCCTATGTCCAACATTGGATAAATGAAGGCTGAAGAAGAAGAAGAAGATCTGGGCATATCATTAACATAGCACAGAAATATTAATGGCCCCAATATTGAACCCTGAGGAACCCCAATATCGATATCACCATAATCTGATCGTGAGTCACTAAGTTTGAAGAGGATCTTCATAGAATGTAAATAAGACGATAGCCATAGTGAGAACTGATAGCCATTATTCGAACAATAACTGTTTTGTCACTTATAATTACTTTTTTTGTTAACTGTTGTGACTTTTTCATTAAAACAAATATACTTGTTTTTTTATAGTGATTAACCTAGCCGTTTACATATTAGGTACAAAATTATCCCTAGACTGTTACAAAACACCTTGAATTTGATAAACTCGGCTATCATCGAACGCCAATAAAGGAAATTTGGTTTTTACTTGAGTGCTAGTATCCGAAAAATCGGAAATAGCTATCAGTGATACTGAATTGAAGAGGAAATTAAGTCGTTAAATTTGTTAGTCGTTGTCGTTTGTATAACTAACGGGGTCATGTATTATCAAGCCTACAAACCTTTTTCCTCATTTAACCCATTTAATTAACGATCTAATTTGAAAAGAATTAGTTTTTAATGTGTTTATCGACACAAAATTATGTTATCTTTATTTCTATATATTGTAAACACTAAACCAGTTGTACATATTTAACTACCTAGTTTCAGATTTATTTTAAGAATACGATAATCAGAATCAAATTTATGTATTTAGAATTCACAAAAAAATGTCAAAAACAGTTAACGAGAGTATGAAAATATTTGACAGTTCCACTTCATAGATACACAAGTACCATACGCCTACAGTGTGTAGCTTGAATTTATACGTAATTTTCACTCTTTGGCGAGTGCAAAAAGTTTACTTTCATTTCGAATTCCACAGTTAACTGTTGCAGCTATGAATGTTGTTTTCTTCAGGACCTTTTCTTCCTTCTGTCCTACTCATTAAAATCAATCTTAATATCTCACCCTAATATCTCTTGTAACACATCACTTCACGGTCGTTTCCAGAGCTTCACTTTTTCGGTAATGTTTTAAGTGATAATTCTTTGGAAAGCAGAAACAAATGGAACTCTCAAAACTACAGAACAACCAGTCTATCATCAAAACGCAAGGTTGTACAGAGAGTAACAATAACTAGGTTAAACAATAAGAGCTTGAACCAATAGGTGCGGTACCAGAAGCACAATTTAGTTTCAGAACAGAAATACTCCAGCGAGCTACAAGTGCTAAGGTAGACCAACATTAAAGAGGAATTTAACCAGAAGAAATACACTGCTACAGCATTCCAAGATCACAGTAAGGCTTTTGACAAAATGTGCTAGCTAGCTATTTCAAGCTAACTTGAATACAGTAAGGCAGTGACTTGACTTTTTTCGTCTAGACTTTCGACTTGACTCGTCTAGACTCGTCTTGTCTCGTCTAGACTTTCGACTTGACTTTTTTTACCTAGACAATAGAATGTTCAGGGTTCAGATAGGACACGTCTGTCTGAGATCGGAATAGTTTAGACTGAAGTACCGCATAAACACCAACCACCCCACGAACCATGCTCAGGCTAGAGGTCCATGATAGCAATAGTAAAGACAAGTCTGGATCGAAACCTAGCCAGAAAATTAGTTGAAAGATTGGTGGATTACAAGGAAAATTGCGGTGTGTTAACAGTAAGTCATTTATTGAACGGCAGCTGTGCCGATTGATTTCAATATAGATTTTGAATACTTTGTAGCCAGTAGTCCAGTTTTCTTGAATGTACTCATCGTTGAATGAGGTTGTATGCTATCAATAGTTTTTGATAGAATATAAATGCTATCAAGACGTCTTTCAGGTCATACAATCTTTGAGTGATTAATTGCATATAGTATATATGGCTTGTCTATGACACATTGCCTTTTAAAACCAAATTGGATCTAAAGAAATAAAACTACACAAAAAAATCAGATAATGAGAATAAACAGACAACGCCACATTATTGTATTAATAACAGTATAACAAGAGGAAGCACGTTGAATTACAAAAATTACTAATTGGAAACTATATCCGTTAAAAAAGAATCGAGAAAGACCATAAGAGGGAGGTATGATGACCTTCTTCTTCTTAACGTGCCCTATCAAGTCCCCTTGACGTTGGCGATTAACATGGCGAAACTGTCTCTGTCTCGAACTATTCTAAAGAGTTGCTCAGCTTTCTTTAGTCCTGTCCACTCTCTGATATTCTTCAACCAAGAGGCCTGCTTTCTACCAATTCCTCTGCGTCCTTCGATTTTACCCATCATAATAAGTTGAAGAATATTATATCGGTCTCCCCTTACTACATGTCCAAAATAGGCCATCTTTCTACATTTGATGTTATCAAGCAGCTCGCGAGCAGCATTTGCTCTCTCAAGGGCTGCCACATTTGTCAGCATAGCCGTCCATGGAATTTTTAGTATACGTCTGTGCAGCCACATTTCAAAGGCCTCCATACGATTAATGGTGGATATTTTTAATGTCCATGCTTCGGCACCGTATAAAGGACTGACCAAATGTAGCATTAACCATACGCTTTCGAAGTTGAAGTTTCAAGTTATCATTACAGAAGAATGACCTCATTTTTAAAATGTCGTCCGGCTATCTCGATTCTACATTTTATCTCGTGATCTGGATCTAGTTGTTCAGTAATATGGCAACCAAGATATTTAAAACTGGACACTCTTTGAATTATACGACCATCAACATATAATCGTGCATCTTGATGTGCTAAACGGCTAAACACCATGTGTTTTGTTTTTGAACAGTTTATGTTTAGGCCAAACTCTCTTACCACTGTATCAATGGCATTTAAAAGGCATTGTGCATATGATGACCTAAAAACGAATTAAAGAACTAAACTGGATAACAAAACGCAGGATATGAACTAGTGGAGAGTCATGGAGGAGGTCTATCTAGTTGCACGAAAGTTAAGGATAAATAGAGATCAAGATAAGAAAAAACATAAGAATTATTTTCACTTGAAAATATATTATCACTCTGTTTATACTGCTCTGGTATGTTGTGCTTTTTAAATATAGTGAGGCATTTTATATTCCCAGAAGTAGTTGGATGATTAACAACCAAATACTATGATTACCAATGAATTAGTGTTCAAGATTCCCAAGTAAGTACAGATTTTGTACTGTATCAAATTTCCATAAAACTGCAGCGGACGAAATTCCTCGTAAGATGAATGCTGGGCACCAACTGCAGAAGACAAGGCTCGCCCTGGTCACCAGGTGCCTCGGAGACCATCGCCTCCGTCAATTATTTCCGAATTACATATTTAAAATTTTTGATCACTTCGAAATGCACTTTGGAAAATTCATTCTTCTTATTGTTCAGTAGTACAATTTTCATTTTATCATCATCACTTTAGTTTACAAAATGTCCTAACGCTCTTACGAATCGAATGCAACAAGTTTCACTGTGATCTATCCAACTGCAAAAAATTGGTAGGTTTTGGGCTTTTTACTGCCTCATTGCCTCGCCTATAAGTCTTATACTCGATGCTACCTTTTCTTGGTTTTTGTTAAAAAGAAACATGAAGAGTTTGGAAGAGGGAACAGCTCGAGTAATAGAACAAAGAAGGAAAACACTTTATGACTTCTTAATTTCAACGAAACAATAATAAATAGGTAAAGAAATAATAAATAAGACTTATAATCAATTTAATTTAACTATCAACGACCGTTTCGCTTTCTACAATATGCAAAGCATCTTCAGTCTCGATACAAAGTTAAATAAATGCTGAAATGATAAAAACCCATATTAGGGTGTTGTCTAATAAAGATAAACAAAGTAGATGTTGGAAATTACAATAATTATGCCAATATTACATGTCTGTGGTTTTATTTCAAAGAGTAAGTTGAATAAAAAGGTATAAAAGTTTAAAAAGTTTAAACAGACATCTTATAGACAAACTTACATCTGTCAAATTTACCACTAAAATCTAATAAATAACACATAAAAAACTCAGTGTGCCCAAGACTGAAATGTAGTGCATAAAAGTCCTTCCCCCTTTTAAATTTAATGTTTGTTTTGTCCCTTCTAAGTGTTTTCCTGTTTTAGTGTGTTTTAAATTGTCCTTAATTGTTTTAATTCTAATATTTTTTTACTTGACTTTACAATTTTCTACTATTTTGCCAATAAAACTTTATCAAAGAGATTTGATAACTACAAGTTGAAAAATAATTGCACACCCACACAATTTGTACATCTAAACTTATTCATTGTCATAAAACTGTCACCGTCATAAATTTGTGGGCCTTACCTTGTCTGTTTAAACTTTTAAAACTTTTATACCTTTTTATTCAACTTACTCTTTTTGAAATAAAACCACAGACATGTAATATTGGCATAATTATTGTAATTTCCAACATCTACTTTGTTTATCTTTATTAGACAACACCCTAATATGGGTTTTTATCATTTCAGCATTTATTTAACTTTATATCGAGACCTGAAGATGCTTTGCATATGTAGAAAGCGAAACCGTCGTCTGATAGTTAAATTAAATTGATTGTGAGTAAGTCTTATTTATTATTTCTTTACCTATTTGAAATAGACTCACACAAGCAACACATTCATGATTTCAAACAATAATAGATTTTTATATTTATTTCAAAATTAATGTAACGTTTTTCTTTATGTTGAGGTCTTTTCTACTTGTTTCCTTCGATTTACTGCAGCTACTCATTTTAGCTTCACTTACCCACCTCTATTTTTAAACTTAAAACAAATTATGTATTAGATAACTATTTTAGTACGTATGACATAAACTCATTAAGCATTTTAATTTATTTCAACGTTTTTTATTGTCGCTGTACGTGTATACCAATTAGCTTTAGCTTTTTGACCGTACCAGATAAATTATTCCATTCAAAATACGAGACTACCGACAAGCATTGTAACTGATTCAAGATAAACAATACCTGATGACATATTTGGGTAAACAGTTACGTCTATAGGAGAACATATTTACTTTTCTCATCATTATTCTTGTTCGATCGTCGAAGGAACGCAAACACTCTTCTTTTTTAAATGAAAATGTCTCGGTGAATATTAATTTGAGTTACAATTAGCACGTTAGTAAATATTAGCAAAAGTTATTTCATCAAGCCGTATAACTTGTTATATTCACTGCAACAGGTACTAAATCAATGACACGACAGAAAAAATTAAACCTGATGGATTGACCAGCTATTAGAATATCATAGAAGATACTCCAACGTCTGAGGTCTTCAGCATTTCGTGCAGGAGATCTCATCCTACATGGTTTAAAATACTTTTACCATCCACATTAATTTTCCACCTAGATCAAATGAACGGACAATCTGTCCATGGCAGCCCTAAAGGAATGTAGGTTGTAGCATTGGAAACGCTTATCGATGACATGAAATATACAATTCAAAATGACAAAGCATGTGTTACGCAGCACTCCCAACTGCGAAATTATAGTCACTCGGTACAAAGAATCGTTGAATGACAAGGTCTTAAAAGGAGCAGGACAGAAAGATAAAGAGAACATGGCGAAAGACGGCTAAATGAGACATAAAACCTGTGAAGAAATGCAAAAAACCAAATACTTCCCAGACAAAACCATCAACACTTTTCGCAGATTATTCGAAACGTAGAAGAGTTGCGATGTATGAAGTATCCAATGGCTAGAAAACTAACTTCCAAGCATACAATCAATCCAAACAGGGAAGACAATAAAACTTCATCTCATTAAAATATAAAGGAACAACACAAAAAGATGTAAATGTAAGAACCAGTAGTTGGCAAACTGTATTTATTAAAACATTTTTTTAAGCAGCCTTTTGATTTTGCCAAAAAACCTATACCACAGGTAATATTAATGGGATGTCTAACTTTCAAAATTTTTATGTATTAAAGAACTTCTGAACTGCAGATATAGAGACTATGCAGCCTCTGCTCGTTACTTGCTGCTGCTGTCTTGATTATTGCGGTCACAGTTTCCATACCCAGGTCCTGGTGGAGGTTGCTGTTACGAATATACCAAGGAGCATCAACAATGTTCCTTGGTACTTTCTTTTGAAATCTCTGGATAATATATAGATTACTAACTTTGGTACAGCCCCAGAATTGGCACCCATATACCCATAATGGTCTCACTACTGCTTGTAAATGGATAATTTATTAAGAATGGATAATGTTAATTTTTTTAAAAATCAGCCAATACAGTTTCTTATATCTACTATCAAGCTCTCCTCTGTTATTTTTGACATGGACTTTCCAGCGCAGCCTCGTGTCTAGGGTGATGCCCAAGTATTTTGCTGATGTTGCATAAGAATCTTTGGTATAATTTATTCTAACTGAAAAATTTTCTATCTTTTTATATTCTTATAAAGTTAATGGTATGTATTGTCCAGGTATGTATTATATTTACTGATAGTTGCAACTTATCAGTAGCTTCTTTACTAGTGTCTCCTATAGCTAGTATGGCTGTATCATCTGCGAGGGTAGTAATAGTGTTTTGTTCTAGATCTGGGATGTCACACGTATACAATAGGTACAGAACCGAACTTATATACTCCCTTGGGACACATCAGCTTTGATCTCCCTTAATCGGTGTACACTTCTTCTTGTTTTACTCTGAATTTACACTCATTCGCAATGTATGATTCTAAGATTTCTGAATACTGTTTAGGCATGAACGTTCTTAGTTTCTAGTTTAAACCCTCATGCCAGACTTTATCAAACGCCTGTGTTACGTCCAAGAAGATTGTATGACTGCCCAAGACTTTTTTTTCTTCTAATGTTTTTTTCTATTATATTAGTTATTCTGTGAACTTTATCTGTAGTGAAATGTTTATTTCTAAAACCGAATTGATGATTTATATTCTCTGTTTCTATTATTTATAATTATCTTTTCAATAGAAGTTTTTCTAATAGTTTTGACATCACCGGAAGGAGTTATATTGGTCGATAGGATGTCACTTCATTAGGTTTACCTGATTTGGCGATCATAATGACTTCAGCTACTTTTCAGAGTCTTGAAACATATCTCAATCTAAAAGCAGCATTTATTAGGTGTGTCAGCTTAACTACGGCTTTTCTTGGCAGATTTTTTAATAGTCCTCCTGTTATGAGATCATATCCTGGAGCTTTCTTAGGATTTACATTTTCTTCTATCTCTGTTGATACTTCTCTAAATGACGGCAACGTTGTTCTTTCTGCGGTTTGGAATGGTTCTTCCAATCTCAGTTCTTCACCATCATTGTCGTTGGGTTTGAGAATGTGCTTTCTAAATGATCTGCAAATCGTTTTGTTTTCTGTTCGTTGCCCAGTTGCCGTTTTCCAACTTAACGAGAATGAATAATTGGTCTCTTCATTATTTTGGTGCCTTTCATAACGAATAATTTGTGTTTTGGTCAGCTGTTAAATTACTTAAATAGAATCAATTGTTGATTTTTTTATATTCTGTATCTACCTTTTTAGTTTTTGTGTAGCATTATTTAGACTAGTTTGGTCTCGTGGAGATGTCTATTGCTGCTATTTTTTACTTAACTTTCTTTTTTCCATAATGAGTTCTCTTATTTTTTTTTTTTGATAATTGTTCCCTTTTGTTCTAGAAGTTATGATGGAGAAAAAGGTTTATTTTAAAGCTGTCCCAGTCAGTTTTTTATTAGTCATTATTGGATTGAACTCTGTTTTGATCACTGTATCAGTCATAACTTGGATTAAGTTGCCACAAATAAAAACAGCGGGAAAGAAAGCACAGACAGAATTTACAGAACAGTCATGACCAATAATAACATACGCGGCAGAAATACGACCTGACACAGAGAGAACAAAAATAATGCTAAAATAGCAAAGATGAAAATCCTTAGAAAATTTAGGTAGATAATCTACGCAAAACGACAAATAGAGTATTAAACACGACTGGAGACTGTTCCCCAATAGGAAGACGATCGATGGAAGGCCGCGAAAACGATAGAACCACAACCTACTGAAGGTACATTGAAAAGCTGAGTTATGTCTACATAAAAAGAAGAAGATATATGAATCACTTATTTGACCATAAGTCATAATTTTACCAAAATCGTTTTTTCACTAAAATAGACTTTTAAATTTTAAATACACATTTTTGTAAAGAAACGCCTTCAGTCAGTGCATTCGTAACTATCTAGGGTATGATTTGGTGATGTAAAGTTGGTGGCCAATTACTACAAAAAGCCATGCTATCCACGGAATCCAGTGGCAAAAATATTCCAAGGAATTAAAAGGTTCAACTAAAAATAAGCCAATTCATGCATTTTCGCTACTCCTACGAGAACTCCTTGGTTGTAGCACACCCTTTAATTAACTTCAGGCTTAACAATAATAAAAAATACACTAATATTGCCTGAGCATAGCATATCCCAGTGGAAACATTCCGATTATTATAAGAAAATATTTAATATACAAAAACTAAAAAGTTATATACCGGATGTAGACGATATCCAAGATAATTATAATAAATTCTTTAAGTGGCCCACAACGACCAATAATATACCTGAAGAAGATGAATATCACACTTTTCGTTTTTTTTTTAGTCGTATTAATATTTTTTTGTACTTTTTAATATAAATTACAGTACCATGTGTATTTTGTTTCATTTTAATTCCTTGTAAAGTTTAGTTTCCGGTGACTCTGAACAATTTTTTTGAGACACTCCCACAAGCCAGTAAGTTTGAGTATGTAGAACTTATTCTCAATTATTTTTTTTTTTTTAATATTGGTGTGAAAAAGTCAAGAAACAGTGTATAAATGGAATTAATTCAGTTTTTAACATGTAGAAATCTTTGTGTTTTCCTCACACAGTTTTTCTTCTTTTCCGAAAGATTTAGTTTTGTGTCCTATGGGGTTTCTCAAATAAGTGATTGAGTAAATTTCAAAATATCGGTGTAAAATGTAAAAAACAGATAAGTATACAATAAGTGTCTTTTCCAACTTTATATTCGCCTTGTATATTTTACAACCTTGACTTTTATCACGAGCTCAAAGGAAGAAGGGCAGACGATCCCACCGCTTTCTTTGGGTCACTGAGTACGTTGTTTACATCCCGAATGAAGTAGCAATTAATTCAATAAAGAATTTCCTCCTAATGTGTATCAAAGTTAAAGTCGTTTCCGTTGGGAGCCGCTAGCATACATATTACAATATTTAAATGCAGTATATCGTCGGTGTAAGCAATTCCAGAGAATATTTCATCCATGACACGCCCGCTGGTTATTAATATGTAATGTTATATCTAAGGTCTCACGATCATATTAAAGTGTGCTCAGATATAAAATACCTGGTAAAAGTGTTTTATTGTTTCATTTGCTAGAGTGCTCTGCCTTAGAATAGGTGCGGTTTTAACACTTCGACAGAGTCATTTTAATGTTAGATCTAATTACATTGGTGTAAACTTGACAACACAATGCAGGGTCGATTAGCACCCAATGCTACGAAATATGTTTTGTATTATATTTGTACATCTACACCAGATATACAAATTATTGATGATTCTACGCACAAAACTTTGATTGTGTATTTGTTTCTACCTGTACACAGCTAAGTTCTACCATTAAATTATGTAATTAACCCTCTGATAATAAACTATTACCAATATTTAACTTCTCTTAAAGACTTTAACGAACGAAGATTTTATTAAGACCCTTCAATAAAATAAAACCAAACGGTCATCATTATTCGAGATCGTTGTCCTCAGAAGTGGCCAATGTAATTAATAAAAAATTATCTCATGGTCCACAAAAGCCTATGTAAAGCCATAAAAGCTGTAATATAACGGTATTGATTTGCCCGGAACTTGACCTACTTAACGAGATGAGAGGAAAAACAAGGACACGGGTAAAATGCAACTACGAATAACGTTGAAGGCTGAAAAGGATTTTATTGAGTGGATATTATGTTAAAGCCAGTTTATCGAAGCGAAATCAAGATTTTGTAAAAGTATGGACTCTTTCAAGCACACTTTGAATATGAGACAATCGACTAGTTTGGAGGTACAAAGAGTTTTTAAAATAGGGATTTGATATAAAATATGTTTGTCAAAGGAGTTGTCAAGTTTTTATGAAGATGGTACTGCAAAAATAAGAAAGAATTTTATTGTAAGGCCCAATTTGTAGTATTGAACTGAACACTACAGAAATGTATTGCACATATTTTAAAAAAAAGATCATTGATTTTGGGATCTTTTCTAGTTATATTTTATTTGCTTGTAACTGGCAGCTCACTACGAATGCATATTTTTACTAATCTACAAACAGCAGGTAAAGTAGTCAGAGAGAAATCACTCAAAATAATATCATCTCCTGTTGAAATTTAGTTTTAGATATTATTTTTCAAAGTGTCCACCCACATAGAAATAACAATACAAACCCATGCATTATATTCCTAACACATATCAATATCATGGGTCAGTGTTGGACAATAAAAAGTCCGTGTTGGTGCGGCAAACTTTATAGTTACAATCTTCCATCTCTAAGATAGCTTCCCTTTTTTATAATATTAATTGATGCGTCCGAGACAGTTTGTGTCAAATGATCAGATAAGCACGTGACAGATATTTGGATCTTTTAGATACACTGCGCCCGATTACGTAATATTCTAGCAATTGCAAATATTACGTTTTGTATAAATTGTAAGTATCAAAATCGAGGTAGCATAAGAAAATAGGATAAAAAAATTTCGGTGCCTAATCAACAGCACCCCCTCACGCCCGTGGAAAATTCTAGGCCGTATATCGGTTGAATACTTCGCCCAAACAAGTTACCAAATAGTTTATTTGTATTTTCAGGCAGAATCATGACAAGTGGAAGAAAAACTTACAACTTACAGAATCAAGAACATGTAGATGAGCTACTCAGATCGTTAGACGATCGTTAGATGAACTGGAAATGAACCTAATGAAAATATTTTTTTTTGTGGAAAAGATAAAATGACAAAATGGATTTTATCCCTAAATCAAACAGAATTCGGCTAGAGCTCATAATCTCATTAGGCCTCCGCCAGGCGTCATAAGGATCCGAAAAAAGCGACAACACCTCTTAGTTGGCATTATTTTTTTACCAATGAAATATTGTAAACGATAGTAACATATACAAGCAAATATATATAAAAATCGTAGCAGATAACTTTGAACAAAAAAGTGATGCAAGGCCCATTGAGTTGATTGAATTGAAAGCATGTATAAGGCTGTTATTTCTAGCAGAGGTCTATAAAAGGAACGGACTGACTTTGGAAAAACTTTGGGGATCAAATGGAGATGGTGTCGAACAATTTAGACTAGTCTTGAGTATTAAAAGGTTTAAATTTATAATTCGATGCCTAAGATTTGATAACCGTTTGACAAGAGAGGAAAGAAAGAAAACAGATCGACTGACAGCTGCGAGGGACATTTTTTTGTTGAAGATTATCAAAAAAATTATTTTTTAGGACAAAATATAACCTTGACCAAAAATTAGAGTGACGATGTTCTTTTCGCCAATATATACCATCAAAACATGTAAAGCATAGTTTGAAGATTTTTGCTCTTGTAGATGTTAAGGTATGCTACTTATATAACTTATATATATGCAGGAAAACAACCCAAAGGTCAGTTCAATCAAGGATGATAGATTTTATAAAAGGCACAGGTCGAAATCTTACTGCTGACAACTGGTTTACTGATTTTGACTAGGTGGAAACCATATGGTAAAACAAAATTTTCATGTTGGAACTGTCAAAAAAAACAAGAGAGCGATACCACCGGACTTTGTTTTCAACGGTTGGGAGACAACAGGATTCAAATAAATTTGTATTGAAGGATTCCACAACTTTAGTCTCATATGTTCCAAAGAAGACACAGAAATGGATACAGAAAACAAATTGATGGTATGGGCAAACTATATAGAACAGCTGTTTAACGACAAACGAGACAAATAGATAACGAAATTTCGTTGAAAAAGACTGGACCAAAAATAACAGAAAGTGAAGTAAAGCACACAATTAAAGAAATGAAAACTGAGAAAGCAGTAGAACTTATCGCTGACTGCAATATACATGTTATTGTCGAATTATTTAATATCATATACATAACAGGTATATTACCTAAAGAATGGCTTCTATCAATATTCGTGAGTATACCGAAAAATAAAAACGCCAGACAATGTTGCCATCACCGTACCATCAGTCTAATGTGCCAAATACTAAAAGTATTCCTAAAGATTATTCATCGTAGGCAGGTACCCCAAAGATGATTTGATAAATTCGTCAAAGTCATCAATACAGGATATATTTGAAGATTTGCATTTGAAATGAGCTGCCGGTTGCAAACAAAAGACTTTAGATACTTGATGCAATTTAAAAAGGCATTTTAATAGCTTTAATTTATACAAGTTGTTGCTCTTTTGTAAAATATATTCTTAATTATGTTTCCTGTGACATGAATTCGTATAAATCAGATCTCACAAAGTATCGATCTTATATTATGGATGTCAGTTGCCACTTAATATGTGTTAATCCCAGATTTATTCGTTATGTTATGTAAATCCTACAAATAAAGGTGAATGGATTAACCTAACCAAGCATATCTAAACAAAGGTATTATTTTTAACATAAAATGATTCCTCCTTAAATACGAATACTTAAAACTAAATCTATAAATAAACATTTGCACACAGATGCAG
Organism: Diabrotica balteata; assembly: GCA_918026665.1. NCBI lineage: Eukaryota > Metazoa > Arthropoda > Insecta > Coleoptera > Chrysomelidae > Diabrotica > Diabrotica balteata. The sequence goes on along the minus strand of OU898283.1, from coordinate 12,389,908 downwards.
TCATTTGTAGAATGTAATAATGCATTATCTTCTGATAAGGCGTATGTCCTTAAACTTGTTTAATTGGTTAATTTATCGCTGTGATTTAAAAACCAGATGTTAAAACGATTATGTGGTGTACAGAAGCTCCATTTTGTCTTCTTATATCTACTTAGTACTACATTGAAGTATCGTCAATAGATCAGTTATTTTTGTAATATGTACAATGTCACGAAAGATGTCGTAAGAAAAGAAATTTAAAAAGACCTACAAAAACAATTTCCTACAGTGTTAAACGTATGTAAAGGAAGTCATTATTAACACTGACAGGAGGCTTTTGTCTAAATACGGTCACAGAAATAAATAATTGTTGCAGTTCCGCAACTTTTCATAAACTATTAGATCTTCTTCTTCTTCCTTCTTGTATGTAGGCTTTAAAGCCTATTTCTTTTTCAATATTAGCCTCCTAAATGGTTTAAATTATCGCACCATCCTTTTCTTGATCTGCCAATACTTCTTCCTCCATTTGGTGACATATCTCATGCTATTCGTACTATTCTGTCCTCTGCCATTCTACTATTGTGTTCGTTACACTCCTGTTTCCATTTTGTCGCCCATCCATTTATGTTTTCTATATTGCATGCTCTTCTTATGTTTTCGCTTGTCTCCCTATCCAACCGACTTTTCCCTGATATGTAGTATCTAGTAGTCGTCTCGTTTTAGATGTATCAGTTCTTGTCTCCGCGTGTATGTTATAATAGGTCTAATCGCTGCTTTATAGATTCTTGTTTTTGTGTCTTGTCTTAGGTGTTTGTTCTTCCAGATTGTGTCATTAAGAGATCCCGCCTCTTTACTTGCTTTTAAACTTAATTGTCGTACTTCTTGTTCAACATCTCCGTAACTAGTTATATCTATTCCCAGATATCTGAACCTTGCTTCTTGCTTTATTATTTTTCCATCAATATCGATTTTATATCGTAGTGGGTCTTTAGATGTTATCATACATTTGTTTTTTTCTGCTATTTTTCTGCAAGTTTACAATAGTTTGTTGGGGGACTTATCGTGTCGACTTTGAACATTCTACCCGTTTAAGAACATTTTGCATTTCTCCGTTGCTAACACTGTCTCTGAGAGTCAATCCAAGTAACGACCCTTCCATTCTTCTTTGGGCCACTCTTGAGTTTGGGTGCTTGGCCTGAGTTAAGAAAAGTGTTTTGGCACCGTAAATCATGGGTAGAAGCATACGTTGATCGAACGCTTTCTTTTCAAATAATTTGGCATGTTGCTCTTGAAAATGTTTGAAGTGTGAATAAAACAAACGAAATGTAGCGGTCATTTGGATATATCAAGAGCCTTTGCAAAAATGATTAAACCGACTTTACTAAGTAACAACACATTACGAATATTACAGAAAAAAAAATATTCTCGCGTTAAAAAAGTCACCATCTGTAGAACCATACTTCTTAATCTTTATATGATCAATTCTAGTAGATAATAAAAAATAAGGTGAGTTCAAAAGTCTAAAGCAATATCAAACGGTCCAATCAGCAAATAAACCATTTTAGTATACCTAACAAACGTACTATCCACAATAGACTTTCCAATAAAATACAAAACAATTGCTGTTTTATTATAAAATTGTTGGTTTTTTGTAGATATGTAATCATTCAATATACATAGATGATAAGAACGTGATCTCACTTATTTGTAACAATCAGACGTGTTATATAAATACCACGTTATTACTTTATTATTTGTGGCAGTTTGCAAAACAATTTCGATACTGAATGACCGGGCAAATATTTGTACAATAATAATTGGGTGTGTAGATATTACACAAAATTATGGACAAGACTATTCTCAACAATAGAATTTATGAAGTGTTTAATAACGAACAACAAACTCTTTTAATGTCACGTACTAAGGAAGCAAATAGAAAGACAATTGAATAAATATTCCGTAAAGAGAAAACCATTTTTACGAAAATAAATTTATTGATGATAAATATTCAATGCACTTGATCCATATTTATGAAGGATACAAGAGGTTTTTATTAAAATAGGTTTTTCTTGGTCCAAGGAAAAACTTTGGAGCCAATCGATCAACGGTGGCCATGATAAATATCGGGAAGGAAATAAAAGGCAAGATTTACAATCAACATACAACATATACAACAACAATCAACATACAAATCATACAACAGTCATCAGACCATTAATGACACACGCGGCAGAAACACGACATGATACAAAGAGGACACACAGAATGTTAGAAACGGCAGAGATGAAAACACTTGAAAAAATTCATGGTAATGCATTATGGGACAGAGCTAAAAGTACACATATACGATGTAGATGCAAGGTGAAGAACATTAAGAACTGGGTAAGAAGTAAAAGAGTAGACTGGAACGATCATATAAGCCGAATGACAACAAATAGAGTCATAAAGACGACAAAATTCGGTTCCCAATAGGAAACGATCAGTAAGACCCCTATTCATACTTAAAAATAAACCAAGGTTTGATTACACAAAATTAAGAAAAAGGTAAATACATCAAAAAGTGATCCAACAAGTCAACTCAAATCTAACAGAAGTGGGAGAAAAATTTTAACATCAGAAGATGTCAATGAAAAGTTGAGCAATATTCAGGAGGCATTACTAAAGGCTGCAGAAGAAAATTTAAAGCCTGAAAAGACAAATAAAAAACAGAAGCGGATGACTTCAGAAATTCTAGCATTAATGGAAGAGAGGAGAAAGCCCAAAGGGAGAAATGAGCCAAAATATCAAGAGCTACACAGGAGAATTAAAATAGAGATAAAAAAGGCCAAGGAAAAGTGGTTAACAGATCAACGCATAGAAATAGAAGAATATGACAGAAAATACGATAGCTTTAATATGCAGAAAAAAATAAAAGAACTAATGACAATGGTAAACTCATTGCAGACCTCAAAGATAAACTAAGATTTTGGCAAGAATACATAATGAAACTATTAGACGATGAAGATGATACAAGAAGAACAACAGGAACAAACAGGACCGAAAATAATAATGTGCGAATTAGAACAGGCAATAAGAAATGCAAAGACCGCAAAATCAGTAGGCCCAGATCAGATCCCCACTGAGCTAATTGAACTGAGCTTGACGAAGAAACACTGCATATACTTTTAGATCTGCTCAACAAAGTATATACAACAGGAGGAATACCCCAAGATTGGTTGTTGTCCACATTTGTAACACTACCAAAGTCAGTACATGCGACAGAATCTCCCAGTACATAACAATTTCCTTAATAAGCCACACACTTAAGATATTTCTCAAAATAATACATGGAAGACTATACAAAAAAATAGACGAAGATATAGATAACACCCACTTTGGAATCAGAGGGGACTAGGAACGAGAGAGGCTCTGTTCACTTTTAACGTTTTCGTGCAAAGACGACTAGATATGAACCAGGATTTCTATGTCTGCTTTATAGATTATCAAAAGGCTTTTGATAAAGTACGACATCAGAAACTCGTAAAACTGTTAAAAGAAAAGAATGTGGATAGTCGAGATATACGGGTTATTGTCAATATGTACTAGAATCAAAAAGCAAAGGTTAGAATCGAAAATGTCGATACAGAACCAATAGAAATTAAAAGAGTGTTAGACAGGGTTGCGTGCTGTCCCCATTGGTATTCAATCTGTAAAGCGAAGCTATTTTTAAGGAAGCAATATCAGACGAACAACAGAGTATATCAATAAACGGAAAAATCTTAAACAACATAAGATTTGCAGACGACACCGCTGTTTTTGCAGACAGTCTAGAAGCATTGCAACGCTTAGTAAATATATTACATCAAGTCAGTATGAAATATGGACTACAAATGAACGTTGAGAAAACCAATTTCATGATTATTTCTAAGCAACATACAGTAGGAAGGCTAGATATCTAGGGAAAACAAGTAGAAAGAGTGAATAACTACAAATATCTGGGAACCTGAATAAATGAAAACAATGACCAAGGTAGAGAAATAAGGACACGTATTGAAATTGCAAGACAAGCATTTACAAAAATGAAAACAATGTTTGTCAATCGAGACCTTCCTCTGGATATGAGGATAAGAGCCTTAAGATGATACGTGTTCTCGACTTTGTTGTATGGAATGGAAAGCTGGACACTAAAAGCGGATAATATAAAGAAGTTGGAATCACTTGAGATGTGGTGCTACAGAAGGATTTTGAAAATACCTTGAACCCAACGAGTTACAAATGCAGAAGTGTTAAGAAGGCTACAAAAGGACTGCGAGGTCATAAAGTAAATCAAAACAAGAAAGCTGGAATATTTACGCCACGTTACCAGAGGTGCGAAATATGAGATATTAAGCTCATACTTAATGCAAGGTAAAATCAAGGGTAAAAGATCGATAGGAAGACAAAGAATTTCCTGGTTGAGAAACCTAAGAGAGTGGTATAGTTGCAGCTTAGTAGATCTTTTTACAGCAGCCGCCAATAAGGTACGGATAGCTGTGATGATAGCCAACCTCCGATAGGAGAAGGAACTACAAGAAGAAGAAGAAGTAAGACCCCGAAAACGATGAAACAACTTCCTGGAGGCACATTGAAAAACAGATAGTCATGTTTACATAATAGGTAGGTTCCCAAAGAACCGAAATTGAGCACATGCCAGACATCTCAGAAGCTGTTTTTCTCGAGTACAATGAATAGAAAAGAAGAAGAAAAGATTCCTATTCAAAAACCTAATTAAATAATAAATACATCTTTGCACTGTATCCTATCAATTTTATAGATAAACATTTTTACAGCAAGATAATTTAGTTTAGTTATCAAATTATTTTCCAAATTTTACAAAAATATTGAAATCTAATCACAAATATTTTGGTCAAAAATGTCGAAATCTTCATATAATAAATTTTTAATGAGGTTTTTGACTCAATATGCTAAATAATCACATAAGAATTAGTAATATTTAAAATTATTCGTTCTGTCTGGTAAGATTCTAAAGTCAAGGAAAAGTGTTGAATATATTATGTACCAGATTAAAATATTCAATATGTATATTCAGTCATAAATTATCGATTTTTATACTGCATGTATGAGAGCAATATTTTATAAAAATAAAATAATTAGCATACCTTGTGGAACACACCTTTTTTACCATATTCCAAGTATCGTGCGAATATCTACATTTAGTAACTTGTTGACTTTTGAAATCTTCTCTTTTGATATATTAAAATATTGAAATTTGTTTTCAACAAGATGACTCTCTTTCGCATAATATATAGGCCGTCAGAGACTGATTTAATTTGTCCTATGCGTCTGATTAGTACACAATGTACAATAAAATGGTCCCCTCGATCACCATACTTAACACCCCTAGATTTTTATTTTTGGGCTATGCTAAAGACCAATATGTACTGGCATGTGTTTGAGCGACCCACCAACTTATAGCAACTGATAGAAAAGATGGTCGAACTCAGCCAAACATATCAACAAATTGGCTCAAACTCTTAAAATTGCAGCTTAATCTATTCGTTAGTTTAAAAATGATTTAAATTGTTGATCTCAAAGGTGAGTAAACACCAAAATAAAGTTTTGTGAAGTTACTGTTATTTTTAAATGATAAACAATTAGAATAACTTTAAAACTTTTACTCTTAAAAATTTTTTTTTACACATTTGAAAAGCTGGTAATTTTTACACAAATTTAAAGAGGGAACTACTTTTAGTAATAAAAATTAGCTTCACTTTATTTTATTTATGTTATCTGTCACGATAAGCACTTAAACCTATTTTAGACAGTAGAAAATCAATTAGAATACAATAACAAATTTGAACTTTTTGCTAAAAATATATTTTTGTAACTGTTTAAATAAATTACACTGATTGTTCATTATTTTATGTCTATCATCAAAAAAAATTAATCTGACAATTCAAATAACTTTCAAACTAATGGATAAATCGAACTGTAATTTTGAGGTTTTATTAACAATTATAGATGAATGAATCTACTGAACAGCACACATTAAGCTTGGCACAAAATTCCTAACCAACAAAATCAATAAACTAACAACTTTATCAGATGAACAACAAGGATTCGGATATGGAACATCCTACGTAGTCGAACAATATACCAACATCTATGTTTTATAGATCTGGCAAAGGCTTTCGATCGCATCTTTCGTTGCATTTTCAGATTAAGGTCTAGTATATTTCTAAAAGAAACATACCGATCAACGTTATACAAACCATCGAAAACATCTACTTCTATAATCGAATACAGACAAAGATAAATGGAAAACTAACATAGTGTATACCAGTAGAAAGGGGAGTCAGAAAGGGTAACTCGTTAAATCTATTTCTCTTTAGTATAATAATGGACGGAATAATGCAAGCAGTACGCAAAGGTCATGGTTACAGAATGGGGAACAAAGAAATCCAAATATTATGTTATGCAGACGGCGCCTCATTAACTGCCGAGACAGAAGACAAGCTCCACAGATTAACACACACATCTTCAATACAACAGCCAAGAAATACAATATGATAATATCAGCAGAAAAAACCAAATGTATGACAGTATCTAAACACCCACTAGGATGTAAAATAGAAATTGATGGGAAAATAATAAAGAAGGAAACAAGGTTTAGATATTTGGGAATAGGTATAACTAGTTAAGGAGGTGTTGAAGATGACGTACAACAAAGCTTAAAAGCAAGTAAAGCGGCGGGATCTCTTATGCCTGGTTGCACCAACAGATCTTAAGCTCCAGCTTAGCCCAGCTCCGCTTACTCTACTACACTAACACTACACTAACTCTCATTTACGTTGCGCCATAATTTTCGATTCTTATCTAAGCACGTCTTAACTGGCATGTAACTTGTCAATGATTGAGTGATGAAAAGAGTCTTAAACAACTCAATGATGTAACGCGTATTTTTCGTAAGCTGAGCTTAAAGCACATCTTAAGCTTAAGATATGTTGGTGCAACCAGGTATTAATGACAGAATCTGGAAGAACAAATACCTAAAACACTAAAACAAGAATCTATAAAGCAGCAATTAGACCTATATTAACATACACGGCGGAGACAAGACCTGATACATCTAAAACGAGATGAATACTAGAAACAACAGAGATGAAAATACTCCGACGAATATCAGGGAAAAGTGTGTTGGTTAGGGAAAGAAGCAAAAACATAAGAATACATAAATGGATTGGTGACAAACCGGAAAAAAGAGTAGAACGAACACGTTAGTAGAATGACAAGGATAGGATAGTACGAACAGCACGAGATAAGTCACCAAATGGACGAAGAAGGATTGAGAGACAAAAGAAAAAAGGTGCGATAATTTAAACAATTTAGGAGGTTAATATTGAAGAAGAAACGGGCTTTAAAGCCTATGTACAAGAAGAAAGAAGAAAAAGAAGAAATAAAATTATATAAAATTATATAAAATCAAATAAAATTAAACATAATGCAATAAAATTAAATAGAAAAACAAACTAAATTAAATTAAATAAAATTAAGTCCAATTAAACAAAATAAAAAAATAAAATTAATTAAAACTAAATAAAAATTAACAAAAGTAAATAAAATTGAATAAAATAAAATAAATGTAATGATAATCAAAATGAAGTTCTTAAACATAAATACAAGATAATAATGAAAATGTAAATGATGAATTAATTCTATGTAATATTTAACAAATTTAAAAATTACAAAAATCATCAAAAAAAAATGTAAAGAAAAAAAAGGTTTTTAAAATTTAAAGAACTTAAATGTGTGGTGTTATTATAACGAATACTAAAAATTCAGTAATAAGCAGACGTAAAATCGCATTAACCCACATAGTAATAACGAGCTAAAAGGGTATTCACTTCTGTCGACACTCCCCAAGTGTTAAACGCAGTTATTATTTTTTTTAAGTTAATGAGTGACTGCAGATGGCAAATTGTCAAATCACTAGTTTAAGTTTAAATAGTTACCTTTTTAATAGTAAGCAAAATTCGAAAAATCACATTTTTCGCAGCAAGTTGTTAATCACGCCGAAATTTCTGCACCTTATTGGACCGTGCAAGTTCGGAACAGCGACACCTGGTGTCGTAAATCAGCAAAATTTACTGCGCTTTTATGTTAGATCGAGGTTACCGGATAACTATAGGACGTAGCCCCAAAAAAGAATAAGAAAAAAGTAAGATTGAGGTTATGTCGGTATGTTATTAAAAGGTAAACGTTGTATGTAGTGTAAATACAAATAAATATATTATTAAATTACAGCATTACTGTTAATATGGATGCAATAATAAAAACTGGATTTGAGAAAGTAAATCACCAAATAACTTTTCAACCAAGCACTTAGTTAAATGGAAAAGTTTTAGTAGTGGCAAATGTCAAAAAAGAATGGAAGAATTATGTGGAAGAATTAAGAAAAATAAATTACCCTAAATAATGCTAATGCATAAACGCATAAATTACCAGGTTAAGCCCATGATATCATCATATTGGTTTGAACAATTAATTCTTTCCCCGTAAACATTTGGACAGCGAATATATCTCAATGCATCTTCAGAAAAACTTGAACTTGATGCATTTTTGTAAACTTCGAAAAAAATAAAATTTAAACATTAAACTTGATTTTTGGGTTAAAATGAACTCTAAGTGAGTGTTATGAAACTAAAATTTACACTTAAAAGTGAACTTTTATTTATTGTTTATTTGAAACTGACTTTAAAATCGGGCGCAAGAATAATGCATAATTTAGGTTATGTTACTTATGCTTTTTTATGATATAAATCCACTTTTCTCTTTGTAGTAATTTGTGCTTCGAAGTTGGAAACGAATAAAACTTAAATTGACAATTTTTTGTTGTATTTTTACAATTTTATAACACATCATTTCCTAAATCCCATTTCTTCAGTGACAGAAGTTGTAAATAAACAAACGAATATGAAATATGACAATTGACAATATAAATTTATGAAATCTATGAAATTTGCAGTAAAAAATGCAAGATTTTTCCGCTACTCGCGCACGATCGTTTCTCGTATCACATCCAAGTACTTGCACGTCGCCAATAGGTTTGCTTTTGGTATAATATTGTCGGAAATACTCTTCAAACACCTTACTATTAAGATGTCACGAGAAAAACTTATTTGGCTGGACCAAAAGTGTGAGCCAAGTCTCATGTAAGAACGAAATTTAACTGTCGATTGATTTAATTAATTTGTACCTATTTTGGACCAGAATAATAGCACATTTTTCGAAGATTTTAAGTAAGGACTCTTTATTAAACGAAAGTTTTACGGAAAAACATTGTTTATTTCAGAATTTTCAAAAAACGTTTCAGATTTTAGAGTTACATTGATAGACTATGATCTAAGTGTTATTGAAAAACAGATTAAAAATGTGTCAGTGCTGAGTAGAGGAAAATAACATTATTCTTTTCATTTTGATGTTTTTAGACCAGTAGCAAAAGTAGAAGTAGAAGTATTGTGGAGTTAATTGATTTAAAAAATCAGCAGCATTACAGACATAATTTAAAATAATTATCTATATAGACGAAACAGTTTTTAGCTAAAATATTTGTTTGGATAATTTTCATGGCATTCAAAAATCGTAAGGAATTCCGTAAAATTTCGTAAATGAGATTTTCAATTACAGTGATGGGTGTATAACTTTTAGCCCAGTTTGGTTATAAAAAAGGTCGAAAAATTTTTCGCAGATATCTGAAGCTTTTATGATATAAGTGGGGGTTAAAGTTTTTTCCCTTATATTTTACATAAACAATATTTATCATTTTTTTATATCCAGAAATTCTTTATTTTCACGTTTTTTTAAATTAAAATTGATAATAATTGACGGATATTAAAAAAAAAGCATTTTTGTGGCTAATTTATAAGTTTTATTAATTTTTTTATTAACAAAATAAAACGTTATTAATACTTTTGAACACCGAGGAATTACCGTCTTTTAAATTTGTGCGAAATTTCCCCCCGATCGGTCAAATAGTTTAAAAATTATTTAATTTATTTATCCCTAAGGTTCAATATTTAAACTATTGAACTATAAATGATCTCAGAAGTTAAATGCATATTGCGTTTTCGTCGAAATTATTTATAAAATAAACGTTTGAAAAAGGGTATGTTTTTTACTTACAAACAATTGTAATAACTTCTATATTTTTCAAGCTACAGACTTTTACGTACAACCATTGGATAGATGGTAAAAAAAACTCACATCAAAAAAACCTTCTATGACCAATAGGAACGAAGTTAGGGACTATTTTGACGAAATTTTGGAGCTGCTACTCATCCCGCCTTTTTTACGAATACTAAGATGTATTACCGGTTTTCGATTATATAGATGACCGTTCTCCTATTCAGATGAATACATATAAAGTGTAGAGACACGAGGACGATAAACTATGTGATCTTTGGAGATATTTAGATCTAAAAACGTAAATAAATGTGTTTACCGTTATCGTACTGTACAAATACCTATACAAATATATAAACATATAGATCGTTAAAGTAGTAAATAATTATAATTAATATAAGGAATATAATATAATGTGTAAAACATTACCTGAAATTTAATTTATAAAATATACTGTGACAGACTATTTCAGCCAAATTAAAAAAAAAGTAAGTTTTTACGGTGAATTTCAAATGGACTCAAATGTATTTTTCGAGGTTTCCCATATTTTCCCGGCCAGTGAAAACTATGTAGTTATTCATATTTATTACCCCAGATTACAAAAAAAGAGGCTTTAGGTGCAATGAAAACCGAGAAAATGTAAATTTTTCCTACGTGTTTCTATTTGAGTTATACTCTCCACTTTCTGTCGATCTTTCGAAAGTACCTTCGTTTAAAGAAGCACTGTAAGTTTGGAAAAATTTGATAAATTTTATAGCTATAAGTTTCAATATAAAGTTTAGATTTTTATTCAAAATTTGTGCAAAGTTTACTTTTTAATGTTTATAAACAATGGAGATATAATTAAAAAAAAATAGTCCCTAACTTCGTTCCTACTGGTTATAGAAGGTTTTTTTAATGTGAGTTTTCTTACCAGCTATCTAATAGTTGTACGTACAAGTCTGTAGCTTGAAAAATATAGAAGTAATTACAATTGTTTATAAGTAAAAAACATTTTCCTTTTTCAAACGTTTATTTTGTAAATAATTTCGACGAAAACGCATTTAACTTCTGAGATAGTTTAACTCTTAAAGAATCCTATGAAATTTGCTAAATGTGTTTAGCATCATTAATAGAGCCAGTTCAATAGTTTAAATATTTAGCCTTAGGGATAAATAAATTAAATAATTTTTAAACTATTTGACCGATCGGGGGAAATTTCTCATAAATTTAAAAGACGGTAATTCCTCGATGTTCAAATGTATTCTTCTTCTTCTTAAGGTGCCGTGCATTGCTGCGTAGGCGTCCACCGTACATCGTCTTGTCAGGTGAGATGTTAAATATTCTGGATTAAATAATTCTATTTTTAGCAGCATAGCGAAGCATTTCATAGCTGTGGATTCCTGTCCAGTGTCGAATATTACGCAGCCATGACATTTTTTTACGTCCGAGACCTCTCCTACCCTCTATCTTCCTTCGAGTATCAGTTGCTGAAAAGTGTATCGTTCTCCTCGTATAATGTGCCCCAAGTATGCAGTCTTCTTACTTTTTACATAATTAAAAAGTTCCCTATCCTGTAAGCCCGCTCTTCTGAGTACTTCCTCATTTCTGACCCTGTCCGTCCATGATATTCTGCAGGTAAACCCTGTGTTATGTTGATATAAATAGTCGCCAAAAAACGATACGTGTCGTACTCTGTCTTCCATTTCAAGGTGTCAATTGTCGTTTTGTATCAACTTATTTGTAGCTGTGGCCTCGCTTCCACTCAACACCTTCAGACGTGTTGTTTTAGAGAGAGACACACGTCGCTTGATAATTGGACGCATTGGTTAGAAAGAGATACAACTAATCGGTAAAAGCGTTCAAAATTTAGGTTAGAGTTAGCGTTTATTTATATGTAAACATCGTGTCGTATATTGTATAACCGTATCGTATAAATCTTATTTTTTTGGTATTTTTCACTTTAATGGAGTTAGGAAATTTAATTTTATTTGCAAATGTCTCAATAATGTCTTCAATTATTTCAAAATTATTGCCCTAGACATTATTTGTTGAGACACTAATTGTAAATTTTGCCCTATAGTGTTTTGGTAGCTACCAGTCAAGAAATTGGAGGGTATCAAAAACTTTATTGCAACTGGAACTGCCACAACATTATTATCGATGACCATATTTTGCATGATTCCATTTAATATATCTCTTGCTATATCTTTGGTTAAACGATACAATCCTTTAAGCTGAAAATCTGTTAGTTCATTGAAAGGATCACTTTAATATCTAAGTAAACGCCTATTAATGTTAAAGTTTCTTAATACTCTTAACCTCTCCTCATCCTCAAAAGCTAATACGTTCATACTGTTCACAGGCAACATTATCACTCAGTATACCTTACCTACTAAATAAATTACTTTTAAAATAAATTAAATTGCAAAATACTTAGTAATACCAAGACAAAAATGTCACTAAAATTATAAAGTCTAAAATTAAAAATTTTGCATTGCCATTGGATATAATTTTTTAATTAAAAACGTGTAGCCAATAACAATACACTTTTACAGAGAGAATCTTGAATCTGTATATCTACCTTAACTATTGCCATATTAGAAACACAAATAACAATGAATGTTTTTTGGAGTGAACAATAAGATCTCGAAAATATCCGAAGCAAAAGCGACACTGACACAGAGTACCAAAATAATAAGATGTAGTAATGAAAGTCGCAATGAAATATCCGTTTCTACATGTTGCAAGCAACATGACACAGGGTTCCACAGCTGAGCATTCGACGCAGGCACCACATTTCAAACACTTCAAGTTTGTTAATGGAACTGGCCTTTAACGTCCATGCTTCCATTCCGTACAGGAGAACAGGCCACACGTAACACTTAAGCATCTTGTATCGGAGGTATCGGAGTATCAAATGTATTAATAACATTTTATTTTGTTAATAAAAAAAATTAATAAAATTTATAAATTAGTGCAAAAAACTGCTTTTTAGCAAATATCTCTGTAAATTATGTATCAATTTTAATTTAAAAAACGAGAAAATTAAGATATTCTTGATATAAAAAAATGATAAGAATATAAGAAAAATGAATAAGTATTGATTATGTAAAATATAAATGATAAAACTTATACACAAAAAATCAAATTGTGGCCATAGATTATTGTTTATAAAAAAGGAAGGTAAAAAATAAGAGTACTTTTTTATCCATTCGTCATCTATGTAGTAACCCCCACCTATGTTTTAAAAGCTTTAGATATCTGCGAAAAATTTTGCCGTGAAATCGATGAATTTTGCATAGTCATACTGGGATATTGCCTTTACATTCAAATATTTCATATTAAATTTGTATTAAAAAAAAAAACAATGTTGGGGAAATAAAAGTTTTAGTTTTCAGATCAGAAACGGTTTTTGGAATATTTTCTTTGATCTGAATAGCGAAACGTAAAATAGTGCATTTTATAATATCTGTATGACATTATTTATAAAAGTTACAGATAAAAATAATAAAAAAATGATAAATACCCTCTTTTGGGTTTCTGCGGCAAGCCCACTTTTGGCAGCTCTTGTTTCCAGGACCATTTTGAATTATGTAGTTCAAAACACGAGTGTACACACTGCAGTTACTAACAGGAATGACAAAAAATGTCTATCAGCTCAACGAATTAAACACTCGGGAAACCGCACTGATAAAATGATAAAACAACCGAGATAACTGGATAGATAGTTTGCAAAATTAAATTAAATCGAAATTTCAGTGCAATATGAATAAAAGGTAGTGGTAACAGAGACAGTGTAACCCAAAAACAAGTTTACTTATAAGGTAATGAATTGTGCATCGATCATAAACACGCCCATAAGAATATTCCACGGAGAAGATGGAAGGGCTTAAGTAAATAATGGTATGTAGGTCAAGGGCAGTGTTGTGGTTGTAATAAATGGTAGGGATTGGTTAAGCCATCAAGCACATCGTCGTTAGGAATGAAATATCTCCAATGTAAAAATATCCTAATTTTACAGGAGACACAAAAAACAGTTAACTAACGCTATTTTATATTGTATTAAATTAGTAATTGATTTTTTTGGCCAAACTAAGATTGATATTGATATTAAGGTGAAATTAATTCCTTTAATCAGTACAAACCATTAAACTAATAAAAAAAAATATTACAAACGCGCACATTGGAGAAATTATAAATGATTGAACCGGTACATAGCAGGAATTTCAAATATTGTGTATGGCATGTCATAGTATTATACACCTTGAATTTGGTGTTATTAGGGAAAAAAGAGTCATATAAACAGTAAAGTGATTTGTATTATCTTTATTAAATAAACAAACTTCGACATGTAGTATCAGTGTATGATATTTTTACGAACACCACCGAAAGTATTATGTTTTGTTGATTTTAGGAAGAGTATCGTAAAAGTGACGATGATCTTTTTCAATAACTGATTTGAGGTCTTGCAGATGTTTGCACTTGTCTTCTGATATTTCAGGAGGTGTCTTGAAGAGCAAGTTTTCATAAACCGACAGGTCTTGGCTTTCTCTTCTGTGTGGTAGTAGCTTCCAGTTATCTGAGTAATCAGTGGTGTAGTATACCTCTCCATTGGGACTATATTTTAATTGTCTTATATCTACAACTTGCGGATCTTTGGCATTTTTTTTCAGGTCTTATTGAACGAAAGTTACTATCAATAGTGTACTTTTTAAAGAACGTAAATTCTACGTTTTAATATTATACGGATGTTTTGGCCGAGCAAGACGCATTTTAGCAATGTAATCCATCGGTGAATTAATTTGGAGTCTGAAATATTGTTCCAAAGTTAAAAGAACTGAATCTGCTTCCATCATAGTATGGTTTTTTTCAAGATATAACTGCTGTATTGTAAGGATTTTGCTTTTGCTGAATCACTTAAAAAGCACTAGCCAGAGTTATTTTCGATCTTGTTAGTTGCATCCATCTGAGATGAATACAAGAGTTTGATAGTTAGCAGGAATATTATTTATATAATCTATAAGACAAGATGTAAATTCATTGCTACTGACTCCACCATTTGCTTCATGCCAAACGTACAACTGGACATCTTCATCATTTAGAGAATAAATGGTGAAGTTGTGTACTTGGAGTTTGAGCTTATAATACGATTGGAAAGCTAATACTTTTGGACACGTTAAGAAACTTTGAATATCAACTGTGAGAACCAATTTTTCAGAATTTGCGCTACTTTTTAATAACTCTTTTGTCCGTCTTCCTTCTTTCTGCTTTGACATGTGCTGATCATAGTCTTCAGTACTTATTGTCTTCATTTTATGTGCAACACACGTATCACATTGATCTTTCCTTTGCTTATTATGTATGCCAATTTTCTCTGCTTCTAAAACAACTTTAAACAACTTGATATGAGCAACTGACTGCTTTCTATCATCGCACCATTCTTTATATAGTCTGTACATGTAATTTGTTGTTATGATACTGTTGTCAACATATATTCTGCTAGTAGATGCTCTACAATAGTGTGAAGGAACTTTAGGAATATCTTGCAACCATTCCATAACATTTTTTTCTTTGCAAATTTGTCTCATTTTTTCTTGGAGTAATCTTGTTGAATGTTGGAATCTTGTAGACTTTCACTAAAAGTATCAATTTCATGAGTGGCTGGCTCCCTTGAGACCCATCATTTCATTGTGTCTTCTCCTAAATTTAATGTGTTCAAAAACATAACTTGGCATACCTTGAGGTAACTTCCGTCTTTAGAAACAAAAAAGTCACGAGCACTCTTCTTTTTAGACCGTTTGTCTGAATTT
This sequence comes from Diabrotica balteata, assembly GCA_918026665.1. NCBI lineage: Eukaryota > Metazoa > Arthropoda > Insecta > Coleoptera > Chrysomelidae > Diabrotica > Diabrotica balteata. The sequence goes on along the minus strand of OU898283.1, from coordinate 12,373,976 downwards.
TGAGTATCTTTTCGGCGCCTTTGCACTGCTCTTGCCGAACAAGATTTTTAACATAAGTGCTTCTATGTTCCCACGACGTAAAATGTCCAAAATTTTTTAAAAATTCGTAGTCTATCGTCCTGCGTAATTAAAGAACATAATGAGTGTTCTTTTAAACATTTTGGCGTTATAATATGGTTACATCGCTCCTTAACTGACATGCCATTCCGTCTGGTAATATGTTACATCGCCAAAAAACAAATTTTGCCTTTTTCCTGTTCCAATATAGTAGCTGCAGGCAAACTGAAATAAGAAAAATAGTTATTACCTACTTAATTTAAGCAATAATGAGATGAAAGATATCTAACCGTAGTAGTGAATTTGTTTACATACCTGTTTTGGATTTTTCATTATAAATTTCATTTTCAATAGGAGCCAAAGTCTGGATAGAATTTTCCGATCTTCCTGAAGTGAATTTTGTACAACTATTTAGTTCTTGTCTTGAAAACACTCATTTTGCACTGGTAAATAGCTTATTTGAGAAAATTTGAGGATAGCAATTTGACAGATGAAAGTATGAAATACCTCCAATGTGCAGATATTATAATAGATAATAGATCCAATGTGTTTTTTAAGCACATTGGATTTATTTCAGTCCAACAATTAATAATTATGTTACATTGGAGTAATGCATTTTTATACATTAGGGAAGTTAGGAATCGGTACGCACATTGGATATTTTTCTAGACTATAAAACTATTCATAGCGATTCAGAATCGTTTAAAATCTGAATTACTAGAAATTTGCACATTGGAGGTATTTCATTCCTAACGACGACATATTATATTAAACTCGGTTAAAAAAAACATACTTTAGTGCATAAAAGGTAGAAACATTTATTCGTTATAGACGAAGAAAAAAGAATACAATGTAAACCCTGAATAGGAAATATTATCCTCCTTTCACTGGAATGCATTTTGGCATATAATCAACAAGTTCAAGTTTATTGTTGTGTAAGTAATTTATATTGCGAAATTTTTTACTTTTTACAAAAACACACAGATTTTAAATCGGATATACAGTATTGTGAGAATTAATGGAATCACTGTGAATTTTTTTTTCATTTTTTCAATATTCACAGTTGGCAACACTACCTACACACTTGACAGCTGACCAAGCATTGAAAACATAGCCTTACTGTGTGTTGGTGTGTTTGAGTGTGTTTTAGGTCATTTCTTACCAAGCTTGTGTTGTTTTGGGGGTTTTTGTACTATTTTGTGTCGTTTTTGTTTTTATTCCAACATGGATATTACGCCTAGGAAGCGTGAAACGATTGTCACGTTGAGTGAACACACTAGTATGTCACAAAGAGAGATTGCTAGAACGTGTGGAGTGAGTCAGGGGGTAGTAAGCAAAATTTTGAAGGGTAAACGAGAAACGGGATCAGTGGATGTGAGAAGGTTAGGAAAATGTGGAAGAAAGAGAAACACAACACCAGCAGATGATCGATTTTTACTTCGAAAGAGCAAATTGGACCCAAGAAAATCAAGCCAAGACCTACAATAAGATCTAGCAGCATCAGCTATAGTGATTCATGACTCAACTGTTCGTAGAAGATTTTTGGAGAATGGTAGAAGGGCAATTCGTCCACAGGAAAAACAGCTTCTAACTGAACGAATGAAGAAACAAAGGCTACTGTGGGCCAAAAAATACTCTAATTGGACTGTAGGCGACTGGAAAAAGTCCTATTTACAGATGAAACCCACTTTATAGTTCAGGGACAGCAGCGGTCGAAATTCGTCAGGAAGTCTGACAATGAAAAGCTTACACCATCTCATATTGATCAAACCGTAAAACATCCAGTCAAGAAAATGTTTTGGGGATGTTTTTCATACATGGGGTTGGATCTTTGGTGCCAATTGAAGGCATGATGAACAGCCAAAAATACAAATCCATGTTGGAAAAGTATTTGGACAAACAACTCCAAAAATGTCAACCCCAAGAAGGAGCAATTCTTCAACAGGACTCTGCTCCCTGTCACAAATCAAAGGAAATTATGGCATTTTTCAAAAATAAGAAGATTAATGTTTTAGATTGGCCCGGTAATTCGCCCGACCTCAACCCCATTGAAAATTTATGGGCCATTTGCAAAGCTAAACTGCGAAAAATCGACTGTACCACTAAAACAAAAATGATAGAAGCGGCCATTCAGGTTTGGTATCGAGATGAAAGGATATCTGACAACTGCCAGAAACTCATAGAATCTATGCCAAAACGGGTAAAAGCAGTAATTGCTGCCAAAGGGGGACATATTTCCTACTAAATGATGTAAGTTTACCTTTATAGTTTTGTCAAAATATAATTTTTTACTCAATAAACTGTTTTTTCATTAAAACAGCCTATGATTCCATTAATTCGCACAATACTGTACATCTGGTGAGTTTCCTTGTCATTCACGATAAGATATGTTTTTGTCCTTGAACATGAACATGCCATGAACCTGAATCTTAACAAATTGCTTGACCGTTGGCACCAACTTTTCTTAGTTCAGTTCCCAATTTATGTTCTAGTAATTCTATCTATCAATATAAGGTTGAATGTTCGAATAAATGAACTTTGATGGTACACAAGGCAAATATCGAACACAGTATTTAAGTAAATCTTGCCCAAGTACTTTCGATCACAAGATCATCCTCAGGGGCATTTCGTCAATTGTGGCCTATCCAGCAATAACCGAATGTCATACATGTAAACTGAGACATAACAATACACTAAAGACAAACAAACACTTTAAAATTTAAATTGGAGAAGCTACATTTTTATATTATAGAAGCCGGAGACAGAATGTCCCTGAGGATGATCTTGTGATCGAAAGTACTTGGGCAAGATTTACTTAAATACTGTGTTCGATATTTGCCTTGTGTACCATCAAAGTTAATTCTATCTATGTTTTGGAGTTCATCATACCTTCTATCGGAACTTTTTCTTTAACGGATTTTTGATCAATATAAGCTGTCATTTTAACGAATCCAATCAACACTTTTCTCTGATCTTCAACAGTTCAATTCAACTATCTTTTTGTCCAATCGCATCTTTTCTCCGTTATGGCAGCAATTAACTGTCACTTCCGATTTTATTGTTTATCTCCCACATTTGTAAGTCGTTTTCTTAGATTGTAAAATCTTACATTTGTAAATCAAACCCCACGAAATCAGTCATGGCTGATTTCGTGGGGTTTGATTTATTTCTTTTTATTAAAAATCCTCATTAGCTGCTTTCTTATTTCTCTTTCCAGTGTTTTTGCTTCACGATCATATTTGCTGGTGTAAATTTAGGAGCCACTCAGGAACTGGAGAACCGCCGTATAAAAACTGAATATTTTGTCGAATATTAATATTGTGGAAAGTGGAAAATTTTGCAGTAGTAATGAAAAACGATTTTTATGAAAATCAGATATTCATATGGTCGTCTAAAAAACAATACCACCTCAACATTTTTTCGACCACCTATTTTAGCTATAACTGTTAATAGACAAGTAGAGATTGCTTGATGCATAGTAATGAAAACTGTTCCGATTCCTGTTCCATTTTTGTGAAATGTAGCCTCATATTTAAAAAAATTGGTTGCTATGCTCTTGCTGCTGAGTTTGTGCAGCTGCGGTTACGTCTGAACCCTGCTTGCTTAATAGGTATCGATTCAAATATGTTTCTACTAATTCTGTTGTAGATTAAGCGTTCCAACAATTTACATACAGCTCAGCAGTGCAATTGGTCGGTAGTCTTGGCGCTGATCATTTACCTTTTCTGGTTTTACTATGGCTATAATGGAGACCTTTTGACTGAATTGGGGATTTCTCCTGATTTTAATATATGGCATAACTGTATAGAAATCAATTTGCCACAGTGGAGTAAAAATTCTGGATGGATTTTATCGGAGCCGGGTGCCTTTCCAGACTTAATTTCTGATATTGCTGAAATAATTTCTTCTGGAGTACACTCGTCAGAGGATTTAGATGTAGGCGGGCATGCAGACTTTAGTATTTTAGTTCTTGTTTTACTTTGTTGGTGTGGTCACGATCTCTAGGTGCGCTTGAGGTTGTTACAATGTTAGAGGCCACTCTGTTGGGAGCTATTGGTACTTTGTCACCAGATGGGAGTCTGCTACTACCAAGTTTTCTAAGTAACGACTACATTTGTGTCGTCTGGCTGTATCCAAACTATGTAGTAGTTTGTCCGCAATTTCTAGTCTATATATACGCAAAACTATATGATTTGTCATTCTTATTGCATTTTTCACGTATTGACTATCACAAAATTTGTATTTTTGTATTTGCAAGGTAAAAAAGTACATTGATTTACTTTGTACACTTTTAATTTTTAAGTAGTTCGAAATATTACTTTTAGATTTTGTAGTAAATTTTGATTTACTTCGATCCATTATAAATATTTGTTGCGTTCTGCACATACTATGACGTCAACATAACAATTGGGGTCATCAGAAAGGGAAGAGAAGATATTATGTTCAATCTAGAACTCGCTGGTTTCTCCCTTCCGCATTGGGTATGTATATTAAAATAATAAAAAAAATGAAGCCAGAGGACTACATAAAACACTATTTTAAATACACGGCGAGAATCAAAACTATCAAATACATTACAAATGTATAGACACAGTTGCGAAACTGCAACAATATTTGCACGTTAATATAGAACCAAAATAATAAATACTGACACTGTAAACAACCTAGTTAGTGTTTCGGGAATTTTATCTTAAATCGCGTTAGCTATTCTCCAGCCGGCCAAAGCAAGAAAGCATGTCATGAGTGGAGCCGCAAGTAGGTGTTTGGGATTCAAGAATAATGTTCGGGATGCAAAAAATATACTACGTGAATTGGCAAAACAATATACATACATATTTTTTAAATTATAATAATTTGACACGTGTCTACCTAGTTTTAATTTTGTTTCGGTTTTTGTAAATATAGAAAATTCTCGCCGAAAATGTTCTCGTTCTCTTCTTACATCACTAGATATACAGAGTGGCCCAAAAGTCTGGAAACGGCTAATTATCTCGTAAATTACTAGACATAATTATACAAAATTTGAGATCCGCCTATTTTGGGATACGGAGATTCCATATTTGGTATTTGCAATGTTGCCAGATTTTTAGGTTCTCTTATATTACTAGTAACTTTGGTTTTTCAAATGCATCACCCTATATATTCAGTCATTATTGGAATCTCCTATTAAATACGAGTTCAACCATATGTAACACTTATGATTTTATGTAGTCTGGAAGGTCTTAAATACATAAAACAGAAGTCTGGCAACGCCTAAATGGTTTCAATAAATTTTTTAATACTAACTATTTTCAAATACATTAAAACGTAACAATTGATAGTTTAGAACATTATTTAACATAGTAGTTACGTTATTAAGTGTTCAAAATGTGCTCAATTTGTGAGTTGACAGCACCCTAATCGATGTTAGAAGGCGTCTACCACATTTCTCCATGATTGTCTAGAAATATTCGAGATTCATCGATAAATTCATTGCCTTAGCTATGCAAGACTTGCTGGTTAAGTTTTGTAAACTGAATTTTCAAGTATCTCTAGTAAAAATAATCTTTAGGATTGAGATCGGGTGAACGTGGAGCCATTCAATTCTACCTTGTCTACCAATTTATCGTCCGGGAAATATCTCATCTAAATAACGCCGAACATTACACCAACTATCTGACTTTATGCAGGCCATTCACGTTCCGACTTGTGGTACCACTAAGTAGGACCACTAGTTGGATGTTCGTCTCCACTCACGCTCCGACTTTCTATCCAACTAGCGGTCCAACTTCAGTTCTAGGATGTATCGAAAAAACACTACGCAAAATATAATTAGGAGGAGAAAAATGACAGCACTGTGCTTGTTATCTTTATATGTATGTTATGATAATTTAAAAATTAGGTTTAGTTTCTCTAGTATTTGTCTAGGGCTGAACTAATTAATTTTTTCAACTCTTGATTTTTATGACTTTTTAAGATGTAGGAAAAAATTATAGTTTTTAAAGATTTGTATAGGTATAAAATCTATATTTTATTTGTTTTTTAAACTGGAGCTGGATTTATTTTGTTGTGTGTATGTCGTATATTTTTAATAGGAATAATTGTTCGTGCAATTGAAAGTTTATTTTCTATTATTTTTTTGCGAACTAGGGATCTTTTGCTACAACTATGATTTAATTTTCATTGTTTGTTGATAATTCTTCCGTAGCCAATCCGGAGTATCCGAAATTTACCTGTATAGGAATGTCCGATTTAGATCGACAGAAAGGAAAATGATTTGCCCTAACAAAAAGGTAATTTTCGTGCAATTGAAAGTTTATTTTCTAATAAATATTTGCGAACTAGAGATCTTTGCGTAAAGAATTTCATAGAAATCTCATACGTAACAGGTGCCGAAAGTCAACTGACTGAGGAAATTTTCGATCCAACCTGTGATCCGACTTCCAACTTCACCATTCACGCTCCGACTTCGTCGCCAGTCGAAGTCGGATCTTCAAGTCGTCCCACTAGTCGTACCACTAGTTGTCCAACTAATCCAACTAGCCCACTCACGGTCCGATTTTCAGATCCAACTGCAGAAGTTGGACCACTAGTCGTACCACAAGTCGGAACGTGAATGGCCTGCATTAAATTTCTTTCGATAAAAAATGGCCCCATTAAATAAGTACCTACTATAACTGACCATACATTTAATTTTTGTGGTCTTTAAGTATGGTTTTCACGCATTCAGTGTGAATTTCACACGAGTTCAGCTACTCAATACGAGTTCAACCATATGTTCACTTGATTTTATGCAGTCTGAAAGATCTTAAATACATAAAACAGTGCAAAATATGTAGATTTTAATAAATTTTAAATATTTAAATGGAGAATGCTGTGATTTTGACATTTGTTCACCACTTAAATTATGAACTAAAATTGACAGTAGTTGTGGTTCAAAAAGTTCTGCAATTTAAATCGCTTCTCTAAAATGCCGTTCTGGACAATCATGGAGAAATGTGGTAGACGCTTTCTACCATCGATTAGGGTGCTGTCAACTCACAAATTGAGCACATTTTGAACACTTAATAACGTAACTACTATGTTAAAAAATGTTCTAAACTATCAGTTGTTACGTTTTAATGTATTTGAAAATAGTTCGTATTAAAAAATTTATTGAAACAATTTAGGCGTTGCTAGACTTCGGTTTTATGTATTTATGACCTTCCAGATTACATAAAATCATAAGTGTTACATATGGTTGAACTCGTACTGAATAGGAGATTCCAATAATGACTGAATATACAGGGTGATGTATTTGAAAAACCAAAGTTACTAATAATATAAGAAAAACGGCAAATCTGGCAACATTGTAAATATCAAATATGGAATCTCCGTATCCCAAAATAGGTGTACCTCAAATTTTGTACAATTATTATTACGAGATAATTAGCCGTTTCCAGACTTTTGGGTCACTCTGTATATAAATAGAAATATAGTGCAACACAACACTTCCACACAGTAACAAAATCAAATAGAAACTTATGATAAAATTTATGTATAAATTATCTCGAAATATTTTATTAATTTTTAACTTCTAGACTACTGTTTAATTCAGGACTTTGTTTTTAAACATGTTTTCCCCTGATTGTGAAAAATGTTATTGATAATTTTATTTTCCAAATATAAAGTTATTTTTGATTTAATATCTAGTCTATGTAGAATTCAGTACACGTTATACAATTTAAAAGTACACTCTATGACCTATTGTCTTTGATTGTAAAATGCTTTATTACTCATAACTTCTTTATTTTTATAGCTGTCCTTAACGATCTTCGCAGAGGCTGAAAAACAGACTAATGCCGTTCTAAATGCTGGCTATAGATGATTTATTACAGTGAAGAGGAAGTATGCAGTAACAATGTAACTATATACTTCCCAAAAAGGATAACTATAAAATATGTATTACGTTATTAACAATGACTCTTAAAACTAACATCTATCTAAATATGAAGGCATAATGCATAATCATACGTTTGACACTAACGAAACATAACAATAAAGAGTGAATTAAATCATGTAATACTATAAGATTTCGCAAACTGAATACGTTTCAGTTTATTCGATTTTCTTGCAAAGTCCGTACTGTATTCGATGAACCTAAACACTAGGTGTAACTCTATTTGCAACGAGATCAATCAGGAAATGTCCAAAAGAGACAATGCGATATTTATTACAGCTGTCGCAAGACCAATTCGCAGTCATTGTTAATAAAAAAGCAAAACATCTTATCATGTACTTCAAACCAATAAGCCTCCGAATAAGATATGTTATCTAAGAGTAAGGGGTAAGTTGTCTAATAACTTTAAACGCCCCAACTAATGACAAAACAGAGGATGTCAAAGATCAATGCTATGACGAAGTAGAGACCATCTGCGACAGATTCCCCAGAAACGAAATCAAGATCATAATTAAAGATCGTAATGCAAAAATAGTCCTAGTGCTTATGCTGTGCTGATATTGTGATAGTTATGTCAACAACCTTAATGGAAATAGAATAATAGGGTTCGCAGCTTCCAAGAGCATGCTCGTTGGAAGTACCTACTTTCCCCACAAGAGTATCCATAAAGTAACATGGACTACGATTGATGGAATAACAAAAAATCAAAAAGGACGACTTATCGTGGGGCTAATATAGATTCAGAACACTTCTTAGTAGGGGCAAAAATAAGAGCACACATTTCAAACGAAAAAAACCACTCGCTACAATTTAAAACTCTTAAAAGACCCCCTACACTAGAAAAGTATCCAAATTACTTTGAAAATGGAAACACAATAGATACGAATTTAACAGCTAGCGAGCAATGGATATATGTAAAAGAACAACTAAGGAAGCGGTAGATGACGTCTTAGGACCAGAAGAACCCACTCCACCTAACAGTTGGCTCGAATATGAATGTGAAGATAAACTTATGCAGCAAAAAAGATAAAGTCCCACATGGGAAACTAATCGATATCCTAAAAACATCAGGACTCGATGGTAATGATATAAGACTGATCTTAAACTTATATCTTCAACAAAATGCAACAGTACGATTGGAAAATGAACTGTCAGAGATCTTCACAGTCGAAAAAGGAGTTAGACAGGGTTGCATATTGTTCCCGGCATTATGTAACATATACTCTCAAAAAAAACATCTTTATGGAGGTCTTGGACGAATCAGAAAATGGGACTTTGAAAAGATTTTTGATATAGAGTCAACCCAAAATACTACATCAAACTACTGAAGGACCAACACACAGAATTGAGTGTAAGACATGATATAGGGAACAACTTGAATACCGTTATTCAAACAGATGTAATAGACCAGGAGCTTGAAAAGTTGCATAAAGTCTTAAGAGACATACAAGAGATTTTCCTCAAACCAAAAATATAAAGAAAAAATCGTGTCAGGACAGGACATTATACAAAAGTAAAGACAAAGAGATCAAAAAAGCAATCAGAATAGCCAAGAATGCACAGCTAAAAGAACAATGGACAGAAATATAGTCATTGCAACAAAAACACAATTCATTCAATAACATTGAATACCATTGAAGACACGGAATGTCATTCAGGACCTCCGATTACCATCGAAGAAATAAGCTCCTAAAAAAACTAAAGATGGTAAAGCTGTAGGTAAAAAGTTACAAAATTCATAAAACAATGATGATTCATCAAAAATAAAATTGGAATCGAAAGAGCCAGAACAGCATTCCTCATTCCAGATGAAGAATTTATTGTGTAGCAATGATATAAGCCTTCAACTCAAGAAACTCCTAGTCCCATTAGGTTTATTATCTGCTATTGTATTTTGACATATGCACCTATTCAGATGTAATGCAGAACCGAATTCAAACATTCCGACTATAGGTTTACAGAAGTATTTAAAAAATTGTGTCTGCCTCTTTAATTATTAACAAGAAAGTTCTCAGCCCAATGAATAGTAAACTCAAACTACTAAAAAAAACGAAAGCTGAAGCACTTTGGTTGATGAGGAACGTAGATGGTAAAGAAAAGAATATGTTTTTCCAAGTTATTATTATTAAATGAAATATTAATTAATGGCAGAAAAGGCTTCGGAGAAAAGGAATCTTCTGGCTCGCTAACTGCTCAAGTGGTTTGAACCAGCTTTATTCTTGATAACGCTCGTTTCTGCGTGCATCCATGAAATATTTTGCCAATAAACGATTTGTTAAGCAAACATTATTTTTTAGAATATTTACAAGATATATACATTAAGGCAAGAAAAGGATTGTGTATTAGACTCAAAAATTCAAATTAAAGAATCTTTTTTTTAATTATAAATACATATTAAAAATATTTCTAAGAGGAATAAATGAAAAGAACTTAAAAAAATATTGCTGGTGATATCATAAATAGATGGTGGAGTAGTTAATTGTAGTTTGCTCATAATTTGCTCATAACTTGTTGAAAAAATTTTAAATATTCATCAGCAAAACGATATGAAGATAAACAAGAAGAAATTATTATTGTACAAAGACTTCGTTCATAAAAAATAAAGGGCATTGTAATGAGAAAATTAAATGCAGAGGACAATTCGTATATATCATGGAATTAAATGAATTTAAATGAACAACAAATTCATTATTGAAAATGTTTTCTCTTGAACAAAGCCAAAAACAAAACACTATACTCCATTTGAAAATGACAATCCTAAAAATAATGTCAAAACCCAGTGAAGAAATACTTTGAAATTCATTTTTTGTTTGTTTTAAATGGTGCAGTAAACCCCCTCTGTGGCTCAGTGGTAAGATCGCCTACCTTTAAACCTAAAGGTCGTGAGTTCGAATCTCACCTGGGTGGAGAAATTTTCGTTTATTAAAAATTAATAAATGAAAATAATTTCTATCCTTGTGCGATCGGTACTCACCGGAGGGACGTCGACTTTGCTAAGTATCAAGACAATTACTCTACACACACACTACACTCAATGACCATTAGTTGTCGAGGCAATAACTCAATAAAAAGTAGTTGTAAAAAAATGTTGCAGTAGGTACATAATTTTAGTAAACCTATTGCAAACCCTGTAGCAATAACTACTTGCTTAATTTGTTCTCAAAAAGTTTCTTAGCAATGGTCGTTGTTGAAAGAAAAATAGAAAACATATTACAGTAAAACGAAGATCCTCACCGTGCTGGATTGATCAAATCAAAGAGATAGTTAATTAGATTAGATTTGAGGAAATTTCCCTAGCAGAAAATACAATAAAATCAATTGTGAAACGAAGTCACTATATCTCCTGAGAGAAATGCAATAGAACAGTAAAAAATATTCGTCTGAAACACATAAAAACATCAGAATATTCAAACCCAAGAAAATTTCTGTACACCACGTGACAATACAAGTTTTCTGGATAATTGCTTAAATAAATACCATATTTATACATAGATCCTTTAAACCAATATCCATGTAGATATAATAATCAGTTTTCTAAAGGAATCAACTAGTTTTTTAGGCCTTTTTGCTAATAGTAGAAATTAATCAAAAAAATAAATTAAGATTTTAAGTTCAAGATTACTTCTTATCCGTTAGAAAGAGAAATAGTTAAGAATTTTTGAAAATATTTGTCTTTTAGCTTTTTCTGAGCGATATTAAACAGAAACACATAAATCAGTCCTACCGACACCTTTTAGGAGAATTGGATACAGAAAGACGCAGGGAGGGATGTAGGTCAAGGGTAACTCCTTCTTGGAGGAAGGGTTAAGATCACTTCTTCATAAACATTAAAATTACGTATGATGCAATTACACAACCAGAAACTTTCAACAAATGTGGTCGATATCGTATTACAATAAAAAAAAAATAGTTTCGAAATTAGAATCAAGACGTTGCTAGTAAATCGGAAAAAAAATTGCTGACAGGTTAAACACAAATGTCATTAGCCATATGAACAATCTAATAAATCTATTGATATCGATATACGTGATTAAAATGAACTACATATTGTTAGCAAAATGTATATTTATCACAGTATCCTTGGTATTTACCTCGCTAATGCAATGCAAAAAATGCCGGTTGGTAGTGTTTAACCACCTGTTAATACCAACGGATTAAGCACTGACGGAAAAGATTTTTAAGGAAAATTGACTAACCTTTCGTTGAGCTTCTGCAGCGAATCCGCTTTTTGCTGCCCTGTTATTTGCCATTTTGTACTGTTTCTGGAAAATGTGCAGATATCCACAAAACTCAAATTAAAGGCACCCGAACTACGACGAACTATGAACTCGACTAACGTGAGCGCGGAACGGCAGTTGTGTAGTAGACACACTCCGGCTAACGTGTCCAAAAGTGCACGGAGTTGCTCGCAAGGAAACGACCAAATCAATAATGCTGTTACGCGGGTTTCGTAATGGCTTATTCATTCGATGGACCGCTAGAATTAACTATTGGGAACTAGGGGAATTTCGTGATGTCCAATTCGTCGATGTCCGGACTGGCCCAGAAATTTTTTTATGTTTTTGTTGTTTAAATTTTTCGTTTTTTTTTATGTATAAAAAAGGAATTATTGGAACACAAAAAAAAAACAATAGTGATAAACAATAAATAATAATAAACAATAAATATATATTTTATTTACGCCCACCACAAAAGTTTGTGGTGGGAGTCCTCTTTTTCTTTTTCATTGGTGATAGCACTCTAGAGCAATATATGCAATACATGAGTTACTTTTAGGAAGTGTGTGGCCGATCCAACCCCACTTTCTGGACTCTATTTCATTCTTTATTCTCTTCTGCTGGATCAGGAGTAGCAGATCTTCGTTTCTGATAATGTTAATACAAAAATACGAACAAATCCTCGTCGATATACGAGTATGTTAATAAAGACCTGCAGTTTCCCTATAAGGATTTTTGTCACTTTAGGAGTTTCCCATCCGTAGAGTAGAATAGATTTGATATTCAACTGAAATAGGACAATGGAAGGAATGGAAAATGTCCGTATTATATAGGTATTAATTAAAAGATGTAAGAAATAAAATTTGTGTTACCCAAAGAGCCATGGAACGATCGATGTTAGGCATTTTTCGTAGGGCTCGGATCACAAACAAGGAAATAAGACGGAGAACAGGAGTGACAGATGCCATAGAAAGAATTATGACCCTTAAGTGGAACTAGGCGGAGCACATAGCTAGAATGTCGGATAACAGATGGACACAGCGAATAATACAGTGGAGACCGAGACAAGAAGCACATCGAAGTAGAGCTCGTCCACCAACAAGATGGTCTGATGACATAAAACGGATCGACAAAAATTGGATGTAAACAGCACACAACAGAAATACATGAAAAATACTGAGAGAGACCTTTATCATCAGGGTAAATGATGATGATGAATTAAAAGATAATTACCGCAGAATCATTTTTTAACACAAAGTATGCGACCAGCTTCCCCAGTTTACACACTTGAGATCTAGAAGTGTAGATCTAGAACCATAGTTCTAGATCTACACTTGAGATCATGACAAATGACGCATAGTTCCTGAACACCGGTCTCACCTTCCTTTCCGTCAACAAAATAATCATCTAACTCTTCTTCATCATCATATAAAACGTTTTGTATCCACTCAGACTCAGTAAATGATAAACTCTCCTTTGCAATTTGTTTTTTTTTATTATTTTTCTTTTCTGTTTTTAATAACTTCTAACTATACTAGTTCTTCTAGTTTAATTTTTTCCCTTGCCCGTATTTTTCACTTTCTTCTAACACAAATTTCATAGGTGCTAAGGTAAGTCCTTTTGATTGCTGTTTTGTCATTTTACCTTTCCCCTTCCCTCTTGGGATGTTCTTCTTTTCAAGTGCTGCGAACATTTACTAAAAGGTATTGTGCATTAAAGTGTATTATTTTTCTCGGAAATCACACAAATTTGTCGTTTGACTTGCGGAATTTTTGAGTGAGTAGGATAAGTGGTCCTTGATGGAAGTGGATTATTTCTTATTAACTTTATCTAATCCTGGGTTTTCAGGAAGTAGTGAATTTTTAATTTTTGTTGTTGGTGGACGTGCATCGTCAACGGATTTAGTTGATCCTGTATTGGTAGGTACGAAATACCGTACATGCAGGTGGAAAAATTACTTTGAAAACATCTCTTCTTCTTCATGAGCCGTGCTCGATTATCGAGCGTTGGCTATCAAATTGGCTATAGTAATTTTGTTGACGGCAGCTCGGAAAAGAGATGCAGAGGATCTGTTAAACCAATCTCTCAGGTTTCTAAGCCATAACGTTCTTCTTCGACCTGGCCCTCTTCTTCCATCTACTTTGCCTAGTATTATTAAATGAAGTATATTATATCTCTCTGGGTGGCGCATAACATGGCCAAAATATTCAGGTTTTCGATTTTTAACTGTTTTGAAGACTTCCGTAACTTTTCCCATCCGATGCAAAACAACTTCGTTACGAACTCTATCCACCCAACTTATTCGTAGGATTCTCCGATACACCCAGATTTCGAAGTTTCTTGAGAAGTGTATCTGTCAAAGTCCAATCTTCGACACCATACAAAAGAGTAGAGAACACATAACATCACTAATCTAATTTTCAGACTTTAAGTAATATTGTTTCCATATAACAGTTTCTTTATCTTAAAGAATGCAGCTCTGGCCTTCTCTATCCGTATTCTAATTTCTTTGCTCATGTCCCAGTTCTCATTTAGATTACAACCTTTTTTATACCACAACATTTTTAACAACAACATTTTTATACCACATTGAAGATTATTCACTGCTTTATTGAAAACGAACTCAGAATAAATGTTAAACAGTAGCGGGGACAAAATGCAGTCCTGCCTTACTCTTCTTCGTATTTGAAGCTCTTCAGAAGTGTCCCGGCCAATCCTGACGTTTGCACGTTGATGCCAGTAAAGATTTTTAATAATGCGTAGGTCTTTATCATCAATACCTACCTGCTGAAGAAGGGCTATCATTTCAATATGTTTTACTTCATCAAAGGCCTTCTCAAAGTCAATAAAACACATATAAAGTGGATGTCCGACATCTCTGCATCTCTGTACCATAACCCGAATACTAAATAGTGCTTCTCTTGTTCCAAGGTTATTGCGGAATCCAAACTGTGTGTCACCAAGTTGTTGTTCTATTTGTTGGTACATCCTAGAGTGCAAATTTCGTAGAAATATCTTTAAAGCATAACTCATCAAGCTGACGGTTCGGTAGTTACTACATCTTTTTGCATTTGCTTTTTTAGGTATCGTCACAAAAGTCGAAAACATCTAATGTCATTAAATAACTGTCTTGTCATAGTATTTGAACAATAAAAACTACAGATATATTCACGATAAAGTACTATAATTGCATTTCTCAAGGTAAAATGTTATATCCGCGATGGCAAAAACACACTTTGCTCTAAATCTAAAAACACAATTTTTAAATGCAAACTACCACGAACAGTTTCCGTGATAGCTAACTCATCAAACCCAACTCGTGTAACAAGAGCAGGTAAATTTATGTCGTTTTATTCGTTTAAAACTTGCATGTGGGGAATTAGCCGCTGTACAGCAATACTCTCCTGGTTGAACTACACACAGGTTGGAGGGAACATATTGATCACGATTTGATAGATATGAATCAATTAGCTGAATAGACTCACTATGAAAATTATAATAAGGAAGTTTTCTAAGCAGAATACTATGTGTGATACAATCGAAAGAATTCAAACCCTTCCAAAATATTGCTAGTGAAATGATCAATAGCTAAAGTTGTTGTTTTATTTTTTCGGAATCAGTACTGGTTTATGGCAAACGGTTTATTAGATTCAAAATGTAGAATAAATTGACTTTTTAAAATTCGTTCATAAACTTTTGATAAGATGGGCAACAAAGAAATGGGTCGATAATTGTTATAATCATCAATAAAGCCTTTATTCTTAAACAAAGGTACTACCTTTGCAGTTTTGAAAACTTGAGGATAAGTATTACAAGATATTGATTGACTTATTAAAGTTGTTAGAGGTTGAACAATTATATTTTTAATTGTTTTAATAAGTTTTGTGTTAAATCCATCAGGATCTTTGCTGTCACTATTTTTTATTTCTGTAATAACTAAGTCAACTTCATTAAAGTTCACTGGCTGAAAACTAAAACACGGCATATTTTCCTGTGGGATACACTTTAAATAGTCATCAAGAGTTAGATGAGGAACCTCAAGTTCATTTATTACTGTCTTAGCAGTTGACCAGAAGTGACATTTAACATTTACACAGCCGATCTTCCAGAGACAAAATCAAAAAAATTTGCTTACGCAGATGACCTGGCTATCGCCTTTCAAAACCAAGCCAAAGATGTTGGAGAAAGGGCGCTTACCGAAGACTTAAGGGTTCTCTGCGACTACTTTAAACAATGGCGACTTCGCCCTAATACAAACAAAACTAAGACAAGCCTCCTCCATCTCACAAATCAGCTTTCGGATGACACCCTTAGCATCACCTTCAATGGCGAGACTTTGAAACATAATAACAACCCTAAATACCTGGCGTAACGCTCGACAGATCACTGACGTTCAAAACCCATCTTACGAATGTAGCTGCCAAAGTGAGAACCCGTAACAACATAATAACAAAGCTTGCTGGAACGACATAGGGTGCCACTGCAGATACACTTCGAACCTCCTTACTGGCCCTGGTGTATTCTGTCGCTGAATACTGCGCACTGGTATGGCTAAATAGGATTGATGTTCAACAAAATTACACTATGAGAGTAATATCTGGTACTATTAAAGCAACTCCACTAAGATGGCTTCCAATTCTGAGCAATATAGCACCTCCAGATATTCGACGAACGGCAGCACTTGTCAGAGAATATCAGACAATCATGGCAAATAATCGTCTGCCAATTTACCAGTATATTTCGCACGCCGCACGAGACCAACAAAGACTGAAGTCCAGACGACTCCCTGTCCAATCCGTTCAGGGAATGGGTGATAGCTACAATAAGCAAGAGCAGTGGACGAAAAGATGAATGCCAACAACAGAGCCAGACGTCATCAAAATAACAAGCAGTCAAGCAAGTCGATCGGCTTCACTGGATCAAACCTGCCACGCCCTATATGGACAAAATTAAATCGCATACGCACGGGTCATGGCAAATGTGCCGATTCTCTATACCGATGGGGTCATGCAGAAAGTCCACAATGTGATTGTGGATCCCCGAGACAGACCATTCAACACATCATGGCGGATTGCCCAATCCGCAGATACAGCGGAGACCTTCAAGATTTTGCAGAGTGTTCTCCTGGTCCAATTGAATGGCTGTGCAATTTGGACATTAATATTTAACTTAGGTTACAATTCCAATTTGAACACAATTATTATCTAAATACTACTTTTATCGTATTGTAATTATCCATACGCTAAATAAAAACCAGAAGTGACTATTAAAACTATCTGCCTTGAGTTTAGAATTATCAGTGAAAACATTTTTATGTTTGTTACCATTAATAAGTTTCCACATCCAGCTTGTTGAGCGTTGCCAGAATTTTTTATAAATCTATCAATCGTATTAATTTTTGCAAGCTTGATGTCTTCCCTGTACTCTTTTGTTTGATAGTAGTACTTCTAGGTGCAGAAATGGGATCGATTCTATTTATTGCTATAAATAAATTGAAGTCTCTCACGCATTTTTCTCAAAGTGTCATTGAACCAGTTTACTTTTTTACTTGGATTATTTTTATTTAGTAATTTCGATTTTTTTGGAAAAGAGATATTTATGGAATTTAATAACACATTAATTAGCATTTTTAATCATAAACTAATATCCAAATTATCATTGTATACAAAATTAAAGTTGCAATTTAGCAAAATCTGGTTCAGATTGAAGAGTCCTTCTATATATATATATATATATATATATATATATATATATATATATATATATATATATATAATATATATATCGGTAAAAAAAATAAAAGCGAAAGGTATTTAGAAAAAAAAACTGAATCATGCAATATTGCAATATTTATCATTTGCGGAATATAAAAATTAGTTTTGAAAATGTGAGCTGTTACGACTCTGTAACTGACAACACCTTTGATTATTTTAAAATTCGATGACGAAGAATGAACGAAGAACTTGAGGGTTCGAGGAACCGGTTAGTACGTGAACGTTGTACAGGGTGAAACATATTTACTGGAAATCATAGGTGAGATTACTATACCGGAAGTTGATGAATTTTTATATAAATATAACGTCGTAAATATTCGGCTAAATGTAGATACTTTTAAGAATACAAGGTAATTATTATAAGAAAGTGATCATTTTTAAATTTAGCTACAAATTTGTGGTTAGTAAATGAAAACATTTAAATTCTGTAAAGTTTGTTTATTTTAGAACCTAAAATGTTTAATAAATATTAGCAGCAATGTCACTTGAAACAAAAATAAAATTCGATTAAAAAATAAAACAAATATGTCACTCTTAAGTGAACGATGTTATTTAATGCAAATAAACTTAAGTTATAAACTTGAACGTTATGAAATAACGACTAAGCAAGAAAATTCGGTACTCTACACTCCGGCTAGCAACTGGCGCCATATTAATTCCGGGTCGAACGGTGTAAAATGGGCGACCGGGCAAATGATTATGGACGACCAGGCAATATCTGCGAAATGGGATACTGGAAGATCAAACTTAACATTACGTCAAAAACACCGCATAGCAACATGGAATGTTAGGGGACAGCTACAGCTAGATAAATTGTATATATTAGAAAATGAACTGAATGTGGGATATGTGAGACACTCTGGGAAGGCCAAGGACATTGGAAGGCTACTCACTACAAAGTTTTCATGTCAGGAGCTAACAAATCAGGACAAAAAGGCGTAGCAATATTAATTCAAAAACGTTGGACAAAATATGTACGTGAATACCTTCCAGTAAATGATCGAATCGTCAAAATAACTCTAAACGCTAAACCAGCCAAAATGCATATTATACAGGTATATGCCAACATCTGAAGCGGTAGAAGATACAGTAGAAGAAACATACCACCTGATATATCAGTAGCTTGTTCTAAAAGGGCCAAAGTCATAAAACGCTGTTTTTGGGAAACTGCTTTAGAAGATTCTTATACAAAATGATCTACAGTTATTGCTAATATTTTTTATATTGCAACACTGTTTTTTTTGTCTTGTCATTCTTACATAGATTACGGAATGTTTGGCATCAGTAAAACTGACCCACATTTGTTTTTTTTTATTGGAAATATGACATTGGCCCTTTTAGAATAAAAAAAAAAAATACTCCAAAATGTTACTTTGGCCCAATTAAGGAATAATAACATTGCAATAATTTGACGAGATTAATGTTTATTTTATAAAAACATAGTCACAATCAGTAGGATTACAATGGTAATATTACATCTCATCATCTTGATCGTACTCCTCATCTGCAATAAAATTATCCGTTGCAGATGGTGATGTAGTCAAAGTATTGAGAAACTGAAGGTAATATGGACGACTACTCTCCTCAACGTAAGGTAACATGTCTTTCAGATGTTGTGTTTTATTCGCTGGTATGCCCAATGGTTTATCAGAGATTGGTAACAAACGAGTAGTTCCAGAATTTCTAGTTCTTGTTCTTAATAAGCTCAATGTTTTATAAGGCTCATCGTCGGTAAAGGAGTTTTTTGTATTTCATCACGCCAAGATTTTCACTTGAATAGTAAATAAGTCTTATTTTAGACCACACCACTGGTTGTCCTTGAGTATTGGTTATTGCATGCTGAAATTTGCCAGATAATAATGATTTAAAACAAAGAAATTCTTCTTGCTTCATTTCTTGAACAAAAATTGGTGGTTTTCTGGGTATTAGACGAATAAGGTTAGCCCAGTCTCTAGGAATATCTATCCTGGCAGTAGTAGAATTTTTAGTTTTTTCTATTGCAGCATGTATAGTGTCTGCTTCCATGTGAGTGTGTCCGGTACTAGAAATTTGTGATAAATATCAATCTTCCTTCCTTGGTGTTTGGAATGTTCAATAACGGTAAGAAGCATAACTGATAGTAAAATATTTCGATTTTGCCCAGGGCAGCATCGTTATACATAATGATTTTATTTATATGAGAGGGAATACTATTTAGGTAGGTGTATAGACAGGAAGCAATTTCTTGTCCACCTCTTTGAGCTATATTAGCTGAGTTTGTAGTTCCTTGCGTCTCAAAAATGGTAAGGTTCAGAGTCCATAATTTTCTTTTATAGAATGAAATGCTGCTTTTTAAGTAGGGAGTGGGCAAACATTTTTGAATACCACCAAATTTGGATTAAGTTTGCAAGCCAGTCTATCTTTCTTTTTCTCTTCATAAGCAAACTCTGCTAAGTGTTGATGTTGTAATTTTTCACTTTCAAGTTGGGCTCTTTCATTTTCATCTGTAACGGATTTAAGGAGTAAAGAAAACTTATCGCAAGTAGTACACGTATCATTGTACGGTTTTTAAAACACAAGTTAAATTCTTCCACGAAAATTTGTCTGTACAGTGATTCGTTTCTAGGTGTTATGTTGTTTTCTTGGCAATACTCACAATATAGCCTATACATTTTTGAAATAGAAAGATCGGGAGGCAAATATTTCTTTCAATCAAAAGACTGATATTTATTCTGTCTGTCTACCTCCTCACATCAATCAATGGTCGGGTTCTTACACCCGTACCATGACAAAAATTTTTTTCAATTTTTTAACGTGTTTGTGAAGTCCAGTGTCGGCTTTTTATATATTTTTTTATATGTTTTAAAAATTCCAACAACTAAAAAATCATAATTTTGAAATTCAAGGAAATGAGATCTCTCCTTTGTAGTGGTATTTAAAAAATTGACCATAGCTCTGATGATGGCTTTGTAAAGCCGAAAGCGCTCAGCTAGGAATTGCCTAAAATATACACACTTCAAAAATACTTTTTTGCATTTTCTTTCGAAATATTTCTTTGCAGTTTTCTCTCGAGCGTAGTGACTTTCAAACGAAGGAAACATCAGAATGTGTTGCCTTATTACATCTTTCTCCTCTTCCTTCATTTTTGGATGGTTCGTATGTTTTCCACGACCATCGCTTGAGCAAATATTTGATGTTGAGGAACGCTTTTTGTTCATTGTTACCCGAACTTTTTTTAAGGTTACATCTAACGTTGATAAAAACATAACTTGGCAAACCTCAATTCTCTCTGAGTTACAATCTAAATAATATTGCCTGCTATACTTTCTTCTACTTGTTTCATTACGGCCTCTTATTCTTTGTACTGCCTTCTCTCTTTCTTGAATGTGACTGGTAATAAACTGATTTTGAGCTTCCCAAGCAAGATTATAAAATTCACTAAAAATGGTCTGCCTTTCTTCATTTGATAATTTTTCAAAACATTTCTTTCGGCATTGACATGGATTTTTTAATGATTTCTCTGAAATCTTTTTACCTTGAATTGTAACGTATTCTTTTCCAAGTGTTTTTAAGTTCTTTCTTTTATTCTTTTCCCAATTATTTGGATTACGCTTCCTTTTTCTAATTTGTTCTCCGTCCAGAACTTTTTTTCTTCCTCTTCTATAAGAAGTTTCATTCCAGACAGTCAGCGTATGTTCTGATTCTGCAGTAATATGATTGTCTTTTTGTATTTTACTAGGTTCTGAGTTGTCCGAGTCAGAAGAGTCACTATCATAAGGTTCAAATTCATCACTTGAACTTCCATCAAAAGTCTTAAATCGTTCTGAGTTATCATCTTCTTCTTTATATATCACAGAAGATTTCGACCTCAGTTTATTCTTTATTGTATTTTTCGATGATGATTGTTCAGTTTTTATATCTTGTAATTTATTGTCTGAAACAAAGAGAGCAAAAAATTAATTATCTGAAACAAAGAACTATTTACCTTTATCTACCTGGCGAAATGCTTAGTCCAGGATCATAGTTTTCTTGTAAAACAGTCGAGTCATCCTGTTTTGGAGGCAGCGGCACATTATCTAAAATTTAAATAAAAATTGTTATTAAATTGCACTAAGTGATTTGAAAATAAGATTTATAGGACTGAAATGTCTTAGCATAAGTTACTAATATTCATACAGTCGGCCTAGTCACTAAATTTGTCCTACATGGTACATTTTTTGAGTATACAATTTTTTACTTAGTTATCATTTCGTCCTTACATCTAAATCTTGTAATATTACCAATTTTTAAAATAAAGTTAACCTATTTACTTACCGGCTTGTTTATTTGCTTCCATTTTGTCTAACTTAAACAAGTTAACAAGTTTCTTTCCACCGTATAACTGCTCCATCACTTTTTGTATTTTAAAACACATACTCAGAGGCCTCAGAGCCACTGTCGATTTTTTAATACAAAGATTAGGTACTACTTTTGCACTCACGATAATGTGTATAGACAGAAACCTAACCTAGAAATAAGGGGCCAATGTCAAATCAAATCGAAGAAGGTTTTGTTAAAAAAGGGCCAATGTCAACATTGGCCTGTATAGAAAAAAAATTTTTAGAAGCATTCAGGCTGAAGTCTACATTGGTCCTTTTTGCTTTAAAAATTAGTGTTGATTAGAGATTGACATTGGCCAAAAGTAATACGGTAAGTCTGTTGTTACTCTATCTAGACATTGGCCCTTTTTACACAGTGTTGTTTATTTAAAATCTAAGACAAAAATGCACTTATGCCCAAACAGTCTAAAATTGACATTGGCCCTTTTAGAACCAAGCTCCTGATATGAAACCATCTCTAATATTCCCAAAAAAGAACCAATGATGATAATAGGAGATTAGAATGTAAAATTAGGAAAAACTAAAATAGATGAGTATTTGAAAGGAACGATAGGTGAGCGTGGTTTAGGCTAGCGAAATGAACGAGGTGAACGGCTCCTTCAATTTGCCATCGATATGGATCTTAGTATAGTAAACACAATGTTTAAACATCATCTTCGGAGATTATCAACATGATCTTCGTCTGGAGGACCATACAAGAGTAAAATATTCTTGTCCCTAAATAATGGCGGAGCTCAATAATCACAAAACCAGCTGCAGACTGTGGTTCCGACCACAAAATGTTACAAGCAGAATTTCGCCATTAAGTTACACAGTAAAACAATCACAAATAAAACACAAGAAAAGGATCACTGAAGCCGTCAACAACACTAATCCCAAAGACAAAACAGCTAGGAAAAAACATTGGATGACTGAAGAGACTCTCAATCTTGTAGACGAAAGACGAAAACTTCAAACGGCAAATCAAATTCAAAACAGAAAGAAATAGGGATGTGCATTATAAATACTATAAAATACATGTGCAGAGGGGACAAAAATGCCGAAATACTAAAACTAATTGCAGATAACGAAAGTAAAAGCCTAGACTTAATAACACAACTATTCAATAAGATATATGACACAGGTAAAATACCAACCGACTGGCTAAAATCAACATTCGTAGCATAACCAAAAAAATCGAATTTCTAACAATGCGATGATTATCGAATATTAAGCTTGATGTCTCATGTCCTTAAAACTTTTTTCAGAATTATCCATACACGAATTTACAAGAACTGCGAGTTCTAGATGAGTGACACTCATCTAGACCACTCATCTACTACAAGTAAAGCAAAGTGTGGAGAAGCTCCATCATGTTGAAATACAACCAAATCTTCGGAAAGATTATCATCATTTTCTACTATTGTTCTAATACGATCAAACACTTACCTAAAGAATTCAAGATACAATGCACCATTTAAGTTTCCAGTGATAAAGAAGGGTTCGATAATGTGATCACGTAGGATACCACACCATAAGTTTAACATTTGAGGATGCTGTGTGTGAAATTCACGTACAATATATGGATCACTCTTAGCCCAGTATCGGCAATTATATCTGTTCGCCAAACCGTTTAATGAAAGGTAGCATTCATCCGAGAAGCAAATATTGTTTAACAATTGTGGATTTTTAATGATGCATTGTATCATTAATTCGCAAAATTCGGGACGACGATCAAAACTCTTGTACTAATTTAATTTTATATGAATGAAACTTAAATTTATGGAGGACTCGGAAGGCTATCGAAGATTAAACACCGATTTCTCTGCTTATTGTTGGCAGTGACTGTGATTGTTAAACCTTTAAGTTAACATGCCCTAAAACAGCTACTTGGATTGCTTCGTTATTTACAAGTCCCTGTTGGTTATGTTTTTTTATTGCAAACTGACCCTCTTGCTCTAAATTTCTGCATCAGTTCAATCGCATACTTATGAGTTGCATGCCTATTGTGGTGTGTTTCATTAAAAATTCTAGTAGCAGCACTTGCACAATTATTATTTTTGTAGAATAAACCTACAATTTCGATTCTTTCTTGCAAAGTTTACACCATTTCAGTGATCAAATTGTACACGTAACAAAATAGGCTATTACAAGTTATAACAAATTGTCGTTGGCTATTAACCGATGTAAAAATATTATCGAAAACCTTTGATGAAACTTTAATAAAAAGTGTTTGTTTTGTTTCTTGGTTTTTAAAGGTACTACAAATAGTACGGTTAAATATTTAAAAAGTTTAAATTATGCTACAACCTATTTTGTTACAGTCAATTAAGATGAGAGAAATACTATCTTGTTAACAGGAAAATGGCTTATCTCATAAACTAATCACGTTAAGCCAAGGGTATTATACATTTTTGAAATCAGTACAAAAAGGAAAATCCAAAATCAGTACAAAAGTAATTTAAAAAAAAAAATAAAAGGTTGATACAGGGCTGAGAGGGTGCATTCCCCAGCAACCTTAAATATGATATAATGTCCCCCCCTTCAAATATTAATTGACGTATTTTTGTGTTTTTTTCCAAAAAATTAGAGGTTCAAAAGTTATTTAAGGTGGATAGTTTTATCTGAAAAGCTGTTGTATAATCACTGTTTGCTGATAAACAAAACATCCAGTTTTACCTATTCCTAGTTCATTTTAATCAAAAATAAAAACATAGTATTGCAACAGTCCAGAATGTCGAAGCAAATAACAAACAAGTTCTACACTTTACACGAATTTTATTGTGTTATATTCACAGATCAATATAAACATTTCTGAATTCCTAGATTTACATTCGGTGCAACAGGTGCCTAGAGAAAAACAAGAAAGTCTATTTTTATGTAATAAAAACAGAAACTTATTCATCTAAATATAATAACTGTTTGCTGATAAACAAAACATCCAGTTCTACCTATTCCTAGTTGATTTTAATCAAAAATAAAACCATAGTAACCTGTATTGCGCAGTCCAGAATGTCGAAGTAAATAACAAACAAGTTCTCCACTTTACCTGAATTTTATTGTACACCAACTCGTTTTATATTAATCGATAAATATAAACATTTATGAATTCCTAGATTTACATTCGGTGCAACAGGTGCCTAGAGAAAACCAACAAAGTCTATTTTGATGCAATAAAAACAGGAATTTGTTTAAGATTTACTATCTGATCACGAACTGGATAATTTTACTGACATATTGCATCTATATGCAAAATGCAATCCTTTGTTATATATAAGGTTTTTTAATTATATCAATACCCCATGTTTAAGTTTGAAAATAATTATTTCCGGTATATATGGTATAATGTCAATATTTTAACCACTAACATCCTTTTTTGTATTATTCACAATAATAATCAATCTAAATTTAGAAAATGAGCTATATAAAAATTTTAATAAAAATTATATCATCTGTATACATATATCTACATATTAATTGTATCAAGTATTTGTAGAATACCGTGAATTATTTGTAACTGTAGCACATGTTTGATAATTTCAGTGAATTGGTACACCGTTTCATTTCCATAGCTCCTTTTTCACAATTAAATATGCTTTAGTAAAGTTGAGACGTTTTTCTCCTTCGAATTTGCTAGCTTCTTCTTCTTCTTTTGGCATCATAACCCTGGATGGGTCTTTGCCTGTCTGGCTATGTCCTTCCATTCAGATCTCTCTTGTGCCCTTCTTCTCCATTTTCTTATGTTCATTGTTTTCAGGTCGTCTTCCACGTCATCCAACCATCTCGTTCTGGGCCTTCCTTTTTTTCGCCTTCCTATGGGCTTCCATTGTAACATTTTCTTTGTTGTTTTTGCATCGTTTTGTCTCTGCACATGTCCCAGCCATGACAGTCTTTGACTTTTCACAAATCTTAGAATGTCATAATCTTCATTTAACCCATTAACCTCGTCGTTTCTCCTGATTCTCCATGTGCCATCTTCCTCTTGTACCGGGCCATATACTTTCCTCAGTATTTTTCTCTCGAATGTACTGAGTTGGGCTTCATCTTTTTTCGTCATTACCCGTCGAATTTGCTAGCAGAACTTGAAAATTTAGAGATTTCTCCATAGATAAAGGGCTTAAAGAAGACAGATTAGAATGCAGAAGACAAGCAACTGCATACCTACTCATCATATAAATATATGTGTATGAGAAGATAGCTTGGAAGCTAGTCCGGTAGCCATAGATGTTTATTTTTTATTTTTTAACATGATAATATTGTTTTGTTATAACTGCCACTGTTTCATTTAAATGAGTTTATTTCTTTCAAATAGTCAATCAGTAAGTTAATTATTCTCATCTCATAGAACCAGTAAATACTCTATCTTCTTCATTTGGTGCCTATCCTCTGTGGATGTTGACAATCACGTTGGTCTATACAACTTTGTTGACAGCTGCTCTAAATAGATGTATGGTCTTGTGAGGTTTCGTTGTCTACTCGTACAGTTGCCCTTTGTTGTAATTATAAATTTTTAATTAGACGTAAATGTCATCAATACTAGATTCTTTCAGTATCTGAAATAATTTTTGATATTGCACCTTATCAAATGCTTTTTCAAAGTCAATAAAGCATGCGTAGCTTTGCAATTTACGTCTCGAGCTCTTTGTATGAATACTTGTATGGAAAACAAAGTCTTTCGCGTTCCCAGCCCGCTTCTAAACCCGAACTGAACACTGCTAATGTTTTTTTCAAGTTTTCTATAAATGCCAGAGTGAATAACAGAAAGAAGGATTTTAAGTGCATGGCTCATTAAGCTTATACTGCAATTAGAGCATCTGGTGGCATTTGCCTTTTGGGGAGAGGGATGAAGGTGGAAACTAGCCAATCTGTACGAAATTCTGCAGCTTTATAGATTTTGCTTTGTTGGTTCATAGTCTTTTTATTGTATATGTTACTTCACTGAGCTTTATTTCTGGTTCTGAACATCCAGAAACACTGACTTCTGTCTCTTACTCTTCCTTGAATAATTAATTCCTCCATGTATTGCCTCCTCTCTCAAGTATTCTCCCATTTTGTAGAGGAGATTGTTGTGCCCGTCTAGTATGATGTTATGACTTCGTGATCCGTTTAATACCGTTAAGTTTTTGATCTTTTTATGTAGGTTAAAAGTGTCATGCTTCTGTTCTAGGGATTCTATTTCTGTGTATTGATCTTGTAGCCATAAATATTTTGCTTCTTGTCTAACTTCCTCCTCTCCGTGACCTAGTGTTGTTGTGTCTTATATAAATCAATGCCTTGATAGGTCCCTAGGCAAGAAGAGTGTGTCCTTGTTCTCCTAATATCGATGTAATCTTTTATTTTGATAGGGCATTTAGGTAAATAATTATAATGATAACTGTCTTGGTCCTTTTGTGTCTGGCTGTATGACGATAGTCTCAGCAAAAAAAATATTCTTTTTCTTAATGATTTTGTTTATTTCTTTGTAGCTTTCCTCATTCTTATTTCTGTGTTCTCTTCGTTCTTCCATTAGCTCTAATATTTTTTATCTCATCCATGACCGTTTCTTTATATTGTTTTCTGGTTTAAGTTTATTATCTACCACTGAATTACAGATATTTTTGATCTTATTCCACATATCATCCACACTTATGTTTTCTTGATTAATATCTGAGATTAACTTGCTCTGTTTTTGTTGTTGCTGATCTCCTCTTTGACTTCGTCTCTTGTGGTTTTATCTTTCATCCACTGGACTTTTATGGACTTTTTTCATGTGGAGTTTGAAACGTCTTAGTAAAAGATTATGGTCTGATGGAAAATCTGGTTTCTAATAATTTTTTTGGCAGTTAGGTGGAGATTTCCAGGTGTAGAGTCTTCGAGGTGGTAATTGGAAAAGGTGTTCATTATTGCAGTATTCGTTTCCTCACAGAACTGAACAAGGCGGTCTCCTCTTTCATTTCGCGTTCCTGTTTTCTGCCCCTGTTTTCAATTGTGAATATATTTCTGCACTCCTCTATTTTGCGAGAGATGATTCTAATGTCATCGGCATAGGCGGCTATGTGTATTGATTTATTGGTTAGGAGATTGCCTTCTCGTATATTTAGCTGTCCTATCACATATTCAAGAGTCAGGTTGCTGACGAGTCCATTGTTGCTTTTACTAGTCGGATGTATTTTTGGGGAATGTTAAAGCTATGCAATATTTGAGATAATTTTCGTTTATTAATTTAGTCATAGGCCTATTTTAAATCTACAAATGTATCGTGGACGTCAATATCCTATTCCCACGATTTGTTTAGAATTTGTTTTCTCTGAGAATAGCTGGTTAGTTGTAGATCTTCCTTGTCAGAAAGCGGTTTGATATTCCCCGACAATAGTTTCAGTTAGTTGTTGGAGTCGTGGCATATAACCCCTGTTTTCCAGTCGCTAATGATCTTTTTCTCATTCCAAATCTTGTTTATAAGCATATGCATGTCTTACTAGGTGTTTGCCACCTAATTTATATAGCTCAGAGGGGACATTGTCAATATCTGGAGCCTTTTTATTCTTCTATGCTCTTATTGCTTGTTTTATCTCTTTCATCGTCGGGGGTTCTATTGGTATATATATTTCTCGTTAATTTTGCATTCCAGCATTTGTATTTGCATTTGCAACAATATCAAAAAAGCACACTGGTGGATTCGCTATTCCTAAGTTATTCAGATGTGCCGCATATTTTCTGTGTGTAGCTTTTAATCTCACAATAGTAGAAATATCGCTTTTTGGTAGGTTTTCACTCAGGGGCGAAGAAAATTATAAAGCAAAAATATAAATTTCTTGACATGCTTGAAACATTGTTCCATTTTCCCCTATGTTATATATTCTAGCTTAAACGTCATTTATTACATTACTCGATAAAATCTGAAGTAGGATCTCACTCTTTGTTACTCCAGCTTTGGCCAACTAGTCGATTTTCTCATTACCTATTATACCGGCTTGTAATTTTGCCCAGATAAATATCACTTCTACTTTAGACAAATTATTTTTTATACTACACAGCTTTTTTAATATTATTCTCTTGAATCCATTCTAGAGCGTTTTCGATGGCTATAAGTTCATCTCAAAAGAGACTACTATATTTTTTTTTATTTTTACGCACAACAGACCGTTAAGGCCTAGGGCATTTTTTTACACATAATCCTAATATTAACTAATTACAATTATTTTAAACGAAACTTTAACTTAAATATGTATATACAACATTCTTAACTACTCTAAAGGACCTGGTGGACAATATATCTCCATTCGCTTCTATTTTGTGCTTTTCTTTTCCAGTCCCTCACCTTCACGTGTTTAAGGTCTTCCTCCGCTTTACTAATCCACCTCGTTCTGGGTCTACCTCTTCTTTTGGGGTCGATTAGTTTTCTGGTTATTACTTGTTTGGGCATTCTGTTTGCTGCCATTCTTTCCACATATCCCAACCATCTGATTCTTTGTGACTTGACGAACTTGGTAATGGTAGGTTTTTTGTATAAAGTCATTAATTCATTGTTGGTTCTTCTCTCCCAACCATCTTCTGTCTTCCGTCCTCCGAATATGCGGCTCAATATTTTCCTTTCTCATCTTTCCAGAGTATCCTCTTCCTTCTTATTTAATATTCATGTCTCACCGGCATATGTTACTGTGGGTCAAATTACTGTTTTATATATTCTGAGTTTACCTTGTCTAGAAACGTATTTTGAGTTCAGTAGGGCTCTTAAACTACCTAATTTTTTATTCCCTTTTGCTATTCTGGCTTCGAGCTCCCATTTCTCTTTTCCATTTTCAGCGAAAAACACACCCACGTATTCAAATTTATCTGTTTTACCTTACCTTTTAAAACTATAGCTTTTACCATTTACAGACATCACACTAAAGTCTTTTTTTTCCCTTCTGTCCCTCCCATGATCATGTATTTGGTTTTGTCTTCATTTAGTTCCAATCCGAATTTCTGTGCTTCTTCGATGATTTTCTTCACAACTCTTCTTAATTCTTTCTCGGTTTTTGCTAGGATCGTTAAATCGTCAGCAAACGCCCAGCACTGGTGCTCATTTTTCATGATTGTTTCTTCCACCTTCATGTTGCATTTTCTGATTACAGTTTTTAACACTAAGTTGAGTAGTGTAGTGGATAAAGGATCTCCCAGTGTCAAGCCTTTTGCAACCGTAAATTGATCTGATATGTGACCCTGCCAAGCAATTTCACACTTTAAGTTATTTAATGTCATTTTTACTAGCCGGATCAGTTTCGTTGGTATACCCTAATGTTTCATTGCTCGATATATTTTGACTCTATCGACTCTGTCATATGCTTGTCTAAAATCCACAAAAAAGCATACAGGGGAACTTTACCTTCACAACAAGTCGTTTGTATTTCCTTTAATGAGAAGATTTGGTCTACAGTATATCTGTCCTTTCTAAAGCCGGCCTGATATTCATGTAGGATTCTTTCCGTGTAGCAATTTAGTTTATTTCTCAATATTCTTGCCAAGATTTTGTATACCGTGTCTAGTAAGGCTATACCTCTATAGTTGTCACACTTCAGTTTGTCTCCTTTTTTATGCAGAGGGCATATGCTGGCCTTATACCACTCTGATGACATTATTTCCTTTTCTCATACTTGCACTAGTAGCTGATATATTTTTCTTTGTAGTTGTTCTCCACCAAACTTGATCATTTCTATGCATATGTCATTTTTATCAGGACTTCTGTTATTTTTCATTTGTTGTATTGCTGTCACCACCTCCTCCTCTGTAGGCTGCCTTTCAACTATCGCATCTTCTCCAGCCGTCCAGTTGTCTACTGCTTCGTGGTCCACCTAACCATTTAATAATCCTTCAAAATGTTTTTTCTATTCTGCAATTATTTCTGCTGGATCGCTAATTAAATTTTCCTCTTTACCTTTCATATAACTACAGTGGCTTTGGTAACCTTTTCCCATCTTTTTAACTTCTTGATAGAACGACCTCACCTCATTGTTTTTAAACTTCTCTTCTATCTCTTTTAATTTCAACTCATTGTGGTATCTCTATTTGCTTCTACACAGAGCTTTCAATCTTCCTCGAATTATTCTATATTCTTGTTTTTTCTCTTTTATCTGTTAATATTTGTTGTCTGATCTTCTTCTTTTCTTTGGTATCGCCTGACACTCTTCGCCAAACCAATCTTTGTTTGTACTTCTCTTGGAATGCTACAGTATTATAAAAAATAAATATTTAAAATAATTTTAACACAACAAATAATTTAAATATTTGCAATAACTACATAAATGGCAGTTTATATTTTAATCAGAAAATTATTCGCAAAGAATATTGTTATAAATTGGGATGCCTATTAGCTTAGTTATTTTTTCAATTATGTTATCTATACTTGAGGATTATACATTATCGCTATTTTCAATTATACCAATAATTAAGAGTTATTAATTAATTTTCAACATCGATAATATATGATACATTAACGACAATATGTTACATCTATATAGATTGATGATGTAATTTATAATTATATAAAAAGTACTTATTCAACAATGACGTGTATTACTAATGTGGAGACATTTATAAAGTTACTTAAATTAGGTCAAAATTTTTACTTTGCGAATTCCTTTGCTTTCTTTGACCTACTATTTATTCTTGCCGACTTTCTTTTTATTAAGTTTTTATTAAGCTATGATCGATCCTCAGGTGTTCGAGGGCTAGAGACCATTATAGTTTTCTCCTGAATGGAAAAAGATTTTCTTCATTCTGGCTTTACAACCCTAGCCTCCTCAAGAATTTTTCTTCAGACGCCCGTATCCATTGCCTTTCTCCACCAAGCACATATTTCTCGACTCCCGGAGAAAGATTTTTACAAAAAAGAGGTTAGATCTTTATAAATGGGTATATTTAGAAAAACCCTTAAAAGGGCTACATCAAATTAACACGAACGTTTTCGGAATAATAGTTCCATCATCAGGTTAAAAATACAGGTTAACATGTCTGAGCCACAAAAATATTAGGGTGAAAACTCTTTAAAATACATAAGGTTACCAAAGATTGTACATATTGTTGTTAATTATATTTGATGTTTAATATTTAATTATATTTTACTTTAGGTAACATACAACCATGAGTTAAGTGACTTCAGCTGGTGAAGTTTTCCTGCGGATGGGAGGCTGAGGAAATCCATCAGCTCGCGTGGGCAGGTTTACTATAGGTCGATTCAGACACATCAGTCACGTCTCGTCACAGTCCTGGCGCCGAACCGAACAATCCGTCATACAAAATATTCTTTAATAGAAATATGGCGCCGGCATTCACATTCATCAGTTGACGAACAGTTTGCCAGCTGTCTGATAGTTGATAGTTCTGTGACCAAACAGGACCGGTTCGGCGCCGAGACTGTGACGGGACTGATGTGTCTGAATCGACCTTTAATGGGAGTAAATAGTATAAACTACGGTAAAATGAGTAATGGCATCGCTCGCAAAAAGAACGAATAACGGGTATAAAAGATGACAAGCATCCAAATATAGGTATTTCTGACTCATTATTTTTTATAAGTACTTTATGGCTAAATATGAATAGGTTAAATTAATTTGGAAAAGAGTCACCACAGGAACAATACAACTAACTGGCGGAAAAAACTGTCAGTCAAACAGGCAAACATCCAGCATCCAAGATATTGCAGTCATAATTAACACCCTTAGGGCACCAGTAGTAGTTAAGTCAATTTTTTTTTAAATAGAAACAATACTCCGCTAATGATTCGTAAAATGGCATAAGGGAGAAAATCGTAGCAACACATGCGATTTTCTTAAGAAAATTCAATTTTCACGCAGATTTCCCTAGGAAACCCCACAGTTTTCAAATATTTTACTCTTCTTGATTTCATCTTTTAAGATTCTCAAAGAGATAAAGAATATAATTCCATATTTCGATTGCTTCTATCTCACTTAATCAGTATTTTTATTCAGTTTCCTGATTGGATTAAAGGCAAAGACGGTTGATTGATCCGGAGGGGTCATTCTAGATATTGTTACGATAAATTTTGACCCAAAACCGTAAACATATCTTATATACTAAAACGCTAAGCCCTTTTCTTGTCCACCACTTTACTCAAAAACCATATTAGATAATTAAAATATTTTTTCGGAATATTATTAGTATTACGTATGAGATTGTCAAGATATACTTTTGGTACAAAAATTCACTTCCGGTTTTGAGATGACCGGAAGTTAAAATTTACTTTAAGTTTTAGACCCCACAATGTATATATGGATCGAAAGGTCTCGTCAAGACGAATCTAAATATGTACTTCCGGTTGCGATCCGACACCGGAAGTGACCCGAAACGCGCATAAAACGTCAAGATAGAGCAAATCTGACACCGGATTTGCGATCAGCATGCAAAATTAACTGCTAAATGATATCCATGTCGACATTTGATGAACTAAAAATTGCATTCCGGTTTTGAGGTCGACTTCCGGTTTCGTTTTTATTAAAAAGTAAAAAGTAAAAGTTTACATAACTCCCGGTGCCAAGCAAAAGTTTTCAGAAAGTGGAGACATTGTAACAAAAAACATTGTTTTCGACGAAATATTTTGTGATATTTAATACACTTTTTACTTGCATTATTATTGATGAATGTTATGTATATTCTTGCTTATATTGTTTGTATTGATCTCTTACTTTTTTTCGCAAAATAAAAATTTAAAAAACTCGATGTCGAGTTGGTCCGCTAGTTTATTACTAATATTATATTCATTTAAGTATTTTGTAGGTCATATACTACCGAACTCTCCAGAAGGATTCGAATAAACACTTCAGGTAACAAGAATGCAGCCGGCGGACCGACCCTAGAAAAAAAACATGTTTATATTCTATACCAGATGAGAAGGCGATCGACTTTTCTAGTCTAGCGGTATTGGTATATCACGAGACCTTTTTGGAGAAAACAGGCAGTTAAAAAAGAAGCTCGCGAACGGGTATTTTTAATGTAACGCACGTATACATAAATTATGTATACGACAACAAAGGCCAACCGCTAGCAGCATCACGAAGGGTTATGCCTGACTTTCCACATAGTCAACATGGCCCCGTCCTAATAAAAATCGGTATCAGTATTCCGATTATAAGATCGTTCCCACGCCCCAGATGGAACTTCAAGAAAGCTAACTGGTCTGCTTTCACCAGTAACCTTGACAAATGCCTAGGATGGATTCCACCAAAGAGCCAGAACTACGGGAGACTAACAGGAGCAATAATCACCTCAGCAAAAGCGACAATCCCTAGAGGATACCGCAAAGAATATATCCCTAGTTGGACAGAACAGAGCGAAAAACTGTATGAAGAATATTGCGAAGATGGAAAGCAGGAGATTGCAGACGAACTACTCCACAGCATTGATGCTGCCAGACGTAAAAAATGGACACAGACAGTAGAAAACCTAGACTTCCAGAAGTCAAGTCGACAAGCTTGGTCCCTACTGCGGAAACTCGGAAATAGCAACCCACTCGTTCGCCAAACCAACCTAGTAAGTCCAGACCAAATAGCTACGCACATAGTATCAACCTCTAGGGCACCTCAAAATCGTTTACATACAATTAAAGTTAAAAAAGACCTCAAAACCATAAAATCTAGTCTTGTACAGTCAACAGAATATTCCAACCCATTTACACATTAAGAAATATCGCAAGCCCTAAATAAAATGAAAACAGGAAAAGCGCCGGGTTTCGACGCCATTCACGCTGAGTTCCTCAAACATAGCGCCAGATTCACTAGGCAATGGCTCGCAGAATTCTTTTCTGACATCCTTCAAACGGGAAACGTCCCCCACCAACTCAAAAATGCAAAAAATCGTTACCATTTTAAAACCAGGGAAAAGTAATAATTCACCGAAAAACTACCGCCCCATCGCACTCTTAAGTATGGTGTACAAATTGTTCGAAAGACTGTTGTATAATAGAATCAGCAAAACCATATTCCAACACTTACCAGTGGAACAGGCAGGATTTCGGTCAAACCGCAGCTGCACAGACCAGGTACTCGCCCTGACCAATTATGTGGAATCAAACTTTCAAAAGCAATCAAAAACAACCGCTGTCTTCATCGATCAATCTGCTGCTTATGACACTGTGTGGCGACAAGGGGCAATATATAAATTAATGCGAATAATCCCATGCAGAAAGATCACTGAGGTTATTAACGCCATGCTATCCAACAGATGTTTTAAAGTTATATTGGGAGACAAGACTAGTACCCAAAGAAAACTGAATAATGGACTTCCACAAGGATCCGTGCTGGCTACCATGCTTTTCAGCCTCTACATAGCAGACATGCCAGAAACCACATCAAAAAAGTTTGGATACGCAGACGACTGGACGCTTGCCGCAAGTCATAAAGAATTCGAGGTCACTGAACGCATTCTAACAAACGATTTAAATGCCCTAGGGAATTATTTCCGCAAATGGAGATTGCAACCCAATCCAACTAAGACAGAAGTGTCCTGATTCCATTTGTACAACAAGATGGCCAACTATCAACCTCAAATCAATTTTGGGGATAGACTCCTTAAATATAATAAACACCCAAAATACTTAGGTGTTACACTTGACAGAACGCTGAACTTTAAAGAGCATCTTACTGAGACTGCTGCAAAACTCCGAACTCGTAACAACATCCTGCAAAAGCTCTGCGGCACTACATTGGGCTCCTCAGCACCCACACTTAGACCGACAGCATTAGGACTGGTATACCCCGTAGCGGAATACTGTGCACCAGTATGGATAAACAGTCCACATACTCACCGTGTTGATGTCCAACTCAACCAAGCCATGCGAACTATATCGGGCACAATCAAGGCCACGCCCGCTTACTGGTTTCCAGCTTTGAGTCATATAGCTCCACCACCCATCCGCCGGGAACATGCCCTTGTCAGAGAATTTACAAAAATCAATACTGATCCTGAGCTTCGCTCCTATGTCGGAACTTCCGCCAGAGACATAAATAGGCTCCGTTCAAGACACCCGCCTCTAAAAACAGCAAAAAGGCTAGTAGATCAAAACTTTAATGTAACTGAACGGTGGAGAGAACAATGGGAGAATAACGCTGCACCAGCTAACTGAAACATGCCATGTATTACACGCAAACCTGAGGGCTTCAACCAACCGAGACGAATTTGGACCACACTCAATAGAATAAGGACGAACTGTGGCAGATGTTCCGACTCACTTTTTAGATGGGGAAAAATACAATCACCAAATTGCGACTGCGGCGCCGAAAGGCAAACAGTAAAACACATGGTAGAGAAATGCCCGAGTAGATCCTATAACGGCAACCCTTCAGATTTCCTGGCTGCTACAAAAGACTCAATCGAATATATTTATAATCTAGATGTTTGTTTGTAGAATCATATATTTTTGTATTTAATATATATACAGTGGTTTAATAAATTGATATAAATTATCGTGTTTTAGTAAATTAAAATAAGAACAATAAATTAGAATTAATAAAGTCATCACAATATATCAAACGAATAAAGCAATAGGTACATTTTAAACTTTTGTATAACTAACACTGCTTATTTAAATTTAATTTGCTTTATTTTCTTTATTAAAAATCTACCAGAGAATAATTATTATCCAATAAAAGATTCTCTTAGCATTGAGAACTTGATATAACTAACAGTAGAAAAATCATATTCCTTTTTGCTCAAAATTAGAAACGATTATTTATTAGATAAGTATAGTATAGTAGGATTAACCGGATAAATGCAGAATATAACGAAATATTGACAAATATCCACTATACTTGATAATTATAACTATCCAGATAATTCTAGTAATATCGTATATTCGTGTTTTAACCGTAACATACACAAAACAAATACAGCGACTAGATCAGCGGTCGGGGAACTTTTTTAATCATTACCCCAAAACATTTTTGTGTAAGTTGATATTACCCAATGCAAAAAACAATAAAGCGGTCTTCGGCGTTTAATCGATTTCTGTTCTTCGTCTTTATGTTCACTAGAGTGGAAAAGCCTTGTTCGCACAAATATGTTGTTCCAAATGACAGCAATTTTTTAACCGCCTCTTCATGTGTAATTTTGAAAGCCTTTGCAGCTTTTGATATTCAAAAAGACGACAGATTTGGTTTACTCTCAAATTGAATCCGTGCTTCAGTATTAGATCGAAGTTCAAGAATTGCTTCTGCCAAACCTGAAGGTTCTTCTGGTATCATATCAATTTCACATTTAAAAGGATCTACAATCCAACTGACAGTACGTATATCAACATCTGGAAAGTAATCTGAAAACCGCTTTCTGAGTTTGATAAGATGTCTTACAATTGTATCCTTGATGTCAGCAAAAGTAATATTTTCGCAATCTTCCAAAAACAAACCTAACCTTGAAAAATAAGCTATCTTGTTCTGTTCTACTTTCTGACTCCAATATTGCAGCTTTAATCCAAACGCTGACACTATTTCTCTCGCTGAAATTATATTAATATTCTTTCCTTGCAATTCTTTGTTTAATATATTTATACTCTAAAAAATGTCAGCTAAATATGCGAGATATGCAACCCAGGAAGAGTTTTTAAACTTATCTGCGAGAATATTTTTTTGATCAACTATAAAAATTTTCACTTCAGTTTTGAGAGTCCATAGGTACTCGATTTAGTACATTTCCGCGAGAGAGCCACCTTACTTCTGTATAATAAAGTAGGTCCGTATATTTGGCTTCACCGTCCTGACATAATTCACGAAATAGCCGCGTGTTTAGTGCATGTCCCTTGATTAAATTCACAATCTTGATGACATCATGCATGACGGCTTCCAGTGTAGGTTCTAAATATTTGACCATAAGGGCCTGGCGATGGATCATACAGTGAATAACTTCAATATTTGGGTTATTTTTTTTACGAAAGCCGAAAAACCATTAATATGGCCCAGCATAGCTGGAGCTCCATCCAAAGATACTGAAATACAGTTTTCCCATTTTAAACTTTGCGCATTGAAGTATTCATTTACTTTATTGTAGACATCAATTCCACGAGATCTTAACTCGAGAGGAGAACAAAACAGCAATTCCTCTTCAAAATTATCTGCACCTTTGTAGCGAACATATACCATTAGCTGTGAATTGTTACTAAAATCAGTTGTCTCATCAAGCTGAATAGCAAAATATTTAGCCTGTTTTAATGAGAAAATAACTTGTTCCTTCACATTTCCTGCTAATATAGAAATTCGTTCTTTCACAATTCTCGCAGACAAGGGCACTGAATTCAGTTTGTTCGCTTCTTTTTGACCACACATAACCTCTGTCATTTTTACAGCAGCTGGTTTAACTAAATCTTCACTGGGGCTCGGGGCTGTGCTTTACTGCGCAAAGATATAACTTGACAACACTCTACTGGTGGGGACTGCAGTGGCGTACCCAGGGGGGGTTTTGGGGTTTAAAATTCCTCCCAGGGCATATCAAAAAATTACAAAGGATAGTAGGAAAATGTAATTTATCTTTCACAAATAATACAAAAAAATTTCGGTGCATGCAAAACAGGTTTATAAAAAATCAAATTAAAATATATACTTTTTACTCACAAGTTTCATTTTTACCCCCAAAAATTTCATTTTTACCCCATTTGGGGTAATTTACCCCAGTTCCCCGACCGCTGGACTAGATGATATCAATTTTTAATCATTTCTTTTCTTTCTATCATATCCATATCCAATTCCAAACATGTATTGTTATAAAAAAGTAGGCTGAAAAACAGAAATAAACCGATTGACTAATTAAATCGATTATCAATTTATACAAGCTTATTAAACACCGGATAACTCAACATTTAGTACACGCACACTAGGAAAATTAATTTTTTACATTCCACACATTCCTTTTAACACTAGCACATTACATAAATGCATCATACTGGTCGGCGATTTTTTAAATAACCTAGTTCTGCCCATATTACCACATGCACCAGACAAGGACAGCATATCGAACGACGGCGACGCCGGCCGATTATAAAGACTACATTTTATTTTATACTTACTTAATTGGTACAAGTTACGTTTATATTTATCCATAAAAGTAAATTCGCTGAGCTTGTCGTCACGAAGGATATGTCTATATACGGTTGATGCAATATCATAATAGACTTATTCGTTTAATCTGACCTTATAAATATTTATTTAACGTATTTACCGATCTGTCAGTTAAAAAGAACGATGATTTAAGTATCACAAAAATTCTCAATGTAATTTTGTTATGACACAATTATTACGTAGGTATAACTCTCGAAATTAGTGAGTGATAGAAATATTATAGAAAATGTTTTTTTTAATTACTCTAAATAAACGTCTTTTTGTTTACGATTTACGATCTTTTTAATTTGTTAATATTCGTATCATCGTATTCATCGCTTTCATATTTCTCGGGAGTTACATTGCTTCCTACAGAGATGATAAGATCTGTAGTGTCTACGATTTACCACGAAATATTTAGAAGACAAGCGGCAGCTTCCAAGTATTTTAGCATCTAAGTATTTTAGTATCTATGCTCCAGCCTATTGCAGAAGACTACCGTCTTCTGCAATAGGCTGGAGCATAGATACTAAAATACTTAGATTTATAAAAATACTTTTATTATAAATGCTTATAAATACAAAATATACTTAAGGCATCTATATTTGTAAACTAAATTTTTCCTAACTCACGCAGTGCTTCGATTAAATTCACAATTTTTCTGGCAATGTCTATCACATCATTCATAATTAGTATTTTTTAACTTGCTGCTAATAATCTTTAGCCGACATACCTGTCAAGAAACACCATCCGGATGAGCATACAGAACTGGGCAGTATCAGTCACATCGGTGAACACATTAAACTGAAAGAAAAGTATATAGATCCTAAAATATCCCTGTTCAGTTGGGATTCTCAATCTTTGCTCATGATCTTAATTCGTCTGCTAATAGGTAGTTGTACGGGATAACTTGGCCTCTTTGATAGCAGATATAATCTGTGTTTTATTTTTAAGTCACCAAATAATACATTAGCCGCTTCAATAAATTTCACTGCGAGTCCGTCTTCAAAAGGTTTCTTGTGTTGTGCCAATATGTATGTAGGTCTTACTTAAAAGTCCTTTTATTATTTCAAAGGGAACTAACGTTAGAATAAAAGTTCGC
Organism: Diabrotica balteata; assembly: GCA_918026665.1. Taxonomy (NCBI): domain Eukaryota; kingdom Metazoa; phylum Arthropoda; class Insecta; order Coleoptera; family Chrysomelidae; genus Diabrotica; species Diabrotica balteata. Next base: position 12,333,517 of record OU898283.1, on the reverse strand, counting down.
GATCCAAACGATACGTCTTTATTACACAACAATAAACTGTACGGATGGTATTTACAGGTACACAATATTACAAGATTACGGATAATTATTTACAAATTAAAATATCGGACAACCCCTTCGTTAATTGTTCTCGCCTTTCGTCGTTTCTCTGCCGGACGTTGCACAATAATTAACCTTCACAGCTCGAGTGCTAAATATTGAATCCCTTTTAGGTCAGGCATGTGTGATTTTGTCTATATTTTTCTGTCCCCTTTCCCCGCGATGGCGACCTGTCTGGGGCGCCTTAAGAATATGGTTTTAGTGGTATCTCGTAGTGGCGTAACTAACAAATAAAACTATGCTAAATACTTAATATAAGAAATATTTCCTACATTCGGCCATCCTGCTAGGAATCCGACTCGGATTCTGACTGGTTCTCTACCCATGCCTTCATATATTCAGCACACGTTGATGTATTCAGGGGGCCTTCATGATATCCTGACTTTTTCACATCATATCTATCATTGGACTTAACATCTACTACCACATATGGTCCAAGATACTTCTTCCTCAGCTTGAGTCCACCACCAAACTGCGTTCTCTTAATTGCCACTAGGTCTCCTTTTCTATATATTGTCGGCTTCTTCCGTCGTAAGTTATACCTGCGCTTATTGTCCTCCTCAACTTTGATTAACTGACGTCTACTCTCGTTTCTTAACATGTCTCTACCTTCATCATATTGTTTGATCATTTCCTGCTCTATTATTTCTTTCATCCTTAGATCCTTTTTATTCTTCATCTTTGTCCCAAAAAGTACTTCGAATGGCGTAGCATCAATGCTTCTTTGATAAGTGGAATTTAAAAATTGTTGTAACTTATAAATATGCTTATACCACTTCGTCGGTTTCTCTATACTCAATTTGGTTAATACTGGGATTAACGTTCTATTGACACGTTCTACTTGCCCATTGCCCCTTGGCACACCTGTCGTAATCTTAATATGCTTAATTTCTTCACCTTGACAATACTCTTCGAACTCGTTCGCTGTAAATGCGGTACCTCTATCGGATATTATTCGGAGGGGATTTCCGAAATCCTTCTGTTGCCTCTTCATACATTCTATGACTTCTTTTGCCGTCGCTGATTTTGTAGGATAAAACCATGCAAATTTAGAAAAATCGTCGATGATCACCAAAATGTGTTTATAGTTTTTGTTGGTTGTAGCTAAAGGTCCTAAATGATCAACATGAAATGTTTGTAAAGGTCCATCGATTTTTAATATCGGATGTAACCAACCCTCTTTTTTACCTTCTTATCTACTTCCAAGTATACATTTAATTTCTTACACAATGTTCGACTTTTTCTTTAAGGTTAGGAATATAACATTCTCTTTGAATTAACTCCTGTGTTTTTGTTACAGCAAAATGTCCTACATCGTGTAACAGTTTAATTACTTCTGTTTGCATTCGTTTCGGAATGACTAACAATTCCTTACCTTCGTCATATTTAAATAGAATATTGTTTCTGATCAGAAAATCCTCGTAAGCTTCCGTAGCAAGTATTTTCTTTATTGCTTGAATGTGGTTATCAGCTTCTTGAGCATGCATTATTCTTTCTATAAAACCTGGTTCTTGTACTACTAATGTCTCATTTATTATCATGACTATAGGGTACCGACTAAGAGCGTCTACATGAGCCATCCTTGCTCCCTTTCTGTGTTCCAGTTCGTATTGATAGAAAAATAATCTTCGCACGATCTATTAAAGAAACAAAGTCACCTGATCATTTGTCATCATCCAGTGAGTCCAAATATCCATAAACCACAAATTAATCTTATCGTCGTCGTCGTCTGCAAATAGCCATTCGTCGTCAGTCGTCACTATTACAGCCAGCCTCTTATCTTATACTTGATGATTGGCATATGTTACAAAAATCACGTCTCACGTCGTTGATTCGATTTTGTTTAGCCGAAAACTCTGTTTCCTCTTAATAATAAGACTGTTTAGTCTTATTGCCCGTATCTTGCATCCATAATTCGCGGCACAAATAAAACGTTATTGTCTCTTTCGAAATAATCCCGGTTGAGCCCCCAAAAATGTAGGTCTTACTTAAAAGTTCTTTTATTATTTCAAAAGGAACTAACGTTAGAATAAAAGTCCGCGATCCAAACGATACGTCTTTATTACACAACAATAAACTGTACGGATGGTATTTACAGGTACACAATATTACAAGATTACGGATAATTATCTGCAAATTAAAATATCGGACAACCCCTTCGTTAATTGTTCTCGCCTTTCGTCGTTTCTCTGCCGAACGTTGCACAATAATTAACCTTCACAACTCGAGTGCTAAATATCGAATCCCGTTTAGGTCAGGCATGTGTGATTTTGTCTATATTTTTCTGTCCCCTTTCCCCGCGATGGCGACCTGTCTGGGGCTCCTTAAGAATATGGTTTTATATAGGCTTGAATAGCTTTGATATTATTATTGGTGTCTACTTTTTAGAAGAAAATTTGTTAACCTGCCTGTTAGTACACAAATTTGTTTAAAATCTACCTGATAAACCCTAATATGTTGAAAATTATGTAATATTATGGCTCAAACGCAAACTTTTAGACAGCAAGAAGAAGGTCTTTTTGGGAGTAATGTAAAATGACGCCTTATTACACAAAATGGTTCATACATTTAACAGTTAAGTACTGAATAACTAAGCACTGGATAATAAAGGAAACATTAAAGGCATAAGATGTCAAATTACATACCCCTACAGTAAGTCAACTGAAATGAACAAATGATTAATTACAAGAGCAATAAACAAAAATGTCCGTTTTTCTCATCTATTGTCAATCTTAACTTCAAGAGCCACACGAATGAAGGTAAAACCCTTTATTTACTATAAATTAACCTTTTAAATATGTGTTAATCAGCTTTCATCTCTCCAAAGTGGAGTTAACCAAACAAAACTTATGTATTTTTATTCTGAGTGCGAATGAGAGCTGACTAAATAAAATCTTTTTACCGACATTGTGCAATCCGACTACAATCAGTTATGTAGTGAATCATGTACACGACCTCAATTTGGCTTTCACTAACCACATGTTTAAGTAGGTATTATACAGAAAAAAAACATCCATGACATATATGTCTATATTTATTGAATTTGTATTAAATATTAATAATTAGTGTAATTATTTCTTTCTAAACTTTAAGTTGATTAGTGATAGATGACAACTGACAGTTATGACGGATTACCCTATTTCAATCTAGATACGTACGAAGTACTTTTATTTTATATTAAAGGTAATTATCGAGGATTAAAGGTAATTAAAGAGGTCGCTGGAAACAAACGGAAACAAGTATCCCAAAGTTTAGAAGACAGAAACGGACACAGAATATTAGACATCAATGAAAAGTTAAAAGAATGGGAAAACTACATTTCTGAGTTATTTGAAGATGAGAGAGTAGAACACTATACACCGATCGCTATATCAGGTCGATCTATAACAGAAAGTGAGGAAATACGTTTAATACAAACGGCAAAAAATGGAAAAGCACTTGGCCCCGATGAAGTAAGTGCTGAAATACTAAAGTTTTTGGGAGAAAATGGAATTAAAGCTCTGTGTAATCTCTTTAACAGAATTTATGACACTGGAATATTACCAACTGATTGGTTAAACTCGACATTTGTCACAATACCTAAGAAACATCGTCCAAAGACATGCGGTGATTATTGGACAATAAGTCTGATGAGTCACGTTTTGAAGATCTTCCTGCGAGTAATACACAGCAGAATCTACACGCTGTTAGAGGACAGTATTAGCAATACTCAATTTGGGTTTAGGAGTGGCTTGGGTACAAGACAAGCCTTGTTTAGTATACAGGTGCTAGTACAGAGATGCAGAGATATAAATCAAAATGTGTACATTTATGCAATCGATTTTGAAAAAGCTTTTGACAAAGTCCGACATAACAAAATGCTCGAAATATTGAAAACAGCTGGATTGGACGACAAAGAACTACAAATAATTACAAATCTATACTGGCATTAAGTGGCAAGAATAAAGGTTGAACAAGAACTGTCTAATGAAATAAATATAAAAAGAGGAGTGAGACAAGGCTGTATATTGTCGCCTTTACTTTTTAACTTATATTCGGAGGAAATATTTAAGGAAGCCTTAATGGACGCAACCGAAGGTATTATTGTGAATGGAGTAACCGTCAACAATATTAGATATGCCGACGATATCTTAGTGCTTGCTAATTGCGGAGAAGACCTTCAAAATCTAATGAACGAAAAAAACAGACTTGTGATCAGTATGGATTAAAACTCAACGTTAAGAAAACTAAATATATGATAGTTAGCAAACAAAATTATATACAGGATGTCGGTATAAAAGTCGGAGATGCCACACTGGACAGAGTAGAGAAACTCGTGTATCTCGGCAGTAATATCAATGAGAGCTGGGATCCAACCGCAGAAATTAAAAGCAGAATAGAACAAGCCCGAACTGCCTTTGTAAAAATGAGAAACGTACTTTGCAGTCATGATCTTAGCATTGACCTTAGAGTTCGTATGACATCTTGCTACATCTTTCCTGTCGTGCTGTATGAAGTGGAAGCGTGGACTCTAACAGAGTTAGAAATGAGGAGTTCCTTAGACAGCTGAGCCAAACAACACAACTGGTCAATATAATAAAGAAACGCAAGCTGGAATACTTCGGTCACATTATGAGACACCCTGAAAAATATGATCTTTTACATCTGATCATTCAGGGAAAGATCCAACGTAATCGTGGTCCTGGTAGACGAAAAATATCATGGCTGAAAAATCTAAGGCAATAGTATGGAAAATCAACTACATCGTTATTTAGAGCTGCTGTCAATAAAGTCACGATAGCGAATATGGTAGCTAACATGATATCCAACGATCGATAACGGTCATGGAACTAGAAGAAGAAGAAAGGTAATTATACATATATGTGTCGCAAGTTACAGCATGAATTACGTAGCTACTAACAAATATTTAATATACTGGTGATACTGAATTTTGTACTCGTCTCCTTTTTTAATAAAATAAAGATTGTAAGCTCAAAAATTTTCGGCCATTTTTTAACAGGTTTCTTAGGGTTACTTCATAAATATAGAGACCGATACTATATACTTCACAAATTTAACGTCAATGACAGCACGAAGGGCAACCATATTGAAACCACCATAACCATGAAACATATAATGGCTTGAGAGTTGGACTGCACAAATACTCCAAGAAAATTTAACCGTGCGCAGGACATCGCACTAATGAATTTTTCAACTGATTACTAGATACGACATTGGTATTGGGAAATGTTTTAGAAACTGTTAAAAACTTTTAAACTGTTTCGTTTTCGACAATATTTAAAACCATTAATTCCAAAAAGAGTTTTAGAAAATGAAAATGAATTTAAGATTTGAGCAACATTTGAACAATAACACAGAGTTAAGTGCAATGACAGTTCAAAGAATTACAAAGAAAAACAAATTTTATCCATTTAAAATTCAGTGGCAGCAGGAATTATACGAAATTAATTTTCTTGTATCTTAAAAAAATCAGAGTGTTTTTGGACATGAAAATATTTAAATGATAATCTTCTTATTCTCATGGCGCAGTCTCCTTTCGAAGGTTGGCTATCCAAATGGCAATTGTGCGTTTGGAAACTGCTGCGCGAAAGATTTCTGCGGATGAGGGGTCGAACCATCTCCTCAGGTCTTTCAGCCATGAGTTCTGGCGTCTTCCTACTGATCTTTTGCCCTGTACTTTTCCTTCCAGTATAACTTGAAGTAATTCATATCTTTCACCTCTCAACACATGACCCAATTATTGCATTTTCCTCTCTTTGACTATTCTTAGTAATTCTTTTTATTTACACATTCGACGAAGTACCTCAACATTAGTAACTCTTTGTACGAATGGAATTCTCAATATTCTGCTTAAATAAAAGGAAGAGAGAAATGAGGTAATATGCTTAAAACATGGAAAAAATATTAAAGAACGGTTTTTTTTCGAATTTTGACGTTTTTCCAGATCGAAAATGAAAAATCTAACTCCGCCATTCAAAGGACCGGAATAAATAGACGAACAGTAATAATTTATCACCAAAAATTATCTACATAACCTAATTTTTTTTTGAAATATTCAAATATTTTTCTTGAGCTCAATTTTAATTCAAAAAATTTGATAAAAATTTGAGGGTTTTTGGGTACTAAAAGGGGCCAAAACGGAGGTTTCTAGGGGCCACCAAGAGAGCTAAAAATTTAGCTAATGGTGTTTCTCAATATGTTCTTTTAAGTGCTCAACCTCAAAAATTCAGCCTATTACCGTGTTATAATCCAGCCTATTACTTGAAATAAGAGGAATATACATATGTATATTCAATAAAGATTCAGGCAAATTATGTTTAAATAATAGTTCACAGAAAAAGTATATTATAAGTTATGAGAAAATTTTTATTAGAAAATGTTTTTTATAAAATCAATAATTCTAAATTAACGCTATAAAAGTATTCGAATTTTTATAAGCTATAATCCGAAATTTATTAAAAAAAAATAACAGAATTTTGTCATTTACACAATTTTTACTTAGATCAATAACGGCTCCGTAGGGCGCTGTGAAGTTTCTCTTGTGTTATCTTCTATTGGTGTACTAGAACCTTCAAGAGTAGGTGTTGGTGTTTCTATTTTATCTGTCGGATTTAATTTCCACAAAATGCCACTAGACTTACTGTCACTAGAATTATTTGTACCGACATTTGAATGAAGTACAGACGTATGAGGAACAGCTACTGTTGACGTGGGAAGAATTTCAAGGATTGGAATGGTCGAAGGTGCTTGAATTTCACATCTGCAAAATATCAGAAAAAAAATTATACTCAAGATTTATATCAAAAGAATGTTATACACTTTAATTAAAGTTTAAACTAAAATGGTACCTAAAAAGTAATGGAAGAATGTAAGGATTTTATGTTGAACACTATCAGCGACGGTTTGCAAATCGACTGCTGTCATATGACAATATATGAGATTTGGGCCCCATTTGTTACGTTAACACTTTCACCTCAACAACTTCATTAACACAGAATGCAGAAGACCTTCTTCTTCATGTACCATGTCCTTTCAGAACGTTGGTTACCATCATAGCTATCTTAATTTTATTCACTGCCACCCTAAACAGCATGCTTGTATCAACACCATACCAATATCGCAAGTTCTTCAACCATGAGGTTCTTCTTCATCCTGGACTGCTATTTTTCCTTGCAGGATATTTTGTAGCAACCTATATTTGGGAAGTCTCATTACATGTACGAAATACTCCGCTTAATGCTTTTTATGATCTCAGTAGTCTTGCTGAGACGTTCTAGTATTGTGGAGTTTTGCATCTTCTCCATTCAGGAAACTTTTAAAATTCGTCTATACCACCACATTTCGAAAGCTTCAAGGCGATTCAGATCGATTTTATTCACAGTCTAGGACTCGACACCACAAAGTAAGACCGAGAACACGTAGCAGCGAAGTAGGCGCATCTTCAATGCCAATTTTAGGACTCTGTTACATAACACCTTGGACATCCTTCTAAAAGCAGCTCTAGCCTGCCCTATCCTAGATCTAATTTCGCCGTAACTTTCTGCGTTACAATTTAACTGCTGTCCAAGGTAAACGATTTTATCAACTTGCTCAAGTTTGGTATTATTTATATATACAGACGGTTTTAATGCTGTTGTTTACCTACTTATTACGAGTATTTTAGTTTTCCGTATGTTCAGATCAAGACCTGCCTCCCTACAACTCTCAACGACACTATCAAGTAGTGTTTGCAGATCTTCTTGACTAGAAGCTAGGAGTACTGCCTCGTCCATATATAGCAAATTATTGATGACTTCACATGTCGTCAAAATAGCAATAGATATCACTAATCGGCCAAAGAAGTATCGGATAACCGCGCAAAAGATAGAGTGACAACCTTTCAGAGAGGTATTAATACGCCAATGAACAAGCAGAATGGCTTATAAAGATGAAGAAATAATAGAAGAATAGATAAACACAGTACAATCTTGGACATTTATTATAATTACCTATTTATTTAGTTTATTGAAATCTATCTTTATTAGAAAATACAGTTGAATTAGGATGAGTAAAATTCTTTCTAAATATTAAAAAACAGTGTTGTGTTTTATGTTCTGTGATATTATATTTTTTACTAATAGAATTAATTGAACATGTTTTTGGTGTTAATTCATAAGTTGGTATCAGTAATCTAATTAACAAAAATTCGAAAATAGAATCGAACCTACTACCTTAGACTGATAATTATATTGGACCAAGACAGTCATTAGGAGATCAGGTAGAATAATATCTATATAAGAGATCTTACCTGTCGATATCACTGGGGAGTTTTAGGGGACGACATCCTTTAACAGCGTATGTTACAGCAACTCGAGGGTCCTGAACAATGGCAGTTTGTAATTCGATTTCAGTAACTGTTACTGTCGGTTGGTAAATACCTAAATATTCACCCCATCCTAATTGTGTGGTTTCCGTTTTATCAGATCGGGCCCGAAATGGAGAACTTTTGTTGCCGAAAAATTGTCTAAAATATACAAAAAAACAAACATAATTAAGCAGGTTAAAAATTTAAATAATTACATTATAAATATGATTTTCATTTGTAATTTAAAGAAATCGTTAATTTAAAATCGAAAATACAATAATAGAAAACCTAAACTTGTAGCTGTTACTGCCATCTACCGTGACTATTAATAAATCCTTTCGCAAACAGCAAAACAGAAAACTACTGATTGTTAGTATTTCACTTATAAAATGCTATTGTTTTGAATAAAAATGCTTTTAAATTAGTATTATTAAAAAAATGCAATAATAAATTTAATTTTATTCGTTTATTTTTATACTTTTTTATGATTCTTTTATATATACAGAAAACAACATTCAATTGCGAATATTGTTTCTGACCTTGGCCGATAGATGTCGGTTTAGTTAAAAATAGTTATTGTGAAAAAAGTAATAGATTTTAGTTAAAGTACAGTATCTTTATTGTCTTGTCGTATTGATGGCTTTGCTGCAAGGCAATTGCCAGCCCGATTTGTGTGAGACCCCACTTTGTCTGGCTCTGGGCCATGCAGGAATCTCTGGAAACTTCACTGGACTACAGCTTTTCTCGTGTTAGCGCGTTTCTTGTTTCTATATAGCTTGATAACTACGGCAAAAATACTGGAGGATAAATTAATATTACAACAAATGGAATAAGCGGACAACACCAAAGCACTAAAACAGGCAGGATTATAGGAAACATCAGGGAAATTGGATAGTTGAGCTTCAGAGTTTGATTTTATTAATGTTAATGAATTGCATGATTATCTCTATAGTTTCGTCTTCCGGAGAAGATAGAATGTCATTCATGGATAACGGTGATATTTTCTTTTTTGACACAAAGTACTTATATAAGTCCAAATTAGGAATATGGTTAATAGGGCACTCGAAAAATATGTGATTCAGGTTTTCTATCATGCCGCATTCACATGCAGGGTCATCTTTTATACCCAGACAGCACAGGACATCCCTGGGACGTCCATTTTATGTCGTTTTAAGGTCCAAACGTCCCGGGACGTCGGACATACCAGAGACGTCCCATAAGGTCGTCCAAGGGACGTCCCATTAGGGATGTATTAGGGACGTTTTCTAGGTGTTAACTGTGTCATTTTTTTACATATTTTTTACAAAATATAATCTTCCTACTAAACTTTATTTTAAAAAGTTATATTTAGTTTTAAATACCATTAATTTATACGAAAACAGACAGAGGCTCCTTTTAGAGAAAAATCTTTATCCTATAGCAGAGCTGTATCTCTAAAATTTTGTTCTGTAGTGGAACTGAAATTTAAAAATTAGGAGATAAAAGAAGAATGTGGTTATGTTTTAACGACGCTTCTATTTATCTCGTTTATTTCTCGAATTAGAATCATCCCAGACAGCACAGGACATCCCTGGGACGTCCATTTTATGTCGTTTTAAGGTCCAAACGTCCCGGGACTTCTTTTGGACGTCCAAGGGATATTTCTAGTCGGACATACCAGAGACGTCCCATAAGGTCGTCCAAGGGACGTCCCATTAGGGATGTATTAGGGACGTTTTCTAGGTGTTAACTGTGTCATTTTTTTACTTAAGCATATTTTTTAGAAAATATAATCTTCCTACTAAACTTTATTTTAAAAAGTTATATTTAGTTTTAAATACCATTAATTTATACGAAAACAGACAGAGGCTCCTTTTAGAGAAAAATCTTTATTTTATAGCAGAGCTGTATCTCTAAAATTTTGTTCTGGTCTCGTTTATTTCTCGAATTATAATCATTGTGGTTGTGGTTGTAATTAGAATTAGTTTATTGCTTTGGATACTAGTTTATAGTTTGGTAATTTATTATTATATATAGACATTAAGTAGGTAGAGGAAAGGCACCAAATTTGAGACACTTTTTTTGAAAAACAAATATAAAACAAAATATTGAAAAGTTTTAAAACATTTATTTCGAAAACTTAAATTCAATGTTTCTAGAACACAATAAAAAAAAATAAAGGGAATAAAACATATATTTTTGCAAAAAAATACATTTAATTTTTTTGTGACATTTAATATTAAAAATAAAAGGTGCCCTAATTTGGGATAGTCAGGTATCTAAATTTGAGATAGGTACCTTAATTTGAGATACTATTCAAAAAAGCCCTTTCTTTCGCAGAAATGGCAAAAAATGTGCTGGACTTTATTTCTCCATAGTCTTCATGTGCCCACCTGCCACATTGGTAACACCTTGCCCATCATTCGCCATATAGATATTCGCCATTTTGCCCGTCCAAAATAAACATTTCGCGTCATTTTCTCTACTTTCGGTGGACGATGAATCAGCTAATGGAAAGTCTGAATTGCTATCTGAGGTGGAACTCGAAGAAACTTTCCGCTTCCTTCTTGTTGTTTTGCTTTTTGATGTAGAAGGTTGACGTACGTCTTCGAGTGTTGCTGTTTTTTTATCTAACACCTTTTGTTGAACTGTTTTTTTCTGGAGCAAATACATAATCCAAGTTTAGCTGGGGTACTAGTTCTTTTGCTTTTTTCTTCTGCAAACTTTGATCTAATTCTTCTTTGTAGGATGTTAGAGTAATTACTGAAGCCTTTAATGATCTGGCATGTGGTTTTTTAGTGGTATCCCTCTTGTAGAATGTAGAGATTGGACATATGTTTTTCGAAAAAACAGGTTGTCGATGAGATAGCGGTGGACTAGGAGTTCTATGTTCTCGCATTGGATGATTTGGTTGTTCATGGTTGGGTTCTATTATTTGTTCGTCCCTTTCATTTTGTGTTTCTGTGTACTTAAATTCGAAATTCAAAGTCCCTAAAAATATGGCCACAAATAGGGACCAGTCCAGTTTTTCGGAAACCATTGCAAGATATTTGCATCATCGCAGCTTTATTATACGCTTTACAAAAAATACTTGCAACGGCATAGGGCAACACAACACTCAACTGATTTCTCTAAGCCAGTTTTCTATTTCTTGTATGTAGTAAGTTTTCAGCGGTGCCATGAAAGCAACATCCAACGGTTGCATTTTATGTGTAGAATGTGGTTGTAGGCAAATAATCGGCACATGATTCTGTTTGGCCAAATCTATTAGAACAACGTTTCTTGTATGAGAATAGTGCTGAAGTTGAAGTGTTAAAACCATCTAGTGAAAATATCGGCCTGTACCCAACCTGACACATGGCATTCTACGACTGCTTGTGAAAGCTCCTAACATCAACTCTGTTTTCATATATTTATTTTGAAAGATTAATAATGGTGGTACGAAAACTCCTGCAGCATTCATACATGTAATAGCAGTAATCAGCTTGCCCCTTTCTACTGAAGTAAGTGACGAAACCGGCTTCTTCCCTCTCATGGAAATTACTTTGCTATGTTTGTGCTATGTAAGGCCCGTTTGTTCTACATTGAATATACGTTGTGCAGGGTTAGTAAGCTTAAGATATTTTGGTTCATACAGGTCAAAGAACTTGCTCCATAGTTAGGGTATACTCAACCAACTCATTTTTTATTTCCAAAGGAAGAATAGGTCGGAGGCCAATTAATAGCTCGATGAGTTCTTCTGGAGTCCTATCTGATTTCACATATCGTTCTAAGGTACCTTTTGGTACTCCAAAAACTTTTGAGGCCTTCAAATAGCCCATCTCTCTATTTCTTACTGTATTTACAGCCCATATCATATCATTTGCGTTCCATTTTTTATTTTTTTGGCGGCATCTACAAACAAAAAAACACATAAAAATAAAAATTTTATACGTGGTCCTAATTTGAGACACTCTCAAATTTGGAACCTACAGGTATCTCAAATTATGATTTTTCCGTTAAAAATAAAATGCATTTTTGTTGGTTATGTATGCCACACAATTACCGTTTAATTTGCATAAATTGTATTAACTAATATTAAACTAACAAAAAAAATAATTGGAGTAAATGTAATCATCTTACCTTGATGTATGGTTAGTTTTTATAAATTCCGAAAAAAATTTATGTAATATGTAAAATTAATTAACTTCGACAAAACAACAAAGGTCACTTCTAAGCGTCAACTAAAAGCAGATGTACCACTACTGCACAGAATAATCAGTTTTCAATATTTTCACTAGATGTCACCCTATACACACAAATATACGACGGTGTCTCAAATTAAGCGCCTGTCTCGAATTCGGTGCCTTTCCTCTATATAGGACTTTTATAGGTAATTTTTGTGGTTGTGGTGTGTTGCTACATTTGTAAAGTAAGTAGGAGTAATGTGCTTAAAAAATACTATAAATTTAAATACATATGTTAATATAAGTACACAATAAAAATCCCATTAATTTTTGCTTTTTATTTTATTAATTTTAAGTTCCCTTTAGGTCCTGTATACATCCTCATTTAGGTCCTATATTAGTCCATTTGGACATACAATAGATGTCCCCAATACATCCTTCTTAGGTCCTATATAAGTCCGTATTAAGTTCTGTATATGTACTATGTACGTCCCCATGAACATCCCTGGGACGTCCAGGGGACGTACTTTTTGGTAACATTTAGGTCTTATTGGACGTCCCGGGGACGTCCAAATTATGTAAACGGATGTTCGGACATTTAATGAGGTACATCCTTTGGACGTCCATGGGACGTACTTGTGCTGTTTGGGATTGTGGATTGTGGTTGTAGTTGTAATTAGAATTAGTTTATTGCTTTCGATACTAGTTTATAGTTTGGTAATTTATTATTATAGACATTAAGTAGGTATATAGGACTTTAATAGGTAATTTTTGTGGTTGTGTTGTGTTGCTAAATTTGTAAAGTAAGTAGGAGTAATGTGCTTAAAAAATACTATAAATTTAAATACATATGTTAATATAAGTACACAATAAAAATCCCATTTATTTTTGCTTTTCATTTTATTAATTTTAAGTTCCCTTTAGGTCCTGTATACATCCTCATTTAGATCCTATATTAGTCCATGTGGACGTACAATAGATGTCCCCAATACATCCTTCTTAGGTCCTATATAAGTCCGTATTAAGTTCTGTATATGTACTATGTACGTCCCCATGAACATCCCTGGGACGTCCAGGGGACGTACTTTTTGGTAACATTTAGCTTTTATTGGACGTCCCGGGGACGTCCAAATTATGTAAACGGATGTCCGTGGGATGTCCGGACATTTAATGAGGTACATCCTTTGGACGTCCATGGGACGTACTTGTGCTGTTTGGGTATTGATTTTGAAGAGATGGGCATTAGTCAGGCAATGACCTGTACGCATTCTAATTATAGTTGTGATGTGTCTTCTATCTTTATAATTTAAATTGCCATACCATGTCTTATTGGTGAAAGTTAATTGAACTCTAGCATACCCACGATGTTTGGTTGAGACTAAGATTCTCCATTTATCTTTAAAAATGTTTATAATATCCTGTTTTAAGAAATTTGAAATATCTTTTATGTCTTAAACCATTTTTCTGGGAATATTAAGATCTGTTCCAATTTTGGCCAAAGTATCTGCCTCTGAATTCCCAGGTATACCTGAGTGACCCGGTATCCAGGATAATTGGATATTATAACCATTCATGTTAGATGAAGCAATTAGCCTTTTTGTCGTAAGAACCCAGTATTCAGAATTTGTTGCAAAAGAAGGATTACAGAGTTTTGTTATAGCCCCCTGTGAATCTGAGAAAATTATCACATTTTTAATTTTTTTATTAATGGCAGTTTTTACTGCATCATGTATGGCAATTATTTCTGCTTTGTAAATACTTAGATGATTGGGAAGACGTGACGAAAATTTATAGTTTAGGGATGGAATGAATATACCAAAACCCACTCTGTTGTCCCTTTTTGACGCATCAGAAAAAATGAAAGTATATTGAGATTTTAGACTATTAGTTTCGACTTCAAAATTAAATCTTGACATGATGTCTCCTTTTTTACAATTACAGTTAAAAGATTTTAAAGGTTTATTGAGTATATGAAAATCAATTTCGTAACAAGGAAAATTTGAACCTCTATATATTAACTTTAAATAAGGCCTATAGTGCTGAAGTGCTTCCACTAGGTATGGTATTTTGTCCTTATTCCAAAACTCTGGTCTATGGATTATTTTTAATAGAAAGTCGTTGATAAATTGAATAGAAGGATGATTTGTTACAACTAAGAATTTTGAAATTAATTTAAGGGCCAGTAGTTTTCTTCTATGTTCCAGATCTAATATAGATGCTTCAGCCAAAAGTGCAACCCTGGGTGTGGAACGCATACATCCCATACATATACGTAATCCCTCATAAAACACCACATCCAATTTACTGAGAGCGGCCTTAGAACATGGTCTAAGAAACATTGATCCAAAATCAAGCTGTGATTGTACTAGAGCAGAAAAGGCTATCAAAAGTGTGTTTGGATCTGCACCCCACCAAACCCTACACAGTGCTCTTAATACATTTAGTGATTTTTTTGCTTTATTTGTAATGTTAGTAATGTGTGATGACCATTTCATGTTTTCTTGCAGTATAATACCCAAATATTTAACCTCCTTTTTAAAGGGAATGATTACGTTATTAATATGTATGAGGGGTGGGATGGTATGTTTCCTCCCTCTAGTGAACCATACTGCCTCACATTTATCCATGGAAAGTGACAGGTTGTGTTCACGAAGGTGTGCATTTATGTGCTTTAAAGCATTATTGATATTATTTACCATGGTTGCTACACTTTTTCCTCTGATCATAACTGCCAAGTCATCAGCATACCCTATGATAGATGCTTCTCCCAAATTTAAATCAAAAATATCCCTTAAATAAATATTGAATAAAATAGTACTCAGAGGGGAGCCCTGTGGTATACCCGAGGTTGTTGCTACAGGACCCAGGAAAGAGCCGTCATTACCCCTACAATATAGTGATCGTTCTGTTAAAAGATTGAAAATTAGGTTACACATTCGGATAGGCACTTCTAAGTTTTTAAGTTTATTATAGAGTTTATATATGTCAACATTATCGTATGCAGCTTTTATGTCTAAAAAAATTACGATGACTGACTCAGAGGATTGAAATGCCAGGTTAATGTATGATGTGATGAATGTTATGTTGTCATATATACCTCTTCCTTTACGAAATCCAGTCTGATTATTTGAAAATTTTAAATTATGTTCCAATTGCCAGTCTAATCGATTCTTGATCATTATTTCTAGAATTTTGGCTCCACATGAAGACAGGACAATTGGTCTATAATTTTCTGGATTTGTCGGATCCCTATTTAGTTTTAAAAAACTAATAATATTAAATGTTTTCCATGCGGCTGGTATTTCTCCACCCATTAAAATTTTATTATAACTATTAATAAGAATTTGCTTAGCTTTGAAAGGTAAAAATTGAAACATTTCATAAGATATATCATCCATACCAGGAGCGGATGATTTCTTTTTATTTAAGGCCAGGTTTAATTCATTTATGGAAAAGTGCTTTAAATTTTCATCTATGTTGTTAAGAGCAAAATTTGGATCTATATTTATGATTGACATTTTATTTAAAATAGATATTTTAAGGTTATCTGGAATAGTAAGATTAAATCTTCCTGTTTTGAAGTTATTATTATTGAATTTCTTAATCTTGTTCCAAACATAAGTCATGCTAGAGTTCCTATTTAAAGTTTCACAAAAAAGCCTAAATTTTTCTTTTTTTTATTATTTAATTTTTTCTTAGTTAATGGAATGGTTTTTTTGCTAATATATAATTTTCCATAGATGGAAAATTATTAAAATTTGCTATGGCTTTTTTCCTTTCCTTAACCCAGGATGTACAATCATCATCCCACCAGGCATTACCCCTTTTAACATGTATACCGGCCTGTTTAACTGGAATTACTTGATCAGCTACAATGTTAATAATATACATTAGTTGATCATAGGTTAAGTTATAATCTAAATCTTGAAGGTATATCAAAAATTTATTATGGTACGCTTCCCAATCAGCTTTTTTAAAGTTTCTAATTTTATAAGGACTAATTGTGTTGTTAAGTACCTCACAATTGCCATTATCATTAAGTACAAGACGTATAGGAAAGTGGTCACTGTTACCACAATCTTTAATAGTATCCCAATTAGACCTAATAGCTAGATTCCCACTTACCATAGTCAAATCTACAGCACTTGGTATTGCCGCTGACAATTGAAATAGTGTTGGTGTACCATCATTCATAATAACTAGATCATTATCAAATAAGAAATCATGAATTATTCTACCTCCTTTGTTGGGTGTAGCTTTATCCCATAAGGGATGATGAGAGTTAAAATCTCCCATAATTATAATATTTTTAGGATTGAAGGAAATAAGATCATTTAAAATATTGTTATTTATATGCATATGTGAGTTGCAATAAAAATTAATTACTTGTAAATTACCTATTTCTATTATTATATATTGAATATGTTCTGAAGAAAAAGATTTAATTTTCTTAAATATTATATTATTTTTAATGCATGTTACAATCCCACCATACCCATCATCTCTATCCTGCCTAACTATGTTATATGAATTGAGTCTAAAATTGTCATTGGCTTTTAGCCATGCCTCATTTATTAAAAAAATATCCGGGTTTTCTTTGTAAATTAAGCTAATTAAATTACCCCTGTTTGAATTTATGCTTCTTAGATTCCAACAAATTATCTTTAACTTAATTGTATCTGACCTAGATGAAAAGACAAGAAGGTTATTTAGGACTCTGAGTCCGATTGGGAACCAGGGTCTATATTCATATTAAAATTTTGACTGAATAATATGTTTTTAATTACTTTTTTATTATTTTCTGACGTATTTAAGATTGCATTAATAATATATCTAACCTCATCTGGATATGAGGAAGTAGATTCTTCTGAATTATAAGTGTGAACTGCACTAGTAGTAGGCAACTGTGTATTTATATTGTTTTCAAATTTTTTTGAGAAATTTGGTGAATTGTTTTCATTTTGAGATCTTGAGTTGGGAAATAATAAATTTTCATTATGAGCCTTTTTATCATAGCCTTTGTGAATTATCCTTTTTTTTTTATTGTTTTCAGCCACGACTTGTTGGAAAGATCTTTTGATAGGATCGGTTCTTACATGATGCGTACGTCTTTGTGAAGATTGAATAAGGTTATCTTTATTATCATGTGTTTATTCATTAGTATTAAAGTTTTTAATAATAGGGAATTCGGAGGGGCGATATACAAATTCATCACGTGTCAAATAAGTTTTTTTAACTATTTCGCTAGCATAATAGAAAGTTATATTTTCAAAAGACATGAGCTCTTTGATATTTTTTTGTCTTGTATACTCGGGACAACTTTTATCGGTTGATTTATGGGGATTTTTACAATAAAAACATTTAATTTTACAAGAAGAGTGAACCTCCCCATCTGATGTTTTTTCTTCAGCACAGGTGAAGCACCTCTCCCTGCCTTTACAATTTGTACGTGTATGGCCATACCTTAGACATCTAAAACATTGAGTTACTGGGGGAATATATACAGAAATAGGTCTTTCCAATCTATACAAATTTATGGATTTAGGGAGACAAACACCTTTAAATGTAAAGAGAACCGATCCAGTAGGTTCATATGTAGTTTCATTATTTTTAACTATTTTACGATTTAATCTCTTAACTTGAAGAACTTCTACCGAGCTGTTAGTTTTACAAAATTCTAACAGTTCTCTCTCTCCTAATTCAACATCAATTTGCCTAACTAATCCTTTACAAGTTACAAAATTGAATGGTATAAATATTTTATAGCCTTTATCAAGAAGAGTTTTATTTTTTTACAAAATTATTTGCAGCTTGAAAGTTAACAAATTCTACTGAGATTCTATTTAAGCCTTTGTTATTAATTTTTTTAATGTCAGTTAAGTTTTGAATAAAAATATCTCTAGCAATTTTAATATTGTTGAATTTACCAATATTGAAACCCACTTTTTCAGTGGATTCCACATATACCAAAAACGGCCCATTGTCGTTTTGTGAATAAAAAACTGGCTCTTTTTCAAGGTTATTGCTATTACTGGTCGAATTATTAACAAAATTATCACCATTATCCATCTGTTCTTGGCATTCTAGCCCTGTGCTGGGGGGGCCGCCCCCCCCTGTGTCGCTCATACTACTTCAAACAATCAACCAAAAGAGATAAGCATGCAAACAGAGAGCAAAAAAAAAAAATTAAGCCAATAAGCAAAAAAGTTATCTAACAATACAAAGCTTTATTAGTTATTATCAAGCTCAACTCACCTTTTAGAAACTCACACAACAGAAAATTAGATGGAAAGAGTTGGAAACACAGCCTCCCAAACTAGACCTTATGTCGTGAACGCTAACCGAAAAGTGATCTTTATTGTTTAAAAAGAATTTAAAGGTTCTGTCATAGATAAGAAGGTTAGGGGTTCTGTTATTTCTTGACGCGAAGCGTAGTGAACCATCAAAGTGAGAAAGCTTCAATATTTGGGACATAAAAACTAGTGGTGAAAAATACAAAATCCTACATCTGATAATGCAGGACAAAATTTTGTATATTAATTTATTAATTAAATTATAAATAGTTTACAATCTTATGGAATCAAAAGCTTTGCCTCTAATGTACAGAGAACCTTTAACTATTTCTGATAAGAAAAAAGCAGACTTGCTGAAAATGAGTGATTGTTTAGAAGAACAGTATAGATCATTTTATTGTAAATTACCTAGACATGCAACTTAATCTGATTTTTTTCATGTAGTATGTAAGTTTTAATGAGAATATTTTTTTCTTTTAGTTTTTAGTTTTTTTAATTAACTGTAACTTTGGGACATTTTTTTATAATGCTCATATTTTCCAAAGATTAAAAACGTTGCAAGTAATATCGTTTAAAGTATAACCTATTAGCGGAAAAACGTTTCATGTGCATTAACACTAGGCACACATGCAACGATTTTCTTCTACAAAAAAATACTTTTTGGTTTTCGGCGTCCATTAGTCATTTGTTTTATGTTATTTATATTCAACGTTATTACTTTATTAGTAATACACATAAGCAATACTTAAGTACACAAAAGTTGGTAAATAATATTATCAAAATGGTTTTTGTTATTATCTGACAAATTTTATATTGTCGTTTGCAACGTTTTTCCGGACAGGTCTTGTTGATCTCCAACTCTGCAGCAATTGTTGATGCGAACAATAAATCAAATATATGTCGGGTCTTTGGTTTTAATTTAATAAAAAACAGTACAAAAAACTAGATTATCTATTCAACATCGAGTATAAACCAAGCTAAAAGATTATAAAAAATATTTTACAACAGAAGAATACATGAATGAAAATGCCATAAATCAGTTGGGAACACTAGTACAACCTCTAATTCATTATAGCAGACATGCAATAAAATTAAAGTTTTCATTGTTTTAATAAGAATGCTACTCACAGAAGTTATTTTTTAATTGCTTTAATCATCAATTATAAATATTAAGACAATTATATTTGTAAAATTGTTTTCCTATTGTCTTATTAGAACTGGGAAATGGATCTACATTGGTGAGTCTCATCTGTTGCACCAATTTAACTAATTTTATAATTGTATTAAAGAAAAACCATATGTTTAGTACTTTAAACACATTTCAATATAAATCATGTCTGTGAGTTATGTTCAAAAATGAAAACAAGAAGTTGATTCGGGAATAATAAAATTAATATTAAATTAAAATTAATATTTACGAGTGAATAAATTTAGATTATTTGATAAACTGATACCGATTGTATTAATCAATTTTACGATAAATTGTATGACTGCATTGATCAAGCCATCCCAAAGAAAATTATTAAAAATAGACAAAAACAGAAATATAAAGCTTATTTTAGTATAGACCTTATTAAAAAAATCAGACAAAAAAAAAAACAAATTAAACAAACACATAAAAACAAGGAAAGCTAGTGCTATCGATAACAATAATTTCAAGAGTCTTAGAAATACTATTAAAAAGCAAATCAAAAATTAATTTATGGAGCATCAAAATAATATTGAAGATAACATTTTGCATGACCCAAATATTTTTTGGACATTCATAAGAAGTAGGAGACAAACCAGCGGTTTTCCTCGCGGGATGTCTTTAAATGATCATACATATACAGGACCACATGATACTGCCATGGTCTTCTCTCATCATTTTAGCTCAATTTATCAGGTATTATCCACACATCAGGGTAGTTTAAGAGATCTTTTAACTTTTCAGTTATTAGTGAAGAAGATGTGAAATAATTACTATTTAACTGGGAATAAGCCACAATTAAAGATAAAAATACTTTATTGACGTTTCAATTTACACTTCGGAAATCGTTCTCAAAATACAAACAGTATTTTGTATTTTGAGAACGATTTCCGAAGTGGAAATTGAAACGTCAATAAACGTATTTTTATCTTTAATTGTGGCTTATTCCCAGTTAAATAGTAATTAATTTAAAATGCCACAAGAAAATAGGTTCAGAACAATATTAAGATGTGAAATAATTAAAGCAAAAAAGGCCACTGGTAGTGATAATATCCCTGCCAATATCTTTAAAGGATGTTCTGATATATTTCAAAAACCATTATCACATCTATTTAATCTATCTCTTAAAACCAACACCTTTCCAGACAAACTCAAAAAAGCTACCATTGCTCCATTTTTAAATCAGGTAATAGAAACAATATGGAAGACTATCGTCCTATAAGTATCCTTAATTCACTGGCTAAAATATTTGAATCTATTCTCTATATGAATATACTGAAAAATTTTGAAAATTAATTTGTTCCAGAACAACATGGTTTCTTGCCTGGGTTATCCACAACTAGTAATCTGCGCATTCTGTCTAATTTTGCTAGTGAGGCAATTAATAATAAACTCCAATTAGATTTAATAATGACTGACTGCTCAAAGGGATTTGGTATGGTTGACATTCTTTTATCGAGATTGAATGAGTTTGGTGTTTCGCATGATTCTTTTACATTTATAAAATCGTATGTGGAATCAAGGTTTCAACGAGTCAAAATTGGTAGGTGTTTATCAGATAAATTTCAGGCTACATCTGGTATCCCCCAAGGGAGCAACTTAGGGCCTTTGTTTTTCTTAATTTTTATCAAGTAACTACCACAATCTCTTAAATTTTCTTCTAGTTTGGACCTGACCTCAAATTGATCAATCTCGATGTTTTTTTTCTTAAAATACGCGTCTTTTGCTGAACTTTCGATGTAAGTTTAGAAAAAAAAAATATTGAATTTTAATAAGTTATTGTATGTGTTTATTAGCTTAAAAATTGTACAGTTGTAAATCTTAGGTTCTCATATTCAAATGACTTCGATGATTCGACTTTTAATTAACAGCTCAAATATAATTTTATATGTAAAAAGCTTTTATGTATTTAAAGTTTTTCTTGTTATGTCTCTTTTTTTTTAATTTAGTGTGCAAAATTATTTTGCAATGTCTACTTAATCGATTGTGCTAAAATTTTGAGTAGTGTTTTTTATCTTAAGGCTTTACTGGCTGAATATTAAGTACTATGTGACTCAATACCTGAAAAAAATATCGAAAAGGATTTTTGACCCTTTGTATTCTTTTTGCTTATTTTTAATAGAAATTATTGTTTTTTTAATTTGCAATAAATTTTGTCTTCTAGAAAATTTAATTGTTAGAAAAAATTTATTAAAAAACCTTTATACAAGTTCCATCATCACTGTCCTAAAAAGTATGTAACCACTTAATTAAAAAGAACGTGAAATTTAAATTTTGACAAAGGTTAATACAAAATATGGTTAATAGGTACTAGGTGTACATTTATTGAGTCACTAGTCGTTGAGTTTTATTTATTGAGTTGCTGGTCCTGAGACAAGTGTCTACGAAGACTTGATGATAGCAACTGATTGAAATGACAATCTTGACAAGTTAGGACGGAAGTCCAAACAAAGCAGTTAGTGTAAGTTAATGTGTTAGTCTACTTAAGACAGAAGCCAGTAAGTACTATGAAATAAATGGGAAACTTTATATAAAAGTATTGCTAATGCTCAAAACAGTCACTATTATTCAATTTATCCAACTCGTTCCTCACGTAACCGTTTCTCCTATTAAATCATATGTTTCCACTATTACTAGAATTAAAATTCATCATGGTTGCTTTCTAGCCCATCTATTTAAAATAGGAGTATTTCAAAGCCCCTTTTGTGAGTGTAGCAAGACTTCAATGGGAGACTTAATTCACATATTTTTCGAATGTAAAAAACACATTGGACCATCCAAAGAGTTACTATTTAAATTGTACAAACTACACATTATGGCTCCAGTTATTATATCATATTGAATTGCCTCATTCAAAAATCAGTGTATGATCTCTTAATTGATTATCTCAGAAAAACAAAAATTAATATTTAGCAGAAATAGCTTAAACATTTTGTGGTAGTCACTAACATACACTTTATATGCACAAGTAGGTACATATAGACCAGGCTGTGGGGGAAAAAGTACTCTCTAATCCAGGAATTTATGTAATAGGTCTAGGTTATAAAGGGCAACCCCAGGAGCAGTACTCCAGTTCATTCAACAAAAAATGTTTGGCTATTGTTTATTTATGAGCGTTTGTAGGTGCAAAATACGTATTTTTTGAGTTTTTTTTATTTTTTGCCTAAAATAAGTGTTGTAATGGATAGTTTCTGTATAGCTTATGAAAGTACTCTAATATACCTTCAATTTGAGCCGGTATACGTTCAATTTAGTTTATTTGTTATTGCAGAAATGACCAATGAAGAACAAAATTAAAAAACGTAGTATTTATTGCAAAATTCCTTTTTTTAATTTATTTCAGATATAGTACATTCAAGCCTATAAAATTACAAATCGAATGAGCCGTAGTAGGTTTAGATCACTTAATTTGTTGCTGAGATACATTAATTAGTTTATCCCACGACTTTCAACTTTGAATGATCATAGGATAGCCAAAAAAAATGGTAGAGGGCTAATTCTTGTTTAATTCTCTTCCTAAAGCCGTAGATTTTCATAATCCACTGGAAATTAATAAAAAAATTTTAAACCGTTAAAAACAATTATTTAGGAAGTTGTAAAATTGCAGTTATAAAAATTTAGAGTTGCAGCGCCTCCTATGTACCCTACAAAATTTCTAATTTGCAGATTATTGTAGCTGGCTTCGAGACGAAGATTAAAAAAAAAGAGTTTTCTACGACCAATAGGAGCCGAGTTAGCATAATTTTTTTTAAATCACAGAGGCTTTATTAATAACAATTAAGAAACGAATCTGGGGTCATTTACTACTTAAGAACCTATATTTTTGTATTCTCTTTAAATTAAACTCATTATTTATTGTTAAAAATGACGAATAAAGTTTACCTTTTTTCAACCTAGCACCGAAACCAAATGTGGTGAACATTGCGGATGCCGTAAGCACGGCCTAAAATGTACGAGAATGTGCGAAAATTGTAATAGAGAGAGTTGCGAAAATTGTCATACTGCTGAATATGAACTAGATGACACAGAAAAAGAATGTGAGAGTGAGATGGATGTTTTGGATGAATTGTTATATGATTCTGAGGAAATTGTAAAACATACTAAAAAAAGAAAAATCAATAAAAACTAAGCATATTTCTGATTTTATAAATATTGAATCTTATTTTAAAACCTTTTATCTTATACAGAGTGGCCCAAAAGTCTGGAAACGGCTAATTATCTCGTAAAATGCTAATCATAATTGTACAAAATTTGAGGTACACCTATTTTGGGATACGGAGATTCCATATTTGATATTTACAATGTTGCCAGATTTGCCGTTTTTCTTATATTATTAGTAACTTTGGTTTTTCAAATACATCACCCTGTATATTCAGTCATTATTGGAATCTCCTATTCAATAAATTTTTTAATACTAACTATTTTCAAATACAGTAAAACGTAACAATTGATAGTTTAATACATTTTTTAGGTATCCCTAATCTTCAAGTATCCTTAATAAAAATAATCTTTAGGATTGAAATCGGGTGAACGTGGAGGCCATTCAATTCTACCTTGTGTACCAATTTATCGTCCAGGAAATATCTCATCTAAATATCTCTGAACATTTACACCAACTATTTGACGTTAAATTTCTTTCGACAAAAAATGACCCAATTGAATAAGTAACTGCTATATCTGACCATACATTTAATTTTTGTGGTCTTTGAGTATGTTTTTCATGCATTCAGTCTTCAGTGTGAATTTACGTCACATCAGTACCTTAAATTGTGTCGATTTACACTTCCACACAGTGTAAAAGTTGCTTCATCGGAAAAATTTGTTAACTGTTAATCTGTTAACGAAATTTTAATAATTTTCAATTTGATCCATCATTACCTCAGTAAACT
The DNA here is from genome assembly GCA_918026665.1 of Diabrotica balteata. Classification (NCBI taxonomy): domain Eukaryota; kingdom Metazoa; phylum Arthropoda; class Insecta; order Coleoptera; family Chrysomelidae; genus Diabrotica; species Diabrotica balteata. Next base: position 12,308,558 of record OU898283.1, on the reverse strand, counting down.
CTAATCTACGACCAAAGTCATCTTCAATTAATTCTTGAAATAAGTTAATTTTGTATGATTTAAATTTATTTTTACGTAATAAACGTAAGACTGAAGAATGACCTACATCATGTACTTGTGCAACACTGCCTGGGTATGTATGTGGATCTTCAACAAAACTTTGCTTATATCTGAAGTTTTGTTGTCATTGATAACTCGCTTCGGTCAACCTGATCGGTATCTATCTTTTACTTCTCCAGATTCTTCAAATCGCCTTACAGTTCTCCGAATAGGAGAACGGTTTAGAGAACGGCATTTTAGAGAAGCAATTTAAATTGCAGAACTGTTTGAACCACAACTACTGTCAATTTTGGTTCATAATTTAAATGGTGAACAAATGTCAAAATCACAGCATTCTCCATTTAAATAATTAAATTTATTAAAATCTACATATTTTGCACTGTTTTATGTATTTAAGATCTTTCAGACTACATAAAATCAAGTGAACATATGGTTGAACTCGCATTGAATAGCTGAACTCGTGTGAAATTCACACTGAATGCGTAAAAACCATACTCAAAGACCACAAAAATTAAATGTATGATCAGTTATAGTAGGTACTTATTTAATTGGGCCATTTTTTATCGAAAGAAATTTAACGTCAGATATTTGGTGTAAATGTTCGGCGTTATTTAGATGAGATATTTCCCGGACGATAAATTGGTAGACAAGGTAGAATTGAATGACCTCCACGTTCACCCGATCTCAATCCTAAAGATTATTTTTATTAGAGATACTTAAAAAATTCAGTTTACAAAACTTAACCAGCAAGTCTTGCATAGCTAAGGCAATGAATTATCGATGAATCTCGAATAATTTCTAGACAATCATGGAGAAATGTGGTAGACGCATTCTACCATCGATTAAAGTGCTGTCAACTCACAAATGGAGCACATTTTGAACACCTAATAACGTAACTATTATGTTAAAAAATATTCTAAACTATCAATTGTTACGTTTAAATGTATTTGAAAATAGTTAGTATTAAAAAATGTATTGAAATAATTTAGGCGTTGCCAGATTTCTGTTTTATCTATTTAAGACCTTCCAGACTACATAAAATCATAAGTGTTACATATGGTTGAACTCGTATTTAATAGGAAATTCCGATAATGACTGAATATACAGGGTGATGCATTTGAAAAACCAAAGTTACTAGTAATATAAGAGAAACTGAAAATCTGGCAGCATTGCAAATACCAAATATGGAATCTCCGTATCCCAAAATAGACGGACCTCAAATTTTGTATAATTATGTCTAGTAATTTACGAGATAATTAGCCGTTTCCAGACTTTTGGGCCACTCTGTATAAATAAATTACAATTAATTTATTGTTACTATCTTTGTTTTACTAATTTATTCCTTCTATCAAAGTATTTTGCAATTTAAGATATACGTAGGTATACATGTTGTTTATTTTAATTTATTAAACCAATTATTTAATTTCTCATGAAATTGTACTAAAAATCTAGTTTGAACAAAAGTTTTTAAAATAAATTTTTTTGAATTTTTTTGGAAAATAGACTGTTTTTAAATAGAAATTTTATTTATTTGAGCTTTACTTTAACATAATTTTTCACTGATAAGAGAATACACAGCGAGGCAGAGTAAGTATTGAAAAAAAAAAGATAAATACTGAAATAATAGTAGTCTATATTTTAGAATATTAAGTTTTTTTAGAAATGGGATGTGTCATGGGAGATCTTCTCAATAATAATATGGTAGTAGATTACGTTTAATAGTATTGTAAAAATTAAAGAATTGAAAAAAAAATAAATATTAAAAAAATTTAGGGGGGTTGGGGGTGGTTTTTTAAGGGTGAAAGTATTCCAGATGTTATTATTTCGACAAGCTACCCCAAAGTAAAAAAAAATCATCGAAATCGGTTCATTTTTCACCGAGATATTGCAAATTTCTCGTTGCGCAAAGTTATCCCCACCACTACTTCTGTGCCACCGCTTAAAAAAATGTAAACTTTCGTCATTTTTAACAATAAAAAATAATTTGAATTTAAGGAGAATACAAATACTTGAAAATATAGGTTCTTAAGTAGTAAATGACGCCAGATTCGTTTCTTAATGGCTATTAATAAAGACTCTGTGGTTAAAAAAAAATTGATAACTCGGCTCCTATTGGTCGTAGAAGACTCTTTTCCTTTATCTTCGTCTCAAAGCCAGCTACAAAAATCTTCAAATTAAAAATTTGCAGGGTACATAGGGGGCGCTGTAGCTCTAAATGTTTATAACTGCAATTTTATAACTTCATAAATAATTGGTTTAATTTTTTTTTTCATTATTTTCCAGTGGAATATGAAAATTTATGACTTTAGGAAGAGAATGAAACAAGAATTAGCCCTCTACCATTTTTGTGGCAATCCTATGATCATTCAAAGTTGAAAGTCGTGGGATAAACTAATTAACGTATCTCAGCAACAAAAACTAAGCGATCTAGGCCTACTACGGCTCATTCGATTCGTAATTTTATAGGCTTGAATGTCATACATTTGAAATAAATAAAAAAGCAATTTTGCAATAAATATTACGTTTTATAATTTTGACCTTTATTAGTAATTTTTGCTATAACAAATAAATTAAATTGAACGTATACCGGCTCAAATTGAAGGTATTTTAGAGTACTTTCATAATCTATACAGAAACTACCCATTACAACACTTATTTTAGGCAAAAAATGAAAAAAACTCAAAAATACGTATTTTGCACCTATAAACGGTCATAAATAAACAATAACCAAACATTTTTTGTTGAATGAACTGGAGAATTACACCTGAGGTTGCTCTTTATAACCTAGGCCACATTACATAAATTCCTCGATTACAGTGTAAAATCACCCTTTTTCCCCACAGCCTGGGCTAACACTATTTAAAAATAAGTATATTATAATACATTTAATCTTAAGCCAGTAATATTCCATTAATAAGATCTGTGGTTAATGAACATAGTTCGAAGCCGAACCTCACCACACTGATATACATGAATATATTTATTTTTATGAAAATTTACAAAAAAATCATATAGAAAAGGGTTGATAAAATTAGCTGACTATCGATGATTACGAATTTAAATTTAACATGATTATCCGTATAGTAAAAAATATCTTTAGTAAGCATTGAATAAAGTTCACTCTATTATATATTTACTATCCTTTAATACTATCAAAGAATATAGACGCATACTATTAATAAATTTAGATAGATTTAGTTCTTAAAAATGACTTACCTTATAGTATCAAACTGAGGGAAATTCAAAAACCTTACACTTCTACAAGGCTGCAATGTAGGGTCCACATATATACATGACGAAGGCACTAACGAAGTAATTATTTTTGTCGAAGTGACGGTACTGGTATACGAACCTCCAATAAATCTGGGGGCTCTATGTTTAATCTCTTTACAATGTACACTAAATATTACTAGAAGTAAGCACCACGCTGTCTTAGGCCACATTTTCGCTTAAGACTGATTCATAAAAGTGTTGTTAAGGGTATTTATAAGTGATATTTTATCTACCTGAATTTGTAAGGTGCCTATGCATTACCGATGTTTTCGACGAAAAAATGTGCTTTTGTCTGAGAAATAGCGATAGAAATTTCTTTGAATTCGTTTTACTAAAAGAGGGATAAGTTTGAAATAATTACTCTACTATTTTCATCAAACACTAATCTGTTTTACACAGAGTGGCCCAAAAGTCTGGAAACGGCTAATTATCTCGTAAATTACTAGACATAATTATACAAAATTTGAGATACGCCTATTTTGAGATACGGAGATTTCATATTTGGTATTTGTAATGTTGCCAGATTTTCAGTTTCTCTTATATTACTAGTAACTTTGGCTTTTCGAATGCATCACCCTGTATATTCAGTCATTATTATAATCTCCTATTAAATACGAGTTCAACCATATGTAACACTTATGATTTTATGTAGGTCTTAAATACACAAAACAGAAGTCTGGCAACGCCTCAATTGTTTCAATACATTTTTTAATACTAACTAATTTCAAATACATTAAAACGTAACAATTGATAGTTTAGAATATTTTTAACATAATAGTTACGTTATTAAGTGTTCAGAATGTGCTCCATTTGTGAGTTGACAGCACTCTAATCGATGGAAGAATGCGTCTACCACATTTCTCCATGATTGTCTAGAAATTATTCGAGATTCATCGATAATTCATTGCCTTAGCTATGCAAGACTTGCTGGTTAAGTTTTGTAAACTGAATTTTTCAAGTATGTCTAATAAAAATAATCTTTAGGATTGAGATCGGGTGAACGTGGAGGCCATTCAATTCTACCTTGTCTACCAATTTATCGTCCGGGAAATATCTCATCTAAATAACGCCGAACATTTACACTAACTATCTGACGTTAAATTTCTTCCAGAAAAAAATGGCCCAATTAAATAAGTACCTACTATAACTGACCATACATTTAATTTTTGTGGTCTTTGAGCATGGTTTTCACGCATTCAGTGTGAATTTCATATGAGTTCTGCTATTCAATACGAGTTCAACCATATGTTCACTTGATTTTATGTAGTCTGAAAGATCTTAAATACATAAAACAGTGCAAAATATGTAGATTTTAATAAATTTAAATATTTAAATCGAGAATGCTCTGATTTTGACATTTGTTCACCATTTAAATTATGAACTAAAATTGACAGTAGTTATGGTTCAAAAAGTTCTGCAATTTAAATTGCTTCTCTAAAATGCCGTTCTCTAAACCGTTCTCCTATTCATAAGACGACGGTACAAAAAACTGTAAGGCGATTTGAGGAATCTGGAGAAGTAAAAGATAGATACCGATCAGGTTGACCGAAACGAGTTATCAATGACAACAAAACTTCAGATATAAGCAAAGTTTTGTTGAAGATCCACATACATCCCCAGGCAGGGTTGCACAAGTTCATGATGTAGGTCATTCTTCAGTCTTACGTTTATTACGTAAAAATAAATTTAAATCATACAAAATTAACTTATTGCAAGAATTAAGTGAAGATGACTTTGGTCGTAGATTAGAGTTTACTGAGGTAATGATGGATAAAATTGAAAATTATTAAAATTTCAGAATATGTTTTGCGATGAAGCAACTTTTATGTGTGGAAGTGTAAATCGACCCATTTTAGGGTATTGGTGTGACGTAAATTCACACTGAAGAGTGAATGCGTGAAAACCATACTCAAGGATCACAAAAATTAAATGTATGGTCAGATATAGTAGTTACTTATTCAATTGAGTCATTTTTTGTCGAAAGAAATTTAACGTCAGATAGTTGGTGTAAATGTTCGGCGATATTTAGATGAGATATTTCCCGGACGATAAATTGGTAGACAAGGTAGAATTGAATGGCCTCCACGTTCACACGATCTCAATCCTAAAGATTATTTTTATTAGAGATACTTGAAAAATTCAGTTTACAAAACTTAACCAGCAAGTCTTGCATAGCTAAGGCAATGAATTATCGATGAATCTCGAATAATTTCTAGACAATCATGGAGAAATGAACTGAACTCGTACAGGGTGATGTATTTGAAAAACCAAAGTTACTAATATAATAAGAAAAACGGCAAATCTGGCAATATTGTAAATATTAAATATGGAATCTCCGTATTCCAAAATAGGTGTACCTCAAATTTTGTACAACTATGATTAACATTTTACGAGATAATTAGCAGTTTCCAGACTTTTGGGCCACTCTGTATATGAAATTAGTATATCTATCTTTATTCATCCTACACGTTTGATTTAATTTTATTTTTGTTTTTACTGGACTTAAATTGTGCTGTGAGATGGTGAGATGAAAGATCAGTGGACGTAGTAAAAGTTGTAGGAACAAGTAAAAGCTTAATGTAGGTAAAATTTATACCTGATAGAGAAGTATTGAACGTCGTGTGTGTCTGCTCCTCAAACTGGTCTGGATGAGAATACAATGAACGCTTTCAACGATCAATTCTTTTTCTTCTGGTGCAGTCCATTACTGGATTTTCTATTCTGCGCCACTCTTAGTTATTGTTACACGTTCATGTTCTGATATTTCGAAGCCATGTCATGGCTCTTCTGCCTCTGCCGACACCTCTTCGGCCCTCTATCTTTGTTATGCCTTATACCTACTATGTTTTAAAATTAACAACAAAATATACGTACGTTTTTTGCATTGGGCCATTCGTGCCCAATGGACAGTTGGATTTAAATTCGTGCGTGAAGTTTTACGCAACTTCATCTAGGGGTTCAAAAAAGTTCCACATTTCAGTCAATTTCCTTTTTAAAGACATTTTTAATTAAAAACAGTAAACAAAAACCAACTCTTACTATAGTAATATCTAACAATGAATATTTTATTTACTAAAAAATAATTGACGAAAGGTCATCAGAAAAATGACTATTCAATTCTACTTAATAGCATAATAATTTATCGGTATATTACTTTATTGATTCAATTACTTCAAAGTATACCATCAGTATTAAAATGGAAAACTTTAAGCTAGGCATAAATAAATATTATTGTTTAGTCAACATTAGATAACGGTAAAAGTACTCCATTATTTAACTCATACATATACAGGTATATCTCGCACATCTTGCACATCTCACCAAATATTATAGAAGTCGTATTGGACTACCGCCTTCATCATTCCTATTGCTATTCGAATCGCATAATAATAGCTATATTGCTCGCTAACTGCGATGTTCAAATAGCAGCTAAAAAATCGCTGGTTGTTATATATACCTCATCACTGGTTTCTTGTGTCTTTTCTAACGGCTTTAGAAATTTTTTTTTTAATTTCTTAGCTCTGTAATGTTAATTCTTTTCTTATATTCCGTTTCTTGTGTTTGTATGTAAAAATGGTATGTTTGCTGTTTGGGCGTCGTACAAATATTCTATAACAACAAAAAAAGATATAAAATCTCTCTTATATCTAAAGAGTATCTCTCTTATTAATAAACATGGACTAACCTTGGACTAACATTAATCCCAGGACTACACCAATAATATTCATTTTTCGTATTAATAAACAGAGACTAAGGACAGACTAAGCTAAACCTTGGCTAGTCTCGAACTAACATTTAATCCGAGGTAGTGGCAGGTTTAGAGAGTGACTAACTTGACAATTGACATTAGGTGACATGAGTTTTGGTATTCATAACCTGAATTGTTTTTGATTATTATTATTTGATTATTTAATAATGGAAGATTATTTTATCAACGATTTAAGATTAATAGAACAACTTAATGACCATAGAAATCAGCGAAATAATATTCATCTAAGACATATTAAAATATATAAAATTAGAAAAAATCCTCTAGAAGAATTAGAAGAAAATGAATTTAAGTGCAAATATCGCTTTTCAAAAGCTACAGCAGTTTTTATAATAGATATGCTTAGAGATGATTTATCTGGTGATTAAAGAGGTGGACATATACCTCTTCATTTAAAAGTTTTGTCTGCAATAAGAACTTGGGCCAGGTGGAGAAGTAAGTGAAATTTTTATTAAAATTATTAATAAAAGTATATCTATATTACATCTAGTATTGCTAACTTTTAGTTCTAAATATTTATTAGTTACACTATAAGCTCAGCAAAATTTAATTTCTAAATTGACTGATTACATTTTAATTTCAACAGATTCTAGATGTCTAAAATTTGGATTGCATACCAGAGTATACATCGCCATATAGACTTAAAAATAGGTTTGTATAGCACATCATACATTGCCAAATGGCGAAGGCAATTAATATGAATAAGAACGATCAAAATCAATACTCTATATAGGTCTACGACTCTTTCGTCCACGGCTAGACACAGGTCTTGTCGCTAATCATCGTACGGCCCCACTGCCCAATTTGGATAACCAATATTTTCTTCTTTTCATCCGTCGTCTCCTTTTTATAGTTAGTTGCTGATGTATACAAAGTAATGTAAGAAAATACAATGCATGTTACAGTGATAGCGGGGTATAATCACAGACGGTTCTTCGATAATCATTTTACTTTAATCTAAGGTTTCAAATACTATTGATTGTCAAATTAATTTTTTTAAATATTATGTATGTTATAACACACGTTGCCAAGTTAAGGGTTAATAAAGAACAGCGCCTTTTTTTGGTAAATATTAAGTCAATTTCATTGTTGTTTAAGTCATTTGATGATTGTTAAGTTCACTTTCTTTGGTGGCTTTTTTTAAAATGAATGTTCATGATATATAACCTGTGTTATATTATTACTAACTAATTTGTAGTTATCGTAAAAATGGTAGAAGTACCGGTTAAGGTTTATTCTTTAACACATCATTTTTTAACTTTTATAAAATGAATAAATCAGAGAAAGTCAAAATTAAATTTCTAAGTATTTTAATACCAGTTTTTCTACTCAAATTTCATGCAAGTATACATAATTTTAGGAATTAAATAAAGTAGGCTAAATAGATATTGATTATTCGCTACCGGAGAAAAATGCACTGCCATTAAAATCGCATAAACAATGAACATGAACCGGTTAACGCATTTCGTTGTCTAGATTCAAAATTGGCATATATAGGTTTCCCTACTTTCCCTTGTTTATACTCGTTTTTAATGGAGGGCGTTTGATCCGACTCTAACAATAAACAATACGAAAGTAAAAATTCGCATGATTTATTTTTTATGGTTAATGTTATATCGCACTTCTCCACGTTCCCACAACTAATTCGAATTTCAGACAATTGAATTGAATATTACGGATATTATAGCTTGTGCAGACAAAGATTAGTCTGACAAATATCTCACCGATTTGTTAAATTAGTAGGCGCTAGTGATTTGCATTTTATTATTTTTTTGTGCTTAATTTAACCTTGAATTAATAAGCAAAATGCAAACAATAGTTTTGAATAATGCGTTATCTACAAAGAGAACAGAAAACACTTTCACTACAAGTAAATTAAAAAATACACGTGTTTTTACCTAAATACGATAGTTAAACTTTTAGTACTTGTGTTTTCGTGTAATACAGATTTCCCTCTGTTTTCATAAAAAAACTTCGAAGTAGAAATTGAAACGACAATAAACGTAGTTTTATCTGTAATTGTGCCTTTACTGTGCCTACTATTTAAATAGTAATTACTTGATTGGTCAACTTACTACCAACGCTGGTTCAAGAATGTGACTACAAGAATGGACCTACGATTTCTTATACACTCATTGACATACCTGTGTGTTATTCTGAGAGGGTGGTCGATATCATGTTGAAGTATTTCATTCTGGGCTATTGCAACTTCTTGAGTAAGAGCTGCTAAAGTCTGTAAAGGGTGTGTTGCTTCTGTGAGTCCATTTCAAATAGGTAAAGAAATAATAAATAAGACTTACTCACAATCAATTTAATTTAACTATCAGACGACCGGTTTCGCTTTCTACAATATGCAAAGCATCTTCAGGTCTCGATACAAAGTTAAATAAATGCTGAAATTGATAAAAACCCATATTAGGGTGTTGTCTAATAAAGATAAACAAAGTAGATGTTGAAAATTATAATAATTATGCCAATATTACATGTCTGTGGTTTTATTTCAAAAAGAGTAAGTTGTATAAAAAGGTATAAAAAGTTTTTAAAGTTTAAACAGACAAGGTAAGGCCCACAAATTGTTATAGAATAATCTATTAGATTGTAATAAATTAATAAATGAGCAAATAAATAAATGAGAACTCAATTCTGCTATTGTAGTTGTATGACAGTAAACGGGAAGTTCTTGAGGAGATAGATTTGATCCAATGAAGCAGAGATATGTGTGTGATTGTTTGTTAAATGAAAGTGATGTAATATACCATTGTATTATTAAAAGTTATTTATACTTATTCGAGAGATATATTTATGAAATGTGTGTTATTTATTGAGTAATTGTTTTATAAAACAATTACTCACTTCATAAAACAATTACTCAATAAATAACACACATTTCATAAATATATCTCTCGAATAAGTATAAATAACTTTTAATAATACAATGGTATATTACATCACTTTCATTTAACAAACAATCACACACATATCTCTGCTTCATTGGATCAAATCTATCTCCTCAAGAACTTCCCGTTTACTGCCATACAACTACAATAGCAGAATTGAGTTCTCCATTCAACAATACATAGTAGTTTCAACCATGTTCTACCATCCATCAATTAATAGAGTACCGGCATGTAAGTAATGTTTATTTATTTGTTCATTTATTAATTTATTACAATCTAATAGACTATTCTATAACAATTTTTGGGCCTTACCTTGTCTGTTTAAACTTTTAAAACTTTTTATACCTTTTTATACAACTTACTCTTTTTGAAATAAAACCACAGACATGTAATATTGGCATAATTATTGTAATTTTGAACATCTACTTTGTTTATCTTTATTAGACAACACCCTAATATGGGTTTTTATCATTTCAGAATTTATTTAACTTTGTATCGAGACCTGAAGATGCTTTGCATATTGTAGAAGGCGAAACCGGTCGTCTGATAGTTAAATTAAATTGATTGTGAGTAAGTCTTATTTATTATTTCTTTACCTATCTTTAAAGGGTGTTTCAAATTCAAAAGCCTGCGACCTCTGATGTCCCAAACATGTTTAGATGTTTGGAAACAGATCAAATTAAAAAATGGCCAAATTAAATTGTTGACGTAATGTTAATATATAAAGGCTAACTGTATTGCTGAAAAATCAGGTTTTGGATGGTGTTTAGCTATGGAGTAAGATGAGGCTCCCTACTACTGAATATATTGGAGCTGTCATATTGCCTCTGATGCAAATTAGTGGTGATCTGCTTCCATAAGCAATAGCACCCCATACCATAACTTCCACACTGTGGTGAACGCGCCACTCTCTGTCAAATTGTCACGTGTTTCACCACGTCGCCTTCTCACTATGGTCCAATCATCGTGCATACCTGATTTCCTGATCAAAGACCACTGGATGCATCGAAAGGTTCTTTCAAGATTTTTTATTTGAAAGATTTTGAAGTGGTGGTGATAAAGCAGACATTGGTCCAATAATTGATCGTTTACGCAGAAACTACTTGAAAAGTGCGTCATCGAATTGTTAAAAAGTCGATGGTTTCAATGATTTCTGTGCAGATATGTTTTTAAAAGAGTTAGACTGAGATACGAGGTCCACTTTGTTTTTATATACAGTGTAGGTAAAAGTTTATGGTCGGTATGGTAAAATTTAACAGGATATCTAACGCAGATATAAAATCATATTTTCAGCGAATAGACAAAGATAACAATCATATTCTCCCTTGGTCTCCCCTCCAAAAATATTTTTAATACTCATTGCCCATTAGTGAGACGAATAGTTCCGATCAGAGATATTTTACATATTCTCTGGTTCCGATCCTAATATACCTAAAAAACTAGAGGTGGGTCCTCGTTTTTTAAATTTTTATCGGAACCGTTTTTCGTAAACTGTAACTAATGGATTGTTTACCAGTATTTAAATTAGCTACTAATTATTAGCTAATAATTAGCTACTAGCCAACATATTGGCTATTATCGTTTATGTGTATAAGTATTGAAGTGAAAGAACCTAACGAAGGATATATTTATTATATCTTGAAAAATAAATTAAACAATACAAAATATTACTTAAGGTCGATTCAGACACATCAGTCACGTCATCGTCACGGCACCGAACCGGTCCTGTTTGGTCACAGAACTATCAACTATCTGACAGCTGGCAAACTGTTTGTCAACTGATGAGTGTGAATGCCGGCGCCATATTTGTATTAAAGAATATTTTGTATGACGAAATGTTCGGTTCGGTGCCATCACTGTGACGAGACGTGACTGATGTGTCTGAATCGACCTTTACATTTACATTACACATTATTAAATCTCGAATCGTCTAAATTGACATTTAAAAAAAAGTTTTTCCACTTTTCTTGTTAACCGTGTTCTTCTTTTATTTAAAATTAAACCAGCATTTAAACATGTGTTCACAAGGAAAAGATTTTGTTGCAATACTACAATATTTTATGAATATAATGGTTAAGTTAGGATATACATGGCGATGGTTTTTCCACCACGGTAATGGACAGTTCCAATCTCTGTTCGAAATTTTTTTTGGGTAATATATCATCAGACAAATATATGTCGACCTTTTTTTATATCTCTCGATACAGGTGTATGTTTAGATGAGCCATGTCCAATTAATTCATCAAAAATACACTATGAACTTAAGTCATCTTTATCAAATTCTTTTTCTTGTACTGGTTGATTTTCAAGATTTACTAAACTTATGCAAAGACTCGTTTCATCCGTTTTCCATAAGTGAAGAACCAGCTTTTAAAAAGTTTGCAGGGTGGATTCCTGGATATAAACCGCCAACAAGAAAAACTGTCAGGTTCATTACTTCAGGAATGTTATATCAAAAGTGATTTGATAATAGATAAAATAAAAAGAATTAAAGAAAAAGCAAAAAGATTTAAAGGGATAGAACAGGGTGGCCCATTGCCATTATGTACATTTATGGATTCACCCTTTAAAGTGCAGGGTTTTTCTGATAAAAATGAAGATAAAAAAAATAAAAGAAAAAGTTAAGAAGCTGGTTACTTCTATAATTCACGAACAAGAAGATTTTACTACTGAAAATCAACCAGTACAAGAAAAAGAAACCAATAAAGATGACTTAAATCCATGGTGTATTTTTGGTCAATTAATTGGAGATGGCTCATCTACACGTACACCTGTATCGAGAGTCCATTACAACGGTGGAAAAACCATCGCCATGTATATCCTAACTTAATCACTATATTCATAAAGTATTGTAAATGTGAACACATGTTCAAAATCTGGTTTAATTTGAAATAAAAAGAAGAAGACGGTTAATAAGAAGTAAAGTATAAAAACTTATGTTTTTTAATGTCAATTTAGACTATTCGCGATTTAATAATAACGTGTAATGTAAATGTAAGTATGATTTACTATTTGTATTGTTTAGTTTATTTTTCAAGTTATAATAAATATATCAGTAGTTTCTTTCACTTCAATAAATATACACATAAACGATAATAGCCATTATGTTTGTTTATGTAGGTACTCTCTTGAAACTACTTTTAAACAGTCATAGTTACTTGTTTACAAAAATTTAAATTTTTAAATGCATTCATTTTTTTTGGAATCCTGAGAAAACTAACAAATATTTTTGAAAAATTTAAATGCAGAATAAAAGATTGCATTATTACCGAGGGTCGAAAGTCCCTTAGAATAAACAAAAAGTTTTTTGAATGAGATATTTGAAATTAAAAATAACACTAATTTTTTTTCACCCCTATAACTTATTAAAATAAACATTATAGAAGTTTTCAGGGACTTTCGGCCCTCGATAATAATGTATTGTTTCATTCTGCGTTTAAATTTTTCAAAAATATTTATTAGTTTTCTCAGGATTCGAAAAAAATTAATGCATTTAAAAAATATTGGCCGAAATTTTGTGCCTACGGTCATAACGATAAAACTACCACGACCCACCTCTACTACTCGTTACTCGATGTTTTACAACCGGTTCCGTTACAACGGCAGACGCACGTTGCCAAATAATTATTGTGTATGAATATTTTTTAATGTGGCGTTATTGTATGCAGTTTATTATTTCATATTGGGAATAAGGCACAATGTAAAATAAGCTTATTTTGATGTTTAGATTTTTAATTCGGAAATCGTACTTAAAATACGAAACAATAATAAATTTTATTCATATAAAACGATTTCCGAAGTGGAAATCAAAATGTTATATTACACTTATTGTAAAGTAAACTTGTGACATATTTCCAATAAAAAAAATAGTTAGCTGTCATTTAAATCAATTTCGCCCAAATTTTATTATCTTAGAACATTGTTCAAATGCAAAAAAGACAACAGGTCAAATAAAACCAATAAGTTTGGCAACGATGAACTTCCCCTTTTTTATTATTTCCACGCATGCATGTTTGGCGATATAAAGGGCGGACCTAATATACCTCTCTCTTTCTAAACAGCTGTTTCTCACTCCATCTCACGTAAGGTCCATACCAACCATAAACTTTTTCCTACACTGTATATAGCGTTGTTTGCTGGCCAACTTCACAGGTTTGTTATAAAAATTCGACACTTTTACTTTTTTCTTCTGTTAAAAATCACTTGATTTTGTTCAATCGTTAAAAAATTTCTCTTGCGTTTAACATCTGCTAGTGTCATTTTGAAAACAAAGCCATGTGTTCAGAATACAATACGCAGATGACAAGCGAATGATTTCCAGGGATGTCCCGAGCACTGGCACTATCGATATTGCATTATGCGTCTTCGTCATGGCGCATAGAAAGTTTTTGTCAAGTGATTTAGGTGATGCTATTTCGATAAAATCATAAAACTGCAATTTAAATAATGGAAAATTATATCATGGATAATCTGCAGCCCACATAACCCGCGCACGAATAATCGGGGTTCTACAATAGTTTTAAGTATCTAGGACAGGTATTCCAGATTCCATGTAGAATTTGGGTATCATCAATGAAGTGGAAGGAAGCGAGTATTGTGACACACTCACTATAACAAACGGCGATGGATTGGAACGGGAATGCCTAATGACTTCTTCAAACTCTTCCGGGACCTCAATTAATCCTACATTTTTTTCACACACCAAATAGAAACGTCCTTTTACAGGGAATGCAATATTTATTTCCTTCAGATTATAAATTTTATTTTAATTACTATTTATAACTGGGAATAAACCACAATTAAAGAAAAAAATACGTTTATTGACGTTTCAATTTCCAATTCGGAAATCGTTCTCAAAATACAAACAGTAAATTAAACAAATTTTGTTTAATTTACTGTTTGTATTTTGAGAACGATTTCCGAATTGGAAATTGAAACATCAATAAACGTATTTTTTTCTTTAATTGTGGTTTATTCCCAGTTATAAATAGTAATTAATATACAATTCCACAAGAAAATAGCTTCAGAACAATAATAATAAATTTTATTGTTTAGTACATAATAAATAAATCGAAAAATAGTAAGTTTTTATTTTGTCCTCCGGCAAAGTCACACAATATTTGCAGTTCTTTAACATGGTCTTCTCTAAGTAATTATTCGTAAAATGGAGACAAAAAGATGTAACTTCGTTTGATCCTTTTTTAGCCATTCCTTCATAAGAGGTATACGAAATAGACTGACCAGAAGAAACGACATAGGCTTGTTTAAAATCTACAAAGAGATTGTAAATGTCCATGTCATATTCCGATGCTTTGGCTAGCATTTGTTTAACTGTAAATAGTTGGATAGTGGTACATTTATTTTGCCTAAACTCTGCTTGATATCCCCCGATGATTTTTTCCGTGAGAGGTTGAAGTCTTCGATTAATGATGTTTGTGAGTATTTTGTATCCCTAACAAAGTAAAGCCTCTATAATTCTAACACAAAAGTTTCTCTCCTTTTTTATGAATAGGGCAGATTATACTTTTCTTCCATTGTTGGGACATTTCTTCTTCTATCCATATCTCTCGTATTAGCTGGTACATCTGTTGTGTCAAATTCCTTCCTCCTTACTTGAGTAGTTCTGCCGGAATTTTATCTATTCCCGGTGCTTTATGGCTTTTTTGTTTGTGGATTGCCGTTTGGACCTCCTCTAACGTTGGGGGTCTAGATAATTCATTTTCTTCTCCATCTTCCCCCAGCTCTTGTTGTTGTACCTCCTGCCGTGCCTGCTACTGCCACTGTTGTTGTAATGGTGGTTGTATTCCTTTATTTAGTAGTTCTTTAAAATATGTCATCCAGGTTCTCTTAATTTTATCCATATCGCTAATGATTTCACCCTTCTTATTTTTGCAGAGGCTAGTCTTCGGTTTGTATCCCTGTCTTAAATGATAAATTGGTAAGCACTACGTGTTTTGTTTTCCTTAAACTCCCTCTCTATGTTTCGTATCCATTGGTTTTCGTACTTTCTCTTTCTCTGCCTGCACAGTTTATCTACTCTTCGTCTTTTGTTCTCAAATTCTGTTTTTCTCTCTCTAGTACGTCTGAGTATGTAATTCTTATATGCTTCATTTTTTTCCTGTATAGCTTGTTTGCATTCTTCATCGAACCATGTTTCTTCTCTCCGTTGTGTCTTTGTTCCTAGGACTTCTTTCGCTGTGTTGAGTATGATGCATTTATCATATATAAGAAGATCTATTATTTGATCTATTTGACATATTATTTGAATATTAATGTCAAATAAGTAATGTAAGAGATAGAATTGGTAGTATGTTCCATAAAAAAAGGGTTAACTATCCATTTTACAGCCTGTTAATTGGTATCAAAACACAATTGTAACACATTTTTTAAACTGCAACTGGTTTAAAACGCAATTACATTTTACTCAACATTTCTGTCATTTATTTTACTATTTTAGTGACTTGCTTCAAGTTATTTTTTAATTATCTTATAAATTTCTTTAGTCTGATTGCTTAATGCGTAGACTATTTGAATTACATGCATGGCTCACACTCCTCAAAATAATATTCCATTGTCTAATATGAATTATTTATTTAAACAGTAAACCTAACAAAAATAAATAAAATGCACCTAATTTTTACTTTCTATCACGAATCACGAAATTCAACTTAAGTACTAATTTTTTTACATAAAGCTAGTAGAAAAAATGTTTATACAATTTCTATTTGTTTAAAAACTTTCAATTTTTCTTTTTCAACTGTTGGAGCATATAATGTAGCGCAATTTAGTAAAATATAATGATATGCACTTTTAACTTGGAAAGTAATTTTACACAAAATAATAGTTGTTTAAGAAAACTACTTTAGAAAATAAGCAAGTATTAGTGCCTATTAGTCCAGAGAAATAAGTTATTCCCGGAATTTGATCCGGCCAATTATCTGACAAGTTTTTTGAGTTTATATGGACCTCAATATCTCATTAATGTTTATATGGTATCTATTTAAAATATCCATTTTTGCGACAGCCATTTGCGCCGAAGTTATAAACAAGAGGATAATAATCTTTAAACCATTACCTTTTTCTCCCGGAGCTTTTTGTCAATAAAACTTTTATATCTTCAAGATATTTATAACTCTTATTATAGTAAGAAAAGCCATCGGTATGGCAAGCGAAAAATACCAAAAAAATTAGGTTGAAGAAAATTAAATTTCAAATATTAAAACCGGTTAGGCGAAAAAATGTATTTTCTCGGATTCTAATACAGTATTTTCCTTCAATTTTTCTCATTCCGACGTAACTTGAAGAGATACATGTAAAAAACGTATTACCAAACGTTGAAAAATCTTTAGTTTTGTTATAAATAAATTAATTTATTTATACTTCGGTGATCACAGACGAATGTCACTAATAAATCTCTAAAAATCATACGAACAAGATGAATTTTTTTGAGAATCTTATTTTGGGATCCCAAAAATATAAAAACCGTTTTCTATTCCTACCCCCCCCTTATTAAAACTACTCACCTCGTAGGGGACAAAAACGGAAAAAATTGTTTAACTAAGAATTTGTGCATCGTAGAAAAAATATTTTTAAATAAAAAAATTAGCTCAGACAATTTTAAACAAAAATGTTTATAACGACTTTTTGTGTCAAAATAAACGGTTCTCTCAAAAGAGACATCAATAACACTTGTATCAATTAGTCAGTAAAAATTCGATATCTTTTGATAAGAGTGTGCTATCAACAAAAATCAAAAAGCGTTTTAAAGGTGAAAAGTGAAGCTTTCGAACGCATTTTTTGCGTTTTGCCGCAAGTCAGCATCTAGAAAAGTGTTAAATAAATCAACGTTCCACAATTTTTGCCATTTTTTTACGCATGATCATGAGATTATTAAAATTTATCACTTTTCTATTAACCGATCACTATGGAGTTTCCATTTTTAAGCCCATTTTTTAAAAACTGGTTTTTAAAAACAAATATGAGGCATTTCAAATTTGCCTAAAAAACGTTGAATTTAAACTTTTACATTACAAACGACTGTACGTCACAGAATACGTCAGGGAGACCCTGTATACTATTCAATCTAGCTCTGGACATAGTAATACGTACGTCACAAATCACAACTATCGGTTCAATATATAACAAATCTGTGCAAAGCCTAGCATATGCTGCAAACGAAGCACAATTGAAGATTGACACTGAGGAAGAGGTATTTGTTTTTTTATCAGATTTTCCAATAGATACTTAACAGCAGCCCCATTATATATGCACCCGAACATCCAATGATTTATATCGTCAGTGTTACCATTACAATCACAAAGTTCGGTTTCACTTAAATTAAATCTATGAAGATAGGCTTTCACAGTAGTATGATTAACAAGGCATCTAACAAACATTGAATATACTCTTCTATTGGGATGACTTCTTGAGTGTTTTTTTATGTAAAGTTAGGGTGAATTTTTATGTAAAGGTTGTTATTTCTGTTACAAAAAGCTTTCCATTCAATTTCTCAGTTTTCTTTTAATTCTTGTTAACGCAGCGAGACTAAATCACTTCTATTGAGCCAGCTTATTTCTAATCCGTTTGAAGCCGCTTCTTTAGCAAAATAATCTGCTTTGGTGTTACCCGAGATACCAGCATGTCTTTTTACCCAAATGAAAGAGACTAAATTATTTCTTTCAAGTAGCTTTAGTTGATTTTCTAAAATTTTGACGATAAATAAGAGTTTATATCCAACATTTGATGTTTAATTTAAAGTTATTGTAATAAATAAACATAACATGAAATGTATATAACTACATCACTTAATATTTTTCAACCTTATGATGGACATTTCGTGAAACATCACTAAAGATAAAGGAATCTAAAAATCCCTAAAATTCTCTTATTCTAATTTAACCAAAAAAGTAACTCTCATTCGTATTATTTGTCAGTCTAGCAACTTTCGACCGCCTTTTCCTCGCTGTCGTCACCTCACACAAATCGAATCCGTAAGGGATGCAATTTTTCACCATCAACGTCGCCATAGTCCTTTGATTGGTCAGCACTTTTGTCACCGTAATTGTTGACGTCTCGTATGTTCTCCTTCTCGTGTAATGTGGTAAAATGGTTTCTAATTGGTCTAATCTGTCTTCTATCAGCATGTTATATACGTTTTTTGGTGACAATTCAGGGGTCTTCCTGTTTTCCTTAGATAACGTAACAGTTTCGCTGCTTTCTAAATTGTTGAGATAATTCTCGTAATCATCGTCTTCCGCTTTTTTAAAGTGGGGATTCGTGTATCTGTAACAACGAGAAAAACAAAATTATTTTAAATTCTTCAAACACTTATCAAGAAATAGTTTAAGGAGATATTCTTTATCTATAACTACATAGTACGTAAATAATATAGTTTTGAAATAAGTTATTACTATGAATGTACAGGGAGCGGCAAAAGTCTGGAATATTCTCAATAACAAACATACTACAGACGTCGATTTTTATTTTCAATTTAAACTTTTCTATAAGAAAATTGCCGTGTCGACACCATTAAGTAGAGTAGAGTAGAGTATTTATTTAACTACATAACAGATACAAATATTGTCTGTACGTGTACTCGGTGCTTCTGTACGGAGTAGAAACGTGGACATTGAAGGCGAAAACTCTATCAAAAGTTCAAGCTTTTGAGCTATGGTCATACAGAAGGATCTTGAAGATACCATGGACAGACAAAGTCACTAATGAATAAGTACGGAGGATGAACACAACTGCGGATTTGGTAAACATCGTGAATGGCCGTAAGCTGCAGTATTTGGGCCATATAATGATAAATCAAGGCAGATACGAGCTACTTCAGTGCATTTTACAAGGTAAAATTGAAGGAAAAAGGGCCCCACGACGAAGAAGAATATCCTGGCTTGCTAACCTGAGAGCATGGTGTAGAAAGACCTCAACACAGCTATTTCGTATAGCAACCAATAAAGTCATCATAACCAGAATGATCGCCAACGTTCGGAATGGACAGGCACCCTAAAAAGAAGAATGGAAGACAAATAGATAGCAGTTGCCGCTTTTTTAGATATAGAAGGGGCATTTAATAATGTTACCACCAGCTCTTTAATAGGAGCTATGAGTAGACGACGCGCACCTGCGGTAATATGCAGATGGATAAGGGCATCCCTGGAGAATAGGACAGCCATGTCCACTCTGGGTAAAGCAATTATCAAAGCAAACGTAGGTGGAGGCTGTCCACAAGGAGGAGTTCTGTCCCCTCTACTTTGGGCAACCTTGGTAGATGATCTCCTCAGCAATTTCTCCACAGAAGGCTTTTATTGTCTAGGATATGCTGACGATATAGCAATCGTCGTCAGGAGCAGGCTTGCTCAGGTGTTGTCTGAAAGAATGCAAATAGTCCTAAATATAGTTGACGACTGGTGTAAACAAGAGAGCTGATAGTCAATGGTCAGAAAACACAAATCGTCAACTTCACCAAAAAACAGCACTTCAAGGCCTAAAGCCACCGGTACTGGGAAGAACAGAGATTTCATTTGCCAAAGAAATAAAATACCTTGGGGTATATTTTGATCACAGGCTTACATGAAATACTCACATTCTAAAAACCACACAAATAGTTACTATGCCCCTGGGCAGATGTAGAAGAATGTGCGGTAAGAATTGGGGACTTAACCCAAAATGACTCTATGGTTATACAAAAAGGTTATTAGACTCATGATAACCTATGGCTCGGTGACGTGGTGACAAAGACGCAGCAAGTGGAAGTAATGAGGCTGCTAGGTAATTAACAAAGGCTAGCATGCCTGTGTATTACGGGGGCCATAAAAATAACTCCTACTGCATCGTTGGAAGACCTGTTGAATTTACCACCACTTTATATCTTTATACAGGGCGAAGCCAGATCAGTGATGCACAGATTAATCCATAGTCAGCTACATATAAGCCAGATGCATGGTACTGATCACAGAAAGCTAATTGAGGAGCTAAAAGCCGATATTGTGATAGGAAAACCTATCGATGCAACACTACGAGATATAGCTTTAACAATAAATTCACAATCAAGATAACAGGCAGGGAAAGACTGGAATAAAGGTGTACCCATAAAAGCTGCTGCTACCTGGTACACGGATGGCTCAAAAACATCGGAGGGTGTTGGAGCCGACATAGTAGGGACAAATTAAGGGTTACATTTCCCGGTACGTCTATCTAAGGATGTGACAGTTTTCCAGGCGGAAATAACTGCAATTAATCACTGCGTGGAAGAAATAGAAAGGCAGAAAAGAACGTTCTGTTCAGTTGCCATCTTCACAGATAGTCAGGCAGCGCTTAAGGAACTCAATACTGTAGAGGTCAATTCTAAGCTAGTATGAGATTGCGTGTGTGCTCTAAATAAACTAGGAGACCTTAGCAAGGTTACGGTAGCCTGAGTACCGGGGACGAGGATCATAAGGGCAATAAAAAAGAAGATGAAAGGGCCAAACAAGGCTCATCAATGCCATTCATTGGACCGGAAGCCTTGTGCTGCGTTGTAAAGTCAGTAACAAGAACGGCTACAAGAAGTGAGTAGCTCACAAATCTCTGTAATGGTGGAGGAATTTACCAGGACAAAGACAGGCGAAACAGTTCATTACAGAATATTCGCCAAAATTTACGGCAGACCTAATAAGCAAAGACAGGAAAAACAGTCAAAGTCATAGTAGGTCTTCTAACAGGGCACTGTAAGCTGAATAGGCACTTAAGGCTGATGGGATTATCAGATGACGACCTGTGCAGATTCTGTCACCTCAAAGAAGAAACGGCAGAGCACATTTTATGTCAGTGTGACAGTCTGGCAAATGTTCGATTCTTTGCATTAGGAAAAGAAAATCCACCGGCAAATAGCTACACTGAAGGTACAGTCTCGAAGCTACTAGACTTTATAAAAAAGGTCAGGCTAGAGAATGTTATCTAGGATAACATTCTCTATCATCACAGTCAATAACATCTTAGTAGATGTTTTGTGGTTCATAATTGGGCTTCAGCAGCTCGGACAGTTTGATTGATAATATTTCTCCACTGGTCGCGGTCATCAGTTATATGTATTGCCTCAGTATACTGTTTATTGAGAAGCTTTTTAGTAATGTCCGTCCATCGCTGTGGAGATCTTCCGCGTTGGCGTTGAGTCTGAGGCCTTCCTTGGACCACCAACCGCTCCATTTTGTGATCACTTCGATGGATATGGCCAAAGAACTTTAAAATTCTAAAATAAACGGTACTAGAGAGACGCTGATCCGGTTTAATTTCATCCAGAACCGAGATATTTGTACGGCGAGCCGTCCATGAAATTCGAAGCAGGCGTCTCCATGTCCACATTTCAAAGGCGTCTATACGTCGTCGATCTGATTCTTTGACTGTCCATGTCTCGCATGCATAGTAAAATATGGAAAAGACCAGAGTTGAAACGAGTCTCTTTTTGTTTGTCATAGTAATGTGACGATCACGCCAGACCCCGTTTAGTTCACTCATTGCTGCTCTTGCTAGTTGAATGCGTCTTCTAATTTCGGATTCACAACTGCCTGTGTTGTTAACTAGAGCTCCAAGATATATCATAGATGAGACTACCTCGCATCCCGCAATAGTTTGGGTTTCAGGAAACTGTTGTTATCGATCAATAACCATGATTTTGGTTGGATAATCAGATCAGCTAGATATGGATCAATAACCATATCTAGGACTAGAGAACCACAATAGATTTGAAAAGGTCTCAGTGGAATAGGCCCGAAAGGTCACCTCTCTTAATCTAATCTAGTCTAATCTAATCTAATCCTTGCTCCAACTGATAGTACAGGAAAAGATCCAAGGAAAAAGAAACATAGAGAGGCGTAGAATGTCATGGCTGCGCAACCTGAGAGAGTGGTACGGATGTACATCAAATGAACTTTTCAGAGCAGTCGTCTCAAAAGTCCGAATAGCTATGATGATTGCCGACCTCTGCCGCGGAGATGGTACTTAAAGAAGAGAAGTGATGTCTTTCACTGGCCTACAAAAACAAGACAATTCAAAAGGCTTGAATTGTACAGGAACGACACCTTTAGAGGCTATCACTACTCTGCTACCGCTGGAGTTATATGTTTTGGCAGTAGACTTTATGACCATCCTGAGCTTTAAGCAAACAATTCTTGGAGACTGAATTGTTTATTAAATAGTTACACAAATACTACTGGGATTATACTTAAGGAAATTATCTTTCAGATAAACTCAGATATGACGACACCAGAGTAAAATTTTTACTGCAAGGTCCCACACATTAATGGGGACTTAATATTATTCACGCATGGATCCAAAATTGACCTTGATACTGGTTCAGGAGTCTTTATGCACACATTTAATTATAACAAATCTTACATCCCAGGTCAATATACAACTATCTTGCAGGTTGAAGTTTTTGCTTTGGTGACCTGCATTGAGGAAATCTCAATGAAAACCCCCAAGCCAAGAGAATTGGCATTTACACATATAGCCAAGCGGATGTTCTGGCCGTAAAGAACCCACTGACCAAAACACAATTGGTGAGGAACTGCAAAAATCTCCTCAACAACCTCTCAAAAGACAACAAAATGTCCTTAATATGGGTGCCGGGTCATAAAGGGGCGCATAGGAATAAACGAGCTGATTGTTGGCAGAACGAGGCTTGGAAAAAATCTTTGTAGGCCCATAACAATTGTGTGGCATTAACAAATATGTTGCAATAAACTAGCTTTAAAAGTGGCTAATAAGAAATCATCAAAAGAAATGAAGAGCCATTCAAGGCAAATCCAGACTAAAAAAATAATCAAAAATATTAATAAAAAACTCTCGGACAATTTGATGCAGCTCAATAAACGAGGGTTTAAAACCATTACCGAAATGGTGACTGTACATTTTAGTTTAGGAAAAAAACCTAAACTAAATAGGTAATTTAAATGAATCATGGTGCAGAAAATGTGGAATGGAAGAGACTGCCACACACATCCTATGTAATTGCAACGTGCTAAGTGATATAAGACAGGAATTCCTTGGTCAACTAAGGATTGAACCAGAAGAGTTCCTATAATTACCAATGAGAATACTGTTAGCCTTCATTAAGTACAAAGCACTTATTGGAGTTCATTGAATAAAAAACGGGGTATGGGACAAACGTCTTAGGTCCAAGAGTCAGAGCTAAGTGTGTCTCGCCTGAATGAAGAATAAGAAGAAGAAAAGACCTTACTTTGTCGGATGTAAGCAAACGGAGAAGAGTTTAAATCAAATAAAAAAGATTTGCATAACAGTACATATTTGAAAATGCTTAACAATATCTTAAACATTGTAGAGGGTTTTTTTAGACAAATACTTCCCAATCTGGGGTTTTTCACCAAGTATACATATTCGTATATTCGTTGAGATACACTACTTAACAATTGAAGTAGATAATTTTAGAATTCCTAATATTAACATATAAAACTATTTTTAAAATAATTGCCTGTACTATACTCTATATGCTATCTTTCTTGCCAATATTTTTTGCATGTGGTTTTTTTCTTCCTATTCTTATCGGCCCTTATCTCGTACAAAGAGAGAAATATTGTTCCAAACATGAATATATCAGTCGTATAAAGTGCTTGTATTGGCTTTACCAGTTGTCAATAAGTCAAGAAATCTATTTATCACCAAAACATTATGCCGCAAAGACGTTTAGAACTAGTACAGCTCGAGCAATTAGTTCGTCGGGTCCAACAAGGCATAACTCAACAAGAGGTTTCTATGAGGTTAAATGTGTCGCAAAGTGTGATAAGTCATGCATGGAATTGGTATGTAGCAACTGGATCTGTAACATACAGGCATGGAGGAGAAAGAGAACGATCTACAACTCGTCGGCAAGACCGTTTTGTAGTTCGGACATCAAGAAGAAACCCAACATTCATGGCTTCCAGAATTAACAGTATCTTCAGGCATGCTACTGGACGAGCGATTTCCAGTCAAACTGTCAAAAGACGGTTACATGCATCCAATTTAAGGGCTAGACGGCGAGCTACCCATCCACGACTAACTAGGGAGCAGCGTGCATGCAGATGTCGCTGGGCGATGTAACACTATCGGTGGAATTTCTAAATTGGAGGAATTGTCTCTTTACTGACGAGTCCAGATTTCGTTTGTATATGAATGATGGCCGAATATTGGTGTGGAGGGAAAGAGAGCAGCGTTACAATGAAAATCTGAGAGTCCAACCACTCTTTTTGGAGGTGGATCCGCTAATATTGTTTCATTTTTTTGATTCAATAGGCGAATCATTTGTTCTGATTGATGATAATGCTCGCCCTCACCATGCGAGAACTGTCAACGAGTGTATAGAAGCTCATGACATTGCAATAATGAAGTGACCACTATGTTCACCTGATTTGAATTGCATTGAACATGTTTGGGTCGAAATGTGTAGGCAACAAAACAGGCTCCTTCAACCGCCCCAAACCTTAGATCAGTTGGCCAATACATTACGCGTGATTTGGGAACGTATACCGCACAGCAGTTCATCAATAATTTAATAAGAGGTCATTCCAAATAGAGTTAGAGCACTAAAGCGACACAGTGGTGGGCCCACAACACTAATAATTTTTCTTTTCGGGATATTAGAAATTAAGCAGGAATAGAAATTTTTAGGTTGTTAAATTTTACAATTTTTGGTTTATTTTGTTTTTTTTTTCTTAAAGAATGTTTTTCTTTCGGTACATCCGTATGAAAATACGAAGTAAAAAGAAATCTTTATTTATACGACTCCATTTTTATATTTGACCTTATGAACAAAAAATAAAAGTACAAACTTTCATAATAACCACTTCAATTGTTGAGAAGTGTATTTCACTAATTTAATAAATTTTGTGCAACTTAAGAAAAAATTAGTTTTCAAATTTTAAATACTATAAAATAGTGCCTTAGTTATTTTATTCTTACCAATACTAAAAGGCTTGATTCAGGAATATCTTAAACATGATTATAGATACTAACGGAAAATACAACAATAAACTAAATTCCAAAACAATGGATTATTATCGTTATTTTTACAAACTGACTAAACAGTAAAATATAAATTGAAAACAATGGAAATGGGGATTGTTTGCAGACAGGTTTAACTGATAAATTCTTATAAGGATCATTAAATTATATTCTTTAAACTTGTTGGTTAGATTGGATAAAGACATGGAATTTCTTTCCGGATATCAGAATAGAGTGACTTTAGCTCAATATCGAAAAAATTAAAATAATTTTTAAAATTCACATCATAATGAATTATTTTACTACAAATTCTTAAAAAACAAACTTTACTTTGAATAGGTTTGGGAACAAATATAAATACATTTAAACCCTACACTATAAATATTTTATTAAAAATTAGGATGTATATGTAAATATCATATACTATGTACATGAAGCAGTAATTTAACAAATATTTACTTCTTAACTGGTATCTTAGAGACTTTGAACCCAACCGGATAAATTTCTCTTATAGTATCTTCGTACAAGCCAAATAACGGAATCTTTTAGGAGTTGTGACAAATCATGCACAAGCGTCAAGCTGTTAAATCCTCCTCCTCAGTCCTAATCCCTTTTGGGATGTGGTGATACCATCAGGCCTTCACAGTTTTTTCACGATTTTCCTCCATCCTTCTCTGTCCTGGGCTAGTTGTTCGGCTTCATATAACCCTAGGTCTCTTTCCTTCAACTCTACCCTCGACTATCAGTTTTTCCATCGTGCCTGTTCTTCTAGCAATGTGTCCAAAATACTGCAAATATCTCTGTTGTATTTGTTTAAGCAATCTATCCTTTACTTTAAGTTGTTCTATAATCGATACGTTAGTGCGATGATCAATCCAGGATATTCTCAACATGTGGCGGTATACCCACATTTCAAAAGCGTTTAGTTTATTTTTCTCCGCTTTCTTTAAGGTCCACGTTTCGGATGCATATGTGGCTATGGGAAAAATGAGCGCCCTTACCAGCCTTAGTTTTGTGTGTATTGTTATGCTAGAATTTTTCCAAATTGCTATCAGTTTCATCATAGCTGTTCTAGCAATAGTCAACCTTCTACGTATTTCTTTGTCACATCCTCCGTCATTTGTTATTAGGGACCCCAGATATATGAAAGTATTTACTACTTCAAAGCCCCAATTTCTTTATTGTATTGAAGATTATTGCGAGCTCTGTCTACTATCATGATCTTTGTCTTACTCTATTTAGCTTTAGTCCATATGTTTTGCTTTTTTCTCCTAAACATCTCATTATGTCTTCCATTTCTTCCTGATTTGCCGCGATAATTAAAGTGTCATCAGCATATCTCAAGTTATTGATTTTTTGACCTCCTACTGATATTCCGCCCTTCCATCCATCTAGTACCTTTCGGATAATGTGTTCGCTGTAGATATTAAACAGAGTTGGCGAGATTATGCATCCCTGCCTGACACCTGCCTCTGTTCTGAAATAATCGGAGTGGGTGTTGTTTATTTTTACTGTGCACTTATTATTTTCTATAGACTTCTAATTAGTTGAATTAAGTGGTGGGGTGTTCCCATTTCCGCTACTATGGACTATAGCTGCTGCCATTTGACTTTATCGAAGGCCTTTGTGTAATCCACAAAGCACATAAGCATAGGAGTATTGAATTCACGAGTTTTTTCGATTAGCTGTCTGACATTAAGGATGTGTTCTCTTGTGCCTTTTCCTGTGACAAATCGCTTGTTCTTCTGATATCTGAGGCAATAGAAAAGCTTTTAGTCTTTCATGTATTACATGAAGTAGAACCTTGCTTGCATGGGATATTAGGGTTACCGTTCTGTAGTTGCTGCAATCTAGCGGAGTTCCTTTTGTGAATATAGGGATGAAAGTGGATGTTGTCCAGTCGTTGGGCCACTCTTCGGTTTCCCAAATCTTTTTGCAGATCATATGCATATTATTTACTCCAACATCTTCAGTCTCTTTTAAAACTTCTGCGGTGATTTCGTCTGCGTCAGGAGATTTTCTATTTTTCAACTTATTGACTGCTTTTTCTACCTCTGACTTTAGAATGTTTGGTATTCTCTCTGCAGTGAACTCATCGTGATTTGCATTCTGGGGATCATCTGCATATAGACTTTGGCAATATTTTCTCCATACCTCCGCAATCCCTTTTTCGTCATTTATAATAAGTTGGCTTTGATCCATTATTGTTTGTGTAATTGGTTTAAATTCCCTGGATAGATATCGGACTTTTTTATATAGCTCAACAAGCTGTTAAATACCAGTCGATAAATAGTACTTACTCTAAGTAAATGGTTCGACTGTCTGGGGTCTTGAACTTGAACTTGAAAATAGAAAATCTGGATAAAAAGTATGATTTTCACAGCTTATATTTTCACAAAAAAAAAAAAAGAAAAAGCACAAAAGCACAAGAACAAATATCCTTAAAAATTTTAAAGAAGACATTATTACTGCTGTGGAGGAAACATTGTGCCACTGAACCAATTACATCCAAAAGTTATTTAATGATAAAAGAGAAAAACAATCATTAGGAACCACATAGCATACCGGACCAAAAATATTACGGGACAAACTCATCTATGTCATCAAAAACACAACAGGGGCAAAGCTACCGGAACAGATGATGTGTTTAATCTAATTATACAGATTGCCACAATCCCCAGACCATTGCTGCATCGACCTTTGTGCAAACACAGCAGAATTGAACTCTTGATTATTAGTGACATACAATTTGTAGATTTGAAAAAGGCATTTGATAAAATGCTTGTAGATATATTAAAAAGCAAAAATATTGACAGTCGTGATATGAAAATTATATCTAATCTATATTGGAATGAAACTGTCAAGGTAAAAATTTACAATCAGAAAACCCGAAATACCAAAATACAAAGAGTAGTCCGCCAGAGTTGTGTGATGTCACCACTACTCTTCAATGTCTACAGTGAAAAAATGAAAAAAACTAAATGCATGATCATGACTAAATCAGCAGATGCAAACATCCAATTGATTATCAAGGATACTGTAATTGAGAGTGTAAATACCTACAAATACTTAAGAAAATAGAAAACATCAAATGTGGACACCAAAGAAAGACACATATTAAAGCAGCACGTGCGTCATTCGTTAAACTTAAAAATATTCTTTGTTGTCGGGATATAAGATGGACATTAAAACGAGTGCATCTGATTAATTTGTCGCCGCCTTTAAACTTTGGTGTTACAGAAGAATCCTACGAATATCGTAAACTCAAAGAATGTAAAACCCATAAGTTACTAGATGAATATGAAATGAAGCTGAAATAATATTGACTATCAAAAGAACAAAACTGGAGTACTTAAGCCATGTTATGAGTTACTTTAAGTATCTTTGCCATCTAGTTTGCATAATAAGCTACTATTGCAGCTTATTATGCAAACCAAAATTGGAGGAAAGCGAAATGTGGAAAGACGAAGAATATCGTGGCTTAGGAACTTTGGGTAATGGTTTGAATGCACTAGTGCAGATCTACTTAGAGGAGTATTCAACAGAGTCCGCATAGCTTTGATGATTTCCAACCTTTGATAAAAGATAGAGCTTAAAAAAGAAGAATGGTCAAAGAGAATATGTGCTTGGAAGGAACAAGAACGGTTGAGAACATTGAGTTACTTGAAGAAAAACTAGGAGAGTAGAAGAATTTAAATACAATGGAAGTTAAAACACCATAGGCATAAGGCTGGTCAGTTTAACTGGAGGCGAATGAGCGAATTTTTTGTGTGAGTGATCGAAAATTGGATAAGGGTTGAAAGAAAATATATATATGAGTGTGTTGAGGCTTGCATTAGTGTACGGCGGTGAAGTGTGGTCTGTAAAGACGATTCAGGAAAAGAAGATAGAGGTAGCTAAAATGTACACGTTACGGTGGATGTTAGGTGGGCCTAGAAGGAACAGGATCAGCAAAGATTTGATTAAGGAACGACTACAGCCGGGGTGACTACAGCATCAAAAAATATTAAAGAACAAAGACTGCAATGGTTTGGTTACGTCAGTCGTTGGAATGAAAACTATGTGGGATGGAGGACAGAGCTGATAGAAATTAAGGAAAGAGATGTAGTGGAAATCCAAGGGGAAAATAAAAGAACTGTAAGGCACACGACTTGACGAAGAAATGTTTAGGTGAAGAAGACACGATGGAAAAAAATGATTAGCAAAAAAGAGTAAGGAACAGCAACACCTAAATAGGCAAAAGTTGAGGAAGACAAAAAACAAGAATAGTCGAAGAGATACTGAATGGAAAAAATAGTATAGTGAAATCTCCAAATGGATGGATTAATAATTAAGAAATTACTGGACCAAAATTTTGCGAATGCAGAACGATGAACATAGAATACAGAAATATAAGAAAAAAACAACGTAAGTGCAAATTGTATCACAATGTCACAAATTAACTAATTTTTATTTTATTAAATAATTATTGGGTATACCAAAGAGAATAGATCTTCATAGAGTTTTCCTTAAGACTTAGAGACTATATAAATAAACAGTAATTTCGACGCTATAATCAAAAAAGTAGTATTACACATACCGTTGTTAAAGTTTTTAATTGCAGCCATTAACTTTGCAAAGCATGATATGAAGTAATTACTGCACCATTATTATCGCAATTTATAATATTAACTACTTTAACGCTGAATCTACTCTTTTGTTACGAAATAAAATACGAGAAAATATTGGTGCATCAAGATTGAATTTAACGGAGTCAGTTTGAAACCGTACAACCGATTTCGTTGAAGATGATTGTTTAATAGACCGTATAACCTAACAATTATTTAGATAAAGTGTGAAAACACCAATTTAAATTATTAATAATATAGGTAATAAAATTATTTTAAACCTTTTTTTAAAATACAGTTCTAAATACGTAAGAAATGGTGAATAATCTTTTTATTTTAGTTAAAATATTACAAAGTTCTTATCGATAGAAGCAGTTTTCCTGCTGATTAGATTTGATTTATCCATTGCTTGTCATATTTCGAGAGTGACAAAAAAAACATTTTTTACACTCTTTGATCGCACAAGTCCACAAAAGGCAATTTAGTGTAAGAGTCTTTCGCAATTGAAATTTGAAATTAGTATTGATAACTCTCATTTTTCATCCGCGTTGGCTCTAAACGTAATTAATGAGCAGTTCACTATCCATGTTAAAGGAACAAGGGCAAATGAAGAAAAACTTTTCTTTTCGCAATAGTGGTCGTCCAATAATGGATGCAACTGATGAAGACATTTTAGAAATCATTGAAGAAGTCACTTAAACAAATACAAGGATAATAGCTGCTCAACTAAATGTTCCTCACGTAAGGGTTTGGAGGAGTTTGAAGGATCAGCTGATTAAATCCTATCACTTAACAACGGTTCAAGAGTTATTGGTTGAAGATTCTCCTAAAAAGATTGGAATTTGCGATTGGTTGTAATGGAAAACACTCGAAATGTTAATTTTATTAAAAATATTTTGTTTACCGACGAGGCTACCTTGAGTAGAAATGGAATAACACACCATCATAACGAGCACATTTGAGCCGACGAAAATCCTGACGCCAAAAAAACGACTCATCACCAAAGGACTTTCAAAGTTAATATTTGGGCAGGAATTGTGGATAACAATCTAATCGGCTCAGTATTTCTTTCCAACAATTTAAATGATGATAATTATTTGCAGTTCTTGGCAAATAATTTACAAGACTATTTGGAAGAAGTGAATATTGAATATTGCAAAACATGTGGTTTCTATAAGATGGCGCTGCACCGCATTACAGTAATGAAGTCCGGGAATACCTTTTCAGGCAGTATCCTGGTCGGTGGATTGGAAGGGGCCGTGAACCACCTATTTCTTGGCCACCAGAAGTCAGGTCTTAACCCCATAGACTTTTGATTTTGGGAGTTTATAAAAAAAAACGTGTATTTTGTAACAATAGAG